>OY728130.1:1594685102-1595922048 GCA_963277665.1 Viscum album | reverse complement strand
TAATTAATTTTATAATTAATTCCCGCTGTCAAAAAAATAGCGTGTTTTTAAGAAACAATATCTATCAAAAGATTGACAATTGTTTATGTCCAATTTCAAAGTGAAATTAATTACAATGACCACCATATATAACTATATAAATAAATTAGATTAAAAGGAGGTTTTGAATTAAAATACAACATTTTCACTATTCATTAAAAAATGAACTTTATCGGAAAAATAACAAAAATTCACAAAAAGTAAATTTTGGTGTCCCAATTCTAAAGAAGGATTTTATTTTATCAAATATAAAATATAAAATTGACAAAAAGTAGTTTAAAAAAAGGGGTCGCCATCAAAAGGCGGTTAATCGACATTTTAAAGAATATTAGAATATTTATGCTTAAAATTGGATTCATTCGCATTTTAGCCATCTATCATTTATTGGGTAATTGTTAAAATATTTAACAAACAAATATAATCATTTTTCAGTTAGTTCTGTTCATTCCTTCTATTACAACAGCTAGGCGTTAACTACTATTTAAAATAACATTATTAAATTATTAGTGTGCAACGTAAGATTTCAAAGAAACTCGTTGTTGCGTATTGGGTATTCCATCGAACATAGCATTCCTTTTAAAGTAATATTAACATTTTATTCACAAATATTAATATATATGAACATTTCATATTCATTATTTACTTGGGATGTTACATCCTTCCCCTCTTTTTGGAATTGTTTCCTCGCAATTTTAAAATTGGGCTCAGAAACTTTATTGAAAGCCTCATATCGGAAAAGGAGTAAATTAAACTATCACTTTAAAAGAAAGAAAGAAAAGTACAAAGGTCACCCGAGACAACAGATACCAGGATTACATGAAAATATGGATATGGTGGAGAAAACAAACCATCAAGTTCTGATGGAGAGTGATATAAAATATGTCAAGGAGAAAGTTAACCCCCAGAAAATCACAAACCTGTGATGGGTTAAATGGTATTTGATTCCCAAGTAGGAAAATTTAACAGACAATGTTTTTGTTTTAAGATACTTTTAATTGAGGAATTTATTTATGAGCTTAACTAAATCATAAGGAAACATTCTTACTTGTCATGTAGAATTTCATCTCTTACTATATTTCTTACACAAACTCATATTTTCTCCAAAAGATGAGTATTTAGGATGACTTTTTCACATTAAGAGCGCTATAATCAACTTCTTGAGAATCCCCTAATCCAAAAAAATTGAAATATATATTTCCCATGTCTTTAGACCTTAACCCAAAACCAAAATTGTTAGTATAAGATCAGATAATCCCCAAAAGGATAATCCTTTATAAAAAGAAATACTACTCTTAATCTCCAAAACTCAACAAAAAGAACCCAAGGTTCAAGAAAGACCATTAAATAAACAACTATCCATAAAATTATTCAAAGTAATCCAAACTAAGATTGATACCCAAATCTCTGAAGGATTTAATCACATAGTCTTCCAAGGTAAATCTTAACTTTTATCTCCAAATAGCATCAGTTACTCTTAAAGTCTCATACTGAAAAGTAATTAACCTAATCACATATCCTCCATGATAGGTTAATCATTTCCCTAGATAACCCAAAATCAACTTATTCTGGATTCATAAGATCATCTAACTAAAAATAATTAGTCATACTATCTAGGGACTTCACGTAGTCCAGTGGTAGGTGATAAATACCAGTTTCACTTTGGTTGTGGGCTTGATTCCTACAGCTTCGTCCGATGCGATGGGTTGTCACATGGTTTGCGTGTTGTCCATTTTCAAAAAATACATAATTTTATAACATTCCCAAAAAGAGATAAATTCATAAAAAATAACCATAACATATTTTAACCACAAAGGTTATCTAATAACTTTCATTTTTCATCCCAAAATGTATTAACTGGTAATTACCTCAAATTCAAGGATCATATAAACCAAAATGGTTCTTTATAACTATATCCACAAAAGAAAAGATAATTATTCCTTGAATAAAATTTTCATATATCAAACTTCAGGGTTACACATAGTATAAAAAGTCTTCTAATGTAATCTCATCATTAAAAGAGCCTTAATACTTTTAAGAATTTCACCATCCTAAAATCTACCATAACTCTTGAATCCCTTATATATTGACTTCTTACTCATTCAACATTCTTCATGACCTATTAACCATTCCTTTCCAACTTATTCTGAAATACTTCTTTCCTATAAGTAAAATCATGAATCATATCCTAATATTTCAATAATAGGAAAACATATGTTATGAAATAATCCATACCTTTCATTGGTCAATGTCAGTTTCTTCATCCTCAATTGAAATGGAATTAGGTATTGGTAAACAAATATTTGTACGATCCTGGTGATCCCATTCCCGAAACTTCTTCGTAGGACATGTGTTTGCATAATGACCATGCACACCACATTTAAAAAATTCAATTGATCCTTCAGAAATAACTTCTTTCCCTTTCCTAGAGTCAACTAGATGCTTCTTTTCTCCATGGAAGGTTCTTGATTTATGAACTTCATTTCCACATCTATAGCATCTTTTTTTCCCTTTGAAACATTTTCCTAGGTGTTTCTTTCCACATCCTTGACACGTAGTTTTTTAACACACTTACCTTTATGATTATTAGTTGAACTTCTGTAGGGATTTGTTTCTATCATATATGATGCCTTATAAAAATCACTATGGTTTAGGTGGTCAATCATGACTCTAGATAGTTGGTTGAGAATAACTATAAGAGTTCTCATTGCAGCTCCCATATCATTCAGTTGCTCATTCAGAAAATCATCATAGTTTTCTTCACATACACTATTACTTTGGTGCATGATAGATCTAGCCATTTACTAAAACCAAAAAGGCCAGTGTGAGTATATCAGTAAAATCATCATATAATACTAAGATATAATTATTCATGTTATCTTAAACTCATTCACTTTATCTAAAAAAACTATGACTCTTTCTGAAATCCTAACCATTAAGGTAGTGTCACTTATGCTTAAAGAATACCCTAACCTCTAATGTTATCTAAACCAAACTCTGATACCAACTATAAGAAACTGGCATTAAAACATTACATAATCATGAATTAAATTAATAATTCACATTGGGGATCCTTTCAGGTTTAGAGTTTTAGATAATTAGGACATAACTATTACATCTCAATGATTACAAAGTAGACACATCTACTCAGTTTTCATTTTTTTCAAAAAATAAAAACTCTTGAACAAAAGAGTCATGTCTAGTTTTATGTTTTATACAACATGACATTTCCTTTATCGCATCCTTGACCCTATTCCACTTTAAGTACTGTGGAAAACATTTCAAAAACTTGGGATGAGCATAAAAAGCTCAGTAAGGGATATACAAAGTGAGAAAACATTAGATCATCAATATATACATAACATAAGATTTTTAACATACCTCATGAAGTCATAATATTTTTGAAATACACATAGAAATCATAAATCATAAAGGTAACTTAAGGCATAAATATCATACTTACATTGTAGCTATCACAGCTACATAGGGAGTCACATTTGGAATACCCATCACAACATATTACCTAAATCTCTTAGGAGAAACATTAAAATTTACCTCTGTCACATTACCAAATGAATTGGAGAGCTATATCGGGCTCACCCGCCCTAGGATTATCACAGAACCACCCATATATATAATAATGGCCAAGAACCATAACATAATCATAACACATAACCTAAGCATGAAGGAAAGATAACATTCCCACATTGCAATAACAATATCACATTTTAAGATATTGAAATGATGAATCCATTCTAAAAACCATTTTCAATACCAAAATACGTAAAAATAGTACATTGTATTTATTTTCCTTTTAAAAACATTACGGCTTGTTAAGGAAGCCAAAGATCAAATAATACTCACGGCAACAGAAAAGATCGTTGTTACCGCTTATGTAAAAAAAAGAAGCATTCGTTTTTGTCGTTTAGAAAAACAATTCATAGAAAAAATATTCCATTTGAATGAAATGAAAAGTCAAAAGGGTTTTATACACCATATAAAATAAAGTTGTGTAGAAATCAAAATATGCCTTAATGAAAGGAGATTGAGACGAAGTCCCATACAAAGTTGGTATCCTTAGATTAAGGATAAATCAATTACATAATTATGTGTGAAAAATATAAATACACCCAATATAAGTGGATATTAAGTGTAAAACAATCAGAGGTAATCCACACTTATTCATAGTACGACATAATCATGAATTAGAGGTTTAACCCAAAGAATTGAAATTGGGTTAAGAAGTTCCCTTACAGAAATTCGACAACCTGACGGCGTCACTTTAAAATTCAGAAAATGAGTTGATGAGAGATAAAAAGTGTATCTCATCACTTGGACATAAAATTTACAGAAATATGGATATATAATAACCTATACCAACATTAATAAGATTTAAATTAAAAGACCTAACAAAAAGAAGTCTTTTAAAAAGAGGAGGGTGAAAGGTTCCCTTACCGATTTGGGTAACTTTCGAAACGTACACCGCATGAAAGAAGGACTATACAATGTTGATGTAAATACCCATAAATGAAAGTATATTACACAAATAGTAGAACAATGGGAAGTACATACACCACTCAAAGGATATAGTGACAAATATAGTATGAATCTCACGAGAATAAATTGTGAGATAAAAACCCCTCACCTCGTTGTAATAAATCGAGTCATATGACCAAAAGATAATAAGAACCAAATTAATCACATAGTACCATGAATATAAATAGAATAATGATAATATATATCAAATTTAAGTACACAATACACCACATGCAATAAATAATTGGCGAACAATGGAAATCTCACAGAATTAAAAGTGAGATAAGAAATCCCCTTACCTCAAGTCCGACTTGTCTTGTTTGTTTCTTTATATTCATGAACAATAAACCTTGGTAAATTTATAATTTATTAAGGAAATCATTTAAAGTTCATTATTCAATTCATATCAGATATTATCATGTTATAATAATTAGTTAATTATGTGAGTTCATATCATACGTTTTGGTGATGTTCGGTACATGAGTTAACAATGAACTTGTTTGAAGAGAATTGTCCATGTAGTTATAAGTACATCATCTCCTGAATGGTGTTCATGATTTAAATATCATATATATCCATTATATATTTATTTAATAATATTCCATAATGTTTGGAGATAATAAATGAAATGTACCGTTCATGGAGACGGTAAGCCGTACGTACACATGAACGCTACTTTCATTTTTTTGTCATATTAATGGACTTTAAAACTAAATGATTCATAGATATATTATAATTCCAGTATAATATATATGTTATATAGGTAACATAAGTTCATTAATTAAATTCTTTATAAATTCCATTTTTTTCATGGACGAGTCACATCACTTGAGGGGGTGATTGTCCACACTTCCTCATATGAAATTATCGCATTTGCACAACATGCAAAGCATAAAGGTATGTTTTAAATATAAAATACAGAAGAATTGAGAGGAAATAAATATAATATATATCATATAAAAATATATTTCCATCATAATGGCCACCGTGATAGGTTTTAAAATAATATTGAACAATCATCGTTTCGTGAGGCAGTAATTCACCACCCACAGAAACAGTATGTTCTTTAACCATTAGACGGGGGTGTGTGTAAGTGTAGGTAGAATCCTTATCATACCAAATCCTAGTATATTGAGGATACTGGTGTTATTATGGGATCAAATAATAAGAATATAGTGGTGAGTGAAGAAGGAAAATAAAAGAAAGAAACTCGAGAAAGACATTACCTCTAAATCAGGCAACTCTTTTTGATTTGAGCCAAAGGCTTCCTTGGAAAGACTTATTCCCGAAGTGAGGCTTCTAAGAGTAATATTTGGATGTGTAGATATAATATGAGAAGAGTTTATATGATCCAAGGGATTTAGATGTGTGGGTAAGGGGGTAAACGTGGGGGCCTTTTATAAGAGGGAGGAGGGTCACTTTTGGAAAGTCTTGAAATGTTACTTTATTATAAAATGGTTTTAGGATTTTAAAGGTCCCACAATGATATATTTTGAAGAGAAGGTGATAAGGTTTATAAATCCATCCATCCAATAGGTTTTAGACAAGTGTAAGTCTTATATTTTACCTTATATTTTCATTTTTTTAAATCGTCCATTAATGAGGTAATCACTGCATCATCATGGTGCCATAAATAAATTTATTTATTTAATGTCTAAAAATTATAAAAAAAATACCTTGATGTAGGAAATATTTTTATATTTTAAATGACTATTTAAAGTCTAATATATCAATTATGTAAACAAAATTACAATTATTTTACTTAGGATATACAAACCTTTGTTATATTTCTCTTCTTTTTTAAAAATAATGTCATAAATGTCACTATTACACCCATGTGACTCTATGGCCCATCAAGTTTGCTAAAACGCTTCCCATGGTAGGCCATGATTCAAACAAGAGGATTTGGACACATGTTGGGGTCATTTTATATTATTATGATATTATTTTATTACCCTTAACTACCCAATTACTAATTAATCACGATAATTAAAGATAATTACCGTCATTACTATTCATAATGTACAAAAACAAAAGAGTCTTAATTACATAATTTAGACCTTATAATTAAAAATATGGAATCCATTTTACCAAATTCTAAACATATAAATTTAAGTAATTAATTTAAAAATAATTCCTATTGTCACAACCAAAGACATGTTTTTAAGAAGTAAAATTTATCAAAAGATTGACTTGTTTTTACATCCAATTGAAAAGTGAAATTACTTCCAATGAAAAAAATTGTATTAAGTGATAACAAAATAATTCAATTACACTTTAAAACCAATTAAAAGGACAATATAACTATATAATTGAATTAGATGAAAAAGTAGTTTTGAAGTAAAATGCTGTATTTTTCACTATTCATTAAAAATGAACGTTTGTTAGAAAAATACCAAAAAATTATCCAAAGTAAATTTGATATTACAAATTAAAAAATGATGTCTATTTTACCAAATTAAAAACATAGAAGTTCCATTAATTAATTTTATAATTAATTCCCACTATCAAAACAAATAGAGTGTTTTTAAGAAACAATATCTATCAAAAGACTGACACTTGTTTATGTCCAATTTCAAAGTGAAATTAATTCCAATGATCACCATTGGATTAAATGGTAAAAATATATTTTAAATACACTTAAAAATCAATTAAAATATAATATAACCATATAAATAAATTATATTAAAAGGAGGTTTTGAATTAAAATACAACATTTTCATTATTCATTAAAAAATAAACTTTATTAGAAAAATAACAAAAATTTACACAATGTAAATTTTGGTGTCCTGATTCTAAAGAAGGATTTTATTTTGTCAAATATAACATATAAAATTGAAAAAAATTAGTTTAAAGAAAGGGTTCGCCATCAAAAGGCGGTTAATCGACCTTTTAAAAAATATTAGAATATTTATGTTTAAAATCGGATTCATTCCCATTTTAACCCTAAATCATTTATTGGGTAATTGTTAAAATATTTAAAAAAAATATATAATAATTTTTTAGTTAGTTCTATTCATTCCTACTATTACAATGGCTAGGCGTTAAATACCATTTAAAATAATATTATTATTTTATTAGTGTGCAATGTAAGATTTCAAAGAAACTCGTTGTTGCGTATTGGGTATGATATCAAACGTAGCATTACCTTTAAAGTAATATTAACATTTTATTCACAAATATTAATATATATGAACATTTCATATTCATTATTTACTGGGATGTTACAGTTACCTTTAGGAAGTTTCTCTAGTTCATCGTTAGATACAGAGGCATTGAGATCGACCCCGATAAGATCAAGTCTATTAGTCCGATGCCTTCTACAAGTAACCTTTGGGAGATACAAGTATTTTAAGGAAACTTAGCCTATATACAATGATTCATTAAAAATATGGCCAGAAAGTGTAATCCCTTTTCTAGATTCATAAAGAAAGGCATCATCTACCAATGGGATGAAGAGTGCTAGATTGCTTTTGAGGAGATCAAGTAGTATCTTCTATAGCCTCCGATTATGATTCCACCCGTATATGAAAACCCTTTGATCGACCACCCTAAAATAATCCCTTGAAGCCCTTCAATCCTAGAAGTACAATGAAGGGATAGAGAACAGTCTGTACTACCTCAGTTGCACGATCCTCGACATAGAGACCAGATATTCATCTATCAAGAAGAGATGCCTCATACTAGTTTTCATGGTGAAGAAGTTGTGGCATTATCTACAACATCACAAGATATTGCTGTTGTTCCATGTGAATCTTATGAAGTACATTCTAAACCTCCCTATGTTGATAGGCCATCTAGCTTAGTGGGCAGTGATCCTTCAGCAGTTTGACATCAGGTTCGTTCTGTAGAAGGTAGTCAAGGGTGAGGCTTTGGAAAACTTCCTCGCTGATCATCTAGACCACATAAATCATTACTTGGATCTTGACTTTCTAGATGAGGCCATTCTATCAGTGGATCATACTATGTAGTGTTGGTACATGCATTTTAATGGCACATATCAGAGTCCGACTGGTAGAAGGATCAACGATCCCAGCCTCAACAGAGTAGGCATAGGCATTGTCTTTACTGTTCTTACATAGGTTGTCCTACCCTATTCATTCTTGTTGTCAGAAGGATGAACCAACAATGAGGTGGAGTATCAGACTCTCATCACTGGACTCAATTTGGCCCTCTAGATTGATGTTACCCTCCTAAATGTAAAGGGGGGCTCCAAACTAGTCATCAAGAAGATCAACAGTGACTATGTCATCAGGAAGCTAGAACTCATGCACCTATTAGAGCACACCCACCAGCTGATGGCCCAATTCTCTTCTCAACCATAGGTTTCTCATGTCCCTTGGTCATAGAATGGACGAGTTGATGCCTTGGACAGTCTTTCCACATATCTTGTAGAACCTAACTAGGGTGAACTATTTATACATGTGGTGCATTGCAGGGTCATCACTCCCATCTCCTTGTACAATGAGGAAAAAATAGTATGTAAGCCACCTTACCGACGATGATTCTATGTTAGGACCTCCGAAATCCCCTACCATAGAGTAAGAAACCTCCGATTGGACAACTCCTCTCATCGAGTATATCTAACACAACAATCTCCCGACAGATAGAGTCGAATGTGGGTGAATCCGTCAGCAAGTAGTATAGTTCACCCTCCAGAGTGGTCCTAGTCTTGAGAAGATCCTCACATATGTGGGTTTAATGGAGTTATATTTCATTGTAATCAAGGAAACGAGATTACCCAAGTTATGTAGGAAGTCTATGTGGACTTTTTTGGATCCCATCTATTCGAATCGATGTTCTCTCACCATATTCACAGGTTGGGTTACTTTTGTCCCACCATGGTCCGTGACTGCATAAAGTTTGTAAAGAGGTGCCACACATGTAAGATTCATGAAAAATTTGTGCATCAACCACCATATCCCCCCACACCAACAAGTATTCATAACCCTTTGCAGTATGGGGACTTGATGTCATGGGACCTTATCCACTAGCAACAGCACGCCAGTACAGGTTTATTCTAATTGTGATGGATTTTTTCTTCAAGTGGGTAGAGGTGATCTTTCTCAAGGAAGTCAATGCCCATTCCATCATTGAGTTTGTGAGATCCAACATCATTTATAGATTCAGAGTCCTTCATGTTGTTCTCACCGATAACACCACCAATTTTTGTGTAGTTGAGCTGAATAAATTGTATGCCAAGTACAACATCCGGTCCAACCATACTTATCGCTAGCTTGAAAATGAAAATGGGTAGATCAAGGCCTTCAACAAGACCCTATCCAACATTTTGGAGAATATGGTGGGCCAAAACAAGAAAATTTGGCTAGAAAATCTCCCCAATGCTCGATGGTTTTATCGAAAGACAACTTAACATTCCAACCAGGTGACCCCATACTCCTTGGTGTATAGAAAGAAGGCATTCATTCCCATATAGATTTATTTTCCATCACTCCTTACAACTATATATGATCAAAAGACATCAGACATGGTAGCATAGTTACGTCTAGTATAATTGGAAGACCTCAACGAGAACATGCTTCGAGCCTTACAAAATCTGGAGAGGCATCAGAATAAGATGACCAGGGTTTTCAACAAGAAATTTTGTCTCTGCTCCTTCCTTCAAGGTGACATGTTATTGGCTCTATGGACCCTAATGATACCTGGTAGGAAGCCAAAAAAGTTGGAGCCTAAATGGGAAGGACCCTACATCATTTATAAGGTTTACCCCAACAATGAACACTCTTTGGTCACCATGGATTGTTGGACTCACCTATTTTGATAATCCCAAATCATGTTTAAATATTGATCATAATATATTAAGTCAGTCATTAATCTTTTCAATCTACATATACAATTATCTTATTCTCAACAATGTATATTCTTAAGACTCATGACTTTGCTCCATCAGCTTACAGCCCATATTTATCTAAATATAAGCTCACTGTTAAAGGCTACTATCACTGTTGGAAGCTACCGGTACACGGTTACTGTTACAAACCTACTGATGATCTACTTATCAAAGCTCACAGAAAAAGACTTACGGTCACAAGGTCACTGCTGTAACAAGGCTTCTGCTAGATGTTCACTGTCAGACTCTTTCTCAAGTCTTCTGTTAAGAACCTCACTGTTCAAGCTTAAAGTTAGACAAGCTTAGTAGAAGGATACTGCTGGAAAACTCATACTGTCAAGATAGTCGACTATTTCTCAAAGTCTACTGATAAGGAGATATTGTTATAGAGAGTAAAATCTATCGTTACAAGACATACACTAATACAAAGTCCACCATTACAAGCCCACAGTTGAAGAACCTACCGTTGGAGCTCACAACTGAATAATCTACCGATGAAGTCCACAGTTGTAGAGATTAAAGTCTACCGAGTGATATGCATCTGCTACCAGTCAAATGATATTTCATTCTTTTATTTACCATTTTTTATTAATACTATTATAACGGTTATGTCTAGAAAAATTAATACATCTAACACCATTTAATGATACTTGTAGGTATATCAGGAAACCGTACGATGTACGAGGAAGACCACACGTGGTTGAAACATTTTTCCTGTCGGCCCCTACTGGACCAAATGAGATAAATCTGAACCGAAAAAGAGTATATATATAAGAGAGAGACATTCAGAGCAGAAGATTAAATATATACAAAAATAAGAAAATTGGTGCGGATATATTGAATATACACAGAACACTCATAAGAGAGACTCATACACAATCTGAAGAAGAGTCTTCAAGCACTTATTCAAAAAGAATAGAGCTTCACAAAGATCTCTTGAAAGAACCTTTTCAAGCTGAAGTGGTGTGCTACAAGGAGATTCAATCCCAAGAAGCTGATCATCTTTACATCTGGAAGTAGATGTTGCGACACTCTGTTTTGGAGGCAACTTGTAGAGAAGGACCAAAACTTCATTTCATTCATTCCAGCGAGTCTAGAGCCGATCTACCAACACAATAGACCATTCTAAACTTATCCCTACTATCTTTGGCTCTACTATGTTTTAATAATTTACATTTGTGAGCAGTGTGTATATGTTACACACACTGACTCTTATGCTTGAACTGAGGGATACTGAAAATCCCCATACCAAACTATCTTTACATTTGTTTCCCACGTATAACTGTGGAAGAAGCCTGGTGTGGCTTGTTAGTTTATTTCTTTCCCACATAGAACTGTGGTAGAGGTTGCAAAACCTGTGCAGTTTTTGAAAGCTGTTGTCAAGCCCGATACAGGCTGTGTATCACTTTTTAATATAACTGCTTGGTGGAAGGTGATCACTAAGTTGAGAGGACTAGGTCTTGTCTTAAGACTGAACCTCTTGTTTAAATTGTTGTGTTCATCCTTGATTTACTCTGTTTTACATTTATCCATTGTGCTTATATTTTCAAAGACAGAAATCTGTTTTCACAGTCACTCTGATAGTCAGTTCTGGTTAGTGTGTATATCTGATTTGTTTAGTAAACTTATTTCAAAAGTGGAATTAGTTCTCATACTGATTCAACTGAGGAGTAATCAACCTTTGAGAATCATGTTGAACAATAACTCACTTATATCTCTACTTCCTTAATTGACTGGGCTGTTCAAATTTGGGGGATTTTAATCCTAAACTTTTTTAACAGAAATTTCAATTGGAACTCAATTCATCCCCCTCTTGATTATCCACTCCGACCAACGTTTGGTATCAGAGGTTTCATTCTTATTTATAAAAGGTTTTCAAACCCTCTGTTTTTCAAACTGTGATTTTAGTTTTACTTAAAGATCTTAAATTTATGTTAGTTCTAAATTTTCTCTCTTTAATATATTTTCTAAAATATAGTTATGGATAATAGACTAGAAGGTGCTGCTACTAACATGCCACCTTTCTTTAATGGTGTGAATTATGATCAATGGAAAATTAAAATGAAAATTCATTTGGAAATTATTGGTTTTGATATTTGGTCTACTATAGAATCAGAATATGAAATTCCCAAAACTGCTAGATCTACCTAGGATGATGCTACTAAGTTTGACTATAATAATATCTATAAAGCTATGAATTCCCTTCACTGATCTTTAGGATATGAGGAATTTAACCGAATTTTTTCATGTAAAACAACTCATGAAATCTGGGACACCTTTGCTGTTTCTCATGAAGGAACAACCAATGTCAAGGAAATGAGATTAAACACTTATACTATTAAATATGATAATTTTAAGATGAGACCTGATGAACCTATTTCGTACATGTATCTTAGGTTTAATGAGATTGTCATCACCATGAGTTCACTGGGAAAAGCTGTTCCAAAAAAGGAGCAGATCATGAGAATATTGAGATGTTTGCCTGACAGATGGAGAGACACTTCTGTGTCTATCCAAGAGTCATGTGACATCAGCAAGATACCGGTTAAAGAGTTTATTGGTAAACTAATGATGTATGAAGAGGAATTGAAGGTAAACACAGAAGAAGATGATGAACCCAAAAGAAAATCCGTATCATTCAATTCTACTGCTTTAAAGAGAAAAGACACGGAGAAAATACATGTACCTACTGAAAGTTCAACTAGTGAAGATTCAGATTCAGACAGTGATGAAGAAATGGCTCAAATAGCCAGGAGATTTAAGAAGTTATATAGGAAGAAAAAGTTTTTCAAAAATCCAAACTACAAGGGTAAGTATGATCAACAAGGTAAGTGGAAGAAGGATTGGAATAAATCTGATAAGGAAGATGATATAGTCTGCTATGAATGCAAGAGGAAAGGACACATCAAGGATGACTGTCGAAAGTTAAAACTCAAAAAGAAATTTGACTATAAGGACAAGAAGTACAAGAAATCCTTGAAAGCAACCTGGAGTGCTTCGGAAGACAGCACAAGTGAATCAGAAGCTACTGATTCTGAAAATAATCATGCCAACATGTGCTTCATGACTAACATATCTAAGGTACCTATTTCCCCTATTCTAAATGATTATTATTCTGAAAATAAAAGTGACTCAGATAATGATACAAATATGTCTAAGGGTGAACTGTTTGAATATTGCAATGTACTGGAAGATACCTTCAATGAACTAAAATATAAATACAAATCTTTGAAGAAACAACATGCCTTGACTAGTAATATTAAAATAGATCTAAGTGTAGAAAACGAAAAGAATGCTCAACTATTGAAAGAGAATACCCAGCTCAAATTATCTAATGAACAATTAAGAAATGATATTGAGAAGTTCACTGTTGGTAAGGATACCTTGACACAGTTTCTAGGAAGAAATATTGCTCCAAAATATACAACTGGTCTAGGATATCAACCTGGACAGAGAAAAATTAACAAAACCAAATTTATTCCAAAATCTGGACAGTTCACTGCTAATTCTGGACAATATTTTGAGAAAAAATATTCAAAAGGACCAAACAAAGTATTTATGTCTCAAAATATGTTTGTTTATTTCAGAAATTCTATAAATAAAATATGGGTTCCCAAAGTTTTATTGGCTAACCTTTCTGGACCCAAGAAGATCTGGGTACCAAAATTATCCCATGTTTAATCTATTTTGCAGGGAAGTTGTTTAAAGAGTTCCTGTAACACTCTATGGTATTTGAACAGTGGATGTTAAAGACATATGACAGGAGATTATTCTTGATTTAAGTGTCTAATTAAATTTGATGGTGGGCATGTCACCTTTGTTGACAATGCAAGAGGAAAAATCATCGTCTTAGGCCAGATTGGTAACCCTGATACAATATTAATTTCTAAAGTACTTTTTTTGATGGATGAAATTATAATTTTCTTAGCATATATCAGTTATGTGATGATGGGCTTAATGTTAAATTTGAGAATGATTCATGCAATGTTTTTAATTCAAAAAATTATTTAGTTTTCATTGCATGTAGAAATGAGACTGTATATGCGGTTGATTTAAACTCTTTAGCCAAACAAAATGTTTCTTGATTAAATAATTTTCATAAAGAATCTTGGTTGTGGCATAGAAGATTAGGACACTGTAATGTACACTCACTTAGGAAGCTATCTAAGAAATGTTTAGTTAGAGACTTACCTAAATTAGAGTTCCCAATTGATAAAGTGTGTAATCCCTGTCAAAATGGAAAACAACACAAAGTTTCTTTCAAACCAAAGAAAGAAGTTTCAACTTCTCAACCACTTGAGTTGGTTCAGATGGATTTGTTTGGACCATCAAGAGTTTCAAGTTTAAATGGGAATCACTATGTTTATGTTCTTATAGATGACTTTTCTAGGTATACTTGGGTATACTTTCTAGCTCACAAAAGTGAATCTTGTTCCTTTTTTGTCAAATATTCCAAGTCTATAGAAAACCTCAGTGGACTTAAGATTAAAACCCTAAGAAGTGATCATGGCCGTGAGTTTGAGAATCATGAGTTTGAATCCTATTACTCACACAATGGATATAATAATAGCTTTTCTACTCCTAGGACACCTCAGTAGAATGGTGTATTAGAAAGAAGAAATAGAACCCTTCAATAAATACCAATAACTATGCTTAATGAGTATGACTTACCTATTTATTTTTGGACTAAAGCTGTAAATATAGTTTGTTACATTATGAATAGAGTTTTAATTAGACCTATTATAAAAAGGACCCCTTATGAACTTTGGAATAATAGGAAGCCTACGGTTAATTACTTTAGAGTTTTTGGTTGAAAAGTATTTATTATTAATACTAAATACAATCTTGAGAAATTTTCTCCCAAAAGTGATGAAGGAATTTTCCTGGGTTATTCTATTTCAAGTAAAGCCTATAGAGTGTTCAATAAAAAAACCAAATGTGTGGAAGAATTAGTTCATATAAAATTCGATGAGACTGATCCACATGAGCCTAAATCCTCTCTTGAAAATCTTGAGGAATATTTATCAAATTTGAACTTTAATGATAAAAAAAGTGAATCCCCTGTAAAAGTATCCAGTTCTGGAAATTTTCCAGAATCTGCACCTGCTGATTTTGAACCAACATACAACAATGAAGAATCTAGTTCAACTCTTCGTAGAGGTATTAGGACTCTCAAGAATCATCCTCTAGATGCTGTTGTAGGCGATTTAAATTGAGGAACACAAACTAGATCTTCTCTAAGAAACCAGGCTGAACATCGAGATTTTATTTCATAGCTTGAACCCAAAAATATTAATGATGCAGTCAATGATGAATTTTGGGTAATGGATATGAAAGGAGAACTAAATCAGTTCGAAAGAAACAAAGTTTGGGAATTAATGGAAAGACCCAAGTTTACCTTAACCATAGGCACTAAATGGGTGTTTAGAAACAAAGTAGATGAGTCTAGGAATATAGTTAGAAATAAATCTAGGATAGTTGTACAAGGATATTGTCAAGAAGAAGGAATAGACTATGAGGAGACCTTTGCACCTGTAGCTAGAAAAGAAGCCATTAGGATACTACTTTCCTATACAGCTCATCTGAAATCTAAACTTTATCAAATGGATATTAAAAGTGCTTTTCTAAATGGATACATAGTTGAGGATGTGTTTGTTAAACAACCTCCTGGTTTTACAAATCCCCATTTTTACAATCATATTTTCAAACTATCTAAATCTTTGTATGGCTTAAAACAATCTCCAAGATCATGGTATGATAGGCTCAGCTCTTTTCTTATTTCAAAAGGTTTTACCAAAGGGATAGCTGATCCTACTCTTTTCATTAAATGAATTTCTAAAGATGTTTTGATAGTACAAATTTACATGGATGATATTATTTTTGGATCTTCTAAAAATTCATTATGTGTTGATTTTTCAAAAATAATGCAAAATGAGTTTGAAATGAGTTTAATGGGAGAACTCAAATTTTTCCTTGGATTTCATATCTTTCAAAATAAAAATGGCATTGTTTTGAATCAAAGTAAATATATTAAGGATATTTTAAAACATTTTTATTTGGATGGTAGTAAAGGTAGTGACACACCTATGAGTACCACCTGTAAGTTGGATATGGATGAAGATGGAGAACCAGTGGATCAAACCAACTACAGAGGAATGATAGGAAGTCTACTCTATCTTACATCTAGTAGACCTGACATCATGTTTAGTGTATGCATGTGTGCTCGCTTTCATGCCAATCCAAAAGAGTCTCATTTAACTGTTGTTAAAAGAATTTTTAAATATCTCAAACATACCCCCAACTTAGGATTATTCTATCCAAAAGGAAAATCATTTGATTTGTTGAGTTATTATGATGTTGATTTTTCCGGTTGCAAGTTAGATAGAAAAATCACCTCTGGGACATGTCACATTTTAGGAAAGTCGCTATTATCTTGGTGTAGCAAGAAGTAGAATTCTGTTGCATTATCTACTGCCGAAACTGAGTACATAGCTGCTGGTAGTTGTTGTACTCAAATTATGTGGATGAAACATACTTTACTGGACTATGGGTATCAATTCAAACATGTCTCTATAAATTGTGACAATACAAGTGCTATTAACATTTCAAAAAATCCAGTATCTCATGCTAGGACAAATCATATTGATGTGAGACATCACTTTTTGAGGGATCATATTCAAAAGGGTGATATCACTCTTGAATTCATTGGCACTGAGCAACAATTGGCTGATATATTCACAAAACCTTTGAATTATGAGAGGTTAAATTACATCAAACATGAGTTAGGTATGATTAATTTCAGCATAGAATACCTCACTGTTGGACCTCACAGTTAACTTCACAATCGAACCTCACATTTAGACTTCACAGTCGAACCTCATAGTTAGACTTCACAGTCGAACCTCACAGTTAGAATTCACAATCGAACCTCACAGTTAGACCTCACAGTCGAACCACATAGTGATAACTCACAGTTAGAGCTCACAGTTAGACCTTACTATTATACCTCACTGTTGCACCTCACCGGTGTACCTCACTGATACATCTCACTATTGGATACCTCGCTGTTTGTTTTTATTTTTGCGGGAATTCGAACCGTTTTTATTCCTTGTTATTATTTCTATTTTATTTTGTTTTGATTCCTAAATGATAAAATCAAAGGCAACGAACATATTTCAATCCACCTTCCTCTCCCAATCTTGAACCTCACTCTCAAAATTCCTAAACCCTAACCCTTCACCTGAGCCCTCGAACCTCTCTCAATGTCTATGGATAGAACCAAGCGACCCCTGACCATCAATGAGGATGTGCCAAGGCCTAAGAAAACTCGAGCTGAATCCTGTGGCACTAGTAACACCCCGTCGAGACCTGTAAACCCGCATCTGACCAAGAGACAAATCTTTGCAGAGAAGGAGTTAAGTGAAGAATGGCTGCTGTCGAGCAAGTCATTAGTACTGAAAGTACTAGATGCCCAAGGATGGACTGAATGATTTTTCAACAACAATGGACCTTACTAACCGAAGCTTGGGAAATAATTCTATGAATATCTGACATTTGAAGAGGAAGAGGATGTGCATAAGCTAATGTCCAGAGTCAATGGAAATGAAGTTAACTTCTTGTCTGCTGAGTGGTATGCCTGTTTGAGAGTTCCTCATGAATGAATATATGACTACTACTCTGGAGTAGATCCTCCAGACAGTGCTGTTTTTGAATATGATACAGCTCTGGAAGAACTAACAGAAGATGGAAAATCAAGAAGGATCATTGCAGCTGAGATTAATGGAGAAGACATACTCTCATTCAAATTTATTCATCATGTTCTTAGTCCGAGGAGAAGGGACTTTGTAGTACTGAAGTACCAGGACATATTCCTGATGTACTTACTAAATCATGGAAATAAGATTAACCTATATAGGTTACTTATGGCACAATTGGAGGATATTACCAAGGAAATATCAAAATCCAATGCCCTATTCCATGCCAAGATTATTTCAGTTATGCTGAAGGTAAAGGGTGTGGCTGGAAATCAAGAAGAGCTGATAGTGGCCAAGAAAAGTGTTTGTATCTCCAAGGTGATTTGAAAGTTCATGAAAATTAGCTGGAATCCCTGGAAGAGAACATGGGTGAATGATGAGGGAAAGGTGTATGAAAAGTTTGACCCTACTACTCATCCAACTAGGCCAAAAGAAAAAAGAGATCCAGTCTTGAAGCCTGATGAGACAGAACCGGTTTATTCTGATGAGGAGGAGGCTGATGGAGCTGTGGAACATCAAAGAGAGAACACCCCCTTTGATGATGGGAGTGATCCTGAGTTACCTCATAGTCATGTAAGGAGAGTAGCTTTTGGAGCAGCTATCCCTCCAAAAGAACTATCAAGGAGAGAGACTGTTCTGAAGGACAGTGATACTGAGACCACTGAAGAAGAAGAAGAAGCATATTAGAATGTTGTCGAGGACACCTATGAAGAGGACGAGGCTACCGAGTCAGATCATTTTTCTCATGAAGAAAAGGAGACTGTTGCTGAAGCAGATGATGAGGACAATGAAGAAGAAGAGCTCAGTTTAAGCCCACTGATTGATAATACAGACAATATAGTGTCTGATCAGGAAACAGGAGTGACATCTACTGCCATTGATGAGGGAGTCATTGATGACTCAGAAAAGGATAGGACTCACCCTATTGTTGAAATATCATAGAAAATGGTTGTTGAATCTTCTAAAGTTGTAGAGGAGGTTGTGAAGTTACCTAGTGCAGAACAGTTAGAGGAGATTCCTCAATAGAATGCTCTAAGTGAGGGGGGCATATTGGTTCAGTTTCTGTGTTGTATGACATAGAAGGTTGGTCATCAGATCTAGGATATATGGTACTTGGACTCAATTATGGAGACTATGATGAGGAAGACCATCCCCAAAGGGATTCTGTTATCCTACCTATTGTGGCTAACAATTTGGAAACCAAGGAGGACCTTGAGTCCTTAAAGGCTGAAATGAAAGAAGCACTGAGAGAATCAGTGGCAGATTTGAAGAAAATCATGGTTGAAGAGATGAGGAGTGTGGAAAAATCCTTGGAGCTATCTCTGGGATGTGTTGTGTCTAGTCCAGTGAAGGAAATGATGAATGAAGTTAAAGTATGCCATACTCAAATTGAGAGTTGGACAGGAGCTGTGGTTACTCTAAGACAATCGATTGCTTCATTGACTGCCATGAACAGTTCTCAAACCCAAGTGAATGCTGAGATTAGATATATCAAAGAAGTAGTCAAGCAGTTTGTGGAAGTATTTGAGGATTTTAAGACATCATTCAAAGAACATTTAAACAGTCAAGATGCACTTGTTCAGAAGGTGATTAGTAACTTGACTCAGTCTTTCAAAGAGACAATAGACTTCTTGGTAAAACACCTTCCCTCATCCAGTTCCTCTGTGAACTTTGACCAGATCAATATTGTGATCCAGGAAGAGTTTGCTAAGGCCAGTACAAGTGGCACCTCTGATTCTCAGATACTTTCTACCACTAGGGAAGTCAGAAGGTTTTTTCATGACCACTTATGGGAAGATATTGCTTCTCAAGAGGCCATTAAGAACAAGGTGGATGCTTAATTTGAGAAAGTCTATACCAAGCATCAAATGAACAAACAATTCAAGCTCTTGATATAGAATATGAAGCTTCATCTAGTGACTCAGGCATTCAGGGAGAAGGTCAGCAAGCTGAAAGAACTGACCCCTGCTTTGGATAAGTTTTTGGAGAATAAATATGATTTCTTATCTGCTATGGAAAGAGGAGGAAGCATTATTATGGATTTTAGAAACCTTCTTCTTCCCTTTCTCCATGTGGACTGCACCCCTATCATTATCCCTCCGGCCTTACCTACATCTCAACCCAGTGGTTCTTCTTCCATCATGTATCTTGATGAAGCTCTCAGAAGCCTTACTCTACTGATCCCTCAGCAATCTACCCACTACAGACCCACATGACCTTCTTTTTCTGCCCCTCCAGTAATTCCTATAGCCATTCCTAAACCTGCTGATCCACCAGCTCCTTCTCCATCTTCTTCTTCCAAAGGGAAAGACCCCTTACCTACGGATGCTGTGGATTGAGTCTGTTTATGTCTGTTGATAGAGACTCCATATTTTTTTTGGTTATGTAATGTACTGTGTTATTAATATAAGCCTTCTCAGTTTTCTCTCATTTGTATTTCTTTTTGCTAATCACAAAGGGGGAGAAATACTGTGCTTACTGTGCTTACTGTGCTAATTGAGAAACCAATATGAAAATAGTGTGCTTATTAATCTCTGATATTTGACAAATTTTTGTTCTTAGTATTACTAACCATGTTATATATGGCATCTATATTTAATACACACTGACATAATTTGTGATTATCAAAAAGGGGGAGATTGTTGGACTCACCTGTTTTGGTAATCCCAAATAATGTTTAAATATTGATCATAATATATTAAGTCAGTCATTAATCTTTTCAATCTACATATAAAATTATCTTATTCTCAACAATGTATATTATTAAGACTCATGACTTTGCTGCATCAGCTTACAGTCCATATTTATCTAAATATAAGCTCACTGTTAAAGGTTACTGTCACTGTTGGAAGATACCGGTACACGGTTACTGTTACAAACCTACTGATGATCTACTTATCAAACTCACAGACAAAGAGTTACCATCACAAGGTCACTGCTGTAACAAGGCTTCTGATAGAGGTTCACTGTCATACTCTTTCTCAAGTCTTCTGTTAAAAACCTCACTGTTTAAGCTTACAGTTGGACAAGCTTAATAGAAGGATACTATGGGACAACTCCTACTGTCGTAATAGTCGACTGTTTCTCAAAGTCTACTGATAAGGAGCTACTGTTATATAGAGTAAAATCTACCATTACAAGACATCCACTAATACAAAGTCCACAGTTACAAGCCTACAGTTGAAGAACCTACCATTGGAGCTCACAGCTGAATAGTATACTGATGAAGTCCACAGTTGTAGAGATTAAATTCTACCAAGTGATATGCATCTGCTACCAGTCTAATGATATTTCATTATTTTCTGTACCAATTTTTTATTAATACTATTATAACAATCATGTATAGACAAATTAATACATCTGACATTATTTAATGATACTTGTAGGTATATCAGGAAACAATACAATGTACGAGGAAGACCACACGTGGTTGAATTTTTTTTCCTGTCAGCCCCTACTAGACCAAATGAGAGAAATATAAACCAAAAAAGAGTATATATATAAGAGAGAGAAATTCAGAGCAGAAAATTAAATATATATAGAAATAAGAAAAGTGGTGTGGATATATTGAATATACATAGAACACTCATAAGAGAGACTCATACACAATCTGAAGAAGAGTCTTCAAGCACTTATTTGGAAAGCATAGAGCTTCAAAAATATCTATTGAAAGAACCCTTTCAAGCTAAAGTGGTGTGCTACAAGGAGCTTCAATCCCAAGAAGCTGATCATCTTTACATCTGGAAGTGGATGTTTCGACACTCTGTTTTGGACGCAACTTGTAGAGAAGGACCAAAACTTCATTTCATTCATTCCAGTGAGTCCAGAGCTGATCGACAAACGCAATAGACCATTCTAAACCGATCACTACTATCTTTGGATCTACTGTGTTTTAATACTTAAATTTGTGAGAAGTGTGTATATGTTACACACACTGACTCTTGTACTTGAACCGAGGGATACTAAAAATCCCCACATCAAACTATCTTTACATTTGTTTCCCACATATAACTGTGGAAGAAGCCTGGTGTGGCTTGATAGTTTATTTTTTTCCCACGTAGAACTGTGGTAGAGGTTGCAAAACCTGGATAGTTTGTGAAAGCTGTTGTCAAGCCCGATACAGGCTGTGTATCACTTTTTAATATAACTGCTTGGTGGAAGGTGATAACCAAGTGGAGAGGACTAGGTCTTGTCTTAAGACTGAACCTCTTATTTAAATTGTTATGTTCATCCTTGCTTTACTCTATTTCACATTTATCCACTGTGATTATATTTTCAAAGACAAAAATATGTTTTCACATTTACTCTGATATTTAGTTCTGGTTAGTGTGTATATTTGATTTGTTTAGTAAACTTAATTCAAAAGTGGAATTAGTTCTCATACTAATTCAACTGAGGAGTAATCAACCTTTGAGAAACCTGTTGAACAATAACTCACTTATATCTCTACTGCCTTAATTGAATGGGCTGTTCAAATTTGGGGGATTTTAATCCTAAAAGTTTTTAACAGAAATTTTAATTAGAACTCAATTCAACCCCCCTCTTGAGTATCCACTCTGAACAACATGGATGATGAGATAATTACTCCCCCCACAAATTCTAGGTTTCTCAAACATTAACTCACATGAGAAGGGGTTTTACTCATCCTGTATGATGATAAAATGCACAATTATCCTTCAGTATGATCTCTATGACCTTAAACTGAGATCCCTTCCATCCAGGATGCAGGATGTAAAACTTCCCAACATAATTTTCCTACATGAAGTTAAACTATAATTTCATCCTTAAAGCATGAATTTAAAAGGAACGATATTCCAGAACTATGTATGGATTTATTCCCATCCTTATGGGACACATAGGAATGCTTGAACATTTTTTTGGGTCCATCCCCAGGCTCCACAAATATTTTATTTATTTTGGCCCCATGACCTGAGTGTCCTAGGATTACATGGTGCGTTTGAGGCCTCCTTGGTCCTCATTCATGTCAAGTTTATAATAGTCTCACCACATACACCCCCTAATGGATCCCTTATTTTTTTTACTTACTGCATGATGTTAAACTATAAAGGATTATAGAACTATGTATGGCTTGATTCCCATCATCATGGGATACGTTGGAATTCCAGAACCTTTCATCTCTAGTCAAACTGTGAATCCTTATAGGTTTTCTAGTCCCTTGGCTTAGATTTTCCCCAGGAGTGAGTGGTGTGATTGAGACCTCCTTGATCCTCATTCACGCCAGTTTTGTAACAACCACGCCATGTGCCTCCCTAGGAAGCCATTTTTCATAGAATTTATCCTTACCACATGAAGTTAAACTCCATAGAATTCAAGAACTATATGTGTCTTGATTCATTCCCTTGAAAGATACATAGTGATGCCCAAACATTTTGTCTCTAGGATCAGCCGAAGAATCACCCTTTCACCCTTTCCAAACCCATGGCCTAAGATTTCCTTGAGAGTGTGTGGTGTGATGTTGAGACCTCCTTAGTCCTCATTCATGTTTGGTTTCTTTATAGAACCACCCTACACACCCTTATATTGGTAGCTTCCAACTTTATGGTCCATGTTCTACAAAATTAAACTAAGATATCTTTCTTCCTCCCTCACGATGTTAAATTGTATGACATTGTCCTGAAAGACATTAAATTTCATAGTATTCATGGTCCTTCCAACATGACCTTAAAAAGAAAATCCCACTTCAACCTACATGATGTTAAACTTCCCCATCCTATATGATGTTAAACTATCATTTCATTTGGGTCGCATGACAATAAACTACACAACGCTTTGATGTCCTCATTTGAGAGGGCATCACCTTTCTATCCCCCTAGCCTAGGTTATTCTTGGGAGTACATGACGTGGATGATACCTCCTTGGTTATCATTCACATCAGGATATAAAAACCATGTCATGTACCTCCCCCAGGAATAGTTCTACTGATTTTACATCTTTACCGCATGATGTTAAAATACACGAGATTCCAGAACTACATACAACTTGATTCTAATCCTTATGGGATATGTAGAAACACCTATAAATTTTATCTTTGGGTCCAGAATCTAGTTTATTAACCCACCTATTTATCTTCTTCATTATTTGGAATTGGATCATTCCCAAGCCATGTCTAAGGGCCCTCTCAATCCCCCCCTTTTGACTGATAAGGGGTTTGAATCCCTCTATCTGGAATGCCTTAATTATGTGCTCAGATGTGGTGTGGCATAGGACCCAGAGTGTTGTATTCTGTATGGACATTATTTCATTCTATATCTATGCTTCACATGTACATTTTTTTGGGTCCCCATAATCTTTCACATCTAAAGAGACCCCTAAATGTATGGATGCTCATCCTCATAGCTAACCTATCATCCTGGGCCAATACCCCAGAATACTTTGAACGAAATTTTTGAGTCATTTCCTGCGTTTCGAATATGGTCAGTGGATGAACCTCATTTTTTTGTTCCCATATTGGGTTTCACGATATGGATGACATGTTTAGAACATTGTCAACATTTATTCTCCATCGTTACTCTACCCTTATTGTGTCCCAAATATCAGACACTGTGATTCATCTATTTTCACATCCTTATGTCCAAGAATAACTTTATCACCCTATATGTCACACCTTTATGAACCTTTTCATGGTGAGAAGGCTGATCGGCATCATTAGAACATCCTTAACTTGACTTCTCTATTCCCCTGCTATGTGTTTCAATGTTTCATAAGGATCCTCTTTGCCCCTTGTTTCTCACACAAGCATGGCTCACATGGGATTAGGGGTCTTGGTTGGTTTTTTACCCACATGGAACAATATGCCCACCTTATGGTCCAAACTCTATGACCTTAAACTAGGAGCCTATGTTTGGATCTCATGAATTTAAACTAAGTATTTTATTCCAATCATCATGACCTTAAACTGTGAACAAGTTCTTCTAAGGGAGTATGTGGTGCGGTGTTGAGACCTCTTTGGTCCTCATTCGTGTCGGGTCACCCCATGGAGCTATAAAACACATCCCCCCTTTTGTGGTCTGAGTTTTATGACCTCAAACTAAGATTTTCATCATCTTAGTTCACATGATGGTAAACTACGCAATAACTATGATATCCTCATTTAGGAGAATATCACCCCTATTTTTGCATCAGTGTCTTACCATTCCATCTTTAAGAACTACATGTGTCTTGATTCCCATACTTATGGGATACATAGTGATGCCTGAACATTTTTTTTCTTGGGTCCATCCATAGAGTCATGAACCTTTTCACTCCTTTTTTCTTATCCTTACAATATGATGTTAAACTACCTAGGTACATCCCATGCACATGACGTTAAATTGGGCACCCATGGTCCACACTCTATGACCTTAAACTGGGAGCTTATAGTCAGAGAAAAATGACCTTTAAACTATTCAAAGTACCCCCTAGGAACCTAATTCTCAAGGATGGGTCTGATCCCACCTGTGGGTGTTCCACACCGGCATTTTTTATTACGTGGTTGTATGAGACCTAGAATGTTGGATTTCACAAAGATATTCCCTAGTTCCACTTCCACACTTCACACACTCCTTTTTTTGGGTCTCTATTATATTTCACATCTAAAGGGACCCCACTAATAGTATGGATGCTTGGCCTCATGGCTCACCTACTATCCTGGTCCAATTCCTCAAAAGTCTTTGAATGATATTTTTGAGTTAGTTCCCGCATTTCTAATATGGTCAGCGACCAAACCTAATTTGTCTATTCCCATCCCAGGTCACACGATATGGATGTTTTGATTCAAAAAAGGTTAGTAGTTATCCTCCATCATTATGTAACTTCCATTGTGTCCCAAATATCAGATTCCATGATTTAAATTTTCCTACCCCTTTCATGTTCTTGTGTATCTCTAACAACCCTAGTGTTTTCCCTCTATGAATCCATGTCTGTCGAGTAGGAATGTTGTCATGGTTGAATTTTCCCACCTAGAGTTTACTTTACCTTATTGTGAACTCTCATACGATGGGGAAATCCTAGAATCACTCTTTATTTCTCACACCGAGTATGGATCACATGGGCTTAGGGGTCTTGGTAGGGTCATACCCACATAAAAAAGTTACAAAACCTTATACTACAAGTTCCATGACCTTAAAATAAGATCTTTTGTCTAAGTAACATGACATTAAACTGTTCTAATACATCCCTCATGATGTTAGAATGTTGCATCCTTACTACCAGACATTAAAGTGCATGGACTAGTCCTGTCATACAACCTTAAACTACAACAACATCGTCATGGCCGTATGATAAAAAACAACACAACATTGTGGTGTTCTCACTTGAGGGGACATCTCCTTTAGAATTGATCACCCACCATGACACTTATCAAGACCTATACATGGATTGATTCCCATAATGAAACTTAGAACTTTTCATCCTGGTCTAGTCACTCAAAAAAAATCAACCAAATAAAATAACAAATAACAAATATCTAATGCATCTTGTCACGGTGCATGAGTCAGAATTTCATGGTGAAATCACCCTCAATAACTATGTATGGATTGATTCACATACTTATGGGATAGATAGTGATTCCTTGGCCAATGATATTGAGTCCAACCTAAACATTATTTCTTTTTTTTTCTCATCCTCAATGCATGACGTAAAATTGCAACCATAACCTGAACAAGTTCAGGATTTCCAATGATAGTTGCGTGATGTTTTAGCATCCTAATTGAAGAGTACTAACCTCACAAGTGTTGGTATCTAACCACAATGTGCTTAAAGAACTATGTGCGGCTTTATTCTCATCCTTATAGGATATATAGGAACACTCGAATATTTTTTCTCGGGCCAAGACACAGGTTCCTTGGCCCTTTTTGGCCCCTTCGGCCCCTGTTCATATTAGGGTGTGTATGTAGCATTGATAACTCACTGTTCCTCATTCACATCAGGTTTTTCTTCCTGTGTGCTATATATAGTCCGAAAGTGAGCATTTTTTTGGCTAGGGTCTAGACCATATGTCCTTAAACTATGTTCAATATCATAGTCACAAGACGTTAAACTAAATGAAATGTCCTAATCACATGACGTTGAACTATAACATGTATATTACTCACCGTATGACATTAAATTATATGTTCATCATCCACAAGTCCACGATGAAAAACTATAAGGCATCCCAAGCCCTCGCCTGGGAGGTTCACTCCCACAATGCTTGTTTTGTACTGTATTATTTTCATCTTCAGTCGTCACGTGGTATCCAAGATGATTCTCCCCTAGAGGATATGTTTGATCTTTTTTCATACCAATGCACCCATACCAATGTTCTCCAAGCTTGGGTGGTGTAGTTTCAAGAGTTTTGGAATCCTTTTGAACATCACATCACTCCATTTTCATGCTTGGTGTGCCCCTCATTCGGATTTTCATCATCTTTCATGTCTAAAGGGACCCCCTAATGATATGGATGCTCAACCTCATGGATCACCTTCCATCAGGGGCCAATGTCCTGGAAGCTATAGGATGAAATCTCAAGTTAGGCCCTATGTTTTTGAATATGGTCAGCGGTTGGAACTCATTTGTTTCCCCCCATTCCAGGATAGTGGTATAGGTAATACATTTCAAATATGGTTAGAAGCTATCCAATATTGTAATGCTGATCATCATCATTTCTTGAGTTCCAAGTGTCGTGATTTACACTCCCCATTCCCTTTTGTTAGAATGATTCCAATGCCCCAAGAGTTAAGCCACTCATGTACTAGAACACATTGGGAAATATAAGTTGGATTTTTTGAGAGCCCTATTCTCCAGTCATAGTACATCTTATCCAAAATACTCTGGGTGGTCAGTCTACAATAGAAGACCCCAAGTATTCGATGATTAGATGGCACTCTCATACAAAGTAAACGATTATGTGACCATCCCTTGTTTCTCACACCGGGTATGACCCTTGGGAGATTAGGAATTGATCATTAGTTGCATCATAAAAAAATTATTGAGATGTAGTAATAAAAATAAATAGGAAAGAAATATATCCATGCATGCAGTTCAATTTTACTAAGTAAGAAAAAAGGAATATGTTTCATAAGTTTGAGTTTGGACAAAACATGAACCTTAAGGATCTTACCCTTCAATAGAATGATTTAATGCTGCCACCTTCTATTGCATGGATTCAAGATTCCCCTACCGCTTCCTAAGCTCCCTCTCCTCATCAACAACCATAGGGAGAATCTCATTTTACCTGATCTGAATTTGATCCCATTTGGATTGAAGCTCATCCAATTGGTGGCTCACCTGTTCCAGGTGTTTCTGGGCCTCTGCCCTCTAGGCCTTTAATTGTTCGATGAGTTCTAACTAATTAGAGGTGAATATGGAACACTCGTTCATATTCTCATCAAGGAATAATATATCTTGCTCAACCTCATTTAGCTTTTAGACTTTATCATATTTCTTCTGGAACTAGGAAACATTTAGGTGTTGAATGATCTCCTGTATATTCGTGGACAGGTAGTCATAAATCATCATGTGAAGATGGAGAGAATCCACCCCACCAATGCAAATACAGTGCAACCAAGTGTGAAGTGACCCCATTTGATTCATCGATTATGCCTATGGAATATCAAGGAAGTGCTTGATGCACTTCCATGATTGATGACAGGTTCTATGACTGTCCTCAGGCGTGTTAGAGTCAAATTCATCTAGCTCTATGGGATCAGTAGGTTCATATTCTGGAAAGGCACCTATAAGTTTAGCAACAGGGTATTCCTTCAACATCCTTTATGAGGGGCTAAGATATATAATGTGATGGTGAGCGTCTTCAATCATTTATTCTTCTTATCTTCCCTATCTAGCTTCAGACTCTTACCTAAAAGTTTCATCACCC
The DNA here is from genome assembly GCA_963277665.1 of Viscum album. NCBI lineage: Eukaryota > Viridiplantae > Streptophyta > Magnoliopsida > Santalales > Viscaceae > Viscum > Viscum album. Next base: position 1,595,893,016 of record OY728130.1, on the reverse strand, counting down.
GTAGCTACCATTTCTTGTTCACCAAGTGTCAAAGATAGATCAGTTGGAATGGTCGGCTCCTCATGGACATGTACAACTGTCAATATTGATCCTACAGATGTCCTAGATTCCTTAGTTTTCTGAGATTGTAGTCTCATAATCACATACATGGAATGATTACCTTGATTAGATAGATCCTCAGATTAACGATATGATCTTGTGAAGGTAGAGAATTATAAGAGCTAAGTGCCGTCACATCAAGTGGTTAGATCACCATAGGAGATTTATCTACCATCGGAGACCCCTCAACACATTTTAGCTCAATTATTGGCATGGTATCCTTTTGAATAGTGGGGATATCCTGGGATCCCAAGGTTTTTGCTTCGTCCCTTTTAGTTGGATCACCTCTAGCCATGTCAGCAATGATTGATCTGTCTCCTTGCTTGGCCCTAGATGCGGGATCAGGGGGATGTCTCTCCACATCCATTGGAACATATCTTACCCATTTAGTAAGAGCCTCTTAGTCATCACCAATTTGTTCCTGGTTAGGACAAAGTTTGGTTAAGTAGATCTAAATGGTGGAAAAAAGAAGGGATCGAGGGGGGGGGGGATGAATCGAGACTTACTTTAAGGTGTTAAGTAAGTTCCTTTTCAGAGCCTATAATTTCACCACTCTCCCATGGAATCCCTTGGTGAATTACTGTCCCTTGAGGCTCCTCACCTAAAGGCCCTTCTTCCTTAGCCACATCTTTTTCTTCCACATTTTCCTCTTCTCCTTCTCCTTCTTATTATTCTTCGCTGTCGTCTTCAGATGGAAGTTCTTCCAGGTCAGGCTCCTGGCCCATCATCACTTTTACAAAGAGATGAAGTTATTCATATCACCCCCATTGGGATTCATACACATCCATGGATGTAAAATATTTGTATCTTCAATATAAATACACAATGTTTACAACCTGAATAAGCCCAATTTCCAATAGTTGGATCCCATATTGTGTCATTTTTTTCCACAGGACTTCTAGAATAACCGATTGCCATAGTGTTATCAAAGAAGACCAGAGTGATGGGAAAATTTTGTCTATAATGGGTTGAAGGAAATATATGATTTGATTTCTAGGGGCTTCTATTGATGGTCCGTGAGTTTTCCTGTGAGACCACCTCTCTTTGGAAGGTGCAGGCGCAACTGCACCTTGTGATGCTCCTACCACTAAGGTTCCTACTTTTGCTTCCCCAGATGCCTGGATTGCCTCTAGTATCACTTCCCTAGAAGTATATTTCAGGCTATTTCATCTCCTATAATATAAACTTTATGAATTGATTTTCTGAATGTGTTTCATCATAATTGATTCCGTATAATTGTTTCCGGATATTCCGCCACCCAGTGGTCATTATATTCCATCGACAAGATAACATCAACATCAGTATGGGGAAGCATGATTATTTTACCCAAGCCAGAAGTTTTAAATATGATCCATAACTATAAAAGGATACATGGATGCTGTTCTTCCTAAACCTCTGTACACACTTTCTTTGGTATCCACTGCAAGCACCCAAACTGTCTGGTGAACTGTGATGGAAAGTAGGGTTTGGAAAAGATATTTCCTTCAATCCAGGCTATTAGTACGCCACCCCTAATATTCTAAAGATACTCCCAATGATCCAGTAGAGCTCACATGTAATCTACTATTTGGTAAACCAGGATGTGTAATGGTTGTAAGTTAAAGTTTTCATGATTCTGATCCAATCCTTGACCCCTTCTTTATTAGGCATTAGCGATTGGACCCCATCAATATTCAGCAGATATGGTCACATTCCATCTCTTAGAGGACAGATAGAATTTTGGGAAATCATATCCACCAAAGTGAGCTACGACCCAACCATGTAAGATTTAGAATGGTTCAAAGATTCTCTTAGTTGTACTTACTCTTGAAATGCACCCTATAATGTTGTATATCCTCACCAATACAGGCACATTGAGGCTAACCTTGTTGTGGGCTTCCATGATCTCAACCATCACTAGTGTCCTTGGATAGACCCCCATCCTCATGTACCTCATCGGTAGTATCCACCCACTTAAAAAGGAAGGAAACTAGTATATCATACTTACTGACCCCGTATTTCATTCACACTGAAGCCCCATGAGTGGTATTCTCCTGTTTCCATGATTTCCCAATACGATCCTACCTTGCCTCTCTGTGACGTGTTTGGGAACTTCTTCCCTCATACTGGAATCCTCACCCTATCATACCTATTTAGGAATATACCGAACCATACTGAGTTAGAGATGTACTTTAATATGTATTTGATCCTTATCCTCTCCTTGTCCAAGTAAAGTAGGTTCCATGTGAGAATAGGGGTTCGTTCTCTATCTCTCCATATGTTCTCCATTGGTAGGAACTCATCATATTAAACCCCTCTAGAAAAATGCCTCTAATGAAGTTAACTTCCCAACGGCTAATACCGACCTCCCCATGGTGGATGTGAAAGGTGTTCATGCTAGGGGACCACCAACTGAACAACTTTGGCACCAAGTCCTGCTGATGGTAGAAATTAAACTGCAACGTTCACATAACATCAAACAACCTGATGTGCCAAAGCTCCTCCCCAAATTCTTCGCATGTTTAGTGCAACCAAAACTCCTATGACCACTCATTGGTAATATTCCTCCCCAAACCATAGATCCCAGTCCTACGACAAAACCTTGCTCTAATTAGTTATGCACTATGGAAAGTGCTTGCATAATTGGAGAGAAATTATTCAGCCACCGGTTCACCCCCATGATAGTTTGGGTTCACAGATTCAGGACATGTATGACTATATCTAGAGTCTCCCTGTAAGAGTGTCCATTATTAATGATATTGTACCATGAAATGTTATCCTCACATGTTACCCATCATCATGGAGAGTTAGTCTTGAAGCCTGGAATTATCACTTCCTATAGGATGCCAAAATTCCACAGTAGAAGGCTATCGATCCGGACGTAATCCTTATGAGACTACGTCAGCATGCCTAGGAGCATCTGATTACCTAACAACACCCTTCTAACATAGAGAATGTGGAGGTTCTCAATTATCTCAGCCCTCCGTGCAGCAAATCCAACCTCCCTCTTAGCATCGGTCTATTCGCTATCCATGTATGTCGCATCGCAGAAGCAAAAAGAAGTTAGTGAAAAAGATTAAGACTTGGTGCGCAAAACCAAAAGTTGTGCACTAGATTGTATGATGGCCATGAAAAATTTGGCTAAGTTAGGAGCAAGCAAGTTTCAGTAGTTTCATGAAAACCGACAACCGAACTTGGGTCTTTCGTGAAAAAATGAACAACTTACATACAAGAGAGTGAATCACTTGTCATATGAAAAGTCAAGGTACTCTTCATTGGTCCCCTTAACATATTTTTAGGCATGGAACATGAATTCTTTACATGCACAAGGTGTTATGCCTTGGTACCCTTCACATATTTGTAGGCATGGAACATGTCTTCTATGCGTGCAAAAGGTGCCTTACACACCAGAATTGAAATTTTTCATGCACCTCTTCAGATGCATTTTTCTCGTTAGAATTTCACTTGGATCCTGAATTTATGGTCCCCTTTAATCTCATATTCCAAGGGGGGGCATTTTTTAGTACCTAATTCCACTTTAGGCCATAGGTAGGCATATTTACGTAGCCCAAAGTCATAATTTGATTCAGTGGGTAATTTCAAGAACCCCAAGGAAGTTGTACACAAGATTGGATGCTTGTGTGGAAGTCTAAAATTCTATGTGAAAGGCTCTTATGTGCCCAAGGCAACATCAAATGCAATCTTTTACACCAACCTCCAAAAAATGGAAAAGGCAAGTCCGCAAAAGCATGAAGGATGGAACATAAGGTGAAATCTGCACACAAGACTCTAACACACTATCCCAATGCAATGTAAACCAAAATCTTCCACACTGCCCTACTTACACACTCCCACTAAGATCTTCACCTATAAATTGAAGGGCACCCAACCATTTTCAGGGTAACACTCCATAAGTCTAAAAATCACTCCCATGCGTGCAAGCCAATCCATTTTGAGACCGCGTAAAAGTCATCATGTCAAGGTATTGGATCTTTCATGATAGGTCCCCCATGGGTCCACCTTTAGTTGGGCCCACAAGGTCTTGAACCTCACCCATTTCTTTTTCGCCTAAGTCAAGTGCACACGAAAGAAATCTCTTGTGTGTAAGACTTTCCCTTATATATTGCATATTGCACTCGAGCCTCATCCTTTTTCATTCAAGCCTCCAAAATTGTGTGCACCCCTCCCTATAGACTCCATGGGTTATCCTTACCCTAAGACACTATGTTTGATCTCTTCTTTCATGAAACACCCACATCTTGCATGCACCTCCTCCATTCATCCATCCAAGCTTGTGTATAGTGATTTCTTGGTCCCTCGTGCAGTGTCTCATGTCACGTTGTTTTAAATAATGCTTCTTCACATAGGTATAATAATATCTATTGCTTCTTCACATAGCTAAGATAATATGGAACCCTCTATCAACCACTCCTCCAAGTCACACCTGTCGGGCATTTCTTGCGCCTTCTACTACCGAAGTGTGGGTTGGTACAAGTTATGTATGTACAAGGGATGAGGAGTGGGTCCTCATCATATGAGATACATGATGTTAAACTACCAAGTAACCAACGTTCTCAACACACAATGTTAAACTATTATTTCTTTGTGCGTGGAAGGCCTGAGAGGATCATAAAGAGGATGAGACTGGGAACCCTTTACTTCCTGCCTTTTCAATCCGCCTTCTCTTTCCCTTTGGGATTTGTCACCATGTGCACCTTTGGTAGTCTCCACGTAATCCTATGACCACATCCTCAGGCCTCCCTTACGGAGTAAGTCCCAATCTCCATCTCTCTAGGCCTCTAACCATGTTTAATCCCCATTACATCCCTCACTGATCTATATTTCACAACATGACTGGCTGGTCCATAGATTCCTCTTATTTCTCACATCAAGCATGAATCACATGAGATTATAGCGTAATAATGACCATCAAATCCTCCTTATGTATCTAACCATGTGTATTCCCCATACCTCTCTTTCTACATGACGTTAAATTGCATCCATAAAACTACACAGACTTTGAACCCCACCTTATAAGTAGGGTACATGGGAAGCCTCTCAGATCTTCAAGCACATCACTCCCTACAACCCATTTGTTCTATCTATTTCATGTCAGTTCACTCATCCTACATGATGTTAAATTTCATGATCCAAAATACACAGGTTTTTACCCCCTTCTAGTATGTAGGAAGCCTGTTTTAGGTTCAATCCCAACCAATGGTAAACTCTAGTGCTCCCTTCTTGGGATGTACCCTCCTGATGTGGCATCTTCCCTTTTTGGGATACACCTCTCAAATCCTACTCCCTAAGGTGTTCTGATACACATGGGTATCTAACCATGCATAATCCCCACACTTCACCATACTCCTCCAACAAAGATTGATCCTATTGTGAAGGGTCGCTAACCATGCATAAGCCTCTATCGCATCTCTGAGTCACTTTTATTTGTGTACACCCCGATTCTATGCCCCCATCCTGAACTACATGGACTTTGATCCCTACCTTCTACATAGGGTACTTAGAAAGCCTCTTCTAGGTTCAATACCATCACCCATTTCCCATCCTTATCTCTCCTTTCAGTCTTCACATCTTAGGAAGATTAGGCCCTAATAAGGAGGTTCTAATTCATTCGGGTCCCCATCCATTCACTCCATTCTCATGGGAACCTCCTTAGGTGTATCATTTCCCTCTACTGAACTACATATACTTTTATTAATATCCATTGGGATACTTAGGAAGCCTCCATAAGTTTCAATTCCGTAACCATCTTCTTCATGTTGGTTCCATCTCATCCATTCCACCCACTTAATTTGGCCCTCCATCATATATCTTAATTCCTACATGGGCTGCCACATCCCTGTGGGATCATGTCATCCACCTGGGTAGCTAACCATGTATAATCTCCACACATCAAATTCATCCAACCAAGAGTGATCCTCTTGCGACGGGCCTCTAACCATGTGTAATCCCCAAATCACCCCTTCGAACTATGTGGGTTTTGATCCATACCTTCTAAGAAGGGTGTTTAGGAAGCCTCCACGAGGTTCAATCTGAGGTCATAGTGAACCTTTGTGTCCCCCTCTTTGGGTCCACCTTTCTGGTCTACCTTAATTGGTGTCTAGATCAGCCTTCATGGTGTGAAACCTTCTCTTTTTGAGATGCACCACCTCATGTCTGCTCTTGTTGGGTGTTCTGATCCACCCATCCAGTAAAACTTCCAGCTTCTACCTCCTATATATGTGATTATCTGATCCACTTCCATGAGTGTTCTAATAAGTCTGATCTATCTCTACTAATCATAAAACTCATGGAATACCCTATGTAAAATATAGGAATCCACAGAAAACCTCAGAGACATGCCTATGGCATTAGAGATACCACAATAAACTTGTGAAGCCTCGGGTTTCTACACCATTGAGAAGCTCTATGATGATTTAGAATATAGGCATTCTAGTGTTTTAGCATCCAAACATGCCATTTATGACCACATGACTACTCTCTTGACTAAAGGTTGCTTCCCTGACTTGACCCTTTGTAATGTACTAGTATAATCAGTGTAATTAACCTGTTTCCACAAAGATGTGGCACTGGGAATGAGTTTCATGAACAACATATTAATATCTAAGGGAGAGCCAGACTAGGTGACGAATTCCAAGGAGGAATCCATGGAAGGAGGAACCAAAATCCCATCATCCTGTTTTGATAAATGAATAAAAATCTCTAAAGAAGTAATGAATGTCACCCACCTTTGGAAAGTGGGAATGTATGATACAATTCAGCGATCGGCCAATATCGACACGTGCAAGGTAGTGAACCCTAGTGGAAAGCGTCAGAAATAAAAGGCCAATGGTTTTATATTTTTCCACAACCTAAAGCCCAAGGCCTAGGTTTATAAATTAATAAAAAAATTCAACACATATGTTATAAATACTCACCCTTTATCTAATTCTTATCCACTTTAAAAACATTAAATATATGTTTCCCCCTTTTTACTTCTCAATAAGATTTTGGAAGATACTTAAGTAGATAATGGTTTCAAACTCTATCTCTATTTATTTCTTGAATTCATTCATAAGAGTTTTTCTCAAGAGAATTAGCACGGTAAGAGATCCAAAAACCCTTATCTATATTTTTCTTTCAAGATCCCAAACACTAAAGATCTAAGGAGTTTATTCTCAAGATTTTATAAGGGACATATCAAGTTAAGGGTTTCTATACCATTTTATTAATTTCTTTTTCGAAATTCATCGAATTCCTTTACATTTAATCATGTAATGATGTTATGTTTCATTATTACAAATACATGATTGTATCATGAAATTATCTTTTAATCTTATCATATTACCCTCATAAACCATTATAATGCGAAAATATTTCCATATTATAATATTCAAGAGGGGATTTTCTATCATTTATTTACTATCCAATCAATGTATTCATTTGATTGATTCCTAATAATACTCCTATATGATGAAAGTATCCCACTCCACTACACCATCATCAAGGATAATTTCAATTTCATTATGAATATCCTATAATTCCTATTATATTGATGAATATTCACCTAGATATCCATGTAATTTAATTGACCAAGAAAACTTTGTCAATCAATACACCCATTGATTATATACAGAAAAATATTCATTACTAAGTCATGTTTATATGAATAGTTAATTTTGGAACATTATGATATGAATTATTATCCCAAATATTTTATATGATAGATGCATTGGACTTTTTATGTGATGGGTGGGCCCCAAAATTTTATATCCCCTAGATGCATCAGTAAGCCTTATGAGAGAAACTGATTTGGGGTAATTGGCGTGTACCTACTTTATTATATATGATATCTTAGAAAAAGGCCTTGATAATATGTTTATGATTGCTAGTTGAGGCCTTGAAGGAATTATTAAGATATCCAGAATTATACATCCCATAACTATAAATTCATTTATTATTATCCTTGTAATTATTTAATCCCTTTATTATGTATTCAATGGATATATTTTTCTCACATGTCATCCATTTGATTATTTATTTTCACTATATTATCTATACCTTAATTATGAAATGTTATCTTCTATTGTTTGTTACCCCTTACAAATCATTTATTCTCACCTCTTTATTTTGATTCCATTTCCCCAAGAAATGAATAAGAGTACTATACATGATCCAAGGATAATATTGGGGGAATAATAAATTTTCCTTAAATTTTATATTGTATTTTATGTTTTTGAATGTAATTTAGGGATCATGTGTGTAACTAATATCTTAAGACTACTAAACTGTTAGATTTTTTGCATTATGATCTCTTGTATTCTATAAAAATATAATAAAATAACCACCAACTCTGGGTTATTAGAATCAAGGTGATATAAATATTATCTAAAATCCACATAGCTTACATGTATGACCCTTGGGGACCAAAAACATATTTTTAATTTATTATTTAATTAAATTAGGAAAAATTTTAACAAGTAATCAATTTTGAAGTTGTCCATGAAACCTAATGAATAGGGTTTTAGAGATGACTATTTGAAGAAGAATAATAAAGATAAGAAGGATCAGTTCCATTATGGAAAAATGTATGCATGATTGAAGAGGACTTGAGACAAATAGAGGTGATTTCTAAGAATGACCTAGAGGTGTAGAAGCATATCACCAATTAGGTAGATATGGATTGAGTCTTCATAAGCTTACTGATCCATTATTCTCCATTTTTCTCAACTATTATATTTGACCATGATGTTTACCTTAGGTTTTTCATTATGTTTAGTGTGGAACTTGGGTTTTAATTAATTTTTTTTTGAATTAATATAACTTATTATTCTGTGATGTTTTCTAACATCATAATTCTTATTTAGAATATGGTGGATGGATGCCTAGTAAGTGTAAGTGATTGAGCTAATGTGGAATCTCATACAACCACTGAATATTTATTCACTATTTCTAAATAATGTTAAATGAGTGTGAGGAATATAGAAAGGTTTAACTTACATTAAGAATATTTGGAAGAACATTATTTCATTTGATGAGGGTCATATAGAGTAGTGATACCTTTATCATGTGTGATTGATAACCTCAAAAATAATGGTATGAAAATACCAAATTAAACACCCAAATTTTAGCATCCGTGACCCGAAAAGCCACCCGATCAGTGCTATCGGACCAAGTTCCACTGGCCTTAGGTGCACCTCCCCGAATGCAAAAGGTCGTCGACTAGAAGCGAGGGTGTAATTTAACCATTTGTGAGACTATACCCTCTGAGGATAGATAATATATTGGCCTGAGTAATAATAATGCAACATGTAATGGAAATAAGAAAAATCAGACTCGAACCAGAATTTCCAATGGTGGAAGCATAATCAAAATCAAATAAATAGTGGAAGTAATAAATACAAAAGTAGTAGAAAGGAAACAAATCATCATTCCAAATACCACTTGAAAAAATACCAAAAAAGGAAGAATTACATTACTGGTCTTACATGTCCATACACTAAGGGAGATCATGGATAACCTCTATAGCTACATATAATATACAAAATCATGATGAAATATAAATAAAAGCTAAATGAAACTCCAACTAAGAACAACCTTAGGGTTCATGCCAATATCCATGAAAACAGCTACTATGATCCATCTCCTGAAGATGATCCTTTACCTGTACATAAGTTCATAAATTCTATACACATCCCAAAGGTCCCATGAAGGGTGTGATAAAAATATTAGTAGGATACCATCCAATGGTGCGTCCCAAGCATATGTGTTTAATAAGACATGTATCATAATTAGATAGGAAGTAGAAAAAAGTGACATATAAACAAAACAACCACTCTGTTGCTCAACAACCACCAATAAGTGTGACCTGCTTTGGCCAATTCTGGAATCTCAGAACTCGAGAGGGTCCTTGGCCCATGGCCCAAGGTACCCCTGATGTAGCATAGTCTAGGTAAACCCTCAGGTTCCACCTAAATCATGTAACCTAGAACCATGTGCCTCCTGACACCTCAGGTCTTACATAGTCTCAAAACCCCGAAGGCATACCCAAGTAATAGTATCATGGTCCCATGGAACCTTGCTCGAAATCTCACGTCAACCCATGGAACAACAACCATAGGAACATTGATGTCTATCCTCAAATAAATATGAAGGCCCATGGCTTCAATTACGGTGAGCCTCAACCCCAACCAAATAACCTCATCACTATTAAATGAAGTCTCCTCACCTTCCACATGGTTTTATATGAAAAGAACCACCAAACCATAAATACCTAATCCGAAACTATCACGGGCCTCTACCCACATGAGTGGTCAAAACCATCTCATAAATAGAGTCAACATATGTTCACATGACTCAAATAAGCTCAATGTCCATCATGAGTGAGTGACAATCACCAAATAAAGAACTTAAGCCACACCAACTAGCACCTTATACCCCTGTGACCATGTTTCTCAGAAATTGATGGCATTTACATCCCAATATCATGGTCCATGCCCAACCTGATGGCATCACCACCTAAATTCGATGTCCACAATTTCCAATCCTGATGGACATGTCATCCCATGTCATCTAGGGCCACACCCATCACAACCCCTTGGTCCCATCTCATGATTTTCAAGCAATTACATATATACAATTTAAACAATTCACTTTAAAGAAGAAATTCAATTTATACTATTGAATTTCACAACTTAAAAAATCATCATAATTTAATATAGAGGTCTTGAATGGCTCATAAATGAATAACCAACTTGGTTAAATTTAAAACAAAATAATTTAACTGAATTAAACATCCCTAGATAAACAACCCAAGGATAGATGACCTCTAACCCAACCTCACTCACATAACCATGGTATGGTAACGCCTAATGGCATCCCACAAGGCATATGGTCAATTCAATATGAAGCAACATGGATCTTGCTCAAAACCCATTAGTTTTCTAAAAAGATGCACCCCCTAAATGTACCCAAAAATGCAAAACAAGGTATGCACCACCCACCTTAGACTCATAGACATAAGAGCGTCTAATATCGAGGTCCAATTCAAAGTGGATTGATGTAGATTTGATTTTCCTTCATATATCTTGAAATTTTCTTGGATAGAAACAATGGTCTATGAGGTGAAATAAAAATAAAGAGGAAGGGTAAACAAGGTTAACCCTATATCTACGCTTCCATATCCTCTGACAGATAAAATAATAGATCAAAGATGAGGGAGATGGAGAAAATTCGGTGGAAGGAGGAGGAGAAGGGTTCCACTTATGTATCATACCACCAAGGAAGAAGAAAGAGGGAGAGAGGATAAAAAGGAAAGAAAATAAGAACCCATCAAGGGTCACACTATTACTTTTCATAGTTTTCAAAACCGTGCACCAACCGTGTAGGCTACAGTGCATAGGTACTACCTAAGTGAAAGTACCCATTCAACCTACTGCACGATTTTCACTTACCATGTTCAAACTGTGTGGTAGCTCTCTAAAAATTCTACAGGAAAGTTTGTATGGTTGTGTGCTCCGCTCACTTGATTTCTATAAATTGGGTGGCAATTTAAAAAAATATCCACATGGTTAACTGGAAGAGGATACATGGTTTTCCCTAAACTGTGTTCCCTAGTCTGTAATTTCAAATTAGTACCTTTGGCCTTCGACGCTCCCAAAACCTAACCAAAATCCTTGGGCACTCTCCAAGACCCTAGAATAACCTAAAACCATTATATAAAGCCAACAAAATTCTCAGAATTGAGTTCTGATCAATGATTTTTTTTACATATCCACTAATTGAAAAGTTCAAAATAGGAGTGGTTTTCAACGTGACTCAAAAACCTAGGATGTTACAATCTCCCCACCTTAACATAGATCATCTCGGAGCTATCAAATGAAACCCGAAGATGGTACCAAACATACCTATCTCAGTAAAACTAACCCGGACTTCCCCAGTATTGAAGGTATAGGTCAAATTCCTCAATGATGGTTTCCCACCTTAGGAATTTCCTAACACAAACCATTCCAATACAAAACTCAAATCAATCCAAGGTTCATCCACCTATATCTAGACCTATGGTCCTCCCATGACACATAGTTACTCCCGCACCTCATCAGGTTCTTCTGTGTCGCTCTAGACACCCAATCACATCCCGCACTACATCTTTTCCCACCTCAATCCCATGTAACATGGAACTAAAAGGCCCCACATCACCTCTATAATATTCCTCCTTTTTGTTACATAACTTTTCATTACATTTTACAAACAGAGTATCTTTTAAGGTTTAGTGTTTCTGAAATAAGGTACATAATACATGAAAAATTAAAACATTATTCTATTACACATGAAAGGATTATTCAAGTATCATCCTAACTACACTTATTTTAACTCATAACCTAGGGACATAAATTAAAGGAAAGGGTGAGCAGAAGGCCTAGTAAGGGAAAACAAGTGAAACCGTTTACATGTGAACTAGAGAAATATCAATAAGAACATGAGGAATATCATAAAGGCATGATAAATAGTCATATAATTATAATAATATCTTGAATAATAACTTGAAAATGTGGCAAAAACATTTATTTTATACATTCATAATCATACAACTAAGGTCCATCCCCAAGGTGTCATAAAAATTACCAAGGTCATTCACCAAGGTATCGTAAAAGTTATCATCTCTAGAGATTAATTTCATTACCCAATGAATTGGAGTTCCATAAGGTATCACCCTTAATATTTATTCATTTTAATGTGATTCACATAGATCATAATCAAAAATTTCATAAATAACCTATAGAGAATAAAATAAATGGGTTTCATATCAAAATCAGGGCTTTTTAAAAAGTGCTTAGAAACATGATCATTATGTTATTTATAACCCACAGAAAGAGAATAAGGGTTTTATGTATGTAAAATAAAGAATAAAATTAATATTTTTTTATGTATTTATGAATAAATCTATAAATTAAAGTGGTTCAGTTGTTCATATAAATAAAATTAAATAATTTCTTGAGAAAAAGAGAGAGATTTTGAGACGAAAATTCTACAGCATAATGGGTATGAAACATTACTTTATAAAACACTAAAAAGAGTGGGTAAAGTGTTAAAACATTCATAAAAGACTCATAATATAGTACATGGACATAATTAAATGGAAATAAGAACATGGTATGGAAATTTTAAAGACATACCACATAAAAAGAGAACATGAAGGGAAAAGAGAAGTTGGGAATTCACTTACCTTGAAGAGTAACTTCTAAAACTCTATGATCGGGACATTAAGGGATTGAGGAAACCTTAAGAGGACTTAGTAGGATGTAATAATATCATATATTATAGGGGTATTATTTTATAATTAATGTAAATTAAGTAATGGCTTAGTATTTACAGTAAAAGAGAGGGAGTGTTTATTAATTTTTGAGGACACCTCATTGGTGGCATTTGAAAAACCATGGGATTTCCCATGGTATTTGTCCATGGTTTTGGTAATTTGTGAAAAATAATATCATATTTTAATCCAAATGAGTCAATAATAATTTTAAATTACATATTACATCATTATGATGTCATTAAACACACCAAAAACTCAAAAACTGTATTTTTACTATTCATTGAAAAACAAAACATTTTATAAAAATATCATAAATTCACCCTAACCTAATATTGATGTTATGAATTCAAAACTTAAATCCATTTTATAAAAATAATTTTCTAAATATGAAAATTTAAATTTTTAAGTAAAATCACAATTTACTCAAAAAAATACTAATACTTAACCAATAATTTCTAAAATAGTTATTTACTCATACTATTATATAACATTACCATACAAGATGGAAAAAGTATATTTATAATTCCTTAGGTGAGGTTACTATTCCATTGGTCATATTACTATTCATAAAGGTAATATTACTATTTATAAGTTACTATTCACCAAAAAAATAAGTTAATCTTATCAGACTCTAAATTTCTTACTGATCACAACTGTGTATGTCCGTTTTTCGAAAATCATTTCATAGTATCAATTATTTAAAGTATAAAAAATATTTTAAAATACTCTTTTTTTCAATATTCATCATAAATATGAAACTTCTTAGAAAAATACTAAAAATTCATCCAAGACATTTGAAATTAAAAAATGATGTCTATTTTACCATAATAAGAAATAGAAATTTTATTTATACAAATGGATTACACAAAGTAACCCATACTTCGTTACATAACCCCTTATAACACCCACATAGGACCTAAGAGTAAGGTGTAAAATGGTGATAGAATCTTTTGGTGGCTCAGACCACAATGCTTGAGTGGTGATTTCTTTCAACTTGAACTTCTCCTGTAAGCGACTTTGTTCAAACTTAACATGTTGAAGATCAGCTTGGGTTTAGTCCAAAGTAAGGCCTAATGATGCTACCTCCTTCCCAAGCTCCAAAAAAATGGGTTTCTTGTGGCCCGAGTCTACTGGATGTGGCCATCGACTCTTGTTTCTACATTAATTATCTATTATCATTTCTATTTATAAAAAATAATTATAAAATTAAATATTATTATGGTTTCCAATGGTCATATTAACCAACAGTCATATAATGGTCAAAACTCGATGGTTACTTATCAATTATTCTTATATAGTTTTATTGATCATGAAATAGTAAAACTTAATTTTTTATGAAATAAAATATTATTAAAAAATTCGGGTCATTACATTGTTCCCCCCTTAAGAAATTTTGTCCTCGAAATTTCAACTCATACCCTTAAAAAATAAAAGTTGTGCATACTTCTTCCTTATAGTCTCCTTTGGTTCCCACATGGCTTCTTCATATTTGTGGTTCCTCCACAAAACTTTAACAATGTGGGTAGTCTTGTTGTGTAGAACATTGTCTTTACAATCCAATATCCCCACCGAATGCTCCTCATAAGAGAGATCGTGTTCCAATTATACCACCTCTAGATTCAGTACTTGTGAAGAGTCAGGTATATACTTACTCAAGAGGTATATATTGAAAACATCATGAACTTATGCTAGATTTTGAGTAAGTAAAAGCTGATAGGTCATTTCTCCTACATAATCAAGGATTCCATAGGGTCCAATGTACCTAGGGATGAGCTTCCATTCCTTCCAAAACCTCATGACTCTCTTCCATGGAAAAATTTAAAGGAAGTCCCTATCACCAACATCAAACTATAATTCCCTTCGATGATTATTGGAATAACTCTTTTACGAATATGAGCATCCTTAATGTGTTTCTAGATAGAATGAACCTTTTCTATCATCTCTTATACAAGATCAGTCCCAAGAATCTTTCTCTCACTAGTTTCATCCCAAAAAGTAAGAGTTCTACATCACTTCTCATATAGAGCTTTATAGGGTTCCATTTGGATGCTCTAATGGAAGCTATTGTTGTAAGAGAACTCAACTAATGGGTTATGTTGATCCCATCCACCTTTAAATTCCATTGAGCATGTTCTCAACATGTCCTCGATTGTCTGAATAGTCTTTTCAGATTGGCCATCCATTTGGGGGTGATAGGACGTACTGAAATTCAATTCAGTACACAGAGCATGATGAATACTTCTCTATAATTTTTATGTGAACCTTAGATCATGATCAGATATAATATAAATTGGAACTCCATGTATCCTTTCCACTTCCTTCACATAAATCTTGGCAAGTTGATCAAGATAGAAATCTTCCTGAATAGATATAAAATGGGCAGTCTTGGTGAGACGGTCGACTATAACCCATATCACACTATTTCCTTAGATGTTTTAGAAGACCAGTGACAAATTCCATAGTGATATTTTCCAACTTCCATACTGGTATGGGTAGTGGTTGTAATACCCCTTTAGGAAGTTATCACCCTGCCTTCACTTGCTGACACACTTGGACCTTGTAGTGTAGTCAGAAATCTCCCTTTGCATATTATCCCACCAATAATGATCATTAAGGTCCCTATAAATTTTAGTGCTTCCAGGAAATATAGAGAAATTAGAGCTATGAGCTTCACCCATAAACTCCTTCTTTATTTCCAGAATAGATGGAACTTATAACCTTGTACGAAATTTTAGTACACCTTCTTGATCAATATTGAACTAAGGAAACTTACCATTCTCTATAGACTCAAAATTCTTCTATAATAAATGATCTTCTTTCTGAGATTTCTTGATATTATTTAGTAATGATGGTTGAAAAATCATTTGGGATAGGGTTGATGATGTCCCTTCCCTTACAATTCCCATGTCCAGTTTTACTAGGTATTTGATCGAGGGATCTCCTTTAATCCTCATCATTTCTATAACAACATGATCTTTCCTAATTAATGCATCAGTGAATTTTTTTCTCTACAAGTGTGGTAATGAATTAAACAATCATAATCTTTAATAAGTTTAAAAAATATCCTCTATATCATGTTCAATTCCTTTGGTGTGAAAATATACTTCAAACTTTAATGGTTTGTGTATATATCACACTTATCCCCATAAATATAGTACCTCCATATATATAGTGAAAAAAAATATAACCAACTCAAGATCATGAGTAGGATTGTTTTACTTATATGGATTCAACTATCGAGATACATAAGCAATGAATTTTAAATTTTTAATTAGGATGAACCCAATCCCTTTTAGATATGAATCAGTAAAAACAATGAATCCTTCTCCGATTGAGGGCAGATTTAATATAGGTGTAGTAACCAATATCTTCTTCATCTCTTGGAAACTATATTCACACTCCTTTTTCCAGATGAACTTAACCCCTTTTCAAGTTAACTTGGTTAGTTGATTAGAAAGTTGTGAAATGTTTTTCACAAACCTCCTAAAATATCCTATTAAACCAAGGAAACTACAAATCTCATTTACTATTATAGGATGAGGTCACTCTTCTACAACCTTTTTCTTTGTAGGTTCAACTGAGATTCCTTTATTGGTTATAATGTGACTTAAGAAATAAAAATTTTCTTACCAAAATTTACCTTTTCTAAACATTCCAAAAATCATATCTTTACATAGATTTGGTAAATAACCCTTAAACGATCCTTATGATCCTCACGAATTTTAGAATATATCATAATATCATTAATAAAAACTACCAAAAAATTATCAAGGTAGTCCTTAAAGACACTATTAATAAAATCCACAAAAATAGCAGGTGAATTAGTCAAGAAAAAGGGCATAAAAACAAAATCATAATGCTTATATCTTGATTAGAAGGCAGTTTTAGGAATATATTCTTTCTTCACCCTCAATTGATGATAACCAGATAAAAGATAAATCTTGTAAAACAATTAAGCCCCATGAAGTTGGTCAAATAAGTCATCAATTCTTGGAAGAGGGTATTTATTCTTCACTGTGATCCTGTTCAGTTCTCTATAATCAATGCATATCCTCATCAATCTATAATTCTTCTTTACAAAGAGAACAGGCGATCCCCAAGGAGACACACTCAATTGGATAAACCCCTTATCCAAAAGATATTGGATTTGTTTCTTTAATTCCTCAAGCTCCAAATTTTCCATCCTATACGGGGTCTTTGATATCGGATGAGATCTAGGTATGAGTTCAATGTAGAAATCTACCTCTCTTTCTAGGAGAGGTTCGGGTAACCCCTAAGGAAATACAT
Organism: Viscum album; assembly: GCA_963277665.1. Taxonomy (NCBI): domain Eukaryota; kingdom Viridiplantae; phylum Streptophyta; class Magnoliopsida; order Santalales; family Viscaceae; genus Viscum; species Viscum album. Next base: position 1,595,875,339 of record OY728130.1, on the reverse strand, counting down.
CAATGTATTCCAGGATGATGGGGACATTTTCTATCCTTTACTCTCATTTCCTTCTTCATATTCACCTGTCACCTCCATAAATAAGGCTATGGGTGATGCTTCTAGACAAAACTCAGGTTGAGACATCTCCCCCTTAAAGATAGATATATGTTTTCCATTCAAGACTACTGATATTTCCTTACTTCTACATTTGATCTTAGCATTATAATTTTAGAGATAGTCTATCCCTAGTATAATATTGAATTCCATCATGGGAATGAATACTATATTTTCAATAAGATTGTGCTCACTAAAGTAAATACTAGAGTTTCTAAACAATTATGATTCTTGGATAATCCCACTATAAGTCTTGATTGATAACTCTACTTTTATTAATTCAGGGGTTGATTCTAAATTCTTTGAAAACTTGGAGGAAATAAAGGAATGCATAGAACCAAAATCAAACAAATTAATTTCTATATTTGATTGAAAAAATAAGAGTACCTTCCACTATTTCTTTTGAAGCTTCAACTCCAGTCGTCATGATAAAAAAAGCATGACATTGCTCCCTTGGCCTATGCTGAGGATGATGGTGATTCCCCCCACTGCCCTCAGATTTGTAAACTGATTGGAAATGTTCCAAAGTTATCAAAACTTGAATCATTGGACTTAAAGTAGGGTCTTCACCATCTTCCCATTGTCTTTAGTGTTGGGAAGTTGAGGCTTCACCTCACTACAAAAATCCCGAGCGATATGGCCATCTCTTCCACACTTATAACACTTACCACTCCTGAGAAGATAGTTCCCTGAATACTTCTTCCCACATTTATTACACTTGGGAAGTTTCACTTCCTTTCCACCTCTTCCCAAATAAAATATCCTCCCCAATCTTGGATCCATTGATATCTTCTTCTTGTTCTATTTGTGATACCACTGAATCTCACAAAAATCCATTTCAACCTTCATGGAACTTCGTACGATCTCTTCATAGCTATCATAGTATTGATTGGCTAGATTCTTCCGCAGATGAGGTCTTAGTCCACCAAAGAATCTATCAACCTTCCCATTAGGATCAATGAAAAATATTGAGGTGTAATGGAAAAGTCTTGTGAAGTTCATCTCATAGCTTCCAACAGATTCATTCTCATTCTAATTCAGCTCGAGAAAATCCTTCTCTATTTTTGTTCTCATCGAACTAGGGAAATAATTATTAAAGAAGATCTCTCTGAACTCTTTCCAATCCATAGCTTCAATATCCCCTTTTGGCCTCATGTTTTGAATTAGTCCCCACCACTGATCAGCTTCTCCCTCTAAGTGGTAAATATCCAGGGTGACCTTCTCTTGTTCTGAACAATGGAGTACCAAAAATATATATTTTATAGATTTGATACATTATTCAACAATCAATGGGTTGGTAGATCCACTAAACATTGGTGTTCTTTGAAATATAAAGGACTCAAAAGAAAGTTTTTCCCTTTATGGTGAAATCGTTCTCTCCGCTTGATTCAAGTTCTTCCCCATAACTTGAGTCAATTGGTTCATCATTCTCACGAAAGTTTCCATTATAGCTTCCATCGGAGGGCCATCAGTGAATGGTCCATTTTGGTCACCATTTGAATGATTCATCCTATTTCCCACCATTTTCTTGAAGAATAAAACCTCAGTGAGAAACTTATTTCATTTAAAAATCTTTTAAATTTAAATGATTTTTATGTCTTAAAACTTCATTCTTAGACATATTATTCTTTAACAACAATTAAATTTCTCTATAAATCATTCATAATGATTCGTAAAAAGATTGTGATTCACCAGGCATATCCCCTGAGAGTATAAAACTAGGAGTTCAGAAAGGCTCGTTGTCATACACCAGTTTTTATTCGAGTCTAGCTCATAGCGATGTTTTTGAGTTTTACCCCTAGACACATCTGTGCTAGAGCCACATCCACTTGTTCATATCCAGACATGGATTTATATTTTCAAAAACCACTTACTTAATATTTCACCAAAATACCAGGATTTTTTCCTATATTTAATATTTCCCTTAGGGTTCTTCCTAAACTTTTGAAATCTTAATTTCCAAAAATAACTAAACTATCATTTGATACAAACTATAACATCCCTCCTTTTTATTACATAAATTTTCATTAAATTTTACAAAAGAGGATCTTTTAAAGTTTTGTGTCTTGGAAATAAGGTACATAATATATGAAAACTTAAAACATTATTCTATTCCACATGAAAGACTTATTAAAGGTTCATACTAATTACACTTATTTTATCTCAAAACTTGGGGACATACATCAAAGGAAAGGGTGAGAAGAAGGCCCAGTAAAGGAAAATAAGTGAAATACTTTACAAGTGAACTTGAGTAATATCAATAAGAACATGAGGAATATCATAAAGGCATGATAAAGAGTCATATAATGATAATAAAAAAATCTTCAATATTAACTTTAAAATGTGGATACAACATTTATTTTATACATTCATAAGCATATCACCAAGGTCCATCCCCGATATGTCATAAAAATTACCAAGGTTATTCACCAAGGTATCGTAAAACTTGTCATCTCTAGAGATTAATTTCATTACCTAATGCGTTGGAGCACTATCAGAGCACACCCTTAATATGTATTTATTTTCATATGATCCAAATAGATCATAATCAAACATTTCATAAATAACCCATATATAATAAAAGAAATGGGTATCATATCAAAATCATAGTGTTTTAAAAAGTGCTTAAAAACATGATCATTATGCCATTTATGACCCACGAAAAGGGAATGAGGGTTTTATGAACATCAAATAAAGTATCAAATAAATCATTTTTATGTCTTTCTGAATACCTCTAGAAATTAAAGTGGTTTGGTTATTCACATAAATAAAATAAAAAAATTTCTTGAGAAAAAGAGATAGATTTTGAGACAAAATTTATATAGCATAACAGGTTTGAAACATAGTTTTATAAAACATTAAAAAGAGATGGTAAAGGGGTAAAAAATTAATAAAATACTCATAATACATTATAGGGAGATAATTAAATTGAAATAAGAATATGGAATGAAAATTTTAAAGGCACACCACATAAAAGAAAACTTGAAAGGAAAAGAGAAGTTGGGAATTCCCTTACATTGAAGAGTAACTTCTAAAACACTATGATCAAGACCTTGACAGCTTGAGGAAACCTTGGGAGGACTATTTGAGAGGTAATACTATCAGATATTATATGGGGATGATTTTTTAATGAATTTAAATGATGTAATGACTTAGTATTTATAGTAAAAGAGAGAGATTTATTTTATTAATTTCTGAGGACACCTCATCGGTGGTATTTGAAAAACCATGGGCCTGTCCATGGTATTTGCCCATGGTTTTGGCTACTTGGGGCACCTAATATCATATTTTAAACCAAATTATTTAATAATAATTTTAAATTACATATTAAATCATTATGATTTTCAGTAACATATTACTATTCATAAGGGTAATATTACTATTCATAAGTTGCTATTCACTAAAAATTAAGTTAATATTATCAGACTCTAAGTTTATTGCTAATCACAACCATTTTTGTCCATTTTTCAAAAATAATTTTATAGTATCAATTATTTAAAATATAATTTTTTTTAAAATACTCTTTTTTTTCAATATTCATAAAAAATATTAAACTTCTTAGAAAAATACTAAAAATTCATCCTAGATTAATTTTTCCATTTGAAATTCAAAAATGATATTTATTTTACCATAATAAGAAATAAAAATTTTATATATATAAATGGATTACACAATGTAACTAAGGTCTAGTTACTTAATCCCTTATAACACTTGTATAGGACCTAAGAGTAAGGTGAAAAAAGGTGATAGTATCTTAGGGCGGCTCAGACAAGGTTTACCGAGTGGTGATTTCTATCAAATTGAACTTCTCCTGTATGAAATTTCGTTTAAGATTAACATATTTAAGCTCAACTTGGGATTGGTCTAGAGAAAAGCCCAATGACACTACTTCCTTACCAATCTCTATTAAATGGGCTTTGTATAGAATGAGTCTACTATATGAGGCCATTTACTCCTCTTTTTGCATTAATTATCAGTTATCATTTCTATTTATAAACAATAATTATAACGTTTAAAATTATTATGGTTTCCAACGGTAATTTTAACCAACAGTCATATAACAGTCAAAAATCGATGGTTACTTTTCAATTATACATATATATTTTTATTGATTATGAGAAAGTAAAACATACATTTTTAGAAAACAAAATATTATTCAAAAATTCAAGTTGTTACAACCTCATATTCCCAAATATGTCCCAGTGCCTCACAAATCAATCAGAAAACTACATCCTCGATGCCCTGATGCCCAAGGTACCTCAAGTAACCTACATCCTCGATGCTCATGATGACAAACACCTCAAAATCCTGAACCCACGGTGCTCAAGTAAAGAACTTAGTGCCTCGCACCTCACACACAAATATATAATGCATATTATATGATTCCAACCTACTGACCAGTGCCAAGTTAGTCCACATATTTAGCTCATGAAACTCATGTACCCAAAACATACATGCTTGAATAGGCCATGCCAAAATGGAAATGCATCATCATGCCATGCCAAAATAAAATAAAATAATCAAGGTCACACCTGTGGTATAACTATGACCACCGTCGGTTCACTAGCCAACTCATCTCCAGACATCTCCACGACGTGAACCTAGCCTAACACAAGACTACCTGAATCATGTACTCCCTATGATGATACTTTAGAAACTGGCCACTAACCCCATTACTAGGTCCCAATATCCCTACCACGTCCTCTATGTGCAGCTGAACCTCGACTACCCTAACTTGGTACTAATCCAAACCCAATCTATAAAGCCTATTCCCACCTCAGTCCCCGTCTTCCTGCTATCTAAGAAGGCTTCCTATAGAACCTCTTGAGATGACCGACCTTCCCACATGCTTGGACCTCCTTTAAAGGCTACTCACATTGAGTTTGGACACGTCCTATCTACCCAAAATGGAATAAAACCATAAAATATCCACTATGAGGTGGTTTTCTCAAGTCCTTGACCTGATTGCCCTGTTGGAACTCATCCCGAACTCATTTCCTACCATCTGAACTATCATCTAAAGCTGCTTCCTGACTCAATCATGACCTTTACATTAGGTTTCCCTTGGCTATGAACACCTGATTCACCACCTCTAAGAATGAGGCCTGCCTAAATATGTTTACCTACACCCTAATGGCGGGCCATAAACCATCTTCAAATAACCTCACCCTTGAGGTGTCATTGCTTACCATAGTAGGTGTGAAGCGAGATAATATAATGAAGTCAAATGTATAGTCCATGACAAATATGTCACCATACTGAAGGCTCAAGAACTCCTGATCTCTCTCCTCCCCCAGCATCTCTGGAAAAAAGTGCTCAAAAAATCTGGCCTTAAAGTCCTTCCAGGCCAGTCCCTTGTGTATTCTATCTATAACCTTTACGTCCCACTAACGCTTAGCTAGTCCCCTAATCATGTACATCACCAACTTGACCCTCATCCTTTGAGGCATCTCAATCTTCTCTAAGATCATCTGTATGCTCTCTATCCATCTCTCATCTTCCCATGGTCCACCCGTGACCTGAAAAAGTGGAAGATGCTATGACTGGAACTCTTGGGTAAGGTAATCCATAGAGGGATCTAATCCCCGAGCACCTCTATCGATCCCCTACAAGACACATACCAAGATTTATCAGAGCTGATCATCATGCCATGACCAAAATTCTCTCAATTCAGGAAGCCACCCTACCTGCATTGGATCCTAAACCTGAGCCTGTACCTGAGACTCATGCTCTGCCTGACCCTCAGGAGTCTGAACCTATCCACGCTCCTATATCAATATATCATCACTCACATGACGCTTCATCCAATCCATACACGAGGAACCCATTGAATACCATAAATGTCTAGAAAACCCATATATATATATAACAATATATATAACACAGATAGGAAAAGTAGTAAAAATGGAGTGCACAATAACTACCCTTACTCTTCCCCATCACAACCATTCCCCACAGAATCTTGATCTCATGGCCTCCTACCCTCCCTCAATAGAGACAAGTATTAATATAACCCTAAACCATGCCCATCCTGATAACCAACGTTTCCTCAAATTAACGATCAAGTCACCCAATCCTTATGACCAAAATAACCTCAACCATTGCACCTTCCTTCTCCTATAAGAGATAGACCCATTTCTCATGCCACATGTAATTCCAAATAAATATAAAGCATGGAATATCAATTAAATATCACATTTCAAAATCATTTAAATAATGGAATTTCACATTTTCACATGGTGTTTTATATTTATCACATGGTATGATCACATTACAAAGCATACATGCAATTAAAATTGAAATACCCTAAAATGTGCCTATCAGAAGCCAAGGAAACACAAGCATCACAACCCCCTTTCCATACTAGGACAAGGGTCTATATTCTTATCCCTTACCTCACTGAGTCAAGGTCCATATGTCTCAACTAATAATATCACATTCCAAATGATCCATTGAGTTGGAAATCATATAAACTGTAATCTATGCAAACGAAAAACAAAAATTCACACCTAATGAAACTCAATACATCCCTCGTACATGGGGTTGTAGGAACCCAAACATGAGTTCTAAATCTGGTTCTGATATAACATAATCTCTAGTATACCATAACTAAAATAACAATACCAAGAAGAGAGGTAAAAGAAACACCTCTAATACCATTTTTAGCATCCCTGACTTGAACAACCACCTGAACATTTCTATCGAACTAGGTTCCACTGCCCTTAGGTGTACCTCCCAGAATGAAAAAGGATGCTGACTAGAAACAAGGTGGTAATTTAACCATTTGGGGAGACTATACCCTATGAGGATAGATAATATATTGTTCTGCGTAATAATAATGTAACATGCAGTGGAAATAAGACTCCTCAGACTCAATCCAAACCCTCCAATAGTGGAAGAACAATCAAAATAAAATAAATAGCAGAATTAATAAATACATAAGCAATGGAAAGTAAATAGATCAGCATGAAAAATACCACTTTCAGTAACTACTAAAACAAGCATGCAATACATAACTGGTCTTACATGTCAATATACCAAGAGATCCCATGACTATCCACTATAGATACATAAAATATACAAAATAATGATGAAATAGAAATAAAATCTAAACACAACTCTAGATAATCATGACCTCAAGGTCCATGCTAATCTCCATGAAAATAGATACTATGATCTATCTCCTGAAGCTGATACTTTACATGTATGTATGTTCATTAAGTCTACATGCATCCTGAAGGGACCATGTAGGGTGTGAGACAAATCTCAATAGGATACCACCCAATTGTGTGTACCAAACATATTTTTTTAAGAAGGAGTGAATCATAATTAGATAAGAAGTAGAAAAAAGTGACAAAGAAACAAAAAAACCCTCTAGTGCTCAATAGCCACCAAGAAGTGTCACCTTCTTCTGCTAATGTTGGAATCTCAGAAGTCAAGAGGGTCCTTGGCCCGTGGCCCAAGGTTCCCCTGATGTAGCACAGTCTGGGTGAACCCTTATGTTCCACCTAAAATCATGTAACCCAGAACCGCATGCCTCCTGATACCTCATGTCTCACATAGTCCCAACATCCCGAAGGAATGCCCATGTAATAGTATCCTGGTCCCACAGACCCTTACTCGAAAGTTCACATCGACCCATGGAATGACAACTGGAGGAACAACGATGTCTATCCTCAAATAAATATCCTAGCCCATGGCCTCAATCATGGTGATCCTCATACCCCAACCAGATAGCATCATTGCTATCAACCAAAGGCTCCTCACCTTCCACACAGATTTCTATAACAGTCACCCCAAAACCATAAATACCTAAGCTACAACTATCGAAGGCCTCTACCCAAATGATTGGTTAAAACCACCTCATCAACAGAGTCAAACTATGTGCACATGACTTAAATTGGTGCTTTGGACATCATGGGTGAGAGGTAATCACCAAATAAAGAGCCTAATCCACACTAACTAGAACCTCATGCACCATCGACCATGTCGCTTAGAAACTGATGGCCTTAGCATCATAATATCACAGGCCATGCCCAAACATATGACCTCACCACCTCAATCCAACGTCCATGATGCCCAATCCTGATGGCCATGTCATCCCAATGTCATCTCATGCCATTCTCATCATGACCCCTCGGTCCCATATCATGTAATTCATGAAATTAAATATATAAAATTTAAACAACACACCTTAAACAAGAAATTCAATTTAGATGATTGAATTGCAGAAATTAAAAATCATCACAATTTAATATGGAGGTATTGAATGCCTCAGAAATTAATAACCATATTGATTCAATTTAAAAAAAATCAATTTAATTAAATTAAATATCCCCTAATAAACAACCCAAGGAGTAATAACCTCTAACCCGAACCCCTCACATAAACAAGGTGTGAGAATTCCCAACGGTATCCCATAATGAATACGGTCAATTCAATATGAAACAACAAAAATATTTCTCAAAACCCAATGGTGTTCTAAAAATCATCACACCCTTAATGTTTTTTAAAACCCAAAACAAGGTATGCACCCCCTACCTTAGACTCATAGACATAGGCACATATGATATCGAGGTCCAATTCGAAGCGGATCAATATAGATATGATTTTTTGTCGTATAACATGAAATTGGATCAGATGGAAATAATGGTCCATGAGGTGAAAGACAAATAAAGAGGAAGGGTAGATGAGGTTATATTTACCTTTATTCTTCCATAGCCTCCGACAGATCAAAGAACAGACAAAAGATGATGGATATGGATTAAATATGGTGGAAGGAGGAGGAGGAGGGTTCCTCCTATGCAGTGCGCAACCAAGGAAGAATAAAGAGGTAGATAGGAGAGAAAAAGAATGAAAAAGGGGAAAAAACCCAGCAAGGGTTGAATGGTTTTACAAACCATGCACAAATCGTGCATGCTACAGTGCAAAAGTATAACCTAAGTGGTGGTGCTCATACGACCAACCACACAGTTTGTACTTACCATGCGCAAAATGTGTGGTAGATCTATGTAATTTATGTAGAGAAGTCTATAAAGCTGTGATATCCTCTCCCATGGTTTTCATAAACCATGCAAAAATTCAAAAAAAAAAGAACCGCATGGTTACCTGGAAGGGACCACATGGTTTTCCCTAAACCATGCACCCTAGTCCGAAATTTTAATGTAGGACCTTTGGCCTATGATACTTCCAAAACCAAAACAAAATATCCTAGGCACCCTCCAAGCCCCTAGAATAACCCAAAGTCATCATATAAGGCTAATGGAAACTCTTGGAATTGAGTTCCGATTAAAAAAAAAATATCATAACCAATAATTGAAAAGTTCAAAACGGGAGTGGTTTTCAACCTAACTAAAAAATCTGCGATGTTACACATACTAAGAAATAAAGTAAAGAAACATAACACTAGAAACTTATTACTTATTTTGAGTATATTTATGAAACCTTATGAGGACATGAATATTCATTTTAAAGGGTTTGGGAATATCTTGAGAGTGTAATCCTAAGTAAATAGTCATAGTTTCTCATAATAGTAGTATGAATAATAGGTAGACTTAGGTGTGTTAATTTTCTATTCCCTTGTAAGTGATTATACACTCAAGTAGAGGTGAATATTCTTATTTATCAATTACCAACTATGTTACTTTCTTTATACTTATCCATCTATCTTGCATACAACTTAATACACCATTTTTACCACTTTCCATTAATAAAGAAACCAAGATCACTCATAACTGACATATTTCCCCATGAATATGACTCGATACTTATTGGTATATATGGTATAATTTATTTATGAACTTAATGGGGAATGTGTAGGTATAACTGCAAATTTTAAACTAAGCATTATGTATATTAAAAATCATTAATTATAATATCTAAATTTAGACATGTCTCAATTTGAGATGTACTACAAGAAGACTCCTAGCTTGAATTACTTAAGATTTTTTGGTAGGGAATTTATTATCCAAGTAAAAAATATAAAACATTGGAAAGTTTGAGAAAAGTGGTGTTGTTGAAATATTCCTTGGTTATCCTACAAATAAAAGAGGATATTCCTTCCATGATAAGGAAACATGGAACATTGTTGACAATGTTGATGTGAAGGTGTTATAACACTCATTAAATTTTTGAACCCACTTCATGTTGAGATGTATTTGTTTTTAATAAGACTGAATTCAATAATCATTATTTAAATATATATTTAATAATAAAAATATGAAAGTAGTTTGGATTTCCCAATCATATTAATGTGAATAAGGTTGAAGTTTCCCTAGAAAGGTGTCATTATATGTGTTTAGGATACAATGAATGATTATTAAAGAAACTTCTTGAAGTTTCAAAGAGATATTATTCCATAATTCATATAAAAAAGAAAGATCACCCATTGGATTTTATTATAGATTCATTCACATGGAAAGGAATCTGGTTAGAAGGTCTATTTCATGATGTTTTATTTGGAGATTTTGTTTAAGAAGATTTGATGAATTTGAGGGTGTTGTTCCATGGATTGTGAAGAACTATATATCTTATAGAAATATAGTTTCATGTTTTTTGAGGAAGATATGAATTTTTAGAGGTATTCAAATATAATTTAAATACTCTAAGGAGTATTTAAATGCTACATAAATATTTTGAATAGTTACTATGTAAATTAAAGATGATTTGAAGCTATTTAGAAGTGTTTTGAAGTATTTAAGAGGTTTTCTATAAGAAAATTTATTATTTTTATATAATTTTTATGGTTTGAAGAAGGTAAAATGTATGTAAGTTATCTTTCCAAATAATATTTAGATTACAACAAAGGATAGAACCACCCTGAGATATGTAATATATTCCAAGGATAAATAATTTGTAAAATTAATTAGAGTTAGTTGTGATATGTAATAAATTTAATATTTTATATAAGAGTTTTTGATCCTAAATAAGTATAAAATGGAAAAGACATGGGATTCATAAGATTGTTTTTATTTATAATATTTTTTTGAGAAACACACTAGAAATCAATCAAGTAAAAAATCATATTCCTTACATAAGAGTAACAAAATATTATGTAAGAGTCATCAGTTTGAGGATATGTGGATAAATTAAGAAATAAATTGTGGTACATAAGAATAATAATTTCTCATGTAATGTCATTCCTCAATGATATTTGGGAAATTCAAGAATCTTATATAGAATGTAAGAAGGTTGGAGCTCACACAGTTATATATAAGAAGTTATATATATCTCATATAGAATTTATCAATTAGGAATAATGTGAGGATCATGAATATATTCAAATAGAATGATTTTTCAAAGATATCATATTGGGAAATTTGGAAAAGTATTAAGCATCACATTGTGATACATAAATGTTATCATAGTATCAAAGTAGATATATAAAGGTTATTTATTTTTTAAAGATGTGAGTTTTCTAGAAGTTGACAGGAAGTTTTAGAATTAAAAGTTATATAAGTAAAATTCAGGAGAAGAATCCAATTATGATGTTATTGTGATATTCTTCAAAGATTAACCATCATGATGATTTTGTGAGAAATACATGATTCACGCTACTAGTTTCAGTGATGAAGAAATATGAAGATGAATTGATCATGAACTATGAAGAAGGTTATTCCATGAAGATTTCTATGTGAGAAATAAAATTGGAGATAGTTTTAGAATTAGATATGCAGTCACATTGTGAGTAAAATTTCATGATGTGGTATGTGATGAAGTGGAATATTGATGGATAGCTTCACGCTATGATGTCACACCATGAAAACTAAGAAATTTACTGTAATTAAATAATGTAATATGTCATTCCACAATAAGATATTCCATGACATGACTATGAAAAAATCTAGAGTCCCACATCATGATGGAGTCCTTCACATTGTGACATTATCGCTTCATGTTTTCTATATAGACATGGAGTTTAATACGTGTTAAGTTTTTATAGAGAGATTAAATGGAAAGAGAAAGACTCAATAATTTTGGATATTACATGAGTTTAAAATAGATATTATTTAGGAGGTTTAAAAGATATTATATGTGGTGAAATTTTTATGATTTTTGAAGAATAAGAATATAGGTGAATTGAAGTGCCAAATATTATAGAGAAAATATTCACATGATTCTGTGAATAAATATATAGAGAATAAGAATATGAGGATTTAATATTATTTTATTACTATATTTTATATTATATGAGTGAAACAAGAAATATAAAGAGCATCGATACTACATTTTGTTATTTATATTACATAATAAAGTGAGATGGACAACACTATAATTATTCTTCAAAATGTTTGTGTCGAATAATTGAGTGAACTACACTATTGTAAGAAGATTATTCTTACACATTGAAGAAGAATAAGAGAAATAGACTGACTAACATCTATTGATTATTGATGTGATTTTAATTTGATACATGTTTTCACATATATTTTATTAAATATTGGTGATTTTGATAGTGAAATGTTACTTAATTTTCAATATTTAAAATTCTAATCAATTTGTAGAAGAAGTTGTAATTATTTGATTTTTTTTGAAAATGTGAATTTTCAGTGCTAAATTGATCAACTATTCTTAATTTAATCTTCCTATTTTTTTTTTATAATAAACATCTTGGTTATTTTTATGGAATTTAATTGGAATATTATTTTGGAGATTTTTGAAATAATGAGGTCTTAAAATTAATATTTTCAATGTTCTATATTTTTATTTATAATATTTGTTTGTGGAACAATTTATTATTTAAACTTTTGAGGTTTAAAAATTCATGATTGAAGTTTTTTTTTAAAATTTATTAGAATTTAATTCATATTAACTCTTTTGATTTATTCTTATAAGTCTTGATTTTTTTGTGTATATGTTTGACATATAAATGTAAGAATTTTTTTCATAATGGTAAAATTTTCATGTTGTTTCTATTGTGTAAGAGTAGAATGATGTTGTGTGAGGATCATTAAAAACTTCTTCAGACTTTTGAAAATTTAATTAAAAATCTTGTGTAGGGGTAACTTGCATGCTACAAAAACATATATAAGGGTGATTGGATAGTTTCATAAGGGCCAAGATATGTTTCTACAGACCTATGTAAGGGTACCTCTGAATTATTAAAATAGAGATATGTAAAGTTCGTCCTTCCCAACAATATTTTCATAAAGGTCACTCAACACCACATGCTAAGATTCGATGAAATACCAATTATTTCATGGGGATCCCTAACTTTTCAAATTGAAAATAAAAGACAAGGAGGTGCACAAGTTGATGGGGGGAGTGCCTAGGAAGATACTATCAAGTGAAGTTTATTGAGATTGAATTGAGATGGGAGTTGCATCTAGATTCAAAATGCATTGAGTTGAAAAAAGATTCACATATGATATTTTTTTAAAGGATTAGCTAAATTTAATATGATGAAGAAGCTAAACCATGATAGGAGCCATGTGTATCTTATAGGATTCAAGCTGAGAGCATCTTTTTATAAGAAATGACATTGGGAGTTCATACATATCGATGAGAGACTTCATTTGAAAAGTGAGACTGATATAGATATTACATCACATGATTGGGAGAGAGGGATTGTACTAGAATATGACGGTGCTTAAAGTATAAGTTTAGAGGTAATTGGAGCTGTAAATATGACTGAGATCAATATAGAATATCATCCTTAATTTTTTCTTATTTCCTTTATTATTGCTATATTATAGATTTATTCATTGTGTATCTGGACTGTTACTGTAAACATGTGAAACTAAACTCTTTTTAGGAGTTATACTGAATTGAATTGATATTTATTTTCATGTAGTTTTCAATTTTATTCATAGTATTCCATTGTTTTTCCTATCTAGTTTCACTTTATTCTTTTCTCCTATCTCTAATGATGAATTTAAAAATAAAGTTAGAGTAAGATTCTATTTTGTAATTGAAAATCAATTCATTCTCCACCAAAATTGAAAAATCAAGGGTATTGTCAGTTGAAGATTAATAGTGTGTTATTTTTTAGTGTAATTATTTTATTTCTTCACAACATCATTTTTACACTACTCTATGTTTTTATAGGCAAAGAGTACTGAATCTATTGCCCTATAAAATTTTACTGAAATACTTAAGTTGGAGAAGGTTGAGGTTTTCCTTCTATATGAAATAATCGTTTATTTATTAAGTTTTTATAGACATATGAATCCTTAGAATGGTTCCCTAATCAAATTTTATCAACAATGGGAAACTTGGGTTTTAAATAAATTTCATCACATATTCTGACACTACCATGTTTAAACTTTATATGAGATTATAGAATCTTTAATCAATTCAATTCAATTCAATTTTTTTCTCTATGTTCATATAGTGTTTAATCCTTGTCATATTTTCAATCACTTTTCTTGCATATCATCTTTTAAGTTTCTAATACCTAATTTTTAATTTCACCCCACAAGTCAATTTTTTTTGGTTTTTTGTTATGTTTTAATTTTGTTCATTTTTATTTAGTTTTTAATTTCATAAAATTTTCCTTCCCTTGGATTAATCCCTACTTAATTTTATACTAAATTTTTAGGTAGGCTTATAATTTTTTATAAGTAATGACACATAAAAAATTGGTTCCATTAAAGGGGAAGGCAAGTGTGTCCAAATATTAAAAAAAATCAAAAACTATAAAAAACTATTTTATAAAAAAAATTCCAAATATTTCTAGTGTATTAAAACTAGATCTAACCCTTTATAATTAGAGACTTAGATGCTAGAAATAGAAAAACATTTAAGGTCTATAAAATAAAAAAATATCAAATGGAAGGCCTTATGGTGGTAGTGAATCATAATAAACAAATCAGTCTACCTTATAATAGAATCATGTCACTGATAGAGTCAGGATTAGAGAGTTTCATTATCCTATAGTGGCAAGAAATACATCATGTATTAGGATATATTCTTGGTTATGAAATTAGAAAATGAATTATTCCAACTTTTCTATGATATATAATTATAATTAGTTACCTAATAAAGTATCTCTTTTATTCCTTAGGGAATTTTATTGTATATTTTGGTAGCTTCTATTTATTAGGATTTGTGAGGAAGAGTCAAGATTTGGAGTTTTTCTATTCTTCTAGAAAGTAATTTCTGGAACCCAATTTTAAAAATTTTATGAGGGGATATTTAACACATGAGAACTTGTGTTCAATGCTTTTATGTTGATGTTTTAACCTAGGATAATGAAAAATGAATTTAGAAATAAGATTACTAGTTTGGTTTCAGATGAGGGTGAGATATTCCATGAAACCTAAGATAGATTTAGGGTATTCATTTGATAATGTCCTCATCATAATTTTACTCCACATTTTCTAATGGAAAACATTTACATTGGAATTCCCCTATAAAATCAAAAATTGTTAGACCAATATTCTAGAGGGAACTTCTCTATAAAGATTGTTGAAAAATTAAATCATATTTTTAACACACTCACACAAAATTTTCAATAGAAATTATCTAGATGAAGAATCATTCATAGAAAAGATATAAATTCTATCAATAAACCCATCCTTGGGAAACTATTATTTACAATGAAAATTAACTTAGAGACCATTTATACCACTATGGTATGTTTGGTCATTCTAGAACTTGTTGTCCAAACTATGATATACCCACTAATCCTTTTGAAAATGAAAACTATTCTAGGTATTATCCAAAAATACAATCTAGTCATGACCCCTTTCTAAATGGTTTTAATAATGGTTATATAAGTCACCCCGAAATCTCTCAAAATGAGAAGTGTTCCTTAATACTTAGTACTTATCTAAGATTCCCACCACAACCATAGAAATAATTTCACAACAAAAAATGGAAGATTCTTCCAATTCCCAAGGGAATATAGATGGGATACTACATTTTTTATAGGATGTATTCTTAAGAGGATAAGAATAAAGATGATATGGAGTCTCATAGGGTTTCCTTCAAAATGGACATAAAAACATACAATCTCAAATTATTCAAATGGAAGGAGAGATAATAGGGAGATAAAGGGGTAAACTGCCCAAAATAATAAAGTAAAATACCAAGGAAAATGTGATGAATTTTAATATAAGAAGTGTTGTAAAAACTAAAGATTATTATAGGGTAAAACATAGGAGAGATTTAATAGAAGTCATAAGTGATTTTGAGAATAAAAATTTGAAAAATAATAAATTTAGAAAAGTGGATAAAAAGGTAAAAACTATGTTTAATTATGAATATTTACATTAAATAATCAAGGAAAAAAGGAATATGAAGTTTTAATTAATTCAAAAATATAAGAATAAAGTTGGGATAAATTAAAAAGAAAAGAAACAACCTATTTTACATACCTTTTCCTTTCCCATCACATCCTTTTAAAGGGTTACAAAGAATAATGATAAAACTTATTACCTAAAATTCATTTAGATGTTCAAAATTTTTAACTTTAACATTCCGTTAATATAGTCCTTAAACAAAATCCCATCATATGTCAAATTTATTAAAAGTTTTTTGAATAATAAAAGAAAATTAAAACAAAAAAAGTAAATTTAACTAAATATAATGTTATCCCAAAATGGAAGTTACCTAAAAAATTCTAATACCCTATAAGAATTGTAATACCTTATGGGATAAGATAAAGTTAGGATCAATGCTTCTTACGAAACCAAGAATCTAGGGTCATCCTTTTTCATTACTTCTTATTTTAACTTTTGGGTCCAGGGGAATTAAAATCCACATATGTGTCTATATAGTTGGATGATAGGTCAATTAACTAACACATTGGAAGGGTAGATTAACTATTAGTTAATTTAAGATGCTCACATTAGCCATTTATTTCATAGTTCTTGAAATGAAGTGTGAAAAGGATGTTCCAATCATTCTTGGAAGGCCATTCTTTTCTACTGGTTCGGTTGTTATAAATGTTTCATAGGGTAGAATTATTTTCCATGTTAGTGATAATTAAAAAAAATTCATCATATTTAAGAACTCTACACTAGGGGTAAGATTTAATATTATTGATGTGGATAAATATGTACTTATAACTAAGATAAGGAAAGATACCTATGATCGTTTTGAGTAAATAATTCAAAAAATAGTTTATAGACACTTGGGTGACAACTATGGTGAATTTGAATCCACACAAGAACATATAAGAATAGGGAGACTTGATATTATAATTCATAAAATCATTTCTAAGGATCATAAAGGGGTACAATATGAGCAAAGATTCTTTATTAGGAATGATTATCAGGATGTATATGAGAACTCAAAACCCTATCTTTATAAGATAACCCCTCCCTTATTCCCAATTTGGATCTAAATCAGTTTGTGAGATGTCAACATATTTTATTAGAAATTTTAGCTTATAATGAGTGTTTCAAGGTTAAGGAAAAATATAAGGTTAGTTCTTCCCCTTTAGAAGATAAGAAAAGTTTCCCATATCTATTGAAGGCATTAAAGGTGAAAATTTTGAGTGTTTTATAGAGAAGTAGATTAGGTGTATTCTTACTAATAGGATATTTTTAAAAGATAAATTTTTTTGTCTCAAAAATTAAGGAATTCTTGGGCGAGACCGATGATTATAATTCATGTTTAAATAAGAAATATCATTATGATAATGATCCTTTGGGACACAATAACCATGTTTTAGTAGTTCATGAACTTGTTTACGAGTTGTTGGTTTTCTTAAGCATAGGGGATACCTATGATATTGATTCTAACCATATTGATTACTTTTTTGGTATTTTGTTTACTATTTTTGGTATAATATATAAGATTCTAGACATATAAATAGTTGAGGGAAGAAAGATTAGTATTATGGACTTAGATTATTTCAGGAAGATTTTAATGGATGTTGGTGTTCTAGAATTTTGAGAGAAAATGATAAATTTTCCGCATAAAAAATGAAGTAATAATCATTGAAATTTAATATCCATTTAGTGATAATGTTTATAATTTTATGGGGAAAGTATAGTGAAGACTTAAAACTTAGAGTATCATAGAATTAATCCCATGGTTTATTATTCATGTTTGTCTATTTTATTTTATTAAAATCTCCTCACTTTATTCTTGTGCATCATATCCCATTTCAAGATCACCCTTACCTATGTTCCAATTGAGCCATTAATACATTAGAGCTTCATTTTCAAATCCTCTCACTTTTACTTAGTTTTATTTTATTGATTTTTAATGATTGAATATCATGACAGATTTTCTTGATTATTTTTAGTAATTTAATGGATGAATATAAGAGGAGATTGAAGCGACTTAAAGGAGATTAATTATTTGATTGAGTATAATGTAATAACACCAACAGTTTAGAGAGAATATCATAGGACCTATGGATCACAACTTTCATGTTTTTTCTTAGAATTCAGAAGTTGAATTGTGGAGCAACTTGAATCAATCTTCCTTTAATTTAAACTTTGGTTACTTTTTATTTGAACTTCACTTTCTAGAATCTAATGTCGTTTTTTCCACATTTAGAAGATAAATTCTAAATAAATTGATGAAATTTAGTCAAATAAAAAAGGAGAGATTACTATAGACAATTTTTTTTTGATAATTCTTAATTATTTGGGGAGTTAGTGTTTTAATTTTATAATTTTTTTCTCATTTATTTTTGTTGTACGAATAAAGTTATTTTCATGAATGAAAGAGTTTTTAAAAATGGTTTTGAAAGTACTGAATGCTTGATGTAATTACATGGAAAGTATGATGGTTACTACAATTGATTTTTTTGTCATTTCTTTATGAAATTTCTCCATTTCATATTGATTTTGAACTTATTTGAAAACCTCTTTGAACCTTCAAATTTTGAGAATTCATACTTGTAAAATTTATTCTTTTAAATTGAAAATTTATGTAGTAATTGGATAGAAGATTCATGATTTTAATTGGTTTTATTTTTTTATATTGAGTGGGAAATATGTTTTTTTGGAATTTATTATGATCCTTGAACATGATTTTTTTAAAAGATTTGAAAATTATTTTTGAATTAAACTATTTTACTTGTTTCTATCATCGTAGAAGTTAAAATTGGAGATAATGTTGAGTTTTAAGTGTGTGTGTGTGTGGGGGGGTGTCTTTAACTATACTAAGTTTCATTTTATAAATTCTATGTAAAAAACCCCTTAAAAATTTTAAATTTTAATGTCATTGTGCTTTAATTTTCATAATTGATGGTTGATTTTGTTTAAACATTATGTAATGATTTTACACCTTGAGGGCGGTGAACTTTTCCATATCTCTATGAACTTTATTATGTAACTTCATTTCTATTACTCTATTAAAAAATATTTTTTTTCCAGTTAATTTTTATGATTATGTTTTATAATTTTTTTTTGAACTTAAACTTCTTATTTGGAGTTATACTAATAATCCTTGCATTCACATGGCCTGATAATGAACTCCTAACCATGGTTGACCTTTTTTTTAATTATAAAACTATTGTATGGGTTAATTATGCTTCCTTTTTTAATTATTAAACTCACATATACATTCAATTTTGTTAAATTATTCTATATACTAAAATATGTGAGTCTGTTCACTAAGGAGAAAAAGGGAAATTATAAGAAAAACTAAATTCAAAGTGAAGTTTGTTTAATTCCTTCCAAATTTTCTAAATCTATTCATCTTTGTAAAGCTAAAGAACATATTTTACCAAAAAAAGTTCTTTTTATAAGTTAAACCATTCATTATTAATTCATAGAGTTTATAGGATAAAATATATTTTAAAATTAATTATTTATTCACATCCGAATTTTTTTTCATTTTAAATAGTAATTTTCTTTCACTGCAAATGTTTAATTTATTTCTTTATCATAAGAAATGATTTAATTATGGGGAATTTTATGCGTCTTTAATTTGTTATAAGTTTTTCACATTCATTTAATGAAATCTGTATGATTTTGATAGTGAAATGTTCCTTATTTTCAATATTTCTAATTCTCATCATTTTATAGTAGAAGTTGTAATTATTTGAATTATTCTTTGAAAATTTGTTTTTTGGTGATAAATTGATCATATGTTTTTTTAATTTCTCTATTTTTTTAGAAAAAATATCCTGGTTTTTAGTAGAATTTAACTAGAATATTATTTGGTAGAATTTTGAAATACTGAGGTTATGGAATTAATATTCTCAATGCTTTATGTTTTTGTTAATAATATATTTTGTGGAACAATTTTTTATTTGAATATGAAGTTTTAAAATCCATGGTTGAATTCATGTTGAAATTTATTTGTATTTAATTCATATTATTTATTTTTATTAACTCTCACAAGTTTTGATTTTGTTATGTATAAGTTTGACATGTTAAAGTATGATGTTTTTTTGTGTAATGGTAAAATTTTCATGTTTCTATTATTGCGTAGGAGTAAAATGATGTCATTCAACAGTCAATATATGATTCTTGAGGCTTGGGTAAAGTTAATTTAGAAGTTTTCAAAAGGTTTAATTCAATACTTCAATAACATATATAAACGTCAGCAGACAGTTACGTTAGGGTTACATCACATTTATGCAGACCTATGTAAGGGTACCATCGAAGTATTAAAAGAGAGATATGTAAAGATTATCCTTCCAAGAAGGGAGTTTCAAAAAGTTCATTTAGCACTACATACTGAGATTTAATGAAATAATAATTAATTCATTGATATTATTAGCTTCTTAAATTGAAAATGAAATACAAGGAGGAGATCGAGTCGACAAGAGTAGTATTAGGGAAAATATTTTCAGGCAAAGCTGATGAAAATTGAGTCATGTTTGGAAATGCATCTAGATTTAAAATTCATAGATCTAAAGAAATATTCAAATGAGGGATCACATTATTTTATGAGTATTATGTTCAGAGGTGTGATGGTGAACCAAAATACTGGGGGGGTTGAATTATAGTTAAAAAAACTTATAATTTCCATCCTGTTCAAGTATTAAGAATAATTATAATTTAATATTTTCAATGAAATCAGATATTGATTTATTTTTCAAATTTATAAATTAGATCAAATATCAGAGTAACAAAAACAAGTACTATATTGTAATAAATTTTGCAAAATGGAAATTAAATGATCGATATTTTAAACCATTGTTAAAAGAGTTAATGTAGCAGAACTTTAAACCATATGAATTACAAAAACTAAAATTTAGAAAAACCTTGAAAAAAAATTAGTAATTAACCAAATAGAAATTTAGAAAAGAAAAAAATCTGAAGTAAATAAAAAAACATAGAGTAATGGTTAGAAAAAAAATAACCCTTTAAAGTATATTTAATAAAACCCCACTTTTAAACCAAAGTGAAATGTAGATATATAAACCTGATATGAGGTTTCCATGAATTTTAACCAGTCATAAGGTATCCTCAATTTTATACCCATCATAAGGTTTGTCTTCTTATCCCTATAATCCCACAACTATATATGCCGATAGCAACTCCTAACTGAACTTATAGGAACCAGAAGTCCCCAAGAACTATCTTGCTGGCCTCAGAATCCCTTGATTAGAAGATTAGATTTTCCTCTCTATTACTATACCCAAAATTCCCTGATCATGTTGGACCCAAAGAATAATTAATTGAATGGAAATAATAATATCTTTATAAGGATAACTTCACACAATAGTATCTATTAGTAGAAAACTCTCAGAAAAATTTTCACAGATCACAATTATTAAAAGAAATAATAAATTTAAAATATTCAAGAAAAAAATTTAAAAATGGTCAACATGTTGAATATATCATACATACTTATGATGATCAATTTTAAGCTTTATTTATAGGAAATATTGTAACAAACTACAATGGTAAAATTCTGTAAAACTTAGGATCTATTATAATTACATCAGTTACAAATTATTCATCTACAGATGAGCTCAACATGTTTCTTAATTTACTGTTGGGTTAATTAAAAGTTGTTATAATTATTTATAAACTACATGTAATTAATATAATGTTTCAAATATAGATCACCATAATTTTATAAATTAGTTAGAGTTATAGAATTTCATAAATCAGTTATTAGAAGTTCATTCTATAAAAACATAAAAACATAAATAAACTTATGTTATACTATTTTTGTATGAAGTGTATTATGATTTAATAAATAAAGAAATGAGTGATTTATTAAATTAAAAATCTCCCAAAAAATCTACCCCTTTTTAGAAAGAAAAAAACATTCAAGAAAATTTGAATATAGGGATTTAATTTAAAAATCAAGGCCCCTATGTTCTTCCATATATGCATTTTTTTTTGTTTCCCCCCCTTTGTTTTTGAGATAAACACAAATAAATTTGATTAGAAAAATTTATTACTCCCCAAAACAATTCCTTAAAAATATATATCGGATATATAAGATAAAATATTAAAACAATTTCTCCCCTTAAACTAAGAATTAAAAAATGAAATAAGAAAAGATATTTTCTTTAACTTTCTATATTGTTGAAAAAATTAAACAGGTCAAATAAAATAAGATAATTTTTCTAAATTTTAGTAAGAAAGGAATAAAGAAGAAATATAGAACCATAATTTCCTTAAATTTATCCTGAATATATAAGATAACTAACTGTAATAAATTTTCTCTATTAAATTTCTTTCTTTAACATTCTTCTTCCTTGATATTTTCAAAAAGAATTAGAGTAGAAATAATAAAAAAGAAAAATAAAATAAATAAAATCATAAATTAGAAATTCATATTGGGAATATGTCTGATCTTATGTTTTGGATGCCTTTGTAATATCTATATATCTTCATATCTCTAGGAAAGTACTTTTAGCATGGTTGATGTAATCAATTTTATCTATATCAATTCCATTTTGAGCATGCTTTCCTATCCTGAAATATCTTCTTATAAAGGGAGTTCTGGATGAACTTAACTTTCTCCACCCATCTTATAGATATTATAAGGAATCTCCACATAATAAAATATATGAATCTATATTATAAAACTTTTAATGTAACACCCCAAGATTTTATGAGATATATTATTTTTAATTTCTTTGATGTCTTCTATTATACACTACACCAAAATTAGATTGTGCTATACGCAACACCATATTATCTTGCAGTATACACAACACTATTCTTGGCTCGTGTTACACACAATTTCAAGTTCGTTTTGTGGAAATTATTTCATGCAACATTAAGTATAGATTTTGTATAATGTATAAATGAAATAAGTTTTCATTATGATATACGCAACACCAAATGAAGATTTCACTACACGTAGCCCTGACCTGGCTTTCATTACACACAATCAAGTCCTTTCTCGATAGCGTGTGTAGTATGCAATACCGAGTTTCACTAAATGAGATATTATTATAATATTATTATGAACTAGCCATTATGAATAGTAATACCCACTTTTTAAAATTTTATAAATTTTATCTTTCAAAATGGACTTCATTTTTGGATTCGGAATATCAAAATTAACTTAGGGTGAATTTTCGGTATTTTTCTGAAAACGTTCAATTTTTGATGAATAGTGAAAACACTGGGTTACTATTTAAAAACAGAATTTTTATTTAAATAATTATTTATTTTATTTAAATTTATTTTAGGTAAAAATTGATACATAATACCTATATAAGTTCGATGTAATTTATTGGAGTCATTTTATAATAATTTTAGATATATAAGAATTTTATTGAACTTTTCACCGTCTTTTACCCACCTCCTAGGAGAGTTTGAAAATTTACATAAAAATTAATTTTACCACTTCTGTGAGTGGAATTTCGAAACTCCGAGAGAAACAGTTAATATCAAAGAGTAAAATGTGGTTCAATAAGATAAAAATAATTTTTGTGAATAGTAACTTTTTACTTTTATTTACCACGGTTAAAAGTAAATAGGGTAATTAAGGGTAAAAATGATATTATTTTTACCCTAACACATGTCCTAATTCTATTAGATAAGTGTAATTCTACCAAAAACAACCTTAGGAAAAAAATATTACCCTTTAGGTCCACTTGGATTAGATTGGGACACTTATTATTATTTTATTTAAAGAAGAGTTAAAATAGTTAAAATCAAAGTTTAATAACAATTTTTTTTTTAATATTGGGTTATACATAAGATAAATTCGACTATAAATATTAATTATAAAGCTAAAAATATTTCCTACATAATTTCATTTTATTTATAATTTTTAGACATTAAATAATTTAATTTATTTATGACACAATGATGATGCAGTAATTACCTTATTAATGAAATATTAACATAATTGATGTTATAAATGGCCAAATAAATGAAATTTGAGACTTTTTATGAATTAAACTAATTTTCTAGGTGAATATGACCTGTTATTATTGATTCAATTACCCTTTTTGGAACTAATCATGTTGTTATAATTTTCAAAAAAATCAATTACCAAATAGTGTCAAAATTGACATAAAATAGTTTTTTTTAAAAATAAATTATATTATTAATTGTTATTATATTACTAAAGATCTACGGCCTGGCCAAATGACTTAGATGAGGTTATTTATATTAATAATGAACCACTTGGGGTTCTTTTGGCTTGTTATAGTAATTTTATTAACCATATAGTGTAAGAAAACAAGAAGACACGATAAAAGTTAAATTATTTAACTTAGAGTTAAATCTTAATTATAAAGTTAAAATAGTAACCTAAACTTTTCTAAAACCTATTAGTTGATAGGATTTTGACCCATCCCCACATTAGCTTCGAAATAAATCAATTTGGAGCTATTATAAACCAAATATGACTTTATTATAAAATAATATTTTAAGTTTTTTCGAAGGTGCCCCTCTCCTCCCATATAAAAGGGCACCCCTTCCCTCTTTTCTTCACACCCTTTTGAGCCTTGAAGATAGGAAAAAACCTTCCAATTACTCTTCTAAACCTATATAGTTATATCATAGAGTTTATGGTCTTCTAAAAAGACTAACTATAGTGCCCGAAAAAGAAGTTTAAAGGAGGTGCGTCGAGGAAGATGCAATCTCTTCTACCGACTCTTACAAGTTTCTTTCTTCTTCTACTTCCTATTATTTAGTTGTTTCATTATAAAGTAATAAGATAAGTATTATTTATATAATGATATGTTATTATAAATATGAAACAACCCTATTTCACCTTCTATGTATCCTACGGAAAACGAAATCACCGCGCGTGTGTACGTACGGAATACCGTCTCCACGCCATGGTGTAATCGGTTTTTCCACCACCACCTTACTTGGATGGGTATAATGGTGTAAATAATAATTATATATGATTATTATAACATCATACAGATTCTAATATATTATATCATCCACTCCAATTCCATTCAATAAATATGGGAACAATATCATCGCTCGTGCGTACGTACAGATTACCTTCTCCACGATGCGATGAGATTCATTTTCCATGTAAACAATTCAAGAATGATTATAAATTATATATAATAAGTAATCATGAAATATATGACATAATAATGTTACTGGATTTATGTATATATATATTTGTGTCATCTACTTAATTTCATTCAATTCAACAAGGAAACGAAAACAACGTTCATGCGTACGTACGACCCACCATCTCTATGAATGGTGTATTTCTTTCCATTTATCAATATATTATATATATGTATATTCTGAATATATATTATATATAAATCATGTTTTATATTTTTTAATTAAGTAATCATGATCTAAGTAATCATATTAATAATTACAAGTCAAAACATGGATGATAAATGAAATGATTTTACCCAAAACACTACTTTAACATGGAATTTACAAAATAACGGGTAATATAAAGTCATAAGTGAATCATATATGATATCATAAATATTATTATGGTTCTGTTACAAGTTAATAATATGTTTAAACCCACTATACTAGAGTCTCGGACACATATGGAAGAAATTTTAGATAAGGTAAGGGATAATTATTCCAATCTCATTCTTATCCGAGATTGTTTATTCATAAGTATTTACTGGGGTTATGTTTATTATCCATGTCCATATGTTCTCAAAATGTTTTCATAAAATGCTTAATTTTAATCCATATATGTTTAAAATCATTTTTACCCTTTTTTACTTTTACCACATCGTATGGAAGGAATCTTTCTTTTGCTTACCATACGAGGTACTTTTTGACTTTTTCGGCCAAAGTATGAGAAGAATGTTGTTTTTAACTTATACGACATGAATGGATTTTTATGATTTCATAGAACATTATTTCCATGAATATTCCATTAAAATTTTTCAAGTTCATTTTTAATCAACTTCTTTTAGTTTAAAATTGTATGACATGTTAAGAAAGGAGAAATGTTTTTGAAGTATAAAAGATATTTTCCTCAAGAATGGAGTTCAAGTGTTTTATCAAAATTATTTTCCATCTAAGATAATGTAGGCTTCTGTTTCTATCCCTATTATTACATTTATTTGATTATGTTATGATGGAATTATTTTTATGAAGTCCTTTTATGGATTATGTTATGATGGCATGATGTTTATGAATCCCATTTTTATTACATGGGTTATGCTATGATGAATGATTAATGATTTTGTGGAACACATAAGAATGGTTTCATTATGAGATGGGTGGGACCTATATCTCCCTCCAATGCATTGGGTAAAGATTTATATCTCATGAGATAGACATGGCTGGAACAACAAGTTAATCCGGTTCAGTGATACAGGACTCGAACGAGGAGTGAACTCGGTTTAGTAAGGGACTTTGTCCACTAAGATGGTCTTGGAAGAAATGATTTGGCTACTATGGAAATCATATCAAGTGCTTAATGGTTTTACACAATTACATGTTTTATTCCCATGCTATTTTATCAGGATTAATGTTTCTTTATGATCTATGCCTTATGTACTGCGAATATTTATTTCTCAATATTTTGATGTTTAAACTTTATGTTCATGTTTTTAAGTTCAAATGTATATGGTTTCTTTTATTTTATCCATACTTACTATTACTGAGCATTTAAGCTCACCCTTTATATGTTTTCTTTTCTCCAAGATATAAAGAAATGTTTTAGGTAAGAAAAAAAGGGAAGATCTTTATGGGAGATGTTGAAGATCTTTCACCAATATTAGAAGATTATGTTCCAAGTTTTCAAAGACACTAAACTATTAAAGTCCTTTGGTGTTTATTTTTGTTATGTATTAAGTATTAGAAAAAAGTAATGTAATTTCCATGTACGTCAAGATTTGGGTCTCAACATTTAACTTCACCTTCTTAACTAATAAGTAAAGAAAATTCTTCAACTACATCTGATACTTTTACTATAGGAATGAAAGATATTTTTGATATATTCTTCAGAAAGAAACTTTTTATTAGAAACATTTCAGCATAAAATAAAAGGTAGAAAGATATTTCAAATAAAAAATTTTAATATTGAAGTCCTTATATTGGAATTTCATATTGGTAACATCCAAGTAAATTTCCTTCATGTATGAGTGGTTTACAAGTATAGATCATAAAATAAAAGGCCAAATATGTATATCATACCTTAAATAAAAAATAAAAATTTACCTTCTTGAAAATTAAAAGTAGCTTCCCTGAAAAAGTAATTTCACAAAAAAATCTCTCCTAAAATTAAAAAATAATTACAATAGATTAGTAAAAGATATATATAAATAGGTAAAAAGCTCTTGAAGTTATCTTTAAAATATTATGGATGATCTTACTCTTTCAAGGATGATTCAAGAATATATTAGAAAATAAATATAATTATTTTATAGAAGAGTAATTATACACCAAAAATTTGAAAAAAATTTAAGTTTAACAAAAATAAAAATTATATCGATTTTAAAATCAGATAGATTTTTAAAATTTGATATATTTTTCAAATTTATAAAAGTTTTGAAATAAAAAAATGAAAAATATTTAAATTTAAAACTCAGATAATTTTTTTTAAAAAAACTTCAATTTTTTCTAGAGGATTTTTTAATATAAAGAGATAGATGTAACAAGTAGTGGGTTAAATATCACTTAATTTTGATCATTCCCAAATTCTACTTAATAAATTCGAATCTATCAGAATTAAGAGGCTTTGAAAAAATATTAATAAGTTGGTTTTATTTTCTGATAAATTCAAGAAATAAATATCCTTGAAGTATGATATTTATAAGGAAATGGTGTCTTGCTTATATGTTCTTAGCTCATGAGTGATGTAATGGGTTAATAGATAAGTAAATTAACATTATATTGTTACACAAAATTGAGTTGGTGTAAAATTTAATCCAAAATCCATGAGGGACTATTACATCCACAATACATGAGCACTAAAACATCAACCTGCTACATATTCTACGTTAGTAGTGAAGAGTGATACAAAATATTGTTTCTTGATATACCAAGAGACTAAATATCCTTTTTAAAAAATGAAATATTCCTAAAGTAGATTTTCTATCTAATATACACCCTCCAAAGTCAGCATCTCAGTTAATTTTTAAATAAAAATCATTTATGGAAGAATAATCAAAGTTCTAAAGCACTGTTAAGTTATTTAAAAATGTGTTTTACCACTTTAAAATGAAATTCATTTTTATTAGATTGAAATATATCACATATACATACTTAAAAAATTATTTATGGATGAAATTCAATAATATATAGTAATTTTTTTTATCATACTTCTATAAAGTTTTAGATATATCAATTTACCAGTTTTATAAAGACAAGTTTGATAGAAGTTACAATAGGAGTAATAATATTTGATGTGTTTTCAAAACCAAAAAGTCTGAGTAAATATTTAATATATTGATATTGAGTCAAAATATTTCCATCTAGTTTTTGAAAAATTTGAAAACTAAAGAAAAAGTTGACTTCTCCCATCATGAAAATTTCAAAATCATTTTTCATAATTTCAAAAAAGTATTTTGAAAGGTATTTATGAGTTAAACCAAAAATGATGTCATAAATATATATTTAAAAATCAATGGGTCTTCTAAAAATTTTCTTTATTAAATGATTTTGATTAGGACTTCATTTAACAAATTTATTTTGAAGTAAATATTCAGAAAATATTTTATACTAAGATCTTAGAGTTTTCTTAAGTCTATAGAGTACTTTACTAAGTTTAAATACTCTATTTGGAAAATTTGTATCTTAAAAAATTGGAGCTTGTTCAATATAAACATTCTATTGAGAATATCTATTAAGGAAAAAACATTTAACATATATTTCAAATAAAGTGAAATTCATATGTGTTGTAAAGGCTAATAATATTATGATAGATTCTAATTTAGATATCAGTGAAAAAGTTTTAGCATAATCTATTCTTTCTTCTTGATAATAACATTTAGAAACATGTATAGATTTATTTCTAATAATTATTCCATTTTCATCACACTTATTTCTAGAAACCTATTTTCTCCAATTACCAGTAGATATATAAGATGTTCAACTAAGGTCTAAACTTGGTTCTGTTAAAAATAATTGAGCTATTCTTGTATGGACCTTATCCAAATTTCATTACCTAAATCATCATATACTATTTTAGATGAAAATTGTGATAAAAAAACATGATGATCACAATTATTTCTCAAGGAACTTATATTTCTAACCAATTGACTTACATCTCCAATAATATAATTGGAAGGATGTTTCATTAATAACAAATGATTTTTGGGTAAATTAGTATGATGATCTTTATCTATCAGATGTACATATTCTATTGAATTAGTTTCTAGATATTAAAAATACATTAATCTTGATTTTTGAGGATTTACAATTGTTAGTTATAGATTATCTTTAGAAAATTCAAAAACATCATCAGTATTTTGAAATTATAATGTTTTTATAAAAAAAGATTGATTTCAACAAACTTTTCATGGACAACTTCCTAAACAATATTAATTCTTTTATTATAGATATTTTATAAGACTTATTATTTATAGAATATCCCATATCAATTCATTCATCAATTTTGGAATTAAATTTATGTAACTGATCTTTTGTATTCAATATGAATACTTTACATAAAAAACTATGATTTTAGAAGGTTTTGGATTTATTTCAATCCACAACTCATAAGGAGATTTGTTAAGAAATGGTTTGAGTAAAACATAATTTATAATATAATAAGAAGTGACCACAACCTCATCCCAAAAATGTCTTGAAACAAAATACTGACTTTTGAAATTTTGAGTAATTTATTGTAGAATTATATTTCTTCTTTAAAATATACTATTTTTCTGTGGTGTTTTTGGTGCAGAAAAATTATGATCAATACCATTTTTACTATAAAAAGTTTCAAAATAATCACTTAAAAACTCACCACCATGATCACTTCAGATAGCAACCAAAGGTATGTTTTTCTTATTCAAAACAGAAGCATAAAAAAAAATTAAAAAGATTAAAAGATTCATATTTTTTCAATGAGAAAGTAAACCCAAGTAAATCTAGTTTAATCACCAAACGAGATGTATATATTGTATAAATCTTTGGTAGTTGAGACTTCACTTTTAGATTTAAAACATGACTTATGTTTCCTTCCATGTTGAAAAGGGTCACAAACTCTGGTTGAATTAAACTTATGTTTCGGTATATCTCTAACATGTCCCTTCATTGAACGTTTTGTTACATTTAAAAAGTTATAGTGTCCTAGCCTCTTATTCCATAACCAATAAAAGTCTTCAGTTTCACTTTAACTAGAAAACTTCGAATGAATTAATTCTTATATATCGAGTGTGTAAACATTTTTTTTCCTATCAGCCGATAAAATAAAATTACCTTCTAAATTTTAATAGTACATTTTTCATTCCTAAAGTTATTAAGATATCCCTCATCAAACAATTAAATTATACCAATAAGGTTTTTCTTAACTCTTAAAATAAATAAAACATTTGGAATAAGACACTTCACAAGAAAATAATTATCATCAATTTTAATGATTTCACCTTATTAATTATCTCTATAAGTAAATTTTCCTCCATTTAACTTATTGAAATTTCAGAAGTTTGAATTTTATATAGTCATATTTTGATAATAACCACTATCCATGTACCATTTATTTATACTAATAGTACTTAACATCTTTTCATAAAATAGATAAAATTAAGTTTTTGGTACCTATACATGTTTGAGTCCAGTTACATTTCCAAATAAGATTTTAAGAACCCACAAATATACAATCCTTTTATGTTGTATAGTTTCTAGTTCTTCTAAAATAAAAGATCTGTGAAAACCAAAAATTAAATTTATTTAAAGAATAATATTTACTCCACTGACATCCTCTTTTATATTTAGTATAAAAAATGTACACTTTTAGGTAAAAAATAATTTTATTTAAAATAAGGTTTATCAAAAGTAAAACCTATTCCATTTGAATTTCTAGAGGGCCTTATTTTTTTATACATTTTATCAAAATTTTATTTTATAGAAGTAAATTTATATACAATATTTTTTTTAAAAACTTTGGATTTAAGTTTAATAACCAAATTTATATTGTCTTCATCAAATTTCTGATCAACTAGAATTTGATCATCTGAATTTCGATCAACTATTTTTTGATCCATGGATGAAGAAATAATTTTTGAATCTAATTTACTTAAAAGTTTTAAAATATATAAAGTTAATTTTAAAATTATTTTATTATCTTTAATAATATTTAATTCTGTAAACTCATAATTATTATTTTTTATTTTTTATTCTATTGATTCATAAGGGTTACATATCTATCCATTTTAGCTATAAAAGGTAAAGTTTCTTCATCTTCTGATGAATAAAAAATTTTAACTTCAAATGAATCATCTTTTTTATTATCATGAAGTTGAATTGTAACACCCCAAGCTTCCACGGTACGCTTCCCTTTGAATAATACAGTAGCGTGTGTTGTACGCAACTTCAAGTTCTAATACACACCACAACCAATCAAACTAGCCGTTATGAATAGTAATACCTACCTTTTGAAATTTTATAAATTTTATATCTCAAAATGGACTTCATTTTTGGATTCGGAATATCGAAATTATCCTAGGGTAAAATTTTGGAACTTTCCAGATAACTTTTATATTTTGATGAATAGTGAAAATTACTAAATTTTAGTTAAAAATAACTTTTTTAATCAAAATAATTAATAGTGATAAATTAGGAATTTGAGTGGTTTTAAAGTATATTTAGAATATATTTTTACCATTTAATAAAATTTTGGTC
This sequence comes from Viscum album, assembly GCA_963277665.1. Lineage (NCBI taxonomy): Eukaryota > Viridiplantae > Streptophyta > Magnoliopsida > Santalales > Viscaceae > Viscum > Viscum album. Next base: position 1,595,843,165 of record OY728130.1, on the reverse strand, counting down.
ATTGGACATAATTTCACATTTAAACCGGATATAAACAACTGTCAATATTTTGATAGTTATTATCTCTTAAAAACACGCTTTTTGTTTTAACAATGAGAATTAATTTTAAATTAATTTATGCCACTTCTGTGTTTTGAATTTAGAATTATAGATTCCATATTTGGAATCAGGATTTCCAAATTATGTAAATAGGTAACTTTTATTTTTTACATTTTGAATAATTACTTCGGTAAATGTTTTATTTACCATGGTTAAAGGGTAAATCCGGTAAATAAGGGTAAAAAATGATATAATAATAATAATAATAAATTACCCTAAAACATATCCTAACCTTATTGGTGGATACAAGTCAGACCATGGGAATCTTTTGGTCTATTTTGGGACCCCATGGAGCCACTTGTAGGTGATATGGACACTTTATATTAATTAAGTTAAAGTAAATACAAAAATGACATAAGCATATATCTTTTAGCAAAACAATTTTTACATAGGATTATATATGTTATATTTTTAACTATAAATATTCATTATAAAGATAAAAATATTTCATACATAATGGTATTTTATTTATAATTTTTATACATTAAATAATTTAATTTATTTATGACACAATGATGATGTAGTAATTACCGTATTAATGAATGATTGAGATAATTGATATTATAAATACCAAATAATTGTAATTTGAGACTTTTTATAAGTTAAAATAATTTTCTAGGTTAATATGACATATTAGGATTGTTTATATAAATTTTTTTCGAAGTAATCATGCTGTTATTAATTTATCAAAAACAAAATATCCAATAGTGTCAAAATTGACGTAAAAGAGTTTTTAAAAAAAATATTATATTATTAATTAATATTCAATTCCTAAAAATATAAGGATCGGACAAGAGACTTATATTATTATAGGTGTATAATTAATGGACCACTTGGGGGTCTCTATGATGTATATAGTAAGTTTATTAACTATATAATATAAAATTACAAAGTGACATGGTAAATGTCAAACTAATTAACTAAGAGTTAAAACTAAAAGATAAGTTTAATATAGTCACCCAAACCTGTCTAAAATCTATTCGTTGAGTGGTTTTCAACCTATCCCCACATTAAAATATAAATAATCCACTTTTTATCCATTATAAACTGAATATGAATTTATTATAAAATAATATTTCTAGCTCTTCCAAAGGTGCCCCTCACCCTCTTATAAATAGGCACCCCCCTTCTCTCTAATTCATACCTTAAAATTATTTTGTGATCAGAAAAAATCTGCCCAAATACCCTCTCAAATATCCTCCCTTCATCCTATATTCCTTCATTTAGTCATAAAGCCAACCTAAGGAGCCCTTTTGATCAAATCAAAAGGAAGAACCCAAAGAAGAGGTAATGTTTTCACCACCCTCTTTCAAGTTCCTTACTTCTTCAACTTCTTCTTTATTTGTTATTCCCATTATAAAATAATAACTATAGTATCTTCTATACACTGTGATGTTATTATAAATATGGTACAACCATATTTAGTATTATATCCATCCTTTGAATGACATGTCACCATACGTGCGTACGTACGGCTTACCGTCTCTACGCCGTGGTGTAATTGTTATTCAAAATATTATTATTTGGATGCGTATAAAAATGATGTGTAATGCATTTAAATAATAAATATAACATCATATTGATTCTGTATATATGATATAATATCCAATTATATATTATTTTAATATCAAAAGAATGATATTTTCGCTCGTGCGTATGTACAGACTACTGTCTCCACGAACGCGATGAGATTCATTCCCCATCTTATCCATTCAAGTCTAATTCTCATTTGATGATTAAAAATAATTTTTAAGGACTTTATATCATTATGGATATGAATAATATACAACCTATCCATAACAAACATGGCTTATGTAGCAAAACATATAAAAGAAAATGAGTAAGTTAACACCCAAAACGACGATAATACCAAGTTATTATTAACAAAGCAATGTTAAAAGATAATATATGATATAATATTAATGTATATGATTCTTATATAATTTAATAATAATTATTTCACCATTATAAAGGAGGTTAATCTACCCACAACCAAGGAAAAGTACAAGGTAAGGGTTTATTTCACAATCTCTTCATTATCTGAGGTTTTTTATATGTAATTATCTACTAGGACCTCTTTATCATCCACATCCATGTTTCTTAAAAATGCATTTCAAATCATTCTTACTATTTTGAATACTATGTTATAAATTCATTTATACCCTTGTTGACTTTTTATAATAAGTTTATAAAGGAATATTTCTGTCGTTTTCCAAACAAGGTCCTTTTTAACCTTTTCGACAGAATTAATGTAAGAATTTCCTTTTTAACTTATATGGAGGGTGTGTCTATTTTCCGCCGTTATATAATTGTTGAAGCTTCCCTTAAAAGTTATAAGAATATTTTCAAAGTAAATGTTTTCTTTTATAATTATGTGACTTTTAAATGATTTAAAAAAAGGATATTTCTCTCAAATAGTTTTGATTTCATCTATGTCAACATCCTTTGATGGATTTTAAGCTTATTTGAAGTTTATTTATTATGATACAAAACTTCCATATTGTATTGAATGTTTTGTGATATGTTTGACTGTGGATGTGTTATTTTTATACCATTCATGGTTTATGAAGAAAGTATTGACATTTCATATGCTATTTTTAATACAAATGTTTATCATATGTTTAAACCTGTTCATTTGAGGAATGAAGTGGACTTAATATGTGATGGGTAGAGCCTGATAGAGCTCCTCAATGCATCAGTGGGTCTCATGAGGCAAACTAGTGTCTTGGCACAAGGCCTTGACAAAATCTTATTTGTAGTCTTGGCACAAGGCCTTGACTATGTGGTTATGATAGTCTGGAATTATGCATTCCATCATTATGAAAGTGGTTATTTATATTACATGTGATTATTAGAATAGTATAATATCCATGTGAATAAGTAAATGAAATTATTTAATTTTATCTTTTCCATATTATGCTGAAGTTCAAGTTTAAAAGGCTTTTGTTTTAGTTATACATTGCCTTAAATGTTTATGCTCATTTATGAAAGTTTCCACTATATTTTTATCCTTACTGAGCATCTGAGCTCACCCATTTCAATGTTTTACTTTTCTCAGGATATGAAGAAGTAATTTATAAATGAACTGTAGGGATATAATGAAGGGATATGAAGACAAGTTTTTGTTGTAGTAGTTTTCACCTTATGATGTAATGTAAACTTTATGAATGTATCTAGTTATTCCATGGCTACTAAACTAATCGGTCTTTCGAGACTTGATCATTTGTGATCATGCCAATATTATGTAATAATGCACCGACTCTGGGTAACTAGGGTTTGGGCGTTACAGTTGGTATCAGAGGAAGTTTAGGTTAAACCTTGGAAGCTAGATTTAGATAAACTATGATTAGAGAACATAGCCCTAAGATATACTTTGTGGATTAGTATAGAAGAACTTCCTAGAATTTTGGTATTTTAGAGATTTTGTGAGTTTTCCGAGAAATACATACCTGTCTGGATATGAGCAGGTAGAGGCGGATCTGGCACAAATGTACCTAGGGGTAAAACACGAAAACACCGCTTTGAGCTAGACTCGAATGGGAACTGGTGCACGATAATGGGCCTTGCTACACTCTTGGTTACGAAACTCATGTGGGATATGCTTAGGATAATTTTCATTTTCTTTACAAATCATTATGAAGGGTTTATGAGTATATACTTCCTCAAAGAAAACATTTTTTTGTGATTATGGATTATATCCCTAAATAGTTCAATTTATATTAAGTGTTTTATAAGTATGAAATTATGTATTTTGATTCATAAACTGATCTAGTTTATGCCATTGTTTAGAAATGGCACCTAGTGTAAGAAATGGAAACTGTATCAATGCACAAACTCCATGTAGGGATTTCCCTCCTACTAAAGATAATTATAGTGGAGCTGGTGATACAACTAGTGCTGATCAGCTTATCACTATACTAGGACAACTTACTCAGGTTATGAATAAAAACCTTACCCGTATGGAGAACCCTGATCCTCAGCGTGGAGGATCAATGTTAGATCGCTTCATGAGGCTACAACCCCCAACATTCAATGGGAGTACAAATCCATTAGTAGCTGAGTAATGGATAAGTTCCCTAGAGAAAATATTTCAGGCTTTGGGGAGTAGTGAAAGGGAAAAAGTTTTCATGGCAGTTTATCGCCTCACTAGAGATGCTAATCAATGGTGGTCATTGATTCAAAACACAAAGGAAGATGATGAAGTATCAAATATGGAATGGAGGGAGTCAAAGATCTATTTTTAGAAAAATACTTTCCTCGTGACCATTAATCAGATATGGAAAGGAAATTTCTGAGTCTGAGAGAAAAGGAGGATGAGAATGTCACAAAGTATGAGGCTAACTTTACAAGGTTAGAAAGGTATGCTAGAGATTATATATGCAACCCAAGAAGTAATATTGATCGTTTCATTGTTGGGTTAAAACCATTTATTCATCGAGAATTAGTCTCACAATCCTTCCCATCGTACGAAGACATTGTCTCATGTGCTATCAAGACAGAAAAGGAATTCTCAAATTCTTATGACTTTAAAGCAAAGAAAGAGAAGAAGAGATCTGCTGATCAATCTGGGAATGGCAATAAGGTGAAGAAGGGAAAATTTGAATATCCATCCTGTAGTAAATGTGGGAAGAAACACCCTGGTACTTTCTTGAAGGGAATGGGAGTCTGTTACAAGTATGGTGAAAAAGGCCACCAAGCTCGTGATTGTAAGAGGAAGAAGGAATCTCCCGATGTCCAATGATACAATTGCAGGGATATGGGACATTATGCAAATAAATGACCTAAGCATTAGGGGAACTTACCTCAGAAAAGTCCAAGGGATCAAGGCCAAGCTTATTCTATCACTACTGCTGAGGTAGAAGCTTCGAAAGACATGGTGGCAGGTAATTTAATGGTTTCCTCATGTTTAGAAAATGCATTATTTGATTCTGGATCATCGCATTGTTTCATATCTTCCCAGTTTTCTAAGAAAATTAGATATTTCCAATTTTATTTAACAAGGGAGTCGTTAGTTAAAACTCCTAAGGGAAGTATCATTGCAACAAAGTTTTGTGAATCAGTCCCCATTATAGCACATAAATGTTCTTTATCCGCTGATATCATCGTCATACCTATGATTGAGTTTGATATAATCCTTGATATGGATTGGCTTTCGGACCATGATGAGAATATTTATTGTAAGAATAAGGAGGTTACGTTTTTTGATGATAATGATAAGGAACACCTTATCTTTAGAGTAGAATCATCACCACCTAATTCTTATCTAGATCCACCCCCAGTAGCTCAAGTAAATTCAATTATTGGGGAGGAAGATAATGAAATGACTGTGGGTGAGGAAATGAATGTTCAAATAGAGGATGTACCTATTGTGAAAGAATATGTAGATGTGTTTCCAGAAGATTTACCTGGACATCCTCCAGAATGAGAAGTTGAGTTTTCCATTGATTTAATTCCTGGATCAAGGCAAATATCTAAGACCCCTTATATGATGGCCACTGTGGAATTATTTGAACTAAAGAAACAAATAGAGGAATTGAGTAATAAGTGATTTATTTTCCCTAGTTTTTCCCCATGGGGAGCCCCTGTTCTTTTTGGTAAAAAGAAATATGGATCTATGAGGTTATGTATCAGCTACAGGGAAATCAATGATATAATAATAAATAAAAAGTATCCCCTACCTCGCATTGATGATTTATTTGACCAACTACATGGAGCTCAATAATTTTCAAAGATTGACCTTCGATCTGGATACCATCAGTTTTGTGTGAAGAAGGAATACATTCCGAAGACAACATTTCGAACCAGGTATGTGCATTACGAGTTTACAGTAATGCCTTTTGGGCTGACTAAGGATCCCTCTGTATTCATGGATATAAGGAATATAGTTTTCAAGGAATATCTCGATGATTTTGTGTTGGTATTTATTGATGATATCTTGGTATACTCCAAAATCTACGAAGATCATGAAAATCACTTGTGAATTATCCTGAAGACTCTGAGAAGACATGAATTATATGGGAAGTTTAGCAAATGTGAATTCTAGATTTAGGAGATTTCTTTTCTTGGAAATATTGTCTCTAAAGATGGAATCTCTGTTGATCCTTCTAAGACCAAGGCAATCCAAGAATGGCCTTCACTGATGAGTATAACTGAGGTACACAATTTTATTGGTTTAGCAAGTTATTATCGACGTTTCGTCCAGAATTTTTCCCGATTGGCTAACCCATTAACAAAGCACACGCGTAAAGGGGTTAAATTTGTTTGGAAAAAAGAGTGTGAAGAATGTTTTGAAGAACTGAAGAGAATATTAGTCAATGCTCCTATATTGAATCTACCATCGGGTAATGATGAGTTCGTTATTTATAGTGATGCATCGAAGAAAGGACATGGTTGTGTCCTTATGAAGAATGATAGGGTGATTGCCTATGCATCACGATAGTTGAAAACTCATGAGAAAAACTATCCTACTCATGATCTCGAGTTAGCAGCTGTGATCTTTGCTTTGAAGATATGGAGACACTACCTCTATGGTGAAAAATGTGAGATTTATACTGATCACAAGAGTTTGAAGTATATTTTCTCACAAAAAGAACTCAACATGAGGCAAAGGAGATGGCTTGAATTACTCAAGGATTATGATTGCACGATACACTACCACCCAGGGAAGGAAAACAAGGTGGCAGATTCTTTGAGCAAAAAATATCATGGAGTTTTGAACAATATGAGAATTTAAAGGGATCCAATTTTCATGGATCTAGTGAAGATGGACATGGGAATAACCATGGAAGGTGAAACATCAATGTTTTTTCAAATGGTTGCCAAACCATATTTACTAGAAAGGATTAAGAGTTCTCAGACCGATGATGAAGAATTTCAAAAGAAGATTAGAGCTGTGAATGATGGTAGATTGATAGACTTTGTGTATGAAGATGGAATTTTGAGATTTGGGAAGAGACATTGTGTTCCCGATATACATGATATAAAAAGGGAATTGTTGGATGATGCTCACAGTTCCAACTTCTCTATACACCATGGGAGGAAAAATATGTATAGAGATTTGAAGGAACATTATTGGTGGGACAACAGGGAGATTGCTGATTTTGTGTCAAGATGTATGGTTTGTCAACAAGTGAAAGCTGGAAGGAAACAAACTACAGGAGTCATGAAACCTCTTCCCATACCTGAGTAGAAATGGGATAATATCACAATGGACGTTGTCATGGGACTACAAAAGACTCTTAGAAGGAACGATGAAATATGGGTCATTGTTGATCGTCTTACCAAGTCAGCACATTTTCTTGCTATAAGAGAAGATCTACCACTTGACTGTGTAGCAAGACTATATATTAATGAAGTTATGAGACTTCATGGAGTTCCCTTATCGATTGTCTCGGATCGTGAACCCCGTTTTACATCAACATTCTGGAAAAGTCTTCAGAAGGCCTTGGATACTGAACTTTGTTTGAGCACTGCTTACCACCCTCAAACAGATGGACAATCAGAACGGACTATTAAAACCTTAGAAGACATGTTGAGATCCTGATCACTTGACTTTTAGGGTATGTGGGATCAATATTTACCTATGGTAGAATTTTCCTATAACAATATATACCATTTGAGTATTCAAATGGCACTATATGAAGCGTTATATGGAAAGAGATGTCGCACACCAACCTGTTGGGATGATGTTGGTGAAAGAAAACTTGTAGGCCCATAACTAGTGGAAGAAAACAATGGAAAAGGTAAAGGTAATCCAAAACCACATCAAAGCAGCTCAATGTAGGTAGAAGAGCTATGCTGACAACCGAAGGAAGGATTTGGAATTTCAGGTAGGAGATCATGTTTTCTTGAAGGTATCTCCATGGAAGGGAGTAATAAGTTTCAGAAAGAAAGGTAAATTCAGTCCCAGGTACATCGGACCTTTCTAAATTCTAGAACTAATTGGGGTTGTAGCTTACCATTTGACAATGCCGCCAAGTCTCTCCAAAGTTCACGATGTGTTCCACGTATCACTATTGAGGAAATACATTCCTGACCCAACGCATGTACTCACTTACAAGGAATTATAACTGGAACCCGATCTGTCTTATTGCAAAGAGACCGTCGGGATTCTTGATATGAGAGAACAAGTACTGAGAAACCGGACGACTTGTCGGGCAAAATTTCTATGGAGAAACCATAAGATGGAAGAGGCAACATGGGAACCCGAGGAACTTATGATGAAGAACCACCTGAGTCTTTTTATGAAATAATATTCTATAAATTTTGAGGAAGAAATTATTTTAAGGAGGGGAGAATGTAACACCCCAAGCTTCCATGGTACGCTTCCCTTTGAATAATACAGTAGCGTGTGTTGTACGCAACTTCGAGTTCTAATACACACCACAACCAATCAAACTAGCCGTTATGAATAGTAATACCCGCCTTTTAAAATTTTATAAATTTTATATCTCAAAATTGACTTCATTTTTGGATTCAGAATATCGAAATTAGCTTAGGGTAAAATTTTGGAGTTTTTTGGATAACTTTTATATTTTGATGAATAGTGAAAATTACAAAATTTTAATTAAAAACAACATTTTTAATCAAAATAATTAATAGTGAAAAATTATTAATTTGAGTGGTTTTAAAGTATATTTAGAATATATTTTTACCATTTAATACAATTTTGGTCATTGGACATAATTTCACATTTAAAACGGACATAAACAATTGTCAATCTTTTGATAATTATTATCTCTTAAAAACAGGCTTTTTGTTTTAACAACGAGAATTAATTTTAAATTAATTTCTGCCACTTCTGTGTTTTGAATTTAGAAATATGGATTCAATATTTTGGATAAGGATTTCCAAATTATGTAAATAGGTAACTTTTATTTTTATACATTTTGAATAATTACTTCGGTAAATATTTTATTTACCATTGTTAAAGGGTAAATCCGGTAAATAAGGGTAACAAATGATATTATAATAATAATAAATTACCCTAAAACATGTCCTAACCTTATTGGTGGATACAAGTCCGACAGTGGGCATCTCTGGGTCGATTTTAGGACTCCATGGAGCCACTTTTAGGTGATAGGGACACTTTATATTAATTAAGTTAAAGTAAATACAAAAATGACATAAGCATATATCTTTTAGAAAAACAATTTTTACATAGGGTTATATATGTTATATTTTCAACTATAAATATTCATTAGAAATATAAAAATATTTCCTACATAATGGTATTTTATTTATAATTTTTATACATAAATAATTTAATTTATTTATGACACAATGATGATGCAGTAATTACCGTATTAATGAAAGATTGAGATAATTGATATTATAAATACCCAAATAATTGTAATTTGAGACTTTTTATAAAATAAAATAATTTTATAGGTTAATATGACATATTATGATTGTTTATATAATTTTTTTATAAGTAATAATGCTGTTATTAATTTATCAAAAACAGAACACCCAATAGTGTCAAAATTGACATAAAAGAGTTTTTAAAAAATATATTATATTATTAATTTATATTCATTCCTAAAAATATAAGGATCATCCAAGAGACTTATATTATTATAGGTGTATCATTAATGGACCACTTGGTGGTATCTTAGATGTATATAGTAAGTTTATTAACTATATAATATAAAAATACAAAGTGACATGGTAAATGCCAAACTAATTAACTAATAGTTAAAACTAAAAGATAAGTTTAATATAGTGACCCAAACCTATCTAAAATATATTGGTTGAATGGTTTTCGACCTATCCCCATCTTAGAATATAAATAATCCACTTTTTAGCCATTATAAACCGAATATGAATTTATTATAAAATAATATTTCTAGCTCTTCCAAAGGTGCCCCTCACCCCTCTTATGAAAGGGCACTCCCCCTTCTCTCTAATTCATACCTTAAAAGCCTTTGTGCTTGGAAAAAATCTACCCAAATACCCTCTAAAATATACTCCATTAATCCTAGAGGCCTTCATTTATTCAGAAATCCAACCTAAGGATCCCTTTTGATCAAATCAAAAGGAAGAACCCAAAGAAGAGGTAATGTTTTCACCACCCTATTTCAAGTTCCTTTCTTCTTAAACTTCTTATTTATTTGTTATTCCAATTATAAAATAATAACTCTAGTATCTTCTATACACTGTGATGTTATTATAAATATGGTACAACCATATTCAGTATTATATCCATCCTTTGAATGGCATGTCACCATACGTGCGTACGTACGACTTACCGTCTCCACGTCGTGGTGTAATTGTTATTCAAAATATTATTATTTGGATGAGTATAAAAATGAAGTTTAATTCATGTAAATAATAAATATAACATGATATTTATTCTGTATATATGATATAATATCCAATTATATATTATTTTAATATCAAAAGAATGATATTGTCGCTCGTGCGTACGTACGGACTACCGTCTCCACGAATGTGATGAGATTCATTCCCCATCTTATCCATTCAAGTATAATTCTCATTTGATGATTAAAAATAATTTTTAAGGACTTTATATCATTCTGGATATGAATAATATACAACCTATCCATAAAAAACATGGCTTATGTAACAAAATATATAAAAGAAAATGAGTAAGTTAACACCCGAAACGACGATAATACCAAGATATTATTAACAAAGCAATGTAAAAAGATCATATATGATATCATATTAATGTATATGATTCTTGTATAATTTAATAACAATTATTTCACCATTATACAGGAGGTTAATCTACCCCCAACCAAGGAAAAGTAAAAGGTAAGGGTTTTTTTCACAATCTCTTCATTATCCGAGGTTGTTTATACGTAATTATCTACTAGGACCTCTTTATCATCCACATCCATGTTTCTTAAAAATGAATTTCAAATCATTATTACTATTTTGAAGACTATGGGATAAATTCATCTATAACCTTGTTTAATTTTTATAATAATTTTATAAAGGAATCTTTCTATCGTTTTCCAAACAAGGTCCTTTTTAACCTTTTCGACAGAATTAAGGTAAGAATGTCCTTTTTTACTTATACGGTGGGTGCGTCTATTTTCCACCATTATAAAATTGTCGAAGCTTACCTTACAAGCTTATAAGAATATTTTCAAATTAAATTTTTTCTTTTATAATTATGTGACTTTTAAATGATTTAAAAAGAGGGATATTTCTCTCAAGTAGTTTTGATTTCATCTATGTCAACATCATTTGATGAATTTTAAGGTTATTTGAAGTTTATTTATTATGATACAAAACTTCCATATTATATTTAAGGTTTTGTGATATGTTTCACTGTGGATGTGTTATTTTTATACCATTCATGGTTTATGGAGAATGTATTGACATTTCTTATGCTATTTTTAACACGAATGTTTATGTTATGTTTAAACCTGTTCGTATGAGGAATGCATTGGACTTAATATGTGACGGGTGGAGCCCGCTAGAGCTCCTCGATGCATCGGTAGGTCTCATGAGGCAAACTGTGTCTTGGCACAAGGCCTTGACAAAATCTTATTTATAGTCTTGGCACGAGGCATTGACTATGTGGTTATGATAGTCTGGCATTATGCATTACATCATTATGAAAGCGGTTATTGATATTGCATGTGATTATTTGACTAGTAGAATATCAATGTGAATAAGTAAATGGAATTATTTAATTTTATCATTGCCATATTATGATGAAGTTCAAGTTTAAAAGTATTTTGTTTTAGTTATACATTGCCTTAAATGTTTATGCTTATTTATCAAAGTTTCCACTATATTGTTATCCTTACTGAGCATCTGAGCTCACCCCTTTCAATGTTTTACTTTTCCCAGGATATAAAGAAGTAATTTATGAATGACCTATAGGGATAGAATGAAGGGATATGAAGATAAGTTGTTGTAGTAGTAGTTTTCACCTTATGGTGTAATGTAAACTTTATGAATGTCTCTAGTCATTCCAAGGCTACTAAACTAATCGGTCTTTCGAGACTTGATCTTTTGTGATCAAGACAATATTATGTAATAATGCACCGAATCTGGGTAACTGGGGTTGGGGAATTACATGAATAATCATATTTAGTATTATAATTGAATTTTGAATTAAGGATTAAGTTTTTAAAGGATTTTTTTATTATCTTTGACGTGTAGCATTTTTTCATTCCTTATAATATTTTAATAGAAACCAAAAAATTTCTAACTTTATATTCAACTATATTTCAATGAAATATCTAAATATGTGTCACTTTCACTATCATTCTAGGAATCTAAGGATTTCAAGATCTTCTTCCCTTTACTTTTATAATTCCTTTTCAACTTTATATTTTTCTTCTTTAGTTTAAGACAATATGGTCTAACATGAAATTCCTTTTTACATTCATACCATATATTATGAAGATTCATTTTCTTTCCCATATTTATTATGTTTCTTTTATTTTTTAAGATAATTTTTGAAGTTTTAATTTTTTATAAGTTTATTCATCCTTCTTTAAATTTAACTAGGTTCACTATTTCTATCTTCTGGATCACTTAGATATGAATTCTTACATTTTTTATTTGAAATAAGTGATTTTGAATTTATAGTAAAAGAATTAAAAGTATTGGAATTAGTATTACCTTAATTAGAATAAAATGTTACTCCATTCTTCCTTTTCTATTTTTCATCAACTCGTTTTAGTATGCTCTCATATTGCATTAATGTTCCAATTAAGTCATCCAGACATAACTTTATAAAATGATTTGTATCATGGATTTCTATCCTCTAGGACTCCCACTCTTTATGAATAGTATTGATAATATTTTCTATGTTTTTATCTCTTGATAAATCTTTTTCACCCATGTATTGTAAACTATTAACTATTTTTTTAAAGTGTCCAAGTATTTGTGTTACAGTTTCTCCAGGTAGAAAATAAAAATCTTGATAGTCACCTCTAATCATAGATGTACAAGTTTCTAAAACATTGGTCATTCCAAAATGAGTTATCTCTAGTTTATTCCAAATTTTATTTTCCATTTCACATGAAGATATTTGGATATAGATATTTATAGTCATAGAACATAATAACGTATTGTAAAATTTATGGTTTACATGATATTCCTATTTTTCTTCATAAGAAAATTGAACTATATCCTTATCTAGAACTTTGTAGTTTCTTATTAGTATGATAAAGTTTTCAGATCCAATATTAATGATATATGATTTCACACAATAATGATACTAATCATAATTATCTCTATAAAAATAGATGGTCTGTTCATATTCATGTTTTTAAGTTTTCAAACTAATACTCCTACCATCATAAAAGATATTTCCTCTACCAACATGGTTAATGTAAGGAAAATGAGTTGAAATTTAGATAATCTAACAGAGATAAAAAATATTATTTTTTAAAAGGTAAATTTTAGAATCACGGTAAAGACTAGCTCTGATAATAATTGTGCGTAGGTGTGATGGTGAATAAAAATAAAATAGGGGGTATTATAGTTTTAAAATAAATATACAATTTTTATTCTCTTCAAGTATTAAGAATAATAATAATTTTTTATTTTAAATCAGGTATTGACCAGTTTTTCAAATTATTGATGAGATCAAATATTAGAGTAATAAAAATAAGTTTTTTATTGAAATATAGTTTGCACAAGAAGAATTAAATGATTGGTATTTTAAAGTACCAATAAAAGAGTCAAAGCACCGAAACTTTAAGATATTTGAATTATAGAAACTAATATTCAGAAAAAATTCAACTGAATTAGGAATTAACCAAACTAGAATTTATATAAGAAAACAATCTAAATTAATGTAAAAAATTCAGATTAATTGTTAGTAAATCAAATACACATTTAAAGTACATTTAGTAAAACATCACTTTTAAACCAAAGTGAAAGGTATATCTATAAACCTAATCTGAGGTATCCATAAATTTAAACCTTTCATAAGGTATTCCTAATTTTATACCTATCAGATGGTATATCTTTATATCCTTATAAGCCCTTGAATATACCTATTGGTAGTAGCTCATTTCTAAACTTCTAAGAATTGGAAGTTTTTGAGATCTGTCTTCCTAACCTCAGATTACCTTGATTAGATGATCAAATTATAATTTTTCTTCATATCCCCTAAATTCCTTGATCACACAGGACTAGAATAAGAATGAATATAGTAGAAATACTAATATCTTTACAAGTCTGACCTCATAAAAAATATCTCTTAGTATAAAACACTCAGAAAGAAAATTACACTAATCATATTCATTAAAAAAAGAATAAATTTCAAAGATTCAATACAAAAAAAAACATTCATAATGCTTGATATGTTAAATATATCATATGAACTTATGATGCTTTAGGTGTAGTTTTATTTATAGGCAATGTTGTAACAAACTCCAACATCCAAATTCTGCCAAACTTGGGATCAATTGTAATGACATCGTTAGAAGCTTCTTCATATAAAAATGAGATCAGAATGTTTCTTCATATATTAATTATAACGAACCATACTTTACATACATTGTTAATAATTCAAAATTGAAGCATACTTATTAAAACATATAACAAAACCACGAAAGGACTGTATAGGTATAGTTTATTTAGAAACTGGGAAACATAAACAACTGGTTCATAAAGCGTCTACACTGTCTCCCATTTATTTCATCATATCTATAGTCCCTTTTGGCATATCTTACTTAATAACCTTCTTCCTGACGTGGGGAATGAAAACATATGAAAGGGTGAGCTCAAATGCTCAGTAAGGGTAAACAAAAGAAATATCAATCACATCATATTCATAAGAACATAACTTTTGGAAATCTTAACCTGCAAAAGAGAGCATAATTTCATAACATGGGATAAATCATAGTAGTGAAATGTAATCCCAATAATCATAACTTAAAACATGAAACTTTGCGGCATACACATATAATCATAGAGAATCATTTCTTATTAGTCAAGACTCATTTCCAAGACTATCTTAGTGGACAAAGTCCATTTCTGAACCAATTTCACTCCTCGTTTCAGTCCTGTTTCACTGAACCGGTATAACATACCATTCCAGCCATGTCTATCTCATGAAATATAAAATATTTACCCAATGCAATGGAGGGAGATATAGGTCCCACCCATCTCATAATGATACCATTCTTATGTGTGCCACAAAATCATAAACCATACATCATAGCATAACCCATGTAATAAAAATGGGATTCTTAAACAACATGACATCATAAAACAATTCATATAAGATAAAAGAATTCATAAAAATATTTCCATCACAACATAATCAAATCCATGTAATAATAGGGATAGAAACAGAACCCTTTATTATCTTATATGGAAAATAATTTTGGTAAAACACTTGAACTCCATTCTTGAGGAAAATATCCTTTCTACTTCAAAAACATTTTCCTTTCTTAACATGTCTTACAATTTTAAACTAAAAAAAGTTGATTAAAACAAAACTTGAAAACTTTTAAAGGAATATTCTTGGAAATAATGTTTTAAAAATCCATTCATGCCGTATAAGTTAAAAAAACATTCTTCTCGTACTTTTGTCAGAAAAGTCAAAAAAGTACCTCGTACGAAAAATGACAAAAGATTCCTTTCATATCTTTTACTAAAAACTCGCCGAAGGGTAAAATAGGATTTAAACAATTGTAGGTGAATGGAAATAATATTAAATATTGAGGAAACATGGATGTGGATGATAAAATACACCCCAGTAAATACTAAAGTATAAATAATCTCGGATAAAAACGAGATTGTGATATTTCCCTTACCTTAGGTCCATTTTGCTTCGTAAGTGTCCGAACCTCCTGTATAATGATTTAAATAATGTTATTGACTTATTCCAGAATCATACTTATTTTTATGATATCATATATGGTCATTTTCTTAGCTTCTTAGTAGTAATATTTCATTGCTACTTGTTATTCGGGTGTTTATAACTTTTTGTTCTTATGCGTGTTTTGTCGAATAAATTCTTATAATTATCTTTAGGTTATAGATACCTCATTTCCAGAATGGTATTAGTGTAATATATATCATATTCATTCATTCAATTCATTTATATAATCATTATGAAATGAAGATCATGTAGAATGAGTCGCATCACATCATGGAGACGGTATTCCGTACGTACGCACGAGTGATGATATCGTTCCTATGATCGTGGAATTGTATTGGAGTGTATGTATACTATTTCAGAATCAGTATCACTTTATAATAGTCATATATAGTCATTATTTACACCATTATACCCATCCAAGTAAGGTGGTGGTAGAAAATATATTACACCACGGCGTGGAGACAGTATTCCGTACGTACGCACGCACGGTGACTTCTTTTTCCGTAGGATGGATAGATGGTGAAATAGGGTTGTTTCATACTTATAATAACATATCATTATATGAGTGATACTGATGTTATTACTTCATAATGAAACAACTAAAGAAGAATAAGTGGAAGAAGAAATAAAGATGAAAGAATCGGTAATGGACATTACCTCTTCTTTGAAGTGCTTCTTTGAGACCTTCTTTTAGGGCACTAAAATTGGTCTTTGAAGAAGACCAGGACCTCTAGGATGTCTCTAGGAAAGTGTAGAGAAGGAATTGGTAGGGGTTGGCCGAGCTTGAAGGCTAAAAGTGGTGCGGGGAAGAGGGGGAGGAGGTGCCCTTTTATAAGGGAGGAGAGGGGCACCTTTGGAAAACTAAAAATATTATTTTATTATAAAGTCAAGTTCGGTTTTAAATAGATAAAAAATGATATATTTAGAAGCTAAGGTGGGTATTTTTAGAAATAATCTCATCTAATAGAATTTATACAAGTTTAGGTTCCTATTTTAACCTTATCATTTAGATTTAACATTAAGTTAAATAATTTTTACTTTTACCGTGTCTTATTGTGTACATATACTATAAGGTTAATAAATTTACTATAAGCAGCCAAACGAACCCCAAGTTGTTTATTATTAATATATATAACCTTATCTACGTCATTTGGCCGAACATTATATTTTTAGGAATAAAATAACAATTACTAATATAATATTTGTTTTAAAAACTATTTTATGTCAATTTTGACACTATTTAGTAATTGATTTTTGTGAAATCATAACAGAATGATTAGTTCGAAAAAAGTTAATTAAATCAATAATAACATGTAATATTAACCTATTAAATTAGTGGAATTCATAAAAAGTTTCAAATTACATTTATTTTGGTGTTTATAACATCAATTATGTCAATATTTCATTAATAAGATTATTACTGCATCATCATTGTGTCATAAATAAATTAAATTATTTAATGTCTAAAAATTACAAATAAAATATCATTATGTAGGAAATCTTTTTAGCTTTATAATGAATATTTATAGTTGAATTTATCTTATGTATAACCTTATATTAAAAATTATTTACTTATTAAACTTTGATTTTAAATATTTTAACCCTTCTTTAAATAAATTAATAATAAATGTCCTAATTTAATCCATGTGGGCCTAAATGGTCATATTTTATTCATAAGTTTGTTTTGGGTCGAATTACACATATCCAATAGGATTAGGACATGTGTTAGGGTAATAATAATATCATTTTTACCCTTAATTACCCTATTTACTTTTAACTGTGGTAAAAAAAGTAAAAAGTTACTATTCACCAAAAAATTATTTTCATCTCATTGAACCACATTTTACTTACTGACATCAACCGTGTCTATTGGATTTTTTAAATTTCACTCACAGAATCAGTAAAATTAAGTTTTATGAAAAATTCAGTTTTTTAACTACCACTTAGTGGTTTCACTATTCATCAAAAATTGAAAGTTTTCAGAAAAATACCAAAATTTCACCCTAGGCTAATTTCGATATTCCGAATCCAAAAATGAAGGCCATTTTGAAAAATAAAATTTATAAAATTTCAAAAACTGGTTATTACTATTCATAACTGCTAGTTTTAATAATATTTTAATAGCATATCGTTGTTTAGTGAAACTCGATATTGCGTACGACGCAAGGTATCGAGGAAGGTCACGATTTTGTGTAAAGAAAGACAAGAAAGTGTTGTGTAGAAAAAGATTCCTTTGATGATTTATATAACATAAAAGTCTCGAGTGTTACATTCTACCCCCCTTAAAATGAATTTCGCCCTCGAAATTTGTCACTTTGTAACAAACAGATGAGGATACCTCTCCCTCATCATATCCTCAAGCTCCCATGTAGCTTCTTCTAATTGGTGGTTCCTCCATAAAAATTTCACCAATCGAGTGGTCTTGTTTCGTAGGAATTTTTCGCTACGATCCAGAATATCTATCAGTTGTTCTTCATAAGAAATATCTTGCTCCAACGGTACAACTTCTGAGTAAAGTACATGTGAAGGATCAGGTATGTACTTTCTCAGGAGAGATACATGGAACACATCGTGAACTTGAGAGAGATTCGGTGGAAGTGCCAATCGGTAATCTACCTTCCCAACACGATCTAGTATTTCGAAAGGACTGATATATCTAGGGCTCAACTTCCCCTTCTTTCCAAATCTCATGACTCTCTTCTAGGGAGATATTCGTAAGAACACTTTATCACCCACTTCAAAATCTAGGTCTTTTCTTCGGTTGTCGGCATAAATTTTCTGTCAACTCTGAGCTACTCTTATGTGTTGTTGAATAGATCTGACCTTTTCTGCCATTTCATCAACGAGATCAGGTCCTAATAGCTTTCTTTCCCCAACTTCATCCCAGCAAGTTGGAGTCCTGCATTTCTTTCCATAGAGAGCTTCATAAGGAGCCATCTGAATACTGGAGTGATAGCTATTATTATAAGAAAATTCCACGAAAGGTAGGTGTTGATCCCAACCACATTTTAAATCCATAGAGCAAGCTCTCAACATATCTTCTATAGTTTGAATTGTTCTCTCAGACTGACCATCTGTCTGAGGATGATAAGCAGTGCTGAAACTCAACTCTGTATCCAGAGTATGCTGAAGACTTCGCCAGAACTTCAAGGTAAATCTCGGATCCCGATTAGATATAATAGAAAGTGGTACTCCATGCAATCTTACCAGTTCCTTTATATATATCCTGGCAAGCTGATCCAGAGAGAAATCCTCTCTAATATCAATGAAGTGTGCAGACTTGGTAAGACGATCAACTATGAACCAGATAGCATTATTGACTTTGGATGTTTTAGGAAGTCCTGTGACAAAGTCCATAGTGATATTTTCCCATTTCCATTCGAGTATGGGTAATGGTTGTAACATCCCCTTAGACTTCTATCTCTCACCTTTAACTTGCTGACAAACCAAGCATCTAGCGACATATTCAGCAACATCTCTTTTCATGCCATCCCACCAGAAGTACTCTTTCAGGTCCCTATACATCTTCGTGCTTCCAGGATGAATAGAGAATGAAGAACTATGAGCCTCATCCAGTAGCTTCTTATTTAATTCGGGGATGGGAGGAACACAAACCCGATTCCTGAACTTTATTATCCCATCACAATCAAGGTTGAATTCAGGAACATTTCTCACCTTCTTTTGTAACTCGACATCTTCTTTCTGTGCCTCTTTAATCTTCACATGTATAGATGGTTGAACATTCATTAGAGAAAGATAAGATTTTCCCCTTCCATTATAATTCCAAGATCCATCCTTTGTAAATCCATAAATATTGGATCTTTTGTGATCCTTATCATGGATAAACTGGCATGGTCTTGTCGACTTAATGCATCTGCCACCTTGTTTGCTTTCCCAGGGTGGTAATGGATTGAGCAGTCATAATCCTTAATCATCTCCAACCATCTTCTTTGACGCATATTCAGCTCCTTTTGTGTGAAAATATACTTTAAAATTTTATGATCAGTATAAATGTCACACCTTTCTCCATAAAGATAATGCCTCCAAATCTTTAATGCAAAGATTACCGCAGCTAACTCCAAATCATATGTTGGGTAATTTTGCTCATGGATTTTCAACTGTCGTGAGGCATAAGCTATCACCATATCATTTTGCATAAGAACACACCCCAATCCCTTCTTGGATGCATCACTATAGATCACAAACCTTTCTCCACTACAAGGCAGTGTGAGCATAGGTGCACTGGATAACCTTCTTTTCAACTCCTTGAAATTCTCTTCACATTCTTTCGTCCAAACAAACTTAACTCCTTTCCGAGTCAACTTGGTGAGTGGATTAGATAATCGTGAAAAATCTTTCACAAAACGTCGATAATATCCATCCAAACCAAGAAAACTTTGGATCTCAGTTACTGTTTTTGGTCTCGACCATCTTTAGATAACCTCTGTTTTTGTTGGATCCACAGATATCCCCTCTTTTGAGATTATGTGACCCAAAAATGAAACTTTTTGAAGCCAAAATTCACACTTGGTAAATTTGGCATAAAGCTTATCCTTTCTCAGGGTCTTCAATATAATTCTCAAGTGATCTTCATGTTCTTCCTTGCTCTTTGAATAGACAAGAATATCGTCTATAAAGACTACCACAAATTTATCAAGATAGTCTCTAAAGACTCTATTCATCAGATCCATGAAGATAGCAGGGGCATTAGTAAGACTAAATGGAATCACTATAAATTCATAGTGTCCATACCTTATACGAAAAGCCGTCTTTGGTATATCCTCCCTTTTGACCCTTAATTGATGATACCCTGAACGAAGATCAATCTTGGAAAAGTATTGAGCTCCGTGTAGTTGGTCAAATAGGTCATCAATGCGCGGGAGAGGATATTTTTTCTTGATAGTGATCTTGTTAAGTTCTCGATAATCAATGCAGAGTCTCATTGATCCATCTTTCTTCTTAACAAATAGAATAGGTGCTCCCCAAGGTGACGCACTAGGGTGTATGAATCCCTTATCAAGATTCTCTTGGAGTTGCTTCTTCAATTCCTGCAACTAAATTGGGGCCATTCTATAAGGTGTCTTTGAAATAGGCAAAGCACCCGGTACGAGTTCTATTGAAAACTCAACTTCATGATTTGGTGGAAGACCCGGTAATTCCTCTGGAAAGACATCATCAAACTCCCGTACAATGGGAATATTTTTAATCGTGAGTTTCTCACCAACCATTTGAGATAAATAACCTTCATTTAGTGGAATCAAGACCCATAAGGTAGAGGGAATTTCCATTGGAAGGTTATGTTCATCCTTGCATTGATAGACGATCATAGATTGATCTGGAATATGAAATGTGACTTCCCTTCTTTGGCAATTGATATGAGTTCCATATAAAGAAAGACAATCCATGCCAAGAATCACATAAAATTCCACTATAGGAAGGATCACAAGATTTGTAGGAATCACTTTCCCACAAACTTCGATCAAAGAAGAATTATAAAATTTTGATGCGACTGTTGTGCCATTAGGTGTTGTCACAGCTAACTCAACATCTAATTGTTGAGGTAATACGGCGATACCCTTAGAAAATTCTTCAGAAATAAAAGAGTGGGTGGATCTAGAATCAAATAAAACATTTGATACTTTAGAGTGGATGGTAAGTGTACCTTTCACCACATCATTATCGTACTCCACATCGCTGATAGAAATTCCATGTGACTTTCCTTTGTCTTTAGCCTTAAGAGTTTGTTGACGTCGACCATCATCATCAACCCTTGGATTAGGGAATTTATTGTCATAATGCCCCATCTCCTTGCACTTCAAACATTGAAGTGTAGTAGGTTCATTCTGTGTATCCCTTCCTTTGTTTGCATCATTAGATATCTTCTTCCCATCATCGCGGAATTCAAATGCCTGATGACCTTCCTTTCCACATTTGAAACATTTACTTGTCCCTTTAAGACAACTCCCTCAATGTTTCTTTCCACACTTTGAGGATAAGGGAAATCTCATCTTCTTTTTAGTGTTCTCTTTAGATTTTCCTTTGAATTCCATTTTCCTCTTCTTATCAAACCCATATGACAGATGGGTTACTCCAATCTCCATCTCAACTTTGAGAGCACATCAAACGATTTCCTCGTAGCTATTGAAGTCCCTTATGGCTAACGACCTTTGAAGACTTGGTTTTAAGCCACTAAAGAATTGATCGATCTTACTCTCAGGTTGGATAATAATACCAGAAGCGTACCTTGCAAGTCTTGTAAAATTTGCTTCATAGGTACCAACAGATTCATCATCCTTTTTCTTCAGTTCAAGAAACTCTTTCTCCATCTTTTTTCGGAGAATACGAGGGAAGTACTTATTGAAAAATAAGTTCTTGAACTCGTCCCATTCCATGGACTCAATTTCATCCCTTTGCCTCGTATTATTAATAAGATTCCACCATTGATCAGCATCACCTTCCAAACGATACACTGCTAATATTACTTTATCATGATCAGAACATTGAAGAACTGAAAATATCTTTTCAGTAGTACTAATCCATTATTCATCAACTAATGGATCAGTAGACCCACTGAAAGAAGGTGGACACTGTCTCATGAAGGATTCAATAGAATGTTGCTCCTTCCTTTACTCGTTTGGAAGTCCTGCATGATTCATAGCTTGAGAAAGTTGTGTGAGCATGGCTACAAGATTTTTCATTCCATCTCCCATAACGTTTGGTTGCTCAGGGGGACAATCATTGCATTGCCCGTCGCATTCCGCATTAACACGATTCCTTCAGGTTCCAGCCATTGACTAAAACCAAGAAGAATAGTGTGAGAAACACTAATTATAATAGGAAAACCACATAATCAAGAATAATATTTCACACTTAAGGTCTTATCCTAGGTTATTCATGGCCATTTCTAAAATACTAAGATTGTGTTCTATGCTTAGACTTATCCTTAGGGTTCTTACTAAGGCTTTCACATCCTAGTTTCCAAAGGTTGACTATAACTTTCCTCTGATACCAACTATAACGACACATACTTTACATACATTGTTAATACTTCAAAATTGAAGCATACTTATTACAACATATAACAAAACCACGAAAGGACCGTATAGGTATAGTGTCTTTAGAAACTGGGAAATATAAACAACTGGTTCATAAAGCGTCTACACTGTCTCCCATTTATTTCATCATATCTATAGTCCCTTTTGGCATATCTTACTTAATAACCTTCTTCCTGACCTGGGGAATGAAAACATAGGAAAGGGTGATCTCAAATGCTCAGTAAGGGTAAGCAAAAGAAATATCAATCACATCATATTCATAAGAACATAACTTTTGGAAATCTTAACCTGCAAAAGAGAGCATAATTTCATAACATGGGATAAATCATAGTAGTGAAATGTAATCCCAATAATCATAAATTAAAACATGAAACTTTGTGTCATACACACATAATCATATAGAATCATTTCTTATTTGTCAAGACTCATTGCCAAGACTATCTTAGTGGACAAAGTCCATTTCTGAACAGAGTTGACTCCTCGTTTCAGTCCTGTTTCACTAAACCGGTATAACCTACCATTCCAGCCATGTCTATATCATGACATATAAAATATTTACCTAATGCATTGGAGGGAGATATAGGTCCCACCCATCTTATAATGATACCATTCTTATGTGTGCCACAAAATCATAAACCATACATCATAGCATAACCCATGTAATAAAAATGAGATTCTTAAACAACATGACGTCATAAAACAATTCATATAAGATAAAGGAATTCATAAAAATATTTCTATCACAAAATAATCAAATCCATGTAATAATAGGGATAGAAACAGAACCATTTATTATCTTATATGGAAAATAATTTTGATAAAACACTTGAACTCCATTCTTGAGGAAAATATCCTTTCTACTTCAAAAACATTTTCCTTTCTTAACATGTCATACAATTTTAAACTAAAATAAGTTGATTAAAACTAAACTTGAAAACTTTTAAAGGAATATTCTTGGAAATAATGTTTTAAAAATCCATTCACGCCGTATAAGTTAAAAAAAACATTCTTCTCGTACTTTTGTCAGAAAAGTAAAAAAAGTACCTCGTACGAAAATGACAAAAGATTCCTTTCATATCTTTTACTAAAAACTCGCCGAAGGGTAAAATAGGATTTAAAAAATTGTAGGTGAATGGAAATAATATTACATATTGAGGAAACAAGGATGTGGATGATAAAATACACCCCAGTAAATACTAAAGTATAAACAATCTCGGATAAAAATCAGATTGTGATATTTCCCTTACCTTAGGTCCATTTTTCTTCGTAAGTGTCCGAACCTCCTGTATAATGATTTAAATAATGTTATTGAATTATTCCAGAATCATAATTATTTTTATGATATCATATATGGTCATTTTCTTAGCTTCTTAGTAGTAATATTTCATTGCTACTTGTTATTCGGGTGTTTATAACTTTTTGTTCTTATGCGTGTTTTGTCGAATAAATTATTATTCTTATCTTTAGGTTATAGATACCTCATTTACAGAATGGTATTATTGTAATATATATCATATTAATTCATTCAATTCATTTATATAATCATTATGAAATGAAGATCATGTAGAATGAGTCACATCACATCGTGGAGACGATATTCCGTACGTACGCACGAGTGATGATATTGTTCCTATGATCGTGGAATTGTATTGGAGTGTATGTATACTATTTCAGAATCAGTATAACTTTATAATAGTCATATATAGTCATTATTTACACCATTATACCCATCCAAGTAAGGTGGTGGTGGAAAATAGATTACACCACGACGTGGAGACGGTATTCCGTACGTACGCACGCGCGGTGATTTCTTTTTCCGTAGGATGGATAAATGGTGAAATAGGGTTGTTTCATACTTATAATAACATATCAGTATATGAGTGATACTGATGTTATTACTTAATAATTAAAAAACTAAAGTAGAAGAAGTGGAAGAAGAAATAAAGATGAAAGAATCAGTAACGGACATTACCTCTTCTTTGAAGTGCTTCTTTGAGACCTTCTTTTAGGGCACTAAAATTGGTCTTTGAAGAAGAACAGGACCTCTAGGATGTATCTAGGTAAGTGGATAGGAGTAATTGGCAGGGGTTGGCCGAGCTTGAAGGCTCAATGTGGTGTGAGGAAGAGGGGGAGGAGGTTCCCTTTTATAAGGGAGGAGAGGAGCACCTTTGGAAAACTAAAAATATTATTTTATTATAAAGTAAAGTTCGGTTTTAAATAGGTCCAAATTGACATATTTAGAAGATAAGGTGGGGATGGGTCTAAATCCTCTCATCCAATAGAATTTAGATAAGTTTAGGTTCCGATTTTAACCTTATCATTTAGATTTAACATTAAGTTAAATAATTTTACTTTTACCGTGTCTTCTTGTGTTCTTATACTATAAGGTTAATAAACTTTCTATAAGCAGCCAAACGAACCCCATGTTGTTTATTATTAATATATATAACCTTATCTAAGTCCTTTGGCCGAACATTAGATTTTTAGGAATAAAATAACAATTACTAATATAATATTTTTTTTAAAAACTATTTTATGTCAATTTTGACACTATTTAGTAATTGATTTTTGTGAAAATCATAACAGAATGATTAGCTCGAAAAAAGTTAATTAAATCAATAATAACATGTCATATTAACCTATAAAATTAGTGGAATTCATAAAAAGTTTCAAATTACATTTATTTTGGTGTTTATAACATCAATTATGTCAATATTTCATTAATAAGATAATTACTGCATCATCATTGTGTCATAAATAAATTATATTATTTAATGTCTAAAAATTACAAATAAAATATAATTATGTAGGAAATCATTTTAGATTTCTAATTAATATTTATAGTGGAATTTATCTTATGTATAACCTTATATTAAAAATTATTTACTTATTAAACTTTGATTTTAACTATTTTAACCCTTCTTTAAATAAATTAATAATAAATGTCCTAATCTAATCCATGTGGGCCTAAATGGTCATATTTTATTCATAAGTTTGTTTTTGGTCGAATTAAACTTATCCAATAGGATTAGGAAATGTGTTAGGGTAATAATAATATCATTTTTACCCTTAATTACCCTATTTACTTTTAACTGTGGTAAAAAAAAGTAAAAAGTTACTATTCACCAAAAAATTATTTTCATCTCATTGAACCGCATTTTACTTACTAACATCAACCGTGTCTCTCGGATTTTTGAAATTCCACTCACAGAAGCGGTAAAATTATGTTTTATGAAAAATTCAGTTTTTTAACTACCACTTAGTGGTTTCACTATTCATCAAAAATTGAAAGTTTTCAGAAAAATACCAAAATTTCACCCTAGGCGAATTTCGATATTCCGAATCCAAAAATGAAGTCCATTTTGAAAAATAAAATTTATAAAATTTAAAAAAGTGGTTATTACTATTCATAATGGCTAGTTTTAATAATATTTTAATAGTATATCGTTGTTTAGTAAAACTCGGTATTGCGTATGACGCAAGCTATCGAGGAAGATCGCGATTTCGTGTAAAGAAAGCCAAGCAAGTGTTGTGTAGAAAAATATTCCTTTGATGATTTATATAACATAAAAGTCTCGGGTGTTACCTTAATGGGTTAGTTTATCACTTCTATAGTGATTTATAAATCCAATGTAAGTGATCTAACATTGAAACATCATATCACTAAATTTTTATAAATTAGTTAGAGTTTCACTATTTCGTAAATCATCTACCAAGAGTTCATTTTGTAAAAACATAAAAATTAATAAAACTTTATTTATATCAATTTCATATGAAGTGTATTTTAATTTTAAAAAATTAAGTCATTGAATTAGTAATCTCCCAAATATATCAGCTAAATCCACTGTAAGGAAGAAGTTGAATAGTGATGGGTGCCATGTATAGCTTAGAGGATTCGAGTCAGATAAAGCTAACACTGAGTGAAAACACAGGGAGTTCATACATATCAATGTTGGAATTAATTTTAAAAGTGAGAATTATTTAGAGAGTCCTTCAAATGTTTAGGTGAGAGGAATTGGACCAGAAGTTGGCAGTTCTTAAAGAAGCTGTTCTAAAGGAATTTGAGCCAAAAGGAGGACCAAGCTCGATAGAGAAGAACTTTCTTCATCTTCTCTTATTTAAATTATTTTTTATATATTTGAGATATATTAATTATTTATATTTGTTATTACTGTGAACATGTGAAACTAAACTCCTTTAGGGACTGGAATGAATTTAATTTAAGTTTATTTTCTTACTCTTTTATAGTTTTATTCAAAGCGGTCTATTGTTCTTACTATCTAGTTTTAATGCCTTCATTTATCATTTATTTGATCATGAATTGAAAAATTAAGTTAGAGTTAAATTTTATTTGTAAATTGAAATTAAATTCAATCTACATAAAAATTTAAAAATCAAATTAGTTTTCACTAGAAGTTCATTAATGTGTTCTTTTCGTTCAATTTTCTCATTATCAATCTTCACGAGCATCATTTTTACACTACTCTATGTACTAATGAGTGAAGAGTAGTGGATATCATAAATTATAAACTTTAAAAGAATTATTTAAGTTGTAAAAGGTTTATTTTTGCCTTCTCCATGACAGAATCATTCATTTAATGAGTTTTCATGGACTTATCACTCTTTATGATGGTTCACTAAGAAAAGTTGATAAAAAAACAATAACTATGTGTTTCAACTCACTTCTATTGAAGCTTTTAGCACTAATTTATTTAAAATTGATACAATATTAAAGACCATTTAATTAATTCAATTTGGTCGATTCCCCTATTTTAATTTAGTGTTTAATCCTTATCATTTCTTTCACTCACTTTTCTTGTATTTCATCTATCACTTTTATTCTTGAAAATTTTCATTTCACTCACTCAATAAAATTAATATTTGTTATTTCTTATCTTTTTTGGTCATTTTTTTAATTAGTTTTGTATTTCAAAAAACTATAATTCCCTTTGGTTCAACCCTACTTAATTTTCTACTAAATTTGTAGGTAGGTTTATAAATTGTATTTTTGATAAGTAACAACAAATTAATTATCATTCGGGGTGAAGAAGGAGAACATTGAGGATTTTATCCTATTATATCATTATATTATAAGGATTGAAGATTGATATTCCATATATATTAAGGTATGATTGATAATAATACCCTGTAATATTATTATATCAAAAAGTCTAAAGAGGTTAGAGGTAGACCTTGAGATCATTGCACATAGAGAAAGAAGATCAGATATTGTTGAGTCAAGAAGTGACTGGTGATTTCTTGCTGATCTTTATTCAAGAAGGATTAAGATGAACCCTATATGTTTTAAAGAAAGTCCTGGTTTGTGCCAAATGTATTATCCTAGGCCCATACACCCAAATTTAGTGCTAAAAACATAATCTTTACATGCTAGTTTTGATACCAACCCAAGTGGCCCAATTTTAACCTTCCCTAATTACAACATCAAGGAAATGGTTAAGTAACTTATATACCCAATAACCATTTAGGTTTAGAGTTTTAAATAATTAGGAAAATCATTATTAAAAAAAAACCCATATCATTCTCACTAAATGGATATTTTTTACACCATACCCTGATATTATTATTTCATAACAAGTCTTCAACATCTTCCAAAAAATTCTCATCTCATAACACTCTTCTAGAAGTATCATTCATGTTCTTATTATTTATAACATGGGGATGAAAATTTAATAAAGGTGTGAGATAAAATTCTCAGTATTGAAATTTTATAGTGGAAAATATCATAGAATAAATAAAAAATAAATAATATGACAAAGATAAATAATAATCAATTATTCCATATAATAAATATCATAAAAGGTGTATGTATCTTTGAATGACATAAAACAATAAATAATAACATGGAAAAAAATAACTAATTTCATAATGATATAATTCATAATATCAGACATCATAATCTTACCACTGAGGCCTTGTTCCAAGACATCATACATAAATAGTTAAGGCATATGCCAAATACCCAAGCCAGTTTTTCTTATGAGACCTGCCAAAGAATCGAGGGACTATCTAATGTTGGTCCCCACTCATCACATACTAATTCCAATGCATTCATCATATTAAATAAATTACTAACAACTAAATACATTATCAACATGTCTCAATAATAAACATTCTTATTGGAAATCTAGCATATGAAATGTTAATATTTTCCCAGTAAGTATTCAACATTCCTTAGTAGTTAATAGTCATCTGTATATAAATAAAAAGTATACAAATTTTCAATGTTTCAGTAATTAATAAATGAGCTATAATTATTGTTAAATAACCCCAATATGATTTATATAAAATGATATATTTACACTGTATAGAGTAATGAGTATATGGTTAAGTAAATAATAGAAATGATGTCGAATACATCCCTGATAATAAATAATGTAGACACGAATAAGACTATTAATGCATAATAAATGAAGGAATTGTAGTGAAGATAAGTCCTTTGGAAAATAGATATGAAAATAAGGGTGAAACATTTAATTTTTTTTTGATTACAACATTTACAAAAACCAAGTTATAAATCACTTCCAAAGATATTTTTAGAGGTGTCTATATGACCATTAAAATAAGATTTATAAAATAATTTACAATAATATAATATTTAAAATAAACTATATCTAAGTAATTAAATGTGAAGTGGAAGATAAAAATTTACATAAGTGGGTTGGAATTCATTTTCATAGATTTTAAGAAAATAATGACAATTTCATTTAAAAAATTAATAGAATAAGGGAATAGATATTGCTTTGTAAAACCATCAAAACATGGAAATAAATATAAATCATGAATAAGGCTCATGATAGTAGGAAAATATATTCATGCTGAAAATGTTTAAAAATATATTCTCTTAAAACTATTATAAATAAAGTAAAAAAATGACATGTTAGGGAAACATTAAAAAGATTAATTTTAAACTTTTCAATAGAAATTTAAGTTGAAAATATTGACCTTTGGAAATAATTGAAGTATATAAAACCACTTTATTAAAAATAATAATAATATAGATATGGAAGAGAAAGGTTCCTAACCAAAAAGGATAGATAAAGTTATATTTTCTTATAAATAATCATTCAATGTATTTGAGTACCAAATTAGGGGAAAATGGAAGTAATACTTGTAAACCATATAAATAAATATAGTAGAATACAATAGATGAGTTTGAGAGATAACAGGTATATAATTCCCCCAAAGAAGAATCAAACATAAGTAATCCCAATTAAAAGTGAGATTAAAACATAAAAACTTATGACTTTGGTAACTTTTTTAAAATCAAAGGCCATAGAAAGTTATAACATGATATGGTTTTGTAAATTACATGGATTACAATAGATATTATTTCCAAATATGTTCATGGTGTAGTAAGTAAACTATATAAAAGAAAACATGGTGTATAATATGAAACGTGCCTCAAGAAAGAAAATTTGAGATGATAAAATCTTACAATGATCATAACATTGAAGTGATAATTAATAAATTAATTTATTATGTGTAATAATTATAAATCCACATAAAACAAGTTTAAATATAAACAAATAAATTGAGTTAAGAAATCCCTTACCTCAAGTATAGACTTGCCTTGTATTCCCACTAAATTCCTGAATAAAAAAATTATACAAATTATATAATTGATTAAAAATATATTTCATGTTTATTATCCTACTATTATCCTTTATTATCAAGTTTCATTCATTTACTAATTCGGTATAGTTCACATTAGTAGTTTTGGGATCATTCGATTCATAATCTTGAAACATGTAAGTAATATTTATAATGATAAATGGTATTAGTATAATGGTTTCATGAACTCCATAAGATTAAAGTAATAAGTCCCATAAAATTACAGAAGTATGGAAGTTTAATAGTTCATAAAATTGGTACCATCCTAGAAACCTTATTCAATAATCCTATTTTTGATGGTTATAAATAACCATGTTTGTTTCCTTTCAATTTCATTATTCTAATGGATAATTTACCATTACATAATCATAATAATAAAATTAATCTAATAGTAATTTTATATTCAATCATAAAATCTATTTTGAATAATACCTATGAGAGACTTAAATTCATGATAACATAATTGTTCACATTGGTTGTGTAAAACCACTACGGTGAATAATGTTTTTGGAAAGTGTTAAAAAG
Source organism: Viscum album (assembly GCA_963277665.1). NCBI lineage: Eukaryota > Viridiplantae > Streptophyta > Magnoliopsida > Santalales > Viscaceae > Viscum > Viscum album. Next base: position 1,595,812,022 of record OY728130.1, on the reverse strand, counting down.
AAGGGTAACTTAGAAAGTAAGTGAGTTTTATAATATTCAATAGATAATACATAAAACACTAATTTAGTATAAATTTTTGAGTTATTACTTTCATTATTAAAAAAGTAAGTGGATAATTAATATGAAGTGGACATCTTTGAAAAACATGCATTTTGTCATAATAATGAATTATGGAGGAGAGTTCATTGAAAGGTAACAAGGGATCCACCATAATTATTTGATGAGATAGATTATGATACCATATAAATGGAATCCTAGAAAAAAAATAAGTAAAGGATTAATATGGTTTCAAGATAATGAATCATAATTAAGAAAGATGAAAGAGGCTTGGAAACCCTTATCTTGATCTTTGAAATTCCACTCTTAGATTGAGCTTAAGGCCTTTAGAGAAGTGATATTTGTTTACTAAAGGGGCTTAGGGACGTGGTATTTGAAGTATAGAGAGGTATTTGGGCATAGGTTTGAGAGAAAATCAAACTCATATGTGTTTTTAATTAAGTTAGATTAAGTTCCCTTTTTTAGGAAAAAATCAATGGTGTTTTCGTAAATACTTAGTATTTAAGGGTCAAAGATGTAATTTAAAAACTAAAAGTAGCTAAAAAATGTATAATAGGTGGTATTATAGACCATTTTACTATCCAATTGAATCATGAAAAGATTTTTATTATTTTTAATTCATTTTATAAGATAATATTTAATATTAAATATCCTTAAAGTCATTTTGGAACTATTCACATAATTTTACTTTAAATACAACAAGATAACAATGGAGTTTGAATTTTAATATTTAAAAATTTCTTAACTTTAATTTTTATTGATAAGATTCATTAAATAATTTAATTTATCAAAAAAATATCACGTTTAATATTTCTAAAATTTTTTACTTTGATTTTTCACCCACTTGTACAAGCGCTACATTGGCGATGCGTAAACATTCTAGGTAATTATATCATCACAAAAAACTAAAAATAAATTAATATCATAATATAGTTTATTTTTATTAAATTTTATCATCTATATTCATCCATATAGTATTTCTATCTATATAACTATCATGATAATATAATAAGTTAGAGAAACTGATATTTTTAGAAATATAACTTTGTTAATATAAAAGGGAAGTCATATGCATAGCATGCTACTCCAAACTCAACCATTAGTGAAGATAATAAAAAGGAGGTATAAAATAAACTCATAAAAATGAGGTATAAAATAAAATCATCCAAATTCAACCATTATTTTATACCTTTTTAATGAAAATACAAAATATAAGGAAAACCTACATTTATAAAAAATAACATTTTATACTTTTAATGGGGTTTATCATTATTTGATTTAATTATTATTATTCATAATTGAGTACTTATTTCTTAATAACCATTAAATAAATTTTAAAAAGGAAAAAGTTTCAATATATATTTCATAATGCGGTTACTTCTATCCATACCCACTAAACCAATGACTATGCTATAACATTCATATAATAATATTTATATATTAAATAAAAGTTTGTTGAAGTTTAGTGTTTCACATGGTAAAAACTATCATAGTATCCATTTAAAGGAAAATTAATTTTTCAAATATTAGTGGGTTATATCCCTCCTCTTATAAAAACTTCATCCCCTCAATTTGAATTTATTCTCATAAAAAAGAATATATCTTTACATAGGTATAATCTTAGATATATATTTTATCATGATAAGGAATTTCTAAGTTACTAATAAAAAAAATAGTATATCATAAATATTTCTAAACCATGTGGGTTCTATTATAGTACTCATAATTTTAAAATGTTTCCAAAATCACACCTTAATATCCGATCATTTTTTTCACTTAAGTATCAATAGATTTATCTTCCTCTTGTTTGAGTTAAGGAATTATTTTTCCATCAAGATAAATAATGAGAAAAATTACTTACTTGATTTATTTTCATTCAGTAAGAAAAAATTTTTCATTTGGTTTTGTTTTGAGTAGTTTTACACCTTTTCCTTATCTCATATTATAAATGATAAATATCATGATGAATTTTTTCATGACCGAAGCAATAAAATTAACTTTTAATAGACCACAAGATCCAAAAATGGAATGAAAATTTATTCCTCCCATATATATAAATTTAATTATACAAAATATAGTTATCACAAGTTAAGATAATACTCAATACTAATAAATCTTCATGTAATGAAGTAATAAATTAATCTTCAACAACACCCAAAGTTCTACTTAAATAATTTTACAATTAACCAAACCATAAAACTTTCTAAAATATGATTTATCAAATTAAAAACCAAAAAATTAGAAATATTTGGTCACATATTCTTCCAAAACCAACTTAACATTTATCTCCAAACAATATTATTCACTCATAAAGTCACATACCAATAATGTATATTCCCTAGACATATATTATCCAAAATATACTAGTCTTTTCTCAAAATAACCTAAACTACCATGACATATAACCACCATCATATATTCTTAAAAAATATAACTCAAACATTATTCTTTAAATAATATCAAACACTTTGACAGAAAATCCCATATTATCCCATAATTTCCCATTTATTTTGATTCTTATAAAGTTCCAAAAATATAGTTAACTTCTTCAAAAAATAACTTTAACCACCTAATCACCAAATAAACACTCTTTTTAATCATAATATTATCTATATAATAAAAATTATGTTCCAAAAAATATAATAACCATTTATTAATAATTACCTCAACATAAAATATCATGTTAACCCTAAAGGTAATCTTTACCTTATAGGTTTTATTCTCAATATAATAACATTATTTTCAAATAACCTTCATAGTAAATCACATGTTAATACTAATGGTTATGTATAATTCAATCATGTATGCTTTCTAAAACCCAATAAATATCTCCCAAAATATCATTAATCATCATAAACTTCCATTACAGAAAATCTCAAAAGGGTATCTATGCCTTTAAACTTATTATCAACCTTAAAATTATTAACCTATGATGGTACCTAAAACTCTTAAATTATCCCCATTTTCTAACTTCCTAAACTCAAAAGTTATCTAAACCCTACTATAACACCAATTTTAATAGCCCAAAACCATACACCTAGATTTGATGCTAGAAACATAATCTTTACATATTGGTTTTGATACCAAATCAAGTGAACAAATGTTGACATTTCATAATTATAACATAAAGTGGTTGATTAACTTACATACCCAATACCTTATTAGGTTTATAGTTTTAAAGAATTAGGAAAATAATTACTTATCAAAACCTATATATTTCTCATCTAATGGATATTTTTTTCATTATACCAAGATTTTATTATTCCATAGGAAGTATTCAAAATATACCACAAAATTATTCACTCGTAATACCCTTCTATATATATCATTCATATGATTATTATTCTTGACCTAGGGAATGAAAACATAAGAAAAGGGTGAGATCAAATGATCAGTAAGGTAAAGCATACAATGTAAGCTATCATAGAATAAATAAAGCATGAATAATATATAATAGATAAAAAATAATCAAATACACCATATAAAAAATATCATGAAAGGGAAATGTATCCATGAATGAGATAGAAAAATAAATACTCATGTAGATAATAATAATTTATTTTATAATGATAGAATTCATAATGTGAGACATCATAATCTAACTATAAAAGATTCATGCAAAGACAACGTACAATAAATATATAAGGCATATACTAAATAACCAAGCCAGTTTATCTCATGATGCCTACCAATGCATAGAGGGGATATCAAATATTAGGATCCACCTATTACTTACTAAGTATAATGCATTCTGTTGGAATCCTCATGTTTTAATGCTCAAAAATCATGTTCAACCTATCAAAAATCATGTTTAACCTATCACAAATCATGTTTAGATATTGTTGGTTTCCTTATGTTTTAATGCTTACAACTCTGGGTTTAAACTCTCACAAGATCTTGATTCAGAATATCACAAATCATGTTTGAATCTTGTAAACTATGTTTAATATTATTATATGATGTTTCAGTATGATTATGGTAAATCTTAATCCATTATGTGAATATTAATTCTTAAAATAGGTTATAGATACTTGGATAAGTCTGCGACACTGTAATTTTGCAACCAGTTCTAGATTTTTTCAAAGTTTGTGACACCATAAGTTTTTTACCAGTTCTAGATTTTCACAAAGGACCTGACACTGTTTCCTTGCCACAATTTCCAAGACACCATAACATGAAACCGCTCAGAATTTTGACAAAGGACTAAACACTGTTACTTGAGACACCTCTTATCTGACACCGTAGTCTTGCTATAGATTATAGAATTCACGAAGGACCAGACACCGTAACTATGCTATCGGTTTCAGATCTCAACCCAACTATGGAACTATGACTGTATCACCACTCAAAGGCAAAGGAGAAGACATCGTTCCAAGTGACACTATTTCAAGACACAAACCGTGTCACCGCTCCATACTTAACCATTTTTCTATATTTTTTAATTTAATTTATAAGTTATTTATAATGGTCATATTTGAACCATTTAATGAAATTGACATTATTAATGTTTTTTCATAGACATGTCACCTAAAAGTAGGAGATACGAGGAGTATAAATCATGCTTCCTATGAGCTCCAACACATACACCTCAAATAAAAAAAATCAAGGCACTGAAGCATGAAATTTTTGAGAAGTTGATTGCATGAAAAAAAAGAAAAACTTCTATAAACTGAAGAAAACAAGAAGAACTCTCAATTCCTAGTGGCTGAACTGCTGCACTTTAGAATCTCAAAAATTATCACAACAACAACTCTAAGAAGAACAAGAGCTACAAAGAACATCTCATCGAACTTGAAACCATAACACAAGACTAACGATACTCTGTTTCCATAAGAGGACTCAAAAATAACATTTTATACATCTTAAAATTCCAGAGATGTATAAAAGAGAACTCAGAGCATTTCTAATCCTTTCTCGTTATCTTTTCTCTGATGTGTAATGATTTTATTAATTTTTATGAAATGTGTGTATCTGTATTAAAACACACATCTTATTCTACTCTAAACTAGAGGATACAAGATATCCTCACTAAAAAATATTTCTACATCTTGTTTCACCCACTTATAATTATGGAAGAGGTTCGGTGTGACCTGGTTGTCTGTTTTACCCCGAAGAACAGTGGAAGAGGTCCTGTGACTTGGACAATCCTATGTACTATTGTTAACCTCGATCTAGGATGTGGATCAAAGATTCATATATATATATATATATATATATATATATATATATATATTTCTTGGTGCTAGGTGATCACCAAGTTGAGTGGATTAGGTCTCGGCTTGAGACTGAACCACTTGTTTTATCCGCTGTGTATTTCAATTAATTCTTTCTCTGTTTTTAACTTATATTTTAGAAAACTAAATTTTATATTGATAATTAGTCTTGGATAAAAGTTATAACTATTTTTCCTTATTATAATAGTTTCAAAAGTTGTATCAATATCTCATATTAATATTAATGGGAATTAATCAATCTTTAAAGAAGCTATTTGAATAGTCAAACTGCTATAATTTTATTACCTTGATTAACTAGCCCGTTTTATTTTAAATTGGGGGAATAATTTTAAATAAAATTTTTATCAGAAATTTTTATAGGAACTCAATTCACCCCATCTTGAGTTTCATACCCTGAACAACATTCAGTATCAGAGGAGTTTTTAAAATCCCTATTTTCAAAATTTTTAATCTGTTTAAAATACTTTTTAGCTATGATTTTAGTTATGTTTTAAAGATATTATAATTTCTGTTAGTTCTAAATTTTTATTTATTTAAAAATTATACACTTTATTCTTTTGTATGGATAATATATTGGAAGGTGCTGCTACCAATATACCTCCATTCTTTATTAGAACAAATTATTCTTAATGGGAATTTAAAATGAAAATGAACTCAGAAAGTATGGGTTTTGAGATTTGGTATTCAATTATAGATGAATATAAGATTCATGATAATGATATTCACACTTGGTATGACCCAACTAAGGATTATTATAACAATAATTGTAAATCCATGAATGACCTATACTTTTCTTTTGAATATGAGGATTTTAACATAATTTATGCATGTAAAACAACCCATGAAATTTGGGATACTTTATCTATTTCACATGAAGAAACCTCTAGTGTTAAGGAAATAAGACTTAACACATATACTATTAAATACTATAACTTTAAAATGAAGCCTGATGAGGCTATTTCTAACATGTATCTCAGGTTTAATGAAATTGTGAATACAATGATCTCCCTAGGAATAAATGTTATAGCCAAGGAGAAAATTATGAGAATACTCAGATGATTATCTGATAGATGGAGAGGGACCTCTGTCTCAATTAGAGAATCTTGTGACATTATAAATCTTCTAGTCAAGGATATTAAAGGAAAGTTTATGATGAATGAGGAAGAATTAAAATCCAATAAGGAAGAGGAAGATGAACTGAAGAGAAGGTTAGTGGACTTCAAAACCACTACTTCCAAAACTAAAGAAAAGGAAAAGGAGAAATTACAACCCCCTATAGAAATTTACATTAGTGAACAATAATAATAATAAAGTGATGAAAAAATGGCTCAATTAGCTAAATGATTTAAGAAGTTTTATAAAAGGGATAAAATTTTCATAAATCCCATCTTTAAAGGAAGATATAATAACAAGGGAAACTGAAAAAGGATGGGAAAAGAAGTGACAAATCTGATGAAATAATTTTATATGAATCTAAGAGAAAATGACATGTAAAGGCTAACTATCCCAAGATAAAATATAAAAAGAGGTATGAGGATAAAGATAGAAAGTATAAAAAGGAAATAAAGGTAACATGGAGTGATTTTTAGGATAGTTCAAGTGACTTAGAGTCTTCACATGATGAAAAGGATGACAAGGCCGATATGTGTTTTATGACAAACACATATGAGGTAACCCTTGAGTCTCCTATAAAAAATTATTTTTATTATGGATATGAAAGTGATTTGAAAAATATGAATAGTTTAGAATTATTTTAATACTGTAATATCCTTGAAGATACTTGTAATGAACTAAAATATAAATACAAATCATTGAAGAAACAACATTCCTTGACCACTACTGTTAAATCTAAACTTGCTGTAGAGAAAAAATGTTCAATTTCTAAAAGAGAACAATGAAGTTAAGTTATCTAATGATCAATTGAAAAATGACCTAGAGAAATTTACCAATGGAAAAAATACTCTTAAATAGATTTTTGGTAAAAAAATTATCTTAGATACACTATTTGTATAAGATACCAACCTGGTCAAAGAAATATCCCCAAAAAAAATTTGTATCTAAATCTAGAAAATCTTTTTTTCTACCTAAAAATGAAAATTATAATACTTGTTCCAGTTATGAAAAAGCTTTTACTAACTCTAGTTTTTATGGACCAAATAGATTCTATTTTTTAAATATGTTACATAATTATTATAGGAAACCCATGAAGCATATATGGGTACCTAAAACACTAATTACTAATGTTACTAGACCCAAACATGTCCTGGTACCATAATCTTTTTTTCTCTGATTATTTTGTAGGAAATATTTTTGAAGAGATGCTATAATAGATTATGGTATGCAGATAGTGGATGTTCAAGACACATGAAAAGAGAATACTCATTCTTCAATAATTTAATAAATATTGATGGTGGTCATGTCACCTTTGGTGATAATTATAAAGGAAAAATAATTGTCTTAGGCCAGATCGATAACTCTAACTCAGTGTTCATTTATAAAATACTTTTTTGATGGATTAAAATATAATCTTCTTAGTATTTCACAACTATGTGATGATGGTTTTTATGTCAAATTTGAAAATGATGCTTGTAATGTTTTTAACTCTAAAAATGAACTAATATTTTCTGTATTTAGAAATGAAAATGTTTATGCTATTAAATTAAATTATTTAGTTTCTAAAAATGTTGCATGTTTGAGTGTTTTTTACAAAGAGTCTTGGATTTTTCATAGAAGAATAGGAAACTACAACATACACTCCCTTAAAAAACTTACTAGAAAAGGTTTATTTAAGGACCTACCCAAACTTGAGTTTCCAAATGATAAAGTATGTAATCCTTGTCAAAAGGGTAAACAATACAAAATCTCTTTCAAACCAAAGAAATATGTTTCAACTTCTCAACCTCTTGAGTTGGTTCACATGAATTTTTTTGGACCTTTAGAGTCTTAATTATTGATGAGAAGAACTATGTCTATGTTCTTGTAGATGACTATTCTAGGTATAATTGGACTTACTTATTGGCTCACAAAAATGAAGCTTGTAACTACTTTACCAAGTATTCTAGAATTGTAGAAAATCATAGTGGTCTTAGAATTAATCTCTAAAAAGTGACCATGGTCTTGAGTTTGAAAAACAAGTGTTTGAATCCTTTTGCTCACAAAATGGATATAGTAATAACTTCTATGCCCCTAGGACACCTCAACAAAATGGTGTTGTAGAAAGAAGAAATAGAACTTTGCACGAAATTTATAGAACAATTCTTAGTGAGTATGAACTACATATCTATTTTTGGGATAAAGTTTTCAATACAACATTCTATATTATTAATAGAGTCTTAATCAGACCTATTATTAAAAGAAATCTTTATGATTTGTGGAATAATAGAAAACCCAAGGTTAATTACTTAAATTTTTTTGGTTGCAAGGTATATATACTTATACTAAGGATAATATTAATAAGTTTTCATCCACGAGTGATGAAGGAAATTTTTAAGGATATTCAATCTCTAATAAATCCTATAGATTCTTTAACGAAAGAACAAATGTGTGGAAGAGTATGTATATATCATGTTTGATGAAATAGATACATATGAACCTAAGACCTCCCTAGAGAATCTTAAGGATGATATGTAAAATCTAAACATCGATGAAAAATATTCTGACCATCTTATGAAGGAATTTGTTAAAACTTATAATTATGAAAATTCTACAGATTTAAGCCATAACGAACTCGAACGTGTTGAAGAACCTAAAATTACCATTCTTTATTTTTCTAGAGTTATTAGAACCCTTAAGAACCATCCTTTAGATGCTGTTGTTATTTATTTAGATAAAGGAACAAAAACTAGAGTTCCTCTTAGAAATTAGGTTAAACATCAAGCCTTATTGTCACATCTTGGACCTAACAACATCAATGATGCTGTTGATGATGAATTTTAGGCGATGTACATGTAATAGAAGCTAAATCAGTTTGAAAGGAATAATGATTGGAAACTTTTTGATAGAACAAAAGTAACCTTGACCATAGGCACTAAATGGGTGTTCAAGAACAAATTAGATGAAGCTGGTAACATAGTTAGAAAAAAATCTAGATTGGTTGCACAAGGTCATAGTCAAGAAGAAGGAATTGACTATGAGGAATTTTTGTTACAAGTTTCTAGACTTAAAGACATCAGAATCTTTCTTGTATATGTAGTACATCTCAATTTCAAACTATATCAAATGGATGTCAAGAGTGCATTCCTAAATGGGTATATAGTTGAGGATGTTTTTTTAAACAACCCCTGGTTTTACAAACCCTCACTTTCAAAATCACGTTTTTAAATTAAGAAAAGATTTATATGGTTTAAAACTAGATCCAGGATCTTGGTATGATAGATTAAGATTTTTTTTATTTCAAAAGGTTTTACAAAAGGTATAGCTGATCCTAATCTTTTTATAAAATAAATTTTAAAGACGTTTTAGTTGTTTATATCAATGTATATGAAATTATTTTTAGATCTTCAAGAAATTATTAATGTACTGATTTTTAAAAAATGATGCAAAATGAATTTGAAATGAGTTTAATGGGTGAACTCAAATTCTTCCTTAGATTTAAAATTATTCAAAACAAAGAAGGTATTATTTTAAATCAAAGAAAATATACACAATATATTATAAAACGTTTTTGCTTAGATAGAACAAAAAGTAGTGATACTCCAATGATTACTACCTGTAATTTGGATCTTGATGAAAATGGAAAATCTGTTGACCAAAACACTTATAGAGGAATGATTAGAAGTTTACTCTAATTAACTGCTATGTGGCCTGATATAATGTTATGTTTTTTCACGTGTGCATGTTATCAAGCAAACCCCAAAGAGTCACATCTTCTTATTGTTAAAAATATTTTCATATACCTCAAACTTACTACCAAATTAGGACTATTCTATCCTATAGGGAAATCATTTGATATAGTTAGCTATTCAAATGCTGATTTTAGTGGTTGTAAGTTAGATAGAAAAATCACCTCAAGAACATTCCACTTTTTAATAAAGTCTCTAGTATCATGGTGTATTAAAAAATAAAAATTCTATTTCATTATATACTATCGAGGCTGAATCCATAGCTGCTGGTAGTTTTTGTTCTAAAAATTTGTGAATGAAATACACCTTAATAGACTATTGATATCAATTCAGACATGTACCTATAAATTGTGACAATACAAGTGCTATTAAAATTTCAACGAATTGTGTTTCACATGCCAGGACTAAACATATTGATGTAAGGCATCAATTTTTGAGGTATCATTATCAAAAATGTTATATCACTTTGGAATTCACTGGAACTGAACATTCACTTGCTGATATATTCACTAAACTAATACATTCTGAAAGGATAAATTACATAATACAAGAGTTAGGGATGATAATGCTTAAGTGAACAATTTTTGTTTCATAGTTTATGGTTTCATAATTCACAGTTTCACAAGTTACTGTCCTATTATTAATGTCTTACACTTATGGTCTCACAGTAATTCCCTATCAGTTACAGTATCATACTTGCAATCTTAATGATACAGTTGCACCGTTTGGAGTCACAACGTAATGTTGACACCGTGATGACCTATTCCAGTATCACCGTAATGACTCAGACTTATATTTTTATAATTTTCTTTGATCGTATTGTTGTATCAATTATTTTATTGATTTATGCTGTGTATTTGTGTTTGCGATGTTTGAAATCCATAAATGATAAAAACCCGATTCTTTCACTCCTCTCTTCACTCGAGCTCTCTTCTCATGAAACTGAAACCATTATCTCTAAAACCCTTATCCCTCTCTCAACCTTTCATATTTCTTGAACCCACATTGAATTACTAGAATGAAGCTTCCATCATTATCAACTACTAAGAAGCATTGGTCTTTGAAGAAAGTGAAAAAGACTCTGAAAATAATGTCTGAGAAACCACTGAATCTAGGACTTGCTGATCGAATAGTAGTGATAGAAAAGGATGTTTATTCTAAGTGGATGCTGAAAAGTAAGTCACTTGTTTTGAATTTCTTGGAAGAACATGGATAGTTGGAATGGTTCACAAAAGAGGAAAGACCCATTTATCCAAATCTAGTTTATGAGTTTTATCTATATGCTTAGTTTTCATTCAATATTGAAGATGATTTTGTAGTAAGAAGATGAGTGAATGGTCAAAGGTGTACTTTTTCTTCAAGGTTATGGGATGGATGCCTAAGAATACCTCATGAATGAATTTTTTAGGATTAAAAAAGAGGTCCTCCTCCTCCTAGTGATGTGTTTATCTTAGAAGAGGCCCTGGGAAGTGTGACTGTAAATAAGAATAAAAGAAGGGAAATTGCTGCTAAGCTGGATAGTGAGACAAGGATGTTGTTTAAGTTTATTCAAAATTTTATTTTTCCAAGGAAAGGGTATTTTCTACCCTTTAGCATCAATATGTGTTCCTAATACATCTTATGAAGAACATACACAAGATCAATCTGTGTATGTATATTATACTTCACATGTGTGAAATGATCAATAAAACTTTGAAATCAAATTCTATGTTTTATTCAAGGTAAATTTCTGCAATGTTGTTTACCAAGGGAGTCATTTGTCTTAATGAAGAAGTAATTTAAGGTTATGAATTTTGTATCTCAAAGTATACTTTTAGAAGGATGAAAATTAACTGGAACCAAAGGAATAAATCTTAGGTAGAAGATAATGAAAGAATTTATGAAACTTTTTAAAACCCTTCAAGACCTAAGAATGTATCTGACCCTGGTCTGGAACCCGATGAAGTTGTTTAATACTCAAGTGAAGAGGGAGAAGATGCAGAAGTTTCACTTAAGGAAGAAAATATCTTAGAAAAATAAAAAATTGGCCTACATGTTCCACAAGATGAAGTTGCAAAAGATTTAGCTACCGATAAAAGTAGTGTTGATATAGCGGAAGAGACTGCTGTTGAAGAATAGATTTTTATTGAGGAAGGACCTACTATTGTGGAATAGTCAGAAAAATAGGTTGAAACTGAGATAATTTTATCTGATGAGGAAATAATGGAACATGATTTTTAGCTAGCTAGAAAAGAGATGAGTGAGCCTGACAGTGTTGATAATATGGAAATGGGTCAAGAGATAGAGTCTCTTTGTCCTAGAAGAGATTCACTTATTGATGGGGAGTATCACCCTATCTTAGAAAGTGTTCAACTTTAAAATCCAATTGATCAATGTTTTGTGGATACCTGTTATAGGTTTTCTATTTATTTTGATGTAGATAATTCCCAATAGGCCTTGGTAAAAGGAATAGATATTTCCACTATGTTTCTATTAAAACCAATTTCTTCCAAAGAAGTATCTCATGCTAAGAAATATGAACCTGTTTCAATTACTGTTCCTAAAACTACACAAGAATATTTTGTTTTTTTGAGTCCCAATGATTTGAAAGTTTTTGGAGACAACTTGTTTTCTAGATTTGGGAAGCTTTTAGAATCTCAACCTACTCTTGTGAATTATCTTAGTGAGCAGGATGTTTCCCTTATGTTAGAGAAAATTATATGGTAGATTCAAGAAAAGATGCTACATGAAATTCAGGAAGTTCGAATTGAGAACAAAAAATTGAGTTATGAGGTGAATTCTCTCAGATATATTGTTGAAGATATGAATAAAGTGTTTCAAATTGGACAAAATCCTATAGCTCATCCTATTGAGGAAGTTTGTGGTCTGATCCCATAGCAGGTTGTATCTCTGATTCAACCAAACTTGGTTATAGTTTATGAAATAGTGTCTAAGAGAAACACCAAGATAGTCAAAGAGATGCATGAACTTGTTGTTGGACTTAATAAGCTGAATGATGAGCATAAGGGATGTTTAAAATTTTTTTATAAATCAACTTAAGCCTCTCACATCAGCTGTTATAGCTTCAACTTCCTATGGACAACCATCTCGGCCTATGGACAATGAACTGATCATAATAGTTGTTAAAGAATAGTTTCAATTAGTATTAAGTGGTGTTAATAAGGAAAGTTTATCTACTGTCATCAAGAATAGTGATCATGTGCTTGATTTGGTAAGGATACATTTAAATATTTCCAATGATTATTATGAATAAATCTCCAAGAAAGTGGAAATCTACTTCAACATAATTTATTCTAAGCATGATATGAACAATCACTTCAAGTATTTGTAGAGAATTTATAATTTCATCTTGTCACTCAAGCCTTGAAGACTAAAGTTCAGAAGATTAAATACATCACTACTTTTTTGTATAAGTTTTTGGAAAATAACGATGACTTTGAGAAGGCTATTAATTATGGAGGTGAGATCATCACTGATTTCATAAATTTATTGAAGCCATATCTACATGTGAAAAGTACTACCATATTGGATCCTTCTTCCACCCCTTTGTGGCCTGGTTCAACCCCTTCCTCATACTATACCTTTTCTCCTACTACCATGTCTGTGTCTCAGGCTCTGAGCCAGATTAGAACTTTTATTATTGAACAAACCTTGCCTTGACCTTACACCAAACCAACCCTTACACCCTCTATCTTGGAAGGAGTGCCTTTTACTTCTCTCCCCGTTGGATCAATCCCTTCTACTGCTTCTACCTCTACTCCTATGGTTGCTCCTGATGTCTCTAACAAGGGAGATGAAAATAATTTTGGCTCTAATAAGAAGTTAAGGATGAATTTTGATAGGTATGTTTGGTATTTTTTCTTCATTCTTGTAATGTACTCTCTCTTTTTGTTCAATAAAATGTGCACTATTTTGTTTATTCTCTTACTTTCCTTCATTAAATGTTTATTCTTATTTTTTTTGATAATCCCAAAAGGGGGAGAAATAAGACAAGGAATTTATGAAAAAAGGATATTCATGGGAGAAGAACCAGTTTTATATAGCCTATCACATATATACTCAAAAATATAATATATATGGATTATACATTCCATGATTTGTGATCATAAAAAGGGGGATATTGTTAGAATCCTCATGTTTTAATGCTCACAAAACATGTTAAACCTATAAAAAATCATGTTTAACCTATCAAAAATCATGTTTGGAGATTGTTGGTTTCCTTATGTTTTAATTCTTATAAATCACAATTTAAAATCACACAAGATCCTGATTTAGAATCTCACAAATCATGTTTGAATCTTGTAAACTATGTTTAATCTTGTTAAATAATGTTTTAGTATAATTATAGTTAATCTTAATCCATTCTATGAATATTACTTTTTAAGATAGGTTACAAATATTTGGATAAGTCTATGACACCATAAGTTTGATATCGATTCCATATTTTCACAAAGTATGGGACATCGTAAGTTTTCTACCAGTTCCATATTTTTGCAAAAGAACCTGATACTATTTCCTTCCTACCATTTCCAATACATTGTAACATGACATCGCTCAGAATTTTGACAAAGGACTAGATACCGTTACATGATACACTGCTTATCTGACATCGTAGTCTCGCAACTGATTCAAAAATTTGTAAAGGACCAAACATTGTAACTGTGCTACCAGTTTTAGATCTCAACCCAACTATGGCACCGTGACTATCTCACTACTCAAAGGAAAAGGTGAAGACACTATTCTATGTGACATTGTTTCAAGACACAAACTGTGACACCATACCATACTTAACTATTTTTCTATCTTTCTTAATTTAATTTAAAAGTTATTTCTAATGGTCATATTTGAGTCATTTAATGAAACTAACTTAATTAATGTTTTTTTGTAGATATGTAACTTGATAGTACGAGGTATGATGAGTAGAAATCGTGCTTCCTGTCGGCTCCAACACATGCACCCAGAATAAAAAGAAAAGTGTGGAACTAAAGCATGTGAGTTTTGAGAAGTTGAATGCATGAAAAAAGAGCAAAACTTCCATAAAATTAAGAACACAAGAAGAACTCATGATTCCTAGTGGCCAAACTACTGCACTTAGAAATCTCAAACATTATAATAACAAAAACTCTAAGAAGAAAAACAACTACAAAGCACATCTCATTGAACTGGAAACTAGAACACGAGACTCATAATACTCTGTTTCCACAAGAGGACTTGAAAATCACATCTAATATATCCTACATGTCCAGATCTGCATAGAACAACACTAAGAGCATTTCTAATCCCTTTTTATTATCTTTTCTCTGTTGTGTACTGATTTTATTACCTTTCAAGTAGTGTGTGTATCTGTATTAAAACACATACTATATCCTGCTTTAAACTAGAGGATACAATATATCCTCACTGAAAAATCTTTCTACATCTTGTTTCACCCACGTATAACTATGTAAGAGGTCATGTGTGACCGTGTTTTTTTTTTCAATGAAGAACAGTGGAAGAGGTCTTGTGCCCTGGATAGTCATATGTACTATTGTTAACCCTGATTTAGGGTGTGGATCAAATATTTATATATATATATATATATATATATATATATATATCTTTTTGGTAGGTGATCACCAAGTGGAGTGGATTAGGTCTTGTCTTGAGACTGAACCACTTGTTTTCTCTATTGTGTCTTTCAATTTAGTCTTTCTCTATTTTTAAATTATATTTTAAAAAACTAAATTTTACTTTTATAGTTAGTCTTGGATAGTAGTTATAACTATTTTTCCTTATTATAATAGTTTCAAAATTAGTATCAATATCTCATATTGATATTACTGAGAATTAATCAATCTTCATTGAATCTATTTAAAAAGTCAAACTATTATAATTCTATTACATTGATTAACTGGCCTGTTTTATTTTAAATTGGGGGAATATTTTTAAATAAAATTTTTACCAGAAATTTTTATAGGAACTCAATTAACCCCCTATTGAGTGTCCTACTCCGACCAACAAATTTATTATATGAAATAAATGATTAATCATTCAATACAAAATCAACATGCCTCAATAATAAACAATCATATTTTCAAACTAGTATATGAAATGTCAATATTTCCCCAGTACATATTCACCCACTTTAGTATTTAATAGTCATCTATATAGAACTAGAATGTATATATATTTTAAATGGTTCCATAATAAATAAATGATATATCATTATTCGTAAACACCCAAATCTGATTTATATAAAATGGGATTTTTATATTGTATAGAGTAATGAGTATATAATTAACTCAGTACTAGAAATGATATAGAATAATCCCATGATAATAATGAACATGAATATGAACATGATCATAAATTAACAAAAATGAAGGTTTTGTAATAAAGATAATTCCTTTGGAAAATAGAGAGGAAAAAGGAAGTACCAATTTTAAAAATAATTTCTTTTAAAACTTTTACAAAAAAGAATTTATAAATCACTTAAAAAATATTTTTATGAGGGGTTAATAATACCATTAAAATTTTTTATAAAATAATTTTTAATAATATTATATTAAAAATAAACTATAATTAAGTAAGAAAATGTGAAGTAGAAAATAAAGATTTACGTAAGTGGTGTTAAATCATGTATCAAATTTTTTTAATAAAACAATGACGTTTTCCTTTGAAAAATTCATGGAATAATGGGAATATATATTACTTTATAAAATCATAAAAAATTGGAAAATAATCTAAATCATTATGAAGTTTCATGATGGAGGGAAAATATGTTCATGATGAAAATATTTAAAAATAGATTCTCTTCACACCCACTACAAAAAATGCAGTTATTAGAGGGGGTTAATTTTACAAATAGAGGGGGTTATAACCCCTTCTAAATGCTTTAGTGGCGATTATGGTAAATCGTCACTAAAGTGGCCACTATATGTTGATAGGGGAAGTTTTTAGTAACCTATGGTAAACTGAGGTATGATTTAGTGGCGGTTATACTGGGGGGGGGGGGTTTAAAACCATCTAATTTTGCCTTATTTTTCCAAAAGATGCTAGAGTGGAGGGGGTTTAAACCCCTTATATTGAATTTTTTCTAATTTTAGGGGCAGTTTTAACCACCCCTAATTTTTTTATCAGACAAAAAATTAGGGGCGATTTTGTATCAACTGATCTTAATTTATGGACCATTTACAAGTGGTTCAACCACATATAAATGTGAAAATTTTTTATTTATATTTTTTTTGAAATTATTTTACCACCCAGGCAACCCCTTTCTCTCCCATTCCACGCCCCATGGGTCCCTCGTCAGGTTCCCCTCCAGTCATCACCCCGTTCTACTTATCAATTTCCAATCACGAGGGTCCTCCATCCACTCACTCCTCTTCCTCCAGTTCACCCCATAGCTCCACCCTGAGACGATGACCAAGGCTTCCCACCCGCACATGCTGCAACTAATTCCCCTCGTCATATTTAAAATCATTTCCAATAGGATTTGAATGTCATACCCAGTAAACATCTAGTATCCCTGCCCTATACCCTTACTACTATGAAAAACCATTTTTCATTTTATAATATAACCATAAATATATTTCTATATATTTGATTGTTTATTGAAATAAATATTATTTATATAATACATTTAAATACATTTAAATATACAACCTATATATAAATTTATATAGATTAATGTATTCATATTTATATTATGTATTTATATTATAATATACTTAAATATCATCGGTAAATGTATTTATCACACTATATATTCAAATAAATAAATATATATATATACATATACAAATATATTTATATGTATACAACTAAAAAATATAAATATATATCACACACATATATATATATAATATTTATATATATTATTTACTATATTTATATGCATATACCATTATATATTTTCTATACTATATATTTATATATTACCCAAATATATTATATATATATATATATATTATATTTATACGTACACAATTAAAATAATATATATGTATACATATTACATATTTATATGAATATATATATATATATTCATATTATATAGTATATATTTTTTACATACATTTATATGTCTACAAATATATATACTATATATTTATATATGTATACAAATATATATATATATATATAGTATATTATATTTAATATACATACAATTGATATAATATATGTTTAAATTAATTACTATATATATATAATATTATATTATATATATTCATATAATATAATATAATATAATATAATATAATATTTCTATATAGATGAAATTTTATGAATATTTATATATAAATATATTTTAGAAATATATTATATTTATACATATATTTATATAGTTATATTATGTATACAAATATATATTTAATTTATTAATTTAAATACTTATATGTATATTAATATAAATTTAATTATTTATTTGTAAATATTTATTTATATATTTATTTTTGTATTTATATATATATAATTTATTTATATATTTATTTGTATATATAAGTTTGTAAGAAATATATTACATATTTATGTATATAATTAATTGAATTCATATTATATATTATGAATACAAATATATGTAATATACAAAAAATCAAATACAATATTTATATAATACATACATGCTTATTTATATTCATGTGTGTGTAAGTATTTGTATAATGCATCATCATTATTATAATATAAATTATGAAAATTAAAAGGTTTTTAAATGATACATTTTTTTAAATAAATAATATATATATATATATATATATTTATATAATATATTTATTTTTTTATATTATAATTAATACGATATAAAATACCATTTTATAGAAATAAATATATATATTAATGTACACATTATACAATTATATTTATGCATACATATAAATACATTTAATTACAATCATATAAATTATTTATATAAATATATTTATATAATATGTTTATATAATGTATTTAAATACATTTATATATTGTGTTTTAATTATATATATATGATGATTTTTTTTAAAGAAAATAGTGGATGTTCACAACCCCCTCTAATATCTTAAATTTGAGGGGGTTTTGAACCCCCTCTAATTGAAAACATTAAAGGGATTGTGAACCATCACTAGTATCAATGATTTGTAGCGGTTATGAACATCATCTAATTTCTTAAATTAGAGTGGGTTCAACCCCCCCTTAATTTAAGAGATTAGTGGGGGGGGGGGGGGGTTGAACCCCCACTATTTTCTTAAAAAAATTCCATATTATATATATAATACCTAAAAAATCCAACCATATATATATATACACATCCACTAATTATTATATTAGTAGTGATTTTGACATAACCTCCTCTAAAATCCAACTAAATATTAAAAAAACAATGTTAAAAAAATTATATGGGGTTCAAAACCCTTTATGAAATCGATGATTATAAGGGGTTTTTTCATAAACCCTTCTAATTTATATAGAAAATGAATTTAGAGGGGTTTTTGAATAACCCCATCTAAAAAACCGCCGCTAATATACTGTTTTTTATATTGACTATTGTAAAGAATGTAAAAAAATGACCTTTTTAGAAAACATTTAATAGCTTCTTTTTAAATATTTCAATAGAAATTCCAGTTAAGAAATTAAAATTTTGAGATCATTGAAGTATATAAAACCAATTTATTAAAACCAAAATAAATAATATGGATAAGGAATAGAAGGGTTCCCGACCAAAAAGAAGAAATATGGTTAGATTTTATTATAAACAACTATTCGATGGAGTTGAGTACCAAAGAGGGGGAAATGTAAATAATACATGTAAAAACCATAAATAAATAAATTAAAATAAAATATATGAGGTTTAAGAGAGAAAAATCATATAATTACCCCAAATAAGATTCAAACATAAGTAATCCCAATTTAAAGTGATATTAAAACATAAACCCTTATAGATTTGGTAACTTTAAAATAAAAGGCCATTAAAATATATAACATGATATGGATCAATAAATCCCATTAATTAAATCAAATATTATTTCAAAATATTTTCACAGGGTAGTAAGTACACCATATAGAAGAAAACATGGTGCACAATATAAAACATGTCTCAAGGAAGGAAATTGGGGATGAGAAACCCTTACAAATATTGTAACATTAAAGTTATAATTAATAAATGAAGTGATTATATGTAAAAAATGTAAATCCATATAAAAAAAGTGTAAATACAACATAAAATAATCATATGTAATTACATACACAATCTTTTCATAACAAAAATAATGAAGAAATAATACAAACCAATGAAATGAAAATGAGTTAAGAAACCCCTTAACTCGATCCTTGAATTGCCTCATACACCCAATAACTTCCAGAATAACAAAATTATATTAATTACATAATTTATTCATAATGTATTTCATGTTATTCCCTTACTATTATCCCTTATAATCATTTTTTTATTTACTAATTCAGTATAGTTCATATCAATCATTTTGGGATCATTCGATTGATAATATCCAAAAATGTATGATATATTTATAATAGTAAATGGTATTAGTAAAGTGGATTAATAAACTCCAAAATATTCAAGTAATAGTTTATATACTATTCTATAAGTATGGAACTTTAATAGGTCTTCAAATTGGTACCACCCCGAAAACCATCCTCAATAAGCTTGTATTTTATGGTTAGTAATAACCATGCTTGTTTACTTTTACATTCATTATTATAATGGATAATTTACCATTATAAAATCATTATTATAAAATTAATCTAATATTAATGTTATATTTAATTACAAAATCAATTTTTAAGAATTCCAATAAGAGACTTAAATTCA
Organism: Viscum album; assembly: GCA_963277665.1. Classification (NCBI taxonomy): domain Eukaryota; kingdom Viridiplantae; phylum Streptophyta; class Magnoliopsida; order Santalales; family Viscaceae; genus Viscum; species Viscum album. The sequence continues at coordinate 1,595,791,107 of OY728130.1, read as the reverse complement.
TTAAAACATTATCATTCACATAGGTTGGTTAAAACCAACATGGTAATCAACGTTTTTTAAAAGTGTTGAAAAGAATGGTTACTTAGTAAATATGTGAATTTTAGAAAATAAAGTAAATAATACATAAAACATTGGTTTAGTACAATTTTTTGAGTTATTATTTTTATTATTGAAAAATTAAGTGAATAATTGGGAAGAAAATCCCATATTTGAAAAACCCGTATTTATACATAATAACAGCTTATGGAGAAGAGTTCATTGAGAGGTAACAAGTGAACCCAATAATTAATTGATAAAATATATTCCCATATAATATAAATGGAATCATGGAATAAAAAAAGTGAAGGTTTTTTATGGTTTCAAGTAATTAATCGTAATTAAGAAAGGTGAAAGAGGCTTTGAAACCCTTACCTCGATCTTTGAAACACCACTATTCGATTGAGTTTAATTCTTTTGGAGAAGTGATATTTGATTACTACAAGGGATTACAGACCTAGAATTTGAAGTGTGGAAAGGTATTTGGGTTTATTTTTAAGAGAAAACTGAAACCATATTTGTCTTTAATTGGGTTATATCAAGTTCCCTTTTTAGAAAAAAATCAATGTCATTTTCAAAAATACTTAGTATTAAAGGGTCAAAAATGTAATTTAAAAATTAAAAGTGGTAAAAAATGGATAATAATCGTTTTTATCCACAATTTTAATATCTAATTGAATCATGATAGAAATTTTATGTTTTTTAATTCATTTTATGAGATATTATTTAACATTAAATATACTTAAAGTAATTTTCATAACTATTCATATAATTTGAATTTTAAGACACCAAGATAACAATGGTGTTATAATTTGAATATTTAAAACATTTATCAACTTTAATTTTAATCAATAAAAATCATTATAGAATATAACATATAAAAACAGCACATTTAATATTTTTAAAACTATTTACTTTGATTTTCCACTCGCTTGTACAAGCACTACATTGGTGTTGCGTGGGTGATCTAGGTAATTTTATCATCATAAGAAATTAAAAATATATCAATATAATAAATATATTTTATTTATATTAAATCTTATAATATAAATTATTTAATATAGTCTTTATTTCTATATCTTTATAATGAAAATATATTATGTTAGAGAAAGTGACATTTTTTGAAATATAATTTAATTAATATAAATGGGAATTCATATTCATAGAATGTGGCTAAAAATTTGACCATTAGTGAAGATAATAAAAATTTAGGTTTATAATAACCTTATAAACTCATTTTAAGATGATTTGTTGTTATTTTTAAGTCTTTAACCCTAAATTTAACCATTTAACCCAATTTTAGATTTTATTGTGGTGACAAATTTATACCATTATTACTATTCATTATGACTAAAAATGAAATTGAATTTATAAAATAATTTGAATATGATGATTCCAAATATTGAATTCATTTTCTAAGTTTTAATTTCAATAAGTTGTAAATATTAATCTCAATATAAGTATGCGAAATGCAATGAAAAACAATTTTTAGAAAAATACTTATTTTAAGTATAAAAATGATTCTTAATCAAAAACATGTAAAATTTTTATTCCTATATAAATAATTGGATAATATTTAATAAAATGGGATTAATTTTTATTTAAAACCAATATAAATTAGAATTTGTATTTGTAAATAATTTAAAAGAAAATACATTTTTTATAAAAAAATAGTATTTTCCACTATTCACCCAAAAATAAATATTAAAAAATTATAAACAAATCATACTAATATATATTTTATTTGATGATATCAAAAATTATTTCCATTTTATAAAATAAAATTTATAAAATTCAAAAATTTATATTTTAAATGAAAATAAAAAAATATAAAGAAAACATGCATTTATAGAATAATGAACTTTTATACTTTTAATGGTTTTCATAATTATTTTAATTAATTATTATTATTAAAAATTGAGTAATTTTTTCCTAATAACAAATAAATTAATTTGAATAAGGAGAATCTTTCAACATATATTTCATAATTCAGTTACTTCTATTCATACCCGCCAAACCAACAAATATGTTATAAAAATCGTATAATAATATTTATACAATATATCTCAGTTCATTTAGGATTGGTTTTGTGTGTGGTATACAATAAAAAAACAATATTCATTTAAAGTATAATTATGTATTTAAATATTGGGGTGTTATACCAAATCTTGAAAATCAAAAGTTGGTGCTTGCATTATACCTAGTTGGTACGAGTAGTGTCGACCGAAGGATATAACCCTGACCATGTGTGAGTGGGGTAACAACCACCATACACTGGGGACATAATCATCCAAATTATTGGTGAAAATTGTTAATAAATATTTTAATGCCTATTTTTTTATTTTTTTCTTTAATTACTTGCATTAAAACAAAAGGTGAGGAAAAAGTGGGAGATCCATTCACCGAATTAGTGAAAAGGAATGCTAGGAGAATTTTTTTAATTATTATGAAGTCATAAAAATGGATTCAACCACTTATCACTATTTAACACATATAAATTTATCCGTAAAATTTATATCAAATAACAAGGTTCCATACATGATTGGATTCTCAACAATCGAAAGATTTGATGTTTTTTGAGTTTCTATTCCAAAGGATTTATGATGTAAAAATTTGAAGATGCCTATGAGTTATCTATCAAAGAAACCATGGAATAAATATCTTCCAATACATTAAATAACATGGATAAAGGAGATGAAAATAAATTGAGAAAATATTTTCCAGATAAAAAAGTGAACAACGACTCTCTACTAGTTAAAATTAATCAAAGTAGAGTTTATTCTATTATTTTGTTGGTAATATTTCTCTTGAAGAAACTTGTGATGAGAAGGCATCCATATTATAAAAATAGGAATATAAATTAGCTTCCCTATGCAGTAATCTTGATGAATAAAGATCTAGAATAGAATAAAAACATATGATGGTTGAATCTACTAATAAGATGGCTGAAAATCTTTCAACCTTTTAAGTTTTAAAGAATTCATGTGATCAAGAGTTAACTAAAATAACATGTAAAACCATCCTTTAGATAAGTTAATCCCAAGTGGTAAAGATCACATTTATGAGGATTTAAAAAATAAATAAATTAGTTATTTAAAGGATATCTTGTATAACTATCCCAAATAAATATTCAATTTTATTTGTGTCTCTTTTATAATCACATAGGTGGAGATCACCCAACTTGAGGATGAATTAAAAAATTGGATAATTCTTTGAAAAAGGGTGAATATGTGTGTATATAAATCAAAATAGTTTGAATCCATAAATTCTATAAATGTGGAATTTAAATTAAGGTACTCTATATTTGATAATTAGTGTCTTAATATAACCAAAGAGAAGGAATAAGCAAAGAAAAGTCTTGAATGTATTAGAAAAAGTGATTGTTTTCAAGAATACTCAACTTGAAATAAAATAAAATAAGGTAAAGGAGTTTCAAAATATATTACAAGAGATGAATAATATGTATGAAGATAATTTTGATAGACCAAGAAGATAGATTAAGGAAAATGTTATATCAGCTACGGATGATAAAAATATCTGAAACTTGAACTGTCTACAGTTGGGAGTTAAACTAGAAAACATGGAAGTGACATAAGTTGAATATTCAATAAATGTTTTAAAAATACTTGCTCATAATAAGAGTTAAAAGGAGTATATTCATTCCAAAAACCATATAATCACTGGAAAAAATATATTGAGAATATTTCAATGTCAAATAAAAAGGTACCATTCAACCTATTTTTTTTTGATTATGCTAATTCTGGTTTCATGAACAATGTGGGTTTGAAATAAAAATCTCTATAAATATGGATGAAGAAAAATGGTCAATATCCCACCAATATATCTATAGTATATGTGAGAAATCATGATAGAATATATTTTGTAAAGAAATTCTAACTAAATGAACATAACATCATAAAAAAAATAAGTAATCAACTTTGGATAGACTAGAGTTTAAGAAAAGAAAAAAACAAGATTTTTTGGTTATTTATGGTGCTGTAAAAGTTTTTCGAAAAAGGATCTTTACTATTGGAATAATATATCAAACCATGGAATAAAATGAAATCCTATATCAAGGGGGAGTAATTTTAAGATAAATCAAAATACATAGAAGGATGTGAATAATCTATTTATCTCTAATAGATTTTAAGTCTTGGAGAAATTATATGGAAGCTGCAACAAAGGTGGACACAATAAAGAAATATACTGGTTTAAATCAACCAAAAATGTTCTAAAAACAATATATAAGAGAATATAATAATGTTATAAGTCGAGGGGAAGTGAATATGAGAAACCCATAAAAGATATAATAAATAAAACGTTTGTTTAAAACAAACCGAAGAAGTCTAAGAAGGGCACTATACTAAAAGGGAAAATGTGCCTATTTTATTGGATGAAAAGATACACCATATATTTTTGTAAACAATCCATTTTTAATAGAATTAAGATATATCTAAAAATAAGTGAATTAATCCTAGACAAAAATAATAGGATTGGTTTGGTGGATGGAATCCTTGAATAAAAATTCAAGTCTCATGTAAAAATTTCCAAAGATAATAACTTGAAGATCCATGATAAGCCATGTGCAAGATCCAAGAAATATGACTGTATTTATAAAGAGTGTTTGATAATTTGGATATCCAAATCATAAATATAAAGAAAAAAAATGTAAAATAATAAGTTAATGAAAGTTATAGTGAATATAATATTATTCCACACCAACAATTCATGTAATTCCCCGACCCTAGAATCCTGGAGCTGATGAAATACTTTATTACATTAGCATGATTACATAGAATCATATCCTAAAGGATTAACTAGTTTAGAAGTCTTTTAAATCCAAATTACATTCATGATACCCATAATACACTGGAAAAACAAAATAAACCATACTACACAACAAACTGAAATAAAATGTATCCTTGAAAGCTTATTCACACTTATCTTCTTCATAACACGGGGAAAGAAACAAAATAATTGTGAGATTAAATGATCAGTAAGGGTAAGTAATGTGGAATAAATAATGATTAAATAAGTATAAATTAACATTTCAAGAGAAATAATTGATGACACATGCCATTAGAATAACTAGATAAGGAAAATTTAATATGGCAAGGTAAGAAACTGGTACACATTCCATTTAATCAATGAATAGAAATGAAATTTATCCATATATATATTGACAAAAAATCTCATTGATGAATAATAAATAAAATATCTATGAATTAAATTGTTAATTATTGGATGTCAATTTTTAGGAACATGAGGACCTATACTATGAATCTCTATGCTTCAGATAGTTTAAAACTACAGGTAGAAACCTGTTTAATTTGTCATCTCAAGAAAACATGTTGATGTGTCAAGGATCGATATAAATTATGGGATCCAACTTTCATTTCATGTATAAATAATTACTCATATCAAATAATAAATTCAATAAATAGACAATATGCCTTATCAAATATCCGTATTGAATAAAAGATATATATTTATCAATAATTCCCTAGTTCATTAAATAACTATCAAAGTAAACACCATATGTGAAATGATATACAGTTTAGGAAATAACAATATCCATTGTATAAAAATATTGATACTCAAGGAAATTTATAATGAAAAATTATTACAAGGTTAAGTGAGATTGAAAAGATTATCATTAAGAATATTCTTGAGGAGAATAATCTTTAAACATTCCAAAGTGTCTCATACCACTATGAAATATTTAAATCCTAATCACCATGATGGAATAATATTAAATGAAACTTATAATATCATTATAGTAAGTATATTAATGAAATTACATATTAAAAGGTATTATATATACCAAATAAAAGTGAATTGGTGTATAATAACAAATAAGTCTCAATGGAATGTAAATTGAGATGAAATTCCCTCACTTTAACCTTTATTTTTGTGTGTAGTCATTATAGTCCTGTATAGTGGTTGAAAATATGTTAATAACTAATATAATAACTATAATAATGTTTATAATACCATATATTAACTTCTAATAATACTTCATTACCCATTTGTTAACAAACTTTCATTAATTTCATTATTTTTGGGGTTAATTGCCTAGTTTTCTCGAGTAAGTTTTAACTTGTTATTTTTTATCATTAATTAGACCATGTTTTTAAAATATAAATAATTTAAAACATGTATTAATTATCATATATAATCAGTATATATGTATTTATAATGATCTATAATAATTTGAGATTATTAATGAAGTGCACTGTTCATGGAGAAGGTAGGTTGTACGTATGCATAAACGGTACTTTCATTTCTTTGATGTATTAAAAAATCAAAAATAAATGGAAAATATTTATATTATAATTAAAGTATCATATATATGTTATATATGTTACATAGGTTTATAAAAACTATCCTTTATATGTTCTATGTATGGCATGAACGAGTTATATCACTTTGAGGGGGCGGTAGTCCGCACTTCCTCAAACAAAATTATCATATTAACACAAGATGGGAAGTATAAAGTAATGTTATAAATAAAAATTAAATAATTATAAATAAATTATATATATTATATATATCATATATAAATATATTTTCCATCATAATGGACACCATGATAGGTGGTAAGGGAAAAATGAACAATCATTGTTTTGTGAGGCAGTAGTTTGCCGTACATAGAAACAATATGTTCGTTACCCATTAGATGGACATGTGTGTAATTTTAGGTAAAAATATTAACGTAACAAAATAATAGTATATTTAGGATAATGGTTTTGTTACTTAATCATATAATAAGAAGAGTATATGGATTGGATGATGGAAATGAAACTAAAAATATTGAGAGAAGACATTACCTCTTAATCTAGTAACTTCTTTTAGTTTATACCAAAAGACTTACTTGGAAGGATTTATTCCCAAATAGGGGATTAAATGTTGAGGATAAGGACTTTTGAAAGATATTTGGGTAGATCTTGGTCAATTATAAATGGTTTTAGAGTTGTGAAGAAGTGGGAGAGGTGGTGTCCTTTTATAGGGAAGGAAAAAGACGAACTTGGAATTTTTGGAAACAAGTTAGGTGTACACATGTTCTTACCTAAAGAATGTCACAAAAAACCAAAAAAACTAAATAGTGTAATTTTTATAGCCAATATATGTCCAGAAAATGGGGTTTGGACAACTGTATAGGTCATTTGGGCCCTTAAATTAATGGGTTAGTCCTTTATTAAGTTTAATTTATCATAATAATTTTAATTAATTTTAATTACTTTCAGCAATATTTTTGGTAAAAAACTAATCTGACCTTATTATAAATTATTAATTATTATGATTCCAAAAATGGAATCCATTTTAACAAATTCTAATAACAAAAATGGAAGAAATTAATTTAAAATTCATCATGTAGGTGGGATGACAATGTAGGCTTTTAAAGTAAAAACATCAAAAAGATTGATAAGTTTTTACATTCAATTTCAAAGTGAAATTGATAACAATGACATAAATTTTATTAATTTATAAAAACATAATCTAATTAAACTATTAAACTAGTTAAATTTTTAATTTATCCTTATAAATAAATTAGATGAAAAATATTTTTTGAACTAAAATTCAGTATTTTTAATTATTCATTAAAAAATGAAATATTTCAGAAAATTACAAGAATTCACCCTAAAATAATTATTATTTTTAAATTTCAAATAATAAGTTTATATTTACATATTAAATCAATTAATGTGTAAAAATTTATATTTAAAATGGGTTCTCCAATAAAAGGCGATAAAATTGACTTTATAAAAATATAAGTTTTTAATGTGTAAAATATGGTTAGTTCTTATCTTATGCATATCAAACATAATAGATGAATATAATTTTTTTTGTTGAATGTATAAGATATATATTTCATTAAAATAATTAATTAATTATAATTAATTATGTTTTTTAAGATAAAACCCCTTTGGATCCATACAAATAATAACATTTCTTTTTTAAATCCAATTGGTTTGTATTTTCATTTCTCATTAATTGGTAACCCGTTAATTAATTTTTTATTAATATATACCATATATTTTCACAAGTTAGATAAGAAAATCTATAATGGCTAATTTATATCTTATTATATTAAATAATAATATCTTAATAATATATTATTGTTCGTGTAACGCCCATACCCCAAAAGCCCAGAGCTGGTGCATTATTTTATTTCATTGATATGATTATAAGGAAAAAAATCCTGAAGGGATGATCAATTTAGTAGTCTTGAATATAATATATACATACATGTAACCCATTTTAGAATGGGAAATGAAAACCAAATATAATATATAACAAAATCTAATAAACTGCATCCTTGAAAACTCAATAAATGATCTCTTATTCATAACAAAGGGAAGGAAAACTAATGAAAGGGGTCAGATCAAATGATTAGTAAGGGTTAAATATAGTGGAAGCATGAAATAATAATAAATGAATCATAATCAATTATACATGATCAATATGGCATGGTGAATAACCAAAAAACACACGCCATCAATAAACTGAGAATGAAAATGAAACCATAGATTTTTTTCAGAGTAAAAACCTCATGGAAATTAATAATTGAATACTTAATAAATAGAATGATTTTTATTTTAATGTCATTTATATGGAACATGAACCATCATATAACTAATACAGTTTAAGTATTTGGGTAGAAACTCGTCTGATTATGTTTTGGAATCAAACTCGAAGGGTTTGTCGCTAATTGTTTTGTCTCATGAGACCTATCAATGCATAGAGGTGTTATAGAGAGCCCCTAGCATCACTAAAATTAAAAATCATTCTTATAAAAAGATTTAATTACATAAAAATATGCCTTACCAATTTTCACATTGAGTAGAGGACACCGATTTATCAATATTTCCACAGTTAAATCAACATTTAAAATAAACACTGTTTGTGAAAGGGTATACAGATAAGAAAATAATCATATACATTATACCAGAATATGGATATTTAATAGGAATGTAATTTAAAATGAGAAAATTATCTCAAAGGTTCATTAGATACACCACATAAAAATTATTAGCCGCACAATACCAAGAAAGTCTCAAAGAAATGGAAATTGAGATGAAGTCCCTTACCACATTCTAATCTATTGAATCACATGACCAAAAATTATTAATCATTAAATGAATCATTTAATACCATGAATATAAAGAGAATAATTATATTATATATCAAATGTCAGAATACATACACCAAATACAAGAAATAAGTGACGAACAATGGAAATCTCACAGAAATAAAAGTGAGATGAGAAACCCCTTACCTTATACCTGAATGTGTTATTCACATGATTTAAATATCTTGAATAATTTGATTAAATAAATTAATTAACTAATTAAGAATATTATATACATTTATTTGATTTATTATAATTTAATAAGTTCATTTATGGCCTTCTGGATGAGTTATAAGACACAAATTTATCACTCTAGAGCATTTGTTTCCTTGGTTTTTACGATCGACATACTTGTGTATGAGTATAGAAGTTCATGTGGAATGGATATAATTATACAAAATTAAATTTATATATTATTAATGAGAATATAGAATTTTAAATGTTTATTTATATCATTTAGTTATATGTTATGAGGATGAATCATTAGATAAGTCATTTAGTGATAACCGTTTAGATTATTTATGGCAGTTATCGATAAAAACAAACTCATTTAGTTTTATCATTTAGCATTATGTAAATAAGTTACTTACAGAAAAAATGGGTTATATTATAAATTTTAAAATCTGTCTCAACCATTAAAATGGTTTCATGAACCTCTTTGAAGAATAATTTGAAGAATGAAACATCGTCGTCCATGAAGGTCGTAAATTGGCACCTCCTGGATGATGATTTTGTTTATAAAACAAAAGAGGAAGAGTAAAGAGATTGATAATGGTTATTATATTAACATGATATAATTATATTATATAGATGATAATTTAGTAATAATTATCAATTTTATATCGAATTCTAGGATATAATAAGAAAAGAAGATAAATTGAAATGAAATTACATGAAAAAGGAAGAGGATTTACCTCTTGAAATAAGCTCCTTGAGAACCTCTTTAAGGGAATGATTTTTGGTATTTTGGAAAGAAAAAGGGATCCTAGATGTGGGAAGGGACTATGGAAGAGTATTTGGGTAGAACATTGATAAGCTTAAAGGTTTAGAGAAGTGAGGAGCAGAGGGGTGTGAGGGGTGGTTTTTATATCAGAGGAGAGGAGTGATTTTTCAATATTTTATTATATTGATCATGATAAGAAATATTACTAGTTCTTGTGAAAACAATAGTAATAATTAAATTTTAGTTCTAACTAATGGATACTTACATCATCCATGATGCAAGTAATAGTTTATTTATCTTGTATTGTATTATACTGTAAATCACCGTATTTTACTATTCACAAAAAATCAAGTATTTTAAAAAAATACCAAAAAATCACCCTAACCATTTATCAACATGTAGAATCCAAAAATAAACTAAATTTTATGAAAATAATTTTCTAAATATGATAAAAACTAATTTTTAATTAAAATCATTATTTACTCAAAAAATACAAATTTTAAAATTATAACTAATTTTATAACAACCTGAAAAATTATCTAAGGTCTCATTAGATTGTCCTAAAATAATAGGACATATAAATATTGATTTAGGAATAAATTTTATGAAAATGAATTTAATTTTAAATAAATTTATTAATTATAAAATTATAATTAAATATTTTTGGCTAACAAAAATACCAACACTTAATTATTAATTTTTAAAATATTCAATTTCATTTATAAGGTGCCTAAACATTATTTATTATTTCATGGGTGAGGTTACTATTAATAATGGTTGTATTAATTTTCATTAGGGAATATAACTATTCATACGGGTAACATTACTATTCATAAGGGTAAGTTACTATTCACCAAAAATTAAGTTGATCCTATTAGACTCTAAATATCCTACTGAACGCAACCGCATATGTTTGTTTTTTGAAATTCAAATAACATAAGTGGAAAAATTAGGTTTAACATCTTGGTTATAACTATCTCTTATAAAAAAGTTTTTTTTCATAGAGAGTTAGTGTTTCATTCATAATAAGCTGTCTAATGAATTAAAATTATTTAAGAATAAACATACCATAAAAATTGTGGTGTTATATTCTTCCCTCCTTTGGAGAATTATTCCTTGAAAGTTTTCATGTATATAGCCCTCTAAAAAGATGTGGGTGGTTCCTCATCATAACATCCTCAGGTTCCCACTTTACATCATCCATTTCATGGTTTCTCCAAAGAAACTTTACCAGTCAAGTTGTATGATTTCTCAATACTTTCTCTTTTGTGTTAGGAATCTCAATAGGCTCTTCACAGTATGAAAAATTAGGTTCAAGTTCTATTTCTTTAGAGGTGAGTACATGCATTGGGTCTGGAATGTACGTCTTTAACAATGACATGTGGAACACATCATGAACTTTCGATAGACTTGGGGGAATTTATAAATGGTAAGATATAAATCCAATTCTTTCCAGAATTTCAAATAGTCCGATGTACCTGGGGCTCAGTTTCCCTTTATTACCGAACCTTAAGACACCCTTCAATGGAGATACTTTTATAAAGATATGATATCCCACTTTAAATTCTAAATCCTTTCTATGGTTTCCAGTATAACTCTTTTACCTACATTGGTATGCTTTAATATGGCCCTAAATTGTCTTTACCTTTTTTGTTGTCTCTTCAATAAGTTTTGGTCCTATAAGTTTCCTCTCACTAAATTCACCCCAAAAAGTTGTAGTTTAACATCTGTTTCCATATAATACTTCATATGGATCCATTTGAATACTAGAATGAAAACTATTATTATAAGAAGACTCTACTAAAGGTAAGTACTGATTCCACATACCGTGAAAGTCAAGTGAGAATGATATCAACATGTATTCCAGTGTTTTAATAGTTCTTAAAGACTATCCATCAGTTTGGGGGTGATAAGAAGTACTCATATGAAGCTCAGTATCCAAATCCTTCTGAAGACTTTTTTAGAATTTCAATGTAAATTGGGGATCTCGATCAGATTCAATCGATAGAGGCTCACCATTAAGTCTTAAAACTTCATTTATATAGAGTCCTTCCATGCAATTAAGTGGTAAATCTTCTCTTATAGTAAGGAAATGTGCAAATTTTGAAAGACAATCAACAATTACCCATATTTCATCATTCCTTCTAGGTTTCCTTGAAATTCCTGTGAAAAATTCCATCATAATGTCATCCCACTTTCACATAGAAGTAGGTATAGGTTACATGAATCCTCTAGTATGTTGTCTCTCAGCCTTCACCTATTAAAAAACAAGACACCTTTTCATATAGTCAGTAATTTCTCTCTTTATGTTATCCCACCAAAAATATTTCTTTATATCTCTATAAATATTCATGGTACCTTGGTGTATAGAGAAATTAGAGATATGAGCATCATCTAATAGTTCCCTCTTTAGCTTAGGTACTGATGGAATGCATAATCTCTTTCCAAATTTCATAACTCCATCCTCACACATGAAGTCTTCCAATCTGCCATCTTTAATGGCTTTAATTTTCTTTTGAAGGGTATCATCATTAGATTGAGGTATTTTTATATTCTCCAGTAAATATAGTTCAACAACCATTTTGAAAAAGGAAAGATGTTTCCCCTTCCTTAACAATTCCCATATACATCCTTACTAGATCCATGAACATAGGATCACTCTCAATCCTCATTTGGGTCATAAGTCCATGATCTTTCCTGCTTAATGCATATGATACCTATTTTTCTTTTCTGGGTGGTAGTGAATTTAATCATCATAATCTTTGAGTAACTTGATCCATCTACTTTGCCTCATGTTGAGTTCTTTTTATGTAAAAATGTATTTCAAACTCTTTTGATCCATATATATCTCACATCTTTCACCATAGAGATAGTGTCTCCATGTTTTCCGGGAAAATATTACGTATGATAACTCAATATCATGAGTTGGATAATTTTTTTCATGATTCTTCAACTGCCTTGATGTATAAGAAATAATTTTATCATTTTTCATAATTACAAAACCCAGCCCATTCTTTGATGCATCACTATATATCCCAAACCCATCATTTCTAGATGGAAGAGTTAAAATTGGAGAATTGACCAATCTTATTTTCAATTATTCAAAAAATTATTTACATTATTTTTTCCATAGAACTTAACCCTTTTATGTGTGATATTGGTTATTGGGTTAGTAGATTAGGAAAAATTCTATTCGAAATGCCGATAGTAACCTACTAAGACAATAAAACTACGTACCTCAGTTATATTCATTGGAGTAGACCATTCATGGATTGCCTTTATCTTTTCATGATCAATTGAGATTCTATCCTTATTGAAAATATAGACAAGAAAAGAGAATTCTTGAATCCATAATTCACATTTACTAAAATTCCCATATAACTCTTTTCTTCTTAGAGTCTCTAAAGCAACCTACATGTGGTTATCATAGTCCTCATAGATTTTTGAATATATTAAGATGTCATCATTAAAAACCACAAAAAAATCATCAAGATATTCCTTGAAAACTCTATTCATTAGGTCCATGAAAAAGGAGGGTTCATTTTTAAGTCCAAATGGAATTACTATAAACTTATAATGCTCATACCTGGTTCAAAATTCTGTCTTTGGAATATCTTCCTTTCTCACATGCAACTGATGATATCTAGTCAAAAGGTCAATCTTTGGAAATTATTGATCTCTGTGAAGTTGATCAAATAGATCATCAATGTGAGGCAGAGGATACTTATTATTTGTTGTAATAGCATTGATTTGACTATAATCAATGCATAGCCTCATGGATCCATATTTATTCATAACAAAGAGAACATGGGATCCCTATGGAGAGACAATAGGGTGAATAAATTCCTTATCACTCAATTCATCTAGTTCTTTCTTTAGATCAATTAATTACATAGTGGCCATTCTATAGAGAGTCTTTGATATAGGTCTTTTATGAAGAATTAAATCAATAGAGAACACAACTTCTTACTCTGGAGGATGTTATGCTAAATTCTCTAGAAATAAATAAATGTATTCTTGAACAATAGGTACATCTTCAATTTGAAGATCCATATATGATGTTTTCTCTTCCACCCCAAGAATTTCATTTAGAAGAGATACTGAAGGTGGATATGGATAAGATATAGATGATGATTGTTTTCTCTAAAGATAAGCGATTCTATATCATTCTCAAAAATTTCAACTTCCTTCTTCTTGAAATAAATTTTTTCATCATAATTTGAAAGACAATTCATACCAAGAATTATGTCAAACTCAATCATATGTATGATGATAAGGTCAGAAACTAAATTGTGTTTATGTGTCATAAAGGGGACTTACTGACACATCACTATTGCAATGATACTTCTCTTAGGAGTTTTGAATAATAAATTCTTTATTAAATCAAATTGTAAATGTCTAATTTTCTTGAAAAAATGGGAAGATATAAAAGAATAGAATGATCTATAATCAAATAAATCATTGGATAAATTCAAGGAAACAATTAAAGTACCTGCCACCACATCATTAGGAACTTCAACCTTTGCAGTTGTGATCCTATAAACTTTCCCTTTCTCCTGTGGCCTTTTATGAGGCAATTTTTATTGATGTTTAGGAAAATCATTTTCATAGTGTCCCATATCCATACAATTATATCATTGACCATCATTGATTTGTCTCTTCCACTTGCATTCATTAGATCAGTGAACCTTTTCTATATACTTATAACAAACTCCCATGCCTTTCAAGCATTTTATAGGATGGTTCTTTCCACAGTTCTCACATAATGGGAAATTCTTTGTTCCCTTCCTCTTCTTTGGAGATTCACATTTTCCATGATTATAAGAGGACCTCTACTTCTCTTTATTTACTTATAAAAAATTCAATCCGGAAAATTCTTTCTCTATTTTGATGGAACTTAATACTATTTCATCATATGATGAAAATGTTTGAGAAATAGTTCCCTTCAATGACTTGGCTTAATACTGTAAAAAAATGATCAATATTTTATTCCAAATCACGTATGTAATCTATAACATACCTATATATTCTTATGAAAGTAACCTCCTACTTCACAACACTCTCTTCTTCCCTTTATTTCAAGATAAGGAATTATCTCTTAATTTCAGTCAGTTTTTCATGAGGGAAATATTTATCGAAGAATAATTCCTTAAAAGTTATCCATTCCATATCTTCTATTTCATCTTCCTCAGTGGCATTATGGATCAAAGACCACAATTGATCAACATCACCCTTGAGACATTATACTTCCAATACTACCTTTTCATTTTCAATGCATCTTAATAAAAAAATATCTTTTCAAGGAAATTGATCCACTGCTCAGCTACCATTGGATTTTTAGTCCCACTAAAAGATGGGGTTTTCTATCACATGAAATGATCCAACACAAGTGTAGCATGGTTATTCATCACAACCTAAGTAAGTTGTCCTAATATGGTCATAATGTGATCAGCCCCAACACTAATTGTGTGGACTTGATCAGTGGGGAAATCCCTACATTGTCTATGAGTATTGATTCCCTTTCTTCTATTAGGCGCCATCACTAAAAAATGAAATACACTAAATTAGTTTATAAATCACAATGAATAATTTCGAACTAAGAAAAAAATTAACATAATGTAAAAATTTATGCACAACTAATCTCATAATAATAAACATGGTTTCTATTTACTTTTAATTCTTTCATAATGGTTTGTAAAGAAAATGTGAATTATCCTAATCATATCCCCCAGGAGTGTCAAACTAGGTGTTCATTAAGGCCCATTGTCGTGTACTAGGTTACCCCGAGTCTAGCTCGTAACACCATATTGGATTTTTTACTCCTAGGCACATCTATACCAGAACCACATCTATTTATAGTATATAGATGAGGATGTATTTATAGGAATACCCACATAATATCTACCTTACAAAAATTCTAGGATGTTCTTATATACTTATCCTCAATGACTATCTTAGGGTTGTTCTCCCTAATATAAGTTTCCTAAATTCAGTTCCCAAGGTTTCTACTAAACTTCCTCTGATACCAACTGTAATACCTTAACCCCAAATTCCCAGAGCAAATGCATTATTTTATTACATTGGTATGATTACAAGGAAGAAAATCCCAAAGGAACAATCAGTTTAGTATTCATGAAGAAACTGTATACATACATGGAACCCATTTTATATTTGGAAAATAAAACCAAATATAATACATAACAAAATCTAATAAACTATATCCTTGAAAACTCAATAAATGATCTCTTCTTCATAACCTCGGGAAGGAAAAAAAATGAAAGGGGTGGGATCAAATGATTAGTAAGGGTTTCATATAGTAGAAACATGAAACAATAATAATTGAATCATAATCAACTAGACATAATCAATATGGTCTGGTGAATAATTGAAAAACACACACCATCAATAAATTAGGAATGAAAATGCATCCATAGATTTTTTTCATAGTGAAAAACTCATTGAAATTAATGATTGAATACTGAATAAATTGAATGATAATTATATGTATGTCATGTATCTAGCACATAAACCATTATACTATCGAGATGGTTTATGTCTGTCAGTAGAAACATGTATGATTATGTTTTGGAAACAAACTTGAAGGGTTTGTCACCAACTGTTTTATATCATGATACCTGTCGATGCATCAATGGGTTATAGAGGACCCCACTTAACACTAAAAGTACAAATCATTATTATAAATAGATTTAATTCTAGAAAAATATGCCCTATTAATTTCCATATTGAGTAGAAGATACAGATTCATCAATATTTTGACAGTTAACACAACATTCAAAAAAAACACCGTATGTAAAAGGGTATATGACTAAGAAAATAATCATATAAATTATAAAAGAATATTTATATTTAATAGGAATGTAATTTAAAATGATAAAATGATCTCAAATTGGTAGTGGATACACCACATCATAATGATTAGGTTTACAATACCAAGTAAGTCTCAAAGAAATGGAAATTGAGATAAAGTCCCTTACCACATTATAATCAATCGAATCGCATGAATTTTTTTAATAATCATTAAATTAATAATTTAATACCATGAATATAAATAAAATCATGATATTATATATCAAATGGTAGTATAGATACACCACATACAAGAAATAAGTGGCAAACAATGAAAATCTCATAGAAATAAAAGTCAGATGAGAAACCCCTTACCTTATGCCTGAATGTGTTCTTCACATGATCCTAATGTCCTGAATAATAAGATTAAATATAGTAAATAATTAATTAATAACCTTATATACATGTATTTTATTAATTATAATTTTATTAATTTAATTTATGGCCTTTTGGATAAGTTATAAGATACAAATGCATCACTCAAGAGTGTTTGTTTCCTTGGTTTTTATGATTGACATACTTGTGTGTGAGTATAGAAGTTCTTGAGGAATGGATATAATTCTCCAGAATTGAATTTATATATTATTAATGAAGATAAAAAATTTTAAATGGTTATATATATCATTTGGTTACATGGTATGATTATGAATAATTAGATAAGTCATTTAGTGATGATTTTTTAGATCATTTATGACGATTATTGATCATAACAAACTCATTTAATTTTATCATTTAGTATTTTTCAAATATGTTACTTCTAGAACATAAAAATGGTTATATTATACATTTTAAAATCTTTATAAACTCTTAAAATGGTTTCATTAACCTCTTTGAATAAGAATTTTATGAATGAAACTTCATCGTCCATGAAGGTTGTAAATTGGCACCTCCCAGATGATGATTTCATTTATAAAATAAAAGAGGGAGAGTAAAGAGATTGATAATGGTTATTACATTAACATTATATAATTATAGTATATATATGATTCTATAGTTATCATGATCAATTGGACATAGGATGTTAGGAGAGAATAATAAAAGAAGATAAATTGAAATGAAATTACATGAAAAAGGAAGATGATTTACCACTTGAAATAACCTCCTTGAGAACCTCATTAAGGGAAAGGTTTTGGGTATTTTGGAAAGACCAAGGGATACTTGATGTAGGGTGGGACTATGAAAGATTATTTGGATAGAAAATTGAGAATCATCCGGGCATATAGGAGTGAGGATAAGAGGGGGGGGGGGTGAGGGGTATTTTTTATAGTAGAGGAGAGGAGTGATTTCTCAATATTTTATTCATTATTTTATTATTTTTCTCAAGAGAAGAAATATTATTGATTCTTGTGAAAAAAATTGTAATAAGTGCATGTTATTTCTAACTATTGGTTTCTTACATCATCCATGATGCAAGGAATAACGTATTTATCTTATAATGTATTATACTGCAAATTACCGTATTTTACTGTTCACCAAAAAAACATGTATTTCAGAAAAATATCCAAAATTCACCATAACCATTTTCAACATGTAGAATCTAAAAAATGAACTCCATTTTATGAAAAAATTATAAATATTAGAAATTTAATTTTTAATTAAAATCATTGTTTACTCAAAAAATACAGATTTTAAAATTATAACTGATTTTATAACACCCTAGAAAATTATCTAAGGTCTCATTAGATTATCTTAAAATCATAGGATAGAAAAATATTGATTTACGAGTACATTTTATGAAAATAAATTTTATTTTGAATAATTTTATTAATTATAAAATTATAATTAAATATTTATTTCTCACAAAAATACCAACACTTAATTATTAATTTTTAAACTATTCGTTTTCATTTATAAGGTGCCTAAATTTTATTTATACTTTCATGGGTGATGTTACTATTCATAAGGGTAATATTACTATTCATGATGGTACATTACTATTCATAAGGGTAACATTACTATTCATAATGGTAAGTTACTATTCACCAAAAATTAAGTTGATCCTATCAGACTTTAAATATCTTACTAAACACAAACATGTATGTCCGTTTTTTGAAATTAAAATCACAAAAGTGGAAAAATTAAGTTTAATAGGTAGGTTATAACTATCTCATATGACAAAGTTTTTTTCCCAGAGACTCAGTGTAATATGCATAATAAGTTTTCTAATGAATTGAAATTATTTAAGAAGAAAAAAACCATAAAATATTAGGGTGTTATAGTTTGGTAAAACTCGGTCTTGCATGCAATGCAATCCATTGAAGAAGGCTGCTCTTGAATGTAACACACACTAACATGGTGTTACATGAATTAAAAAATATTAAATATAACAAATCTATTTAAAATAGTATTTATATTTTAAAGTATCACAATATTATATCCCCTTATTCCATTGTTGTCACATGTCATGCACACTATCGAATATAAGGTTCTTACTTTAGAATTTCGAGGTGATACATTCTCCCCACCTTAATTTAATTACGTCATCATAATTTAAACTTGATCTCAGTGATAGAGGGATTGAAAATAAACTATTTTTGAAAGGACCACATCATAAAAAGTGTTAATATCACATTTTATTAATAAGATGGAAAGGAAATAACAATGGTTACATAACTAGGTTCCCTAATTGGATAACATAGGTGGGAAATAAAAACCAGTATATAAAAGAAAAATCCAAACAATAAAGTTCTAATAGGGGGTGCTAGAAAACATGTTCAGATGAAAGTGGTTGACCAAAAAACTATAAACCATAGGTGTGACTAAAGTTCATTGATATCATAAAAAATAATTATAATATGGAAACATTTTTTTTTCAAAACCATTTTATTTCTATAGGAAAGGAATGATTTCACTCTATAAGAATATAAGTAAATATACATTTCTATAAACATAATATTTTCCTTTTATTATGCCTTGAACTATTTATACTTCATCTCTTATCACATGATACTTCATATGCTGAAGTAATACATTGAACCCTAAAATATCATCCAATGATCATCTTAAACCATTTTATAAACAGTTAACACTTCCAATAGACTATTATCTAATCAATTCTAAAGGAGAGTCACTTAATTTCAAAAATGTACTTATCGTTATCCTTTACTTAACATGAAGTAGATATGACTTTTAACATTCCAAACATGTGAATAACTTCTCCATGTATCCTCTTAAAATATAGTAATAACTCAAATCACCATAAAAACTCATTAGAAATATGCATTCTTCCTTATTCCTTAAGTAAGACATAGGTTATTGGATATATTCCTTTAATCCAAAATTGTTGTAAACTCCATCAATGATTTCATAGAACACTTGTTGAAAAGTAATTAAGGTAGTCAGAATTTATCCAAATCAATCATTTATTCATCATTATCTCAACATTAGAAACATATTAAGGGTTTTCTTACCCTCAATCATGTATTTTATAAAATTTTTAACTTTATACTTAATAATTTTTATTGGTACCATTCAACATATGATCTTAAATACTTAATGAAAAATTACTATAGTAAAATCCTTTCATATTTCATAAATCACATGATTAGAACATAATAAAAAAATAATTTTACAATATATTTCTTGAGTATAAATACATAATTACATTAATCATTACACTTCATTCATGTCAACAACATATGCTTGAACTTGATCCCTTATCTTATTTGGAGGTATATTCCCATGACCTTTGGGGAATTCATTTGTGTAGTTCCCCATCCCATTGTAGTTGTAACATTGAATAATAGTGTCTTCCTTCTTTCCTCTTCATTATTTTTCCTAGATACCTTTTCTCCCACACTTATAACAAACTTTCAATCCTTTCAAGCATTTACCATGGTGATTGTTTCCACATTTATCACATTTTGGAAAATCATTCTTTCCCTTCATATTATTTGATTTATTCCCCTTTTCATGGTTTTCAAAATAAATCTTTTTCTCTTGTTTTTTCTTAAAGACATGGGACATGGATAATTATTTCTCTGTATTGATATCACATAAAAATATTTCATCATATAAAGAAATGTTTTGAGACACTAGTGCCCTTCAGAGACTTGGTTGAAGTCCTTAAAATAAATGTTTTATCTTGCACTTCGTGTTGTGTATATAATCTGTAGAATACCAGGTTAACCTTGTAAAGGTATCCTCATAATATATAACACTATCTTCTTCATTTTACTTTAATCTAAGGAAGTTCCTCTTCATCTCAATTTTTTGATCCTGAGAAAAGTATTTATTGAAGAATGTCCCCATAAAAGATATCCATTACATTTGTTCAATTATTCATCCTCCATTGTATTCTGGATCAGAGACTACCACTGGTCAATTTCATCTTAGAGACAATAGAATGTAAGTGTAACCGTTTCCTTTTCACTGAATTCTAAGGACATAAATATCTTCTCCAAATACTTAATCCATTTCTCAGATACAATTGGATTAATAGTCCTACTAAATAATGGGGGATTAATCCACATAAAGCAATCCAACATAGTATAATCTCTCCATGGAAAAGGTTTCTCCATTCGTGCAAGGTTATTTTTCATAATATGACTATGCTTCCCTAATATATCCATAACTTGCTCAGATAAAATACCAGTTATATTTGTTTCCACAGTAGGGAAATATCTACATTTTCCATGAAACTAATACCATTCTTCCTTCCAGGAGCCATTTCTAAAGAATGGAATACACTGTATTATCTTATAATGTTATGCACTTATTATAACTCTAAATATAGTATATCATATAACAAAAATTTATGAATCATGATTCCTAGAATCATAAACATTGATTACTTTGGGGTAATCTTTAATTTCAAATACCTCATAATGGTAGGTAAGTAAAATGTGAAATATATTAAGTGTATCCCCTAGGAGTTTCAAACTAGGTGTGCATTAAGGCCCGTTTCCATATACCAGGTTACCCAGAGTTAGGCCTGGAACACCTTATCAGAGTTAATACTCCTAATTACATCTGTTCCAGAACCACATCCACCTATAGTATACAGACATGGATATATTTCTAGGAATACCCATATAATAACTACCTTAACAAAATTATAGGTTGTTATTGTATACTTATCCATAATTTCTATCTTAGGGTCGTACTCCCTAATCTAATTTTTCTAAATCCAGTTTCCAATGTTTTTTCTAAACTTCCTTTGATACCAACTGTAACACCCCAACCTAAGAAACCCAGAGTTGGTGCATTACTTTATTACATTGGAATGAATATAAGGAATCAAAAACTGAAGGACTGATCATTTTAAAAGTATTAGAAATCCATATTACATACATGATACCCATAATACATTGAAAAAACAAAATAAAACATGATATAGAAAAAACTGAAATAAACTGCAACCTTGAAATCTTATTCAATGTTACCTTCTTCATAAATTGGGGAAAGAAAAATAATAAGGGTGAGCTCAAATGCTCAGTAAGGGTAAGCAATTCGGAAGAAATAACGATTCAATAGAAGTAAATTAACATGAAAATACAAATTACTAATAACACATTCTATTAAAATAACTAGATAAGGCAAATTTAATATGGCAAGGTAAGAAGTGGGTACATATTCCATTTAATCTATAAATAGAAATGAATTGTATTCATAAATATGTCGAAATAAAATATCATGGATTATTAATACATAAAATATATATGAAGGAAATTTTTAATTATTGTATGTCATGTCTTAGCCACATGAGGACCTATACTATCAAGATTCGTCCTTCAGATAGTTTAAAAATATAGGTAGAAACGAGTTTAATTTGGACAACTTAATCATCTCATTAGAACATATTGATGCATCGAGGAGATATATAAATTCTGGGATCCACCCTTAATTTCATTTCTAAATCATTCCTTATATTGAATAATAAATTTAATCAATAGACAATATTCCTTCTCAAACATCTCTATTGAATAAAAGATACAAATTTATCAATAATTTCTCAATTCATCAAATAACTACCAAAGTAAACACCATATGTTAAATGATATATGGTTTATGCAATAATATCCATCATATGAAAATATGGATACTCATGGAAATTTATAATGAAAAATGATTACAAAATTAAGTGATATTGCAAATATTATCATTGAGAACATTCTTAAGGAGAATAATCTTTTAACATTCCAAAGTGTCCCATACCACTTTGAAACAAATAAATAATATTCCCCATGATGGAATAATATTAAATAAAACTTAGAATATCATGAGAATAAGTATATTCATGATATAACATATTAAAAGGCTATATATACACCATATAAATGATAATTGGTGGATAATAAAAAATAAGTCTGAATAGAATGTAAATTGAGATGAAATTTCATTACCTTAACCTTCCTTTTGTTATGTGGTATTTATTATCATTTATATTGGTTTAAAATATCTTAATAACTAATATAATAACTATAATTATGTTTATAATACCATATATTAAATTATAATATTTCATTACCCATTTGTTAACAAACTTTCATTAATTTCATTATTTTGAGGGTTAATTGCCCAGTTTTCTAGAGTATGTTCTTACTTGTTGTTTTTTATCAATAATTAGATGATATTTTCATCATATATATAATTTTAAAAAAAATTAATTATCATATACAATCATTATATATTTATTTAGAATAATATATAGTAATTTGAGATTAGAAATGAAGTGCACCGTTCATGGAGACGGTAGGTTGTACATACGCATAAACAATACTTTCATTTCTTTATTATGTTAAAAGAATAAAAAATAAATTTTAAATATGTATATAATAATTCTATTATCATATTTATGTTATATATTTTACATAGTTTTATTAAAACCATCCTTTATACGTTCCATGTATGGCATGAATGGGTCATATCACTTTGAGGGGGCAGTAGTCCACACCTCCTCAAATGAAACTATCCAATTTACACAAGATGAATGTTCTAAATAAAAATTAAATAAGTATAAATACATTATATATATCATTTATATCATATATAACCATATTTACAATAATATTGGCCACTATGATATGTTGTAAGGTAAAAATTAACAATCATCGTTTCGTGAGCCAATAGTTCACCGTACAAAGAAACAATATGTTTATTAACCATTAGATAGAGGTGCATGTAAGTGTAGGTATAAATATTAACATAAAAAATAATATTATATTTATGATACTAGTGTTGTTATTTAATCATAGAATAATAAGAGTATATGGATTGGATAATGGAAATGAAACTAAAAATATTTAGAGAATACATTACCTCTTATTCTGATAACGTTTTTGGTTTATACCAAAATACTTCCTTGGAAGGATTTCTTTTCAAAGGTAGGATTCATGGTTTAGGGGAGGGATGTTGGGAATATATTTGTGTAGATATTTTCCCAGCCTAAGTGTTTTTATAAGTGTGAAGAAGTGGGATAGGTGGTGGCCATTTATAAGGAATGAAAAAGGATCACTTGGAATGTTTGGAAACAAGTTAGGTGTACACATGTTCCTACCCAACAAAATCCATAAAAAACCCAAAAAAAAACTCATTAATGGAAGTTTTATCACTTATATATGGACAAAAAATGGTTTTTGGATAAGTTTCTAGGTCATTTGGGCCCTTAAATTGAAGGTTTAGTCCTTTAATAAGTTTAATTTAACCTTAATAATTATAATTAATTTTAATCACTTTCACTAATATTTTTTAGTCCAAAACTATGTTAAAATCATTATAAATTATAAATTATTTTTATTTGAAATATGGATTCCATTTTTCCAAATTATATTAAAAAAAATGGAAGAAATTAATTTAAAATCCATCCCGCGGGCTAGATTACAATTTCGGTTTTTAAAAGTAAAAACATCAAAAATATTGATTAGTTTTTACATTAAATTTCAATTTAAAATTGATCCCAATGAAATAAATTGTAATAATTGATAAAAATATCATCTAATAAAACTTTAAAACCAATTAAATTTATAATTTCACCTTATAAATAAATGTTATGAAAAAACAGTTTTGAACTAAAATTCAGTATTTTTAATTATTCATTAAAGAATGAAATGTTTCTGAAAAATGTCAAAAATTCACCCTAACCTAATTATCATGTTTAAATTTCAAATATTAAGTTTATTTTGACATATTAAATTAATTAAAGTGTCAAAATTCATATTTAAAATGTGTTCTCCATTAAAAGGCTGTAAAATTGCCTTTATAAAAATATTGGGTTTTAATGGGTAAAATAATGTTTATTATTATCTTATGAATATAAAAAATAATGTATGAATATAAAAAATATTTTATTGACACATATTTCATTAAAATCATTAATTAATTTTAATAAATTATATTTATTAAGATAAAACTTCTTTGTATGTATATAAATAATAATATTTCTTTTTTATATCCAATTGGTTCTTATTTTAGTTTCTCATTAAATGGTAACCCATGAATTCATTTTATATTAATATAAACCATATATTTTCATAATTTAGTTATTAATATTTATAATTTCTAGATTATATATTATTATATTAAATAATAATATTTTAATAATATATCATTTTTCGGTAAAACTCTGACTTGCGTGTAATGCAAGCCATCAAAGAAGGTCGCTCTTGAGTGTAACATACACTAAATTGGTGTTGAATGAATTGAAAAATGTAAAATATATCAAATATATTTAAAATAGTAATTACATTTTAAAGTATCATATTATTTTATCCATTTATGTGCTTGGTGTCGTGGGTCATGCACACTATCAAATATAAGGGTTTTACTTTAGAATTTAGGGGTGTTACAATTTAAATTTCATGAGATGTTTTCAAAAGATGACAAAACAAGAACTCATGAGATAATAAGTGGGAGGTGTAAACAATATGTAAATTTCTCAAAATATTGATTAATCACATTACCATCTCAAGAAGAAATGACAAAGAATATGAAGCTAGCACTGTGAAAATAATTTTCTTTGTTGGTAGATGGAAAGAATAAATTCACATACAAATAAGAAATTATAAGAATCAAAGAAACTATTCTACCCAAATAGAAGAAAATAAAGTATGGAGGGTTCTCCCAAATATAGAGTTAAAATTAAAGTAATGATGTTGTTTAGAGTCAACTCTCAACCTTGTTTCTCTTATTGATAAGAAAATAAGTTCCCCATTATTTCCATATATAGTGTGGTTTTTCTTTATATAAAGGTAATTGAAGGTGATTCATGTTTAATGGGGAGTGGTAAAACTTAAGGAATCTAGAATAACTATTCCAAACTTTATGGTAGTCACCATTTAGGAGTGATATTGAAATTTGGTATTTTAAATCTAAGATTTGATAAAAATACCAACCATGTTGATGTGAAGTTAGAGTGTATCCCTTAAGTGGGAGAAGTTTGAGAAGTTTCCAATAGGTAATATTTCTTGAAAAATATAAAATCTATGTAAAGTGTTTCAAAACATGTCACTAATATGGTATGTATTTATATTATCTCATCCATGTATTTTTAATAATTAATTCTGATGTCCAAGGGAATAATTTGATTTATCCATGATATGAAAATATAATAAAGAAGAGGGATGATTAATGAAAATTAACCTATAAGTTGATTTTAATGTTTTTAATATGTATGAAAATATGATTATAAGAATTCTAGTTAAAATAAATCATGATAATATGTTTAACAAATTATTATTGACCTAAAATTTTTTAAAAAACCCCTGTAAACATAATTCTGAGTTGGTACCATATTTTGGATTGATTATGTAAAAATACATTGTCCCAATTAGTCACCCTTATTTTATAAACTGATCATGGATTAAGTAAACTTAGAGTTGAATAATTTTTGACACATTTATTTAAGTGAAATTATACCACCCTCCCTTAAGAGTCTCTATATTTATTGTTAATAAGGGGGAGAGAGAGAAAAAAATGAAAGTGAAAAATTGACATGAATTTTATATATTGGTATTGACAATAAATATAATGGGAGATATTATTAAACAAAATTTATATTGAGTTGTATTTGTTGTCAATAATTATGAATTCAATGAGAATTATTTAAATATGTATTAAATATGAACAACTTGGAAGTAATTTGGAGTTCCCAAGTATCTTGATGTGGATAAGGTTGAAGTTTCCAAATAAAGGTTTCATTATATGTATTGAGGAAATAATGAATGATTATTGAAGAAACATATAGAATCTTAGAAGATATATTCTTTCATCAGTCATATTAAAAAGGAATATTTATCATTATATTTTATTATAGATTCATTCACATGGAAAAGAAACCGGTTGGATGGTCTGTTGCTTGATATTTTATATGTAGAATATATTTAATTAAATTTAAAAAATTTGAGGATGTTTTACTATAGATTGTAAAGAATTATATATCTTAAGAAAATATAATTAGATGATTGTTGAGGAAGGTATGTAGTTTTAGAGGTAGTGGAATATTAATAAAATACTCGAATAAGTATTTACATGTTGTATAATGCGTTGGAATTGTTCCTATGTTGATTGAAGATGATTTGAAGTTATTTCAAAGTATTTTTAAGTATTGATGAAGTTTTATTGAAGAAGATTCGTTTTTTGTTTGTAAGTTTGTTGGTTTGAAGAAGGTGAAATATATAGAAGATATTTTTTCAAAGAGTCTTGAAGAAAAGAACAAGGAACTGAACCACCTTGAGATATATAATATATTTTCAGGATGATAAATTTATAAAATTCCTTAGAGTGCACTGATATGTGTAACAAATTTAATATTTTATGTAAGCATTTCTGCTCCTAGGTAAATATAAAATGAAAAATGCATGGGATGAGTAAGATAGATTTTATATGTAAGAAATTTGTTGAAAAGAACACTAAAAATTGGCAACATAAAAAATATTACATAATACACAAATCTTATGTAAGTTTCATCAAATTAAAGAAAGGAAACAAAAGAAAAAACTACACTATGATATGCAAGCATAATAATTTATTTCATAAAGTTATTACTCAATGATAATTAGAAAATTCAATAATCTTATACTCACACATAATAAGGTTGGATCTCGCATAATGATATTTAAGAAATTTTATTTATTATGTACGATTTATCAGTTAGAAAAAATAAAATGATCATGAAGATATTTCAAAAAAATTATTTCTAAAAGTTATCATATCAAGAAATTTATAAAAGTATTGAGAATCAAAATATTATATTTAATGGCCATCTGTATATCAAATATGATATATAAAGGTTATTCCTTTGAAAAAATATGATTTATATAAAAGTTAACAGGAAGTTTAAAAATTCAAGTTATGAAGGGAAAATTCGGGAGAATAATCAAATTATGAAAATGTTGAACTATTCTTTAAAGATTAAACACCATGATGATTTTTTGAGTAGTATTTATTTAAGATATCGATTTCAATGATAAATAAAGATGAAGATTAATTTATAATGCATCATGAATAAGAATATCATGATGTTCAACTATTTGTGAGAGAAAAAATATCCTAATATGGTTCCATAATTAGATATTCAGTCACACCATGAGTAGAGGACCACACCATAGTGCTTAATGAAGTGGATTTTTATAGGAGATCTTTATTTTGTGATGTCATGTTGCAAAATCTTGGAACATTGGTGGAAAAATATATTTCCATGTCATTTTTTTTAATTTTAATGTTAGTTTTTAATTGATGTTTACATAGGATACATTATAAATAATAGTTTCAACATTGACTTTAATAAAAATAATATTTAAACATTAAATAAAAGTGAATTTAAGGGGTATTTCAATGTCATTTTTTTATAAATTAATATTGAAAGTATATTTCCCTATCGGTTTTACTATAAACTAATGTGGAAAATATTTCATGGAAAGTTCAATGTCAGTTTTTAGTAAAATCGATGTTGAAATTCATATGTTTAATACTTTTAAGGTTAGTTTTTTTTAAAATCCAACATTGAAAGTCCACCTAGAAAAAATCTATTTAGAATTTGAATGTTGGTTTTTATGAAAAACCAATATTGAAAGTCCTATAATTTTGATTCCATGTCGTTTTATAGAATAACCAACATAGAAAGTTGATTTTTTTAAAATACAATAAATTAAATTCCCCCAAAAATATCTGAAAACATATTAAACATAATAGAATATACAATAGAGAAGCTTCATATACAAAAGAGACCAAACCTGTAAATAAAATACACAATTTAACAAT
Source organism: Viscum album (assembly GCA_963277665.1). NCBI lineage: Eukaryota > Viridiplantae > Streptophyta > Magnoliopsida > Santalales > Viscaceae > Viscum > Viscum album. Next base: position 1,595,761,930 of record OY728130.1, on the reverse strand, counting down.
ATAAATCAAAAAAATATTGTATAAAAAGTATTTTTTTAAAAACATAATAAAAAGTCACATAGCTTATAATTTATAATTTAATCATACTTAGTTGCACTTGAATAATTACTTAGAAACTATTAGGCTGATACAAATTCCAATGAATAATGTATGGGGTCCCAAATCATTGAGGGAATTTCTAGGATACTCCTAGGACATTCCTGTTGTTTGTTTACCCAAATGAATAATAAAAATAACACTTTAATTTCAAAATTATTAATGGATGGTTTTAAAATATTTTCTAATATATCTAGAAAACTAAGTTTAAGTAAATATGTACCTAAAACGTAAATATAGTATGTTGGAATGTAAAAAAATAAAATAGGGATTGAAGAAAAAAATTTAATATTTTAAAAAATGATTATTCCTCTTACATTTCCAATACTGCTCCAAACATCTAACGATGAAACTTCCATCATGATCAAATGTTAATGATGTAACTTCCTAAATATTCAAAAAGAATTGATATAATGATTTAAAAAAAATTAACCAAACAAAAAATATATAAAACCACCAGCATGGGAAATGTAAAAAAAATAACATAATATTTTTGAAAATAAGGAATAATATCAATATTTAAGGGAAGAAAGTAGTATTTATGTTCGGATTAATATGTATCAAATAACTATAAAAATGCATTTTAATTAAAAATTTAAGTGAATTATCAATGATATATTAACCATGAAAACATAATTACTACTTTCGTGCCACCATAGAAAAACATAAACAATATTAATATAAATATTATAAAAATATAATTACATGAAACTTTAAGATAAAGCTCTTATATACTTTGTTCCACCACATACAACATTCCATATACCATTGGGACCTTAACAAGATAAATAAAATGAATAGTAAAAAATGAATCTAGACGATAGATAGATAAATAGAATAAATAAGGAAAAAATGAATCCAAACTAAAGATGGAATATTTGGTTTGAAATTTGATAAATCCTACTAAAAAATATAAAGACATGACTAGATGAATTTCAGAGTGACTAATTTTTATGAATTTACATGTGTAAACTTACCATTTCCATATCTTTAGTCCCTTTAGTTATATAAGAAAAATAAAATATCTAGAAACCATAACTCATAGTTTCTGTATCAGAACATTCAATATCCCCTAACATCAAAATAGTGAAATCAGTCAAAAGTCACATTCAAAAGAGAATTTATAAGACAAAAATGTTCAACACTCTACAAAAAAATATAACAACCATATTATGAGAAATCCAAATAATTTCATATATTTGATTCTATTTGGTTTCTGTATAGACAATTTATCACTGTTAAAAATTTTCCTTGACTTGTCTTTTCATATATATATTATAAAAACATGTATAAATGTTAATAATTAATAAAAGGAGAACTTATAAAAATTAATAAAACATAAATGTTTAATAATTTTCTAAAATATGTACGTACTCCAACAAATACACTAACTTTAATCAAATAACAAACCTATAAAATCAAACACAATATACCAACTAAAAGAAGAAAAAAATTTGTATAAATACTAATTTATTTAAATTTAATTAAAATAGACATACCTAAAACATTTGAAACCTATAAAAAAATATACAAACATCAAGAAAAAAATGATTGTATAATTACAAGTTTTTCCAAATTAAATTAAAAGATACATACCTAATAATTTAAAATTTAAACAAACTTAAAAAATATTTTGAAAACAAAAAACCTATAAAAACAAACAAAATATACAAAATTTAAGAAAAAAATGATTGTCTTATTACTATTTTTTAAAACTTTAAATAAATGATACATGCCTTATATTTAAATGTTAACCATAATTAAAAAATAGTTTGCAAACTTTGAATATTGGTAAGTTCTTCATTTGTATACGAATTAAAATAATTGAAAATATACAATAATGATGAATGTTATAATATTAAAAAATAGAATATTATGATATAAATACTAAAATAATTAATATGACTAACCTTATCAAATTCAGTCATTCTTCTAGTTGTGATTATCTCAAACATGAATCATAAAAAATAACTACATTCCTCCCTTCCTTATGATTAAATTGTGGTTATGAAATATTAACTTGAAAATAAAAACCAATGCATATATATAAGAAAAAACATATATTATCTAATATAAAATATATATACCAATAATTCTACATTGATGATTTTATTTTTCTTTTATATTGAAAATTGATCATTTTTAAACCTTTTAAATGACCTATATTCTCATATATCTATTATCAAAACACTTAATGGATTATTCTCAATAGAACACGCAACACGTGCCTCCCTTTTTTCAAATTTCTATAACCGTGCCCACATATCCTCCCTTGCCGGACTTTGTGCCATCATTTCCTCCCATGGTTACTGTCGCCCCCTCGCTGCCCCTGACTCACCCCCTGCCCCTGGATCCTCAAATCCGGTGGTGCCATAGGCCTCCTACCGTGCCCAGAATGGCCCGTTAGTAAAGGATATCCTGCTCTACTTGGTGCCTTTATGCTTACTCCAACTTCTTCTGATTCCTGAAATTCCTAATAGCAGCATCTAGGAATCTTTGGTCAAGGGTTACCTAGCAGTTGATTTCCCTTCAGCATATTTCGTTTCAGCTATTGAGCTCCAACAGTGGACCTTGTTGGCCCGTTTTGGTGTGGATAAACCCCCTCTATCTTTGTTACAAATCGTCATGGTTTCTTGGGGACTGGTGGCTCCCGCAAGGGTCTCATCTCTTAATCATAAGTTGTTTTGTGTTGTGCTGGCCTCACATGATGATTTTGTGAAAGCATGGTCTCAAATCCCTCGGTCGGTCAGAAAATGAAATTTCAATCTCTTCTAGTGGTCTATGGATGCTCATTTCTATGAAGATTCACCCCATGTAGTGGTCTGGGTGAACCTACTTGGCCCCCCTTCCTTTCCACAACATTTCCTTCCTTCGCGGTATTTACGACACCCTTGGTTCCTTTCTTTGTGATGATGAATGGACTCTCCAACTTCAGGATGTGGGAGTGGCACACATCTGCGTAGAGATGAATTTATCCCAAACATCCCCATCTCGCATATTTCTTGGGGCGGGTGAAGCGCTGTCATGGTGGAAATCCCTGGTGTATATCTCTTCCGCTTAGTTATGCACCACATGCAACTTACAAGGTCACTCTCATCAAGTTTGTTGCAAGCTTCAGTTCAAGCCGACCACTCCTCCTTTGAATCAACCCTCATCCTCTGGTGAGCCTAAGGTGGGGAGGGTATCCTTGATAGCACCATATCTTCCCTCCCCCTCAATTCTCCTTCGCGTCCCCAAATCATTATCCCCCATGGCCAACCCAGTTCAACTTTTACCTTCCCCCTCAGCCCTGGAAGATTGTTTATGGATAACTAGCTGTGGCCAGCTCAATTACTGCACGAACCTGGTTCTCTATCACCCTACTCCAGACCTTCGCCCCAGCCATGAAGAGGTTCATGTTCCTTTTCAGTCTACAATATACTTGGGACTTGATGTTATTCCTTTGGATGACCCATAGTAGGTTTGTAGAAAGGGAAATGAACCGTTTCTTGACCCTTGTCCCTCGTCATCCTATGTGTTGGGTTTATCCAATAGTTTCAGTTTAGTATCCTTCATGAATTCAGGTATGGATCCCATGTTTTTCTCCCCTACTTCTAGCGGAATATAAACTAGAGCCCATACTAGATAGAAACTCTCTTCCTCTTCTACCCATCTAGAGTGCTCTTCAGCGACGAGAGCCAAAAACCACCGCCTTCGTTCCCCATGATTTCTTGTTTAATATGGAATGATCAGGGATTGGGTTTGTGGGTAAAAATTTATTTCCTAATATCTGAACTTAGATTTAGTTAGGTGGCCTTGGTTGGAATCCTTGAACATAAGAAACATCACTCAAGAATCGAGGATTTTTCTTGTAAGTTAGGCTTTGGTCACTACATGCCTGGAGACCCTGATAACTAGCACATTTGGATTTTCTGGAACCAGTCCTTGTCAGTGCAGAGGGTTGTTGTTTCTAGCTAGAATGTTTATGTGATGTTCAGTTTTGGTGTTTCCTCCTATTTAATGTTCTTCGTTTATACCAAATGTGATCCGAAGGACAAGGAATTTCTCTAGAAAGATCTGTGTGGCCTTGACACAGCTCATGAGGCAAGGCCTATTGGTGGGAGTTTTAATTTCATCTTTGTGTCTCATGAAAGAAAAGGTGGAGTTATTTACCTGATAAGGGATATACTAGATTTTTTGGGCTTCATGCCTCAAAATGGGCTCCTTGACCTCAGATTCTATGGAGATAAATATACATGGTGCAATAACCAAAAAGGGTAACTGCTCAATGTGGAGTCAAATCGACCATTACTTTTCTAATCTGAAGCTCATTTCATCCTTCCCTACTACTAAGGTGGAGCACTTATTCTGAGCTATCTTGGTTCACTACCCTATCCTCCCCATCCTAACATGTACAAATATTATCCATGATTGATTTTTTTATTCTAGGTGCTTGGAGGGTGACCCTGATTTTCTCAGTACAGTGCGCTCGTCGTGGGAAATTCCTATGTATGAGAACTCTTGGGTGGGCCTTCACAAGAACATTCAAAGGTTGAAAGAGGATCTACATCTATGGGAAAAATTCAAAACATCTCACTACATGGACCTGGATACCCTTAAAGCCAATATTGATCAATATGAGGAGGGATTAGAATCTCAATGGGATGATGTTGTTTTAAACAACCTTGTGTGTTTGAAGAATCGTCTTGTGGACCTGCTGCTTGAGCATGAAAGAAGTGCCAGAGAGAGATCACATGTTACTTGGCTTAAATAAGGTGATATAAATACTGATTTATTTCATTCTTGCATTAAGGAGAGTAAAAGGTCTAATGCCTTGAACATCCTCCTTGGTGGAAAATCCTTCATTAATGGACCATAGGTGGTGGGAGGTATGGCTGTGACTTATTTTCATTCCATAATTTCGGATGTTAACCCTCGCATGCAAGCTGGATACCCAATAGGGAACTCAAACCTCTTTGACTCCATCTCACATATGGTCTCCCATGACATCAATGGGGTCTTTGAAAGGGTTCTAGATGAACAAAAGGTGTGTAAAGTTGTCTCGACACTTAACACTGAAAGTGACCCCAACACTGATGGATTTCTAGGATCTTTCTATATCATCTCCTGGGACTTCATCAAGTATAGACTAGTGGAATGTATTCAGAACTATTTCTGTGGGGTAATTTTAACACGAGTGGCATGTTCCACCGTGATTATTCTAATTCCCAATGTCATGGACCCCTCCTCTTTAAAGAAATTCAGGTTAATCAACATTTTCAATTTCCCCTACAAAGTTCTTGCAACTGTTATTAACCAAGGGATTGCGTTATACCTCCATAAGTGGGTCTCAGATGAGAAACAAGGATTTATTCAATCTTGGTCCACTCAATCAGAAATTTCCTTGGCACAGGAAATGATGGGTGATATCAATAGGAATGTCCCGGGTTCAAACATTGCCATTAATCTTGATATGGACAAATCCTATGATCGGGTTGAGTCAAGTTTCATTATCAGGGTCATGTGGTGTATGGGATTCTCTAAGAGGGTGGTAAATCTCTTATTTATATTCATTGGGTCTCTGTGGTTCTCAGTTAATTTTATAGGGAGAAGCTATGGTTTCTTTAAATAGGTTTAGGGGCTACGACATGGGGATCCTCTCTCACCCAGTGTATTTATTATGGTTCAGGATACTTTTTGTAGATACCTGAATAAATGTTTCTATGATGGTTTTATTCAATCCTTCTGGTGCAAACCAAACCTCCCAGGCATCTCCCACATATTCTTTTTGGATGATCTCCATATCTTTCTCAATGGTTTCTATAGGAACATTTGGGCCCTCAATCATAAACTTTATGTTTATTGTAATTGGAGAGGGAAGGTCATAAATCACAGGAAGATTGGTGTTTATATCTCAAGGATGTGATCTGGTGCTAGGGTAAAGAGGATTGAAGATAGCTTGGGTGTCACTCAGAGACACTTTCCCATGGATTATTTAGGGGCTCCAATTTCACCGGTTTGAATTCAAATTCATCATTTTTATGGTATTGTGGATAAAATTTCTGCTCGTATTCTTAATTGGAAAAATCTTTTTCTTTACTTTTGGGGAAGAATTACCTTGGTCAATAGTTTTCTGACATCCATCCCCATGTATATCTTGTTGGATACTATCTCTCCCAAGAAAGTTCTTTGTAATATTGAGTGTATTTTGGTTAGCTTCATTTAGGATGCCCATGTAGATGGGAAATACCATTGGGCCTCGTGGCAAAGGATGACTCACAGTTTTGCGTAGGGTGTCTTTAATCTCAGGAGTGTTTCAGATTCCATGTCCTATTTGCAGTCAAAGTTGTCTTGGGATGTTTTGCAGGGGAGTTCTATATGGGAACAGTTCCCCATTAAAAAATATGGATCTTAGTTTTACATCGCAGGTGAGAGATGCTCCAAGCATTGGAATGTTACTCACTGTCACATCCTTACTCTGTAGCAGCATTCGTGGTGGACTATTTGTGATGGGGAGATCAACTTCTGGAGGGCCAACTGGTTGGGGAGTATCCTTAACTTTTTGGGCTGCCTCATTCCAGAATTTTCTTTATTGCAGGCTACTTTTTTCCCTACCTTCACCCAAGCTGTCCTCTCTACCTCTCAATTATACATGATCTACTGTATTAGGATCACAAATGAACCGGACAGACTAGTGTTCATGAGCTCCCAGTCCAGATCCTTTTTAGTGAAGGCATATCGTGGGGTTTTTTATACCATCGAAGGCCATGATTCATGGGGAAGGTTCCTTTGGTGTGCTGATATCCCGAACAAGTTTAAATTTTTCATATGGAGGCTTCACAATCATGAACCTCCCACGGATAAATAGGTGCGTAGAAGAGGAATCTATTTTGCCTCCAAATGATTCTACTGAAATGAATCTAAGGAGGAGATAACAGAACACTTATTATTTATGGGAGAATGGGTGGCCTATATCTATAGATTTTTTAGAGATTTCTCTGGGCGTGACATACAGGGCCTCTCTAGGGACGCCTTCCTCCAGGCCTGGTTTATCGGCTTGGCAGACTGTGTGCATGAGCAGAGGGTTCGTTCCATGGTGTTCACGATTAGATGTTGGATTTTATGGGATACTTGTAACAGGGCCACACATGTGGGGCACTTCAGCTCCTGCACGTCATTGATGGCCAGGGTGAAGTTCCTAGAAATGGATCTTTCACTCCTGCTCAATTAGGGTGGAATGGTCCCTTCCCTTCAGTGCTTCATGGCTAGAAACATGATTCACTTTTCATCCTCAAGGGTGTCTTCTAAATGTAATTGGGTTTGATGGAACCCTCCTAGATCAGACCTCAAACTGAACTTCAATGGCTCATTTTTGAATGGATACATGAGGGGCATGGGCGTGGTTCGTAATTAGAAGGGGTCTGTTGTCTTGACCTTCAGTTGGTGGTTCGGTCCCGGAGATTCCCTCATGGAAGAGGCATCTTCTCTTCTCATGGTGATGGAGGTGTGTCATTCCCTTGGATTCATTATTAATCACATGGAAAAAGATTCTATGACTCTCCTCAAATCTATTCAAGGTACATCTACCACTCCATGGGATATCACTTACCTACTATGAAACTACAACGGGCCTCTACATGATGACATAAGTCATAACCACACTTGGAGAGAAGGCAATAAAGTTGCGGACTTCCTGACATCATGGTATTTTTTTTTCCAACCCCCATATTATTTTTAGAAGCATTGGATCTCTCCCCCTGAGTGTGTTAGCCTAGTTCGCACTGATGCCTTAGTCTTGCATTATTTTAGACCTCCTTGACTCTGTTAGAGCCATGACCCCTTTTTATCTCATAATAAAAATTCAAAATTTTGGATGGATGGTATTATCAAAACACTTATAAATAATAATAATTAAGAATGAAGAACTTATAAAAAATAGTAATACTTAATTGTTTATCAATTTTCTAAAATATTTATGTGCTCCACTAAATATAACAACTTAATAAAAAGAATAAACCTTTAAAATCAAACACAACATACCAACTAAAATTTAAAAAAATTGGTATAAACAATCATTTATTTAAAATTAATTAAAAGAGACATAACTAAAATATCTGAAACCTATAAAAACAAATAGAATATACAAACTTTAAGAAAAAACGATTGTATAATTACTTATTTTTTTTAAAAATTAAATTAAAATATACATACCTAATAATTTAAAATTTAACCAAAATTAAAAAATAGTTTTCAAACTGGAAAACTGTAAAAAATAGAATATATATACTTTAAGGGAAAATTTATTTTCAAATTACTAAATTTTTAACTTTAATTAAAAGTGACACACCTAATAATTTAAATTACAATCATACTTAACAAATTGTTCGTAAAAATCAAATATGGGTAAGTTATTTATTTTTATACGACTTGGTATAATTGAAAATATATAGTAACAATGAATTTTATAAGATTAAAAAATAGAATATTATGATATAAAACATAAAATAATTAATATAAATAACCTTAGAAAATCCATTCATCATCTTAGTTGTGATTATCTCAACCATGAATCTTAAAAAAACTACATTCCACCATTCATTTTTTATGATGAAACTACAGTTATGAAACATTAAATTGAAAATAAAAACCATCACACACACACACACATAAGAAAAAACATATATTATCTAATATAAAATATATTTACCAATAATTTCATGTAGTTGATTTTATTTAGATTCTGTATCAACAATTGATCATTGTTAAACATTTTCCATAACCTTTATTTTCATATACTAATTATCAAAACATGTATAAATAATAATAATTAAGAGTAAAGAACTAATAAAAAGAAATAAAACTTATTTGTTTAACAATTTAATAAAATATTTACATGCTCTTAATAATACACTAACTTAAAGAAAAGAACAAAACTATAAAATCAAACACAATATACTAATTAAAAGAAGAAAAAAATTGGTATAAATAATGATTTATTTAACTTTAATTAAAAGAGACATACTTGAAACATATGAAACATGTAAAACTAAACAGAATATACAAACTATAAGAAAAAAATTGTATAATTACTCATTTTTTAAACTTAAATTAAAATATACATAGTTTATAATTTAAAATTTAACTAAACATAAGAAATAGTTTGAAAAAAAGAAACCTAAAAAGAAATAATATACAAAATTTAAGAAAAAATGATCATCTAATTTCTAATTTTTTAAACATTAAATAAAAGATACATACCTTATAATTTTAATCACAATCATACATAACAAATAGTTTACAAAAAAACTGTGAAGATGGTTAAGTTCATCATTCGTATATAACTCTACATCATTGAAAATCAATAATAAAAACAAATTTTATGATATTAAAAAAATATTTTGATATAAAACACAAAATAACTAATATAACTGTCCTTATCAAGTTTAGTCATTGAACTAGTTATGATTATCTCATACATGAATCTTAAAACAAAATAACCACATTCCACCCTTCGATTTTGAATATGACACTATGGTTAGGAAATATTAACTTGAAAATAAAAAACAACACACATATATATAATAAAAACCAAATATTTTCTAATATAAAATATATTTACCATTACTTCCACATATTTGATTGTATTTATATTATTTATTGACTTGTTATCTTTGTTAAAAATTTTCCATGACCTGAATTTTTATATATATAAACTAGGAAAACATGTATAAACAATAAGAATTATAAATAAATATCTAAAAATAATAATAAAACTTGTCTAATAAGTTGATAAAGTTTTTATGAACACCACCAAATAAAGAGAAAAACCAATATAATGTGCATTCATTTGGGTAGAATACATCTAACATCCAATGAAATCTACAATATAAAAAGTTCACAATTAATTACATTGTAATGAATATTAGTTCATAATTTTCTTAGTGTTCTTACCCATCATGGAATGAAAAAAACCAGCACTCAATCTTCATATTTTATAATATCTCACATATATATATTACTCTAACAGAAGTATTCACATATTTCATAGTCATTGAAATGTATTATGGGTTTATAAGACTATAAAAATAAGTGGTCTCATTTTGAATAAGAACCATGTGTAGATACCTAATTAAATATATAATATAGTAAGTCACTTGAAATCATATTTATTTAAAGAAAGAAAAAATGAAACATAAATTTACTTACATGGAAAACAACTACAACACATGCACACTAAGATCATAAAAAATAATCAGACCCATGATATCTTTTTTGGATATTCTCAATGGATAAACTATTTCCCATATATTAGATTTCATATGAAACTCAAAAATATTATACAAGGAAGAAGAAACCTGAGACAATATTATAAGCCCTTCATAAATCTTATAAGTATCTAAAGTTGTTGGTTTTGGAACCTTTTATTTTTTTTGTACTATTTATTTTGATTTTAGATACTCTTATATAAATTAAAGGTAAAAAAATATAAATAATTTATAATCAAATGTAAATAATATGTAAAAATAAAAACATACCTTAAATTCCAGATGATGAAAAAGACTAGTTAACCAAAGTAAAAAATGACCCATAAAATCTCTAAATCTAGAAACCGCCTCAGTAGACATTGATAGTATACTAGTTGGATTAATAATATCATGTGGTGATATTCTTACTTAACTCAGTCTCATTGGCTAGTGATGTAAAAAATCCCCAAAAATATGTAAAAATTTGTACATGATAATACGTACATGGGGATCTCTAGTGTAAAACTCAAAGAATAAGGTCAGGCCTGAATGAGGAGTTAGAGGATTTGAGTAGGTAGTCTAGGAAGGTTGGGTAGGCTACGTAGGCTGTGCAAGCTACGTAGGTTGTGATTTTCTCACCAATTGTTCAAATATAGCCTACATTGCTTATTGAATTTGATTTCCCATGGGTTGTTTCATGTTTTTCAGATCATATTTTAAGGAATCTATTTTTGGGTCTCTTGATTTGTTACATCGATAACCAAAAAATTTTCCAATACTAACACCACCTCATATCCTCTTATATAGCCTGGGCATTCTGGCTTTCCTAAAGTAGTAGCCAGGATGTCCATACTACCCTCAGGGATAAACTCGCCATGCATAACTTACAATTGAAGGTCATCCTAACATGAAATATTAAAATGGTATATTAGTGTTGTTAATTTAAAAAGTACAAACATTCATGGAAAATAAAAATTAATTTATTACAATTATATCAGCTACTTCCATATATTTATCTATAAGATTCATTGAATTTTTTCCCTTCTTGCTCTTTTATATTTTTCATAGAGAGTGGGGGAGATGGATGACCGAATTGGATCTCTTATAAAAAACTTCTAGATTGATCTCTTAATACATCAAAATTTTTTGTAATAATTTTCTCTACTAATAAATAATAAATTCCATGTGATAAAGTATGAGGGTATACGTTTTACAACTAGATCTCTTGATGAGATCTCTTAGAGACATGTTACATAAAAATAAACTAATAAGTAATAAGGTAATTTACAATAAGTTTTACAATATAAAATAATTATCATACCATATATTCTTCATCATATTGGATGGTTACAAATTTATTCCATGTATCTACATAAAAAATCTTATACTTGAGGTATGTTTTTTCATTATATAAGTTCCCAAAAACACAATTGTTTTTCAATTTTTTTTAAAATATCTCCATCGAACCGTTGCTAAAGATATAAATATTTTATTAATTTCTTTTATTTCTTGAAAATTGAATGTCATCTGTAATTGAATAAATTAAATATTTGTCATTTAAAATATATAATATTAAAAAAATGAGATAAAAATAAATAAATTGAGATATTTTAGCATTATGGACTCCCATAACTGCTCTTGTTTCATCTTGTATATGGACTTCCAATCAGGATATAAAATGATAATCCCGCAACGACTCTACATGGTGATATAACTGGTAAACTAAATTTCATTTGGAATATTTGGGTTATTATTATTATAATAATTAATATGTATTCTTTGGTCCCTGAGTAAGTGACAGTTTTTCTAAACATGTAATCCCACATCTACTAACTCTAGAAATCAATTTATCTATGGAAGAAGGAGAATACTCCTCCATAGAAGGTGCACTAGTAGTCCTGCAATAATTTTTGGTAATTTAAATGTTTTCTTTCATTAAATAATTATATTACTAAATATTTAATGATATGAGAAAATGACATATACCTTGATAAATGTTCCTCTACCTTCGTTTCTACCATTGAAATATAAAAATGTAATGAAATTATATGTACCTATATATTATTAGAAAAGTGAATATTAAAAAATAATGATTAAAAAATATGTAAGTAAAAAAATAGTGTCATGCACATGTATGTTATAAAAAAATAATTATTTAGTGATTATTAACCAAAAAATATGAAAGTTAAACTATTAAATATAAACATTAATGCTAAAATGATATAAACATTTATAAATTTAAATATAATAGTAATAAAAAAGTGTTTTTATATGTATAAATTTAACCAAAACATAATGATGTACATCAGGGTTTTCAATCAGTTTTTTTAACCATAACCTTTGAATATAAAATTTAACACAAAATAATATAAACAATCAATATATATAATTAAAATTACAATAATTAAAAAATATAGTTTTACACATGTAAATTTCAAAATAGAAATAAAATAAAAATATTTACCTGAATATTTAATAGAGCGATTTAGTGCTTCCCCATATCCCTTCAGTATGATCGTTTCATGCAGAATGGACTATGTTTGTATTATAGTCATTGTTATCATTGGATAATCACATAATAGATAAATAAGACTCATATGAATCAATAACATTATCATCATCCCAATCACACAAATGAATTCTTTTCCCAAATAAAATGATAGTCCACCGATGATTCGATCAATAAATGACATAAAATACTTACTTTTCATGTGTCACCATGATAAATGGTTCCTCTTTATAACTAAATCTTTTCAAGCCAAACAATTTAAACTCATAATTATCGTGTGTCATGCCACTATTACTATCAACACAGTTGCACTTAAAAACCATGGATTTAAATTTAATATAATCAATTTCCCATATATCCTCAAGAACTCTAAAATATGTCATTAATGCATAAATTGTGTTTTTATCTTTTGCACATGAAAAATTACATGATTTAGCAATGAACATTTTTCCACTATTTTGAATGGTACTCTTGTCATCCTGATTTTTTTTTGTAAAATGTGTACCTATTATTATCAAAACTAAACCATGTGAACACATTAAGAGATGACCCCTACCAACTATTTCATTGTTTCTTATGTAGATATATCAATGATCAATTTCTCTTTAAATCATGAAACAAATGTCTTTTTATACTTACTCATCAACCCCTTTTCATTTCTTTTCGGATATCATAACTTTAATTTAGAAATATGTGATGAAATATATGGTTGAGCCTCATCTGTGTTGTATAAAATGTATAATTTTTCCAGCATCAATTCATTATGTGGAATGAAATTTACCTTTAATCCTAAAATCCCTCTAATTTTACCATCAACTATCATATGTTGAGATATAGGGAGACCAATATGCTCCACTTCATACAAATAATCAGTACAGAACTCAATCACCACTTCAAATACATATTTTTGAACAACATAGTCCTCTAGTCTGTAACAACCCAAAAATTCATTAATGAAAATTTATCTTGGTCTATTTAAATGTATTCTTATAGTTATGTAAAACTTATGCACTTATTTGGTCCTATGTTCTAGATTTTAAAATACTGTTATGAATTGTTACCGTTGCTAATATAGCCATTGAACAAGGATCACATGATTAGTATAAATATAGAGCTTTAACAAATCCAATTTACTAAGGAAAAGGAAGTGATGGCCTCATCCAGTAGACTTTCCCCATACTAAGCTCATTTTTCAGAGCTAAGAATGGAGGTGGCATCATTGGGATTCACTCTTGACCAAGCCCAAGATGATCTTGAATATGTTAAGCATGAGCATAACCACCCACGAGAAAAGTGGATGTTGATAGAGATTACCACTCGAGCAATGTTATTTGAGCCACCCGAAGAGTCTGTCACCATCATGCACCTTAATCTAAGGTCATATGCGGGTGTTTTAAGGGTTTATGTAACAATACCCTAGTACTAAGATTATGTACATTATTCTTGTATAGAGAATATACATTCTATAATTGTTACTTTGTAAATAGTTTTAAGGCACAAATAATATTTTTAGTTAATAGTCAACTAAGAAATTTATTTTGATGAATTAATGGATTTTTGAATTAAATAATATTTTAATAAAATATTATTATAATTATTAAATATAAATGATCTTATAATTTTATGGATGCAATTGTAATTTTTATTAAGGTTTGAAAGCTGTTTTTGTAAAAACCCATGAATTTTAGATAAATGTCAGTTTTTATTTTAAAAGAAAAAATTCATATATTTAGAAAATTATTTAGATAAAATGAATATTATTTTTTGAATCAGGATGTCGAAATTATCCAATGGTAAATTTTTCATAATTTTCTAAGACAATCGAATTTTTGGGTAAAAATTAAAAACCGTTTAAATATATAATGTGTTTTATGACAACATAATGACCCAATAGTGATGTAATAAAATACTATAAACATTATTTTCTGCCAATATATGCTTTAACATTAAAATAATGTGATTTTGGGTCTGTTTAATTTATTTTAAAAATCTTTAGTGGACTCTTCAAGGCTTATAAAACATTTGGTCTTTTTAAATTGTTTACCTTGAGAGTGTGACTCACCTCCACATAAGCAACCCTATTATTTTAAATATTTAGGCCATTGGAATTATAAAATATTTTTTTTTCCAATCCCCTTTGGAAAAAACTATGGGCAAAAACCGTGGGCTGGTTTGTGGTTTTTATTAGTTTAATGTGTGGTGTCCCAAACCTAAATAATAAATAATTCCCTCTCCTTTCCTATATAAACCCACCAAGCTCCCACTTCCTCTTCACTAAAAGCTTTGGAGTTAGTCCAAACTCTTCCCTACTTTCTCTATAATCCTCCCATGGTTTCCCAAGCTCCTAAGAAGCCTCTCTCAAGCCTCTCCTAAGCCTTTGGTATCACACTTCCAAGTAAGGGATTTCTTCCGTTCTAAACTTTTTCCATATTTATTTATGTTTTTATATCCTTTTTATTTTAATTAAAAATGTTGGCGTCTGATTTATCACCTCCACCATACTGGCATATTTATGTTTGAATTATGAGATACCCCTTTCTCTCTAATTAAATGCCTCCCATGTACACTCGTTACTGTGCTGAAATTCTGAAAGGAATTTCTCTCTCCTCATTTACATTTAAGAAATTATTTTGTATCATGAATCTAAGTTTCATTATAATTGTTGGTAAATGTATCTATATGACTCCCATTACTTTCCATTTCTTGTAAATATGATGATACACCCCTTTCTCTCTCATCAACAATTTTTATGAATTCTTATGTCACGTCGTTATGCTGCCGCAATTGCACCACATTTTTCCAAGCCAAAGTCATTGTGTAGTGAATACCATGCACATTTATCTATCAAGGATATTCACCTTTATGAACATTTACTTATTGATTATAGAGTTTTATTTATGAATTCCACATTACTTTATTGTGGAATAAATGATGAGGTTTAATGAATATATGTTTTATGATCCATGTGGCACACTTATGCATGAAATGAAATGTTTAAGAAGGGAGTGCCTTGATAGCGCTCCAATGCATTGGGTAAAGTATAGTATCATGATACGTCATGTGAAATGAGTGTTGACTCATTCTAATTCAAGTGAAATGAGGGTTTACTCGTTCTAGGTGTGCAATGAGGGTTTACTCATGCTCCATGTGTAATGAGCCTTGGCTCATTCTAATTATATATTAAGTGATGTTGCCACATTTCCATGTTTTGATTATCTTGCTTTATCATGCCTTTATGTTCATGTTTGGTTTGTGATCCATTGATAGGACTATTTTATAACATGTACTGTATTCCTCATATTATTCCATGTTTATTCCCTTACTGGGCTTTATAGATCACCCTTTTCTTATGCATGACCTCAGGTTATCTTATGCAATGCTAAGTACGAGGGAATGTAGTGGTCATGTAAAAGAAGTTTTCAATAAGATGTTTCATTCTATGCATTTTTTATGTAATGTTCCTAAACCCCAAAGACACTAGACCTCTCGATCTTCTATGTTGTATCAAGCAAATGTTTTATGTAATAAATCATGTTTAAGTATGTAATAAAGAACAATGTTGTTATATATTCAATGATAATTATTAACATAATCCTTAAAAATATTCATATATATTTCAAAAGGATACATCCAATGTAAATAAATAGACTCATATATTCTTATCTCATACACTATATGAATCACCAAGTGAACCATTATATTAAGAAATATAGATGGGAAATAAATTTATAATTGAAAAAGTATAAGAGAATCTTCATTCTCCAACTCATCTAACAATTTTTTATCAATGACTTGTAGGATCACAAGAGTAGCTTATATGTCTATACTTATAAGAGAGGAAATTAATTATAGTTTAAACATTTTAAAATAAACAAAACACAAAACCTCTTAATATAAATTTATCAGACTCAGAATTAATCCTATTATTAGAGTGAAGAATCAGAATCACAATGGATCTGATTAATATCAAAACATATTATTTTTGCAATGAAGGTTTCACTGATAAAACAAACAATATATAAATCTAAGTATGCCGTCTATCTTTCTATTATATGCATAGTAGAATAGACCCTTTTAAAAACAATAAATACAATAGCTAGTAATAGTAAGAATGAATTACAAGCTATATTAAAATATTTAACTCTTTTAACCTTTAGAGTAAGGTAGTCAATAACCATGACTAAAGATATCCATAGTTTTATACTTACTATAAATTATGTTTTCCTTATTTGAAAATCCCTCGATATGATGATTAGAATAAGATCTATCTTCCTATCCTCAAGATCCCTCGATATGATGATCTATATACGACTTTACAGACCCAGAGTCCCTCGATCTGATGTATTTGATTCACTATTCCCCTATCACCAAAATCCCTCAATTATAATAATTATCCAACATGATTACAAAAGAAAATTTTCTTAAGGAAACAATCCTAACAAGGATTACTTAGAAATACAACTATCTAATGTATTACAAAGAATTTGGAATGAGTTTTTATCATATAGAAAACTTTTGAGAGATTGAGTTGCGAATGAGATAATATCCCAACTCTTCAAATGATTGACTATTTATAGTAGAATCCCCAATGTTCATATTTTTGAGTTAGTTGCAATGGCCACAGACAACTGGCACTTGAAAACTCATAATATTATGGAATAAATGAATGTTTGACATCATTTTTGTTAACACCATTATAGTTCTAAAAGGTATTCCTTGTGATATAAATAAGGATTATATATTTTTGATTATAAACATAGGATAGTCTGATGAAATTCCTTATCGTTTATCAATACAAAAATCCTTATGAGGATCAATCTAATTGTTTCAGTACCAAAATTCGTCCAATGGTCATGAATTTTATTAGTATGATATACAAGAGAAAAATCTAACTTCTGGCCTGATTAAAAGTAAGTTTGATATGTAGGATGCATACTCAATCCGATTATCATAATGAAGAATAATAATTTTATATTCGTAATATATAAGAACCTTTTTTTTGTGAATGGTAAAATGTAATGTTTTCTACAAAAACATACCAAAACACTTGGAATATAAAAATTTAGAAAAAAGGTTTTAAGAAAGTGTTTCTGATTTCATAAACTAATGGAACATAAACGTAATCAGTAATACTTCTTAATCAACAATATCCCCCTTTTTGGAAAGAAAAATCCTGAAAACTTAAATGAAAAATAACTTGAAAAACACATAGTCCATTGTTATTTTAAAAACTTTAAAGTTATTATTTACAGCTTCAATCCCCTTGAGTTTGTAATTATTTTGAATATGATGGAAATTATTAGAATAATTATTCCTTAAATAATACTTCTCCCTCTAAGGAATTATTCTCTCTCTAAGGAAATCATTCTCCCACTTAATAAAACATTCTCCCCATTTGCAAAATATTTTTCCCCTTAATAAACCATTACCTCCTTTGTGATTTTCAAAAAGTAATGGGAAAGAATATGAAGTTTCCTAAAATGTTATAAAAATAAAAAACAACACAATATTGAACTAACTAATCATCAATGTAAATATGAAAGAAAATATAATTAATTGGAATTGGAAAAAATTCAAGCACAAATAATTTTGATGGGGATTAATTCATAATAAACATCCATTTAAATGTTTTACAAAAATTCATGAAGAGTTCAAAGAAAAAAACTATTCTTTCTTTATTAGGTTTTTTATGAAGGCCTTTAGTTTCTTAAACTCATGCCAATCTTTTTCTAGCTTTGAAAAATTTTCTTCCAGGGCAGCCTACTTCCGAACTTCATCCTTGAGACATTTAACTTTCTCTAAGAGTTATTTATTCTGTTCCCTCATTACGATAAATTAAACTTCACAAGATCTCATCCTGCTCATCTCTAACTCCTTGTTTCACATATTTTCTTTTATAACTTTCACATCCTCTATCCGTTCTTTTGTAGCTTCTCTGAATTTTTCCACAAATTTTACTATATCCTCCACATATGGTGATATCTTGTTAAAGGATTTGGTTTATTTTAAAAATATTTTACTTAATTCAAGTAACTCATCATCATGAAAATTAATATCAAAATCCACTTGATTTGGCCACCTCACCATATGATTTCGTGATCTTTTGTGAGTAAGAGAGTTTTCTTGAAAATTATTAACTCTACTTAAATATGAATGAAAGATTCTATTAAAACATTTATTGACTCTGGTTTTTCATTGAGACTATATTGAATAAGATAAAATCTGGTTTCAAGTTTAGGAAAGTATGGAATTGTGGATTGTAATCTCTTTAAAACTTGAAAAATATAATCAAAACCCTTTTTAGTAATTTTTTCCTATGAATCCAATGAGACTGAAGAGTATTTTTGAGGTTTTATTATGTTGGTTCTAACATCCACTTCTTTACCTTTATTTTTACCCTTCTTCAAGAACATATTATCATCTGATACTTCAAGAATTTCCACATCCTTATCAGTTTCAGATTTATTAGAAACTTTAGTATGATACTACTGATCTTGTTCTTCCTTGGATGATAAATTTTATTTCTTTTTTGATAATAGTCATTGTTCCAAATTAATTTGTTATTTTTCATCCTTATGATGTTGAGAGGGCTAAATCTAATAAAGATGATGATTCTGATGATTCCTTATCGGATTGTGTTTCTTCACCATCATCCTCTTCCTTATCTTCCTCTTACTCTTCCTCTTCTTCTTATACTTATTCTGCTACTTATTCCTATTAAAATTATTATTATTCCTTTTTTCCATTTACATCTTCTTCCTTTTCAAAATTTTTATCAACTTTTTTATTAATCCCTTCTTCTAACTATCTTTCCATTCTGAATCTTTCCTTTCCTGCTAAATCTGGTTCCGATTCATTCTGAGGTAAATTTGAAACTGATTATTAAATAACATTATTTCCCTTTCCCTTATATGCTATTAAAGGGATTTTATCAAGAACAACAGGTGTTTCTTCAAAAACTAATCCAACTTTAGGAATGACTTGATTAGTGTGGGATATAAGAATCACTGAATTATCATATTCTTTTTCAACTCATTTTAGAAAAACTTACAAAATATGGGATTCTTGAAATCTCTTATTTTTCTTTATTCATTTCTCCTCTTAATTAATATATTCAATAGTATGAATATTTAGAGCCTTTGCCTCTGTAGGGTCATTTTCAAACTCTGGATCCTCGGGCTTCTTTTGAGCCTTATGAGCCATTAACTTCTCAAAAACATCATCATGAATTTTTTTCTTCATTTCTTTCACTTAACTGGAGGACAAGTCTCATCCTTTTTATTCTTCTTATTATCTTCCTCATCTTTAATTGGGGTTTGAGCTTCAGATACATCTCCTTAAAATTTTTCAACAAACTTCTTGGTCTTAAAATAAAAAACTAACTTCATCCTCAACATAGTGTCTTCATTGATAAAATAAATATTTTTCATAACTAGATACAATTTATTATCTACTTTAAATATCTCCATACACTTCACTATCAACTTGTTGATGAAATCAAGGATCATAATAATATTTGACTTTATTTAGGAGGTACTAATATTTTTTTACCACAATGAAGATGAATTTTACCCGATCAATATTCCTTATGTTAACAAAATAATATCGAACAAATAAATATAAAACCTTCATCCTATATCTACCACCTTTCCTAGGGATAGACTATCCTTGCATCCAAAATGTAATGAATTTGTTATTTAGAGTTAGATATGAAACTTTTCTATGTTTTTCGTAAAAATAAAATAAAGAGTCTTCAACCTTATTTTTATCAAAGGTTCCGAGTCTTCTTGGTATCTTATAAGAAGGTAAATATGCTTATCCTTCTAAAGGTAAACCAACCAAGTCTTCCAACCTTCTATAAGAAAGTTTGTATCTCTTTCAAAACAAGGTGAAGGATATTGTATCCTTGCCATCATCTTTATCAAATGGAACATATGCACATAATTATGAAACTACCTCAGGATAATATAAATCAAAATCCACTTCCAAATTCTCTAAACAAACTAATTCACATCCTTGGAAAGAAATAATATTCTTAAGAGATGAATTTTACTTATCAAGACACGATAGTTTAACAAGGCTTTCCTTGAAAACAATTCACTTAGAAAAATCCTCTTTGGCTTCCATCATAACTAGATCTGAGATCAGTGATTGGATGTAAAGGAAAAGTATCAGTAATAGGCGTTAGAAGGGTACAATAGCTTAGTAGAGAAAACTCTGATGAATTGATGTGGTACAACAAAGTTACTCACCCTTATATAGTTGTTGGGGGTGAATATTCCACTTTATTAAGAAAACCAAATGATGATATTTAAAAACTTCTAATTTGATGGTCAAGATTCTATCCGAAGAATGTTTTTAAATGTTTATTTGAACTCTCAATGTTTTAATTTTTTTTTCAGAGTGAGGCTCATTCCGATTAGATTTTTTTAAAATTTGAAAAAAACATAATCTTTTATAAAACTAAAAGTATAGAAAGAAAAATTATAAACTAAAGTAATTAAAAACTGAAAAACATAAAATAATAGAAGATTACTTTTCAGAGTAGAAGGATCCATCTGTACGATTAACCTGCTCTTCTTGGATTTTGTAAAATAAATTGATTATGATAGTTTTTTATAACAAAATCTGAGCCAAGAAATTTTATAACAATTTTTGAGTCTGAGAATAATTTTGAAAAATTTGACTCCAATAATTTTATAAAATGGTTTATTCTGTAAAAATAATTACAATAAATTTTTTTTAGAAAAACAAAGCGATTTATAAAACTAAAAGTTTTTAATAAATACTAAAAGTTTTAGTGTTTTTGAAAAAAACAATAAAAAATGTACTTACCCTATAAAAATGGGTTTATTAATGTAAGGATATTGGTAAAAAAGAAGTAGATATGAATGATTAATTTACATTGATCATTCCTAACTTTTGTTTATTATATTAAAATCTATCAGAACTAAGTGGTTTTGTAAAAATATTAGTAATTTCTTCTTTAATTATGATGAATTTTAAAATTATATATCCTCTAAGTGTGTGATTCTGAAGGAAATGATGTATTATATCTTTTTGTTTTCCAAATGAGTGAGGTTATAGGTTTTTAATTAAAGAAATATCACTTGTATTATCACCAATATTTTGAGTTTTAGTAAAACTCATACCATAGTCTATGAGTGTGTGTTGCATCCACAACACTTGAGAACAAAAACTTCCAACTACTACATATTTGGTTTCTGCAGTGGAAAGTGCTACTGAGTGTTTCTTCTTACTTGACCAAGAAAATAAAGAATATAATAATAAATTAAAATTTCTAAATGTAATTTTCCTATCCATTCTACGACCTCCAAAGGCATCTTCTCAAAAAACTCTTTAGTCCAAAAACATTTCCAGAAGAATAGAAAAGGCCTAAATCTATAGTTCCCTTAATATAATGAAAGACTATTTTAAAAAAATTTAGATGATATTCTTTTGGATTGCATGAAATATTGTACATAATCATACTGAAAAAATTAAATATGGATGAATATATATTATGTAAATCAAAATTCCAATCATACATCTAAATTTTTTCTAATCAATCAGTTTCCCAACCTCATCAAGATATAAATTATTGTATATACCAATATGAGTACTAATACTTTTAATATTGTCATATCCAAATTTATTAATAATATATTTTATATACTTATGTTGAGATATAAAATTTCCTTATGTTTTTTTAATTATAAAACCAAGGAAAGATGTTAACTGACCCATCATACTCATTTCAAACTCAGACTTCATAATATCTGCAAAGTAATTTTTTAAATATTATTGAGTTGAACCAAATATAATGTCATAAAAATAAATTTTTACAATCATAATGTATTTATTAACTTATTTTATAAAAATAGTTGGATCCAAAGCTCGCTTAAAAAAATTATAACATAAATTCATTTAACTTATCATACCAAGCTCTAGGGGCTTGTTTAAGTCCATATAGTGCTTTGGTATGTTTATGAACATACTCTATATGTTTTTTATTTTAAAAACTAGAGGGTTATTCTATAAAAACTTTCTCCTAAACACATACATTAATAAATCCAAACTTCACATCCATTTGAAATAGTTTGAAATTAAAGAATGTTGTAATGACTAGAAGTATTCGAATAGCTTGAAGTATTGCTACCAAAGAATAAGTTTCTTAATAATATATTTCCTCTTATTAGTTATATCACTTAGATAAAAGTCTAGATTTTTTTTCTAATTATTATTCCATTTTTATCACATTTATTCCAAAAAACCCATTTTACTCCAATTATATAGGTTTCTATAGGTCGTTCAACTAAATTAGGGAATTTGTTCCTTCCAAACTCATTGATCTCATCTTGAATTTCTTTAATCCAATATTCATCACCTGAAGCCTCGTCAGGATTCTTAGGTTTAAATTGGGATAAGAAATATAGATGTTCAATTTCATTTCTTAAGGAACTTCTAGTCTTAATAAGTTGATCTACATCACCAATGATATTGTCACTAGGATGATTCCTAAGAAACAACTTACTTCTTGGGTTTTCAAAAGTTTGTTCTTCAACAGTAGGTATAAAATATCTATGAGGAATAACTTAAAAAACTAATTCTTGAGTTATTTCTTTATACTAATAAATTTTCAACAAAGGTTGAAAATCATTTTTAGAAATAACATCCGAGGATGTAGTTTGAGGTTATTTGAAAAAAAGGGTTCAGTTTCATCAAACTTAACATGTACAACTTCCTCAAAAGTACACAATTTTTTATTAAAAAACTCTATAAGCATTAGAAGAAGTATAATAACCTAATAATGTTAGTTTATAGGATTTAGGTGAAAAAATAAGAAAATTATTTTTCATATCCAAGATTAATACTTTACAACCAAATAATTTGAAGTAAGAAACATTTGGTTTTATTCCTTTCCACAACTCCAAAGGAGTTTTATTAATAAAAGGTCTAATTAAAAATCTTTGTATTGTATGGTAGAAAGTATTAATCACTTAAGCCCAAATTTTTTTAGCAACTGAGTATTAAATTAGCATGGCTCTAATTATTTATTGAATATTTCTATTTCTTCTTTAAACAATACCATTTTTCTAGGGAGTTTTAGGTTCTGAAAAGTTATGTTCAATACCTTTCTTACTACAAAAAGTTTCAAAATCATAATTTTCAAATTCTCCACCATGATCACTATGAATAGTTATAAAGGGGACATTTTTCTCATTTTTAGCTCTAGCTAAAAAAGTTTTAAAATAACTAAAGGATTCAAATTTATTTTTAAGAAAATAGACCCAAGTATATCTAGTGTAATCATCAACTAAGACATATATATAGTATTTTCCACCAATAATTCTAGTTTTTGTAGGACCAAATAAGTCCAGATGCACTAACTATAAAGCATCAGAATTTGAGACTTTACTAATAGATTTAATGCTTGACTTATATTTCTTACCACATTGACAAGGGTCACATAATTTTGAAGTATCAAACCTATGTTTTGGTAGATCCTTAACGAGTCATTTCTTAGTCAACTTAGATAATTTTTAAGGGTATAATGTCCTAAACTTATATTCCACAACCAATATTTATCTTCCATAGCACTAAGTCAAGGTAAGTTTTAGCTCCTATAGTCTTCTAAGTTTAATGTGAAAATAATCTCATGCTGATTGGAAGAAAGAATAAATTCCTCCTTAGAACTATGTAATAAAAATTTATCATTCCTAAAGTTCATAATGTAACCTTCATCACATAATTTAATTATTATAATAAGGGTTTTCTTAAGTCCAACAACAAATAAAACATTTTAAATATGATATTTTCCAAGAAGAACAATATTACTTATTTTGATAATCTCTCCTTGAGCATCATCTCAGAAAGTTACTTTTATATCTTTTATCTTGATTATATTCTAAAGAAATATTTGTTTCCAATCATGTTCCTGGTATAGCCACTACCAATGTACCATTTTTCCCTAAAAACAAAAATATTAGTTTTTCCAAACTCAAACATTCTTAGGTGCGGTATTGTTAGAAAACAAAATTTTAGCTAACCACATTGGTCTGATATTTTTAGGAAAATGTAACTTCCTTAGAAAAATAAGACTTATGAAAACCTAATGATTGTAAATTTTTAAAGGAATTATATTTCATCTAGTCCCCACCACTTTGGCACTTGGTGAAAATGGTGAACTATTAGAAACAAAATAATTATTGCTAAAAACAAGTTTTTTATTTGTAAAACGCATTTTGGAACTATTAACATAAGGTATAATTTGTTTATACATATTCTTAAAGTTTTTCTTACCAATGGTAAAAATTGTAAAAATTTTCTTTAAACTAGAAATTTTATATTTTAGTTTAATAATTAAATTTTTATCCTCACCAATATTATTTTGAGAACAAAGTTTTGTATGTAAATCATTTTTCTAAAAAATAACTTTCCAAAATATTTTAGAATAGTATATTTCTCAAAAATACTTTTATCAAGATCTTTAGAGAGATCTAATATTTAATTATTTAAAATAGATATTCTCTAACCTTACATATCATGTTTAGATTTGGCATTATCAATTTTTTTTCAAATCTTAAAATTATCATTTTCTAATAGTTCTACAAATCTGGAAACTTCATCATTACTTGGTAAAAAATTATCTTCTTTTGAGGAAGAATCTTCATCAGAATTTGTAGAATTTTTCTCATTAGGATTATTTTAATTTAAATAAATATTATTAATGGATTCCACTGTATATACCTTTTTTATTAGAAAATTATTGACTGTGGGTAGATTTTAAAAAATACCAATGTTTCTATATCTGTAAATTTCATTTTTAGAAGAGTATTTAGAATAATATCTAGCACTGGCACTCAATGTGTCAGAATATTTAAAAACATTCTTTCATTTTTATTTATATTATTTATTTTCATTTATTTTAGAATTTATTTCATTCTTATCTTTCATTTTCAGCTTTGGACAAATAGGTTGGATATGTATTGCTTTATTTCATTCATAACAAGTGACATCAAAATCCTCCATATCACCTTTATCCTTATGAATTTTCTTATATCAGTATTCAAATTTTTTCTTTCCAATAATATTATTCATCCTTCTTAAAATATTTGTTAACTCATTCTCTAAATGTTCTAATATACTAAAATATATCTGGACAACAACTTTCTTATTCCTATATGATTTAAAAACATTCTCAGCCGCCTAAAATTTTGAAGGTGTAGTATATGTGTAGCAAAAGAAACACCACCATTTTGGGTTTTTCACATTCCCATTATCTCTTTTAAGGATTCCTTCATATTTCACGAGGATTCCAATTAAATCATAAATAATAAGATTTGTTAACTTCCTCATATCATCCAAATGTATTATTTTTTATTACCAACTAAAATATCACCATCAATACCTTTTTTCCAAGTTATTGTAAATTATTTATAATAGTCATGAATCATTAGTGCATCTTGGAAACTAACGATCCTAGTAGAAAATCAAAATCTTAGTAATCAAATATAAAAATAGATCGTTTTATTTCCACAACTTTAGATGTACCAAAATGTGTTACTTCAAATTTACTCCAAATACTATTGGAAAATTCACAAGATGATATATGAATGTATATATTCATTGTCATAGAAAATAATAAATTATTTCTGACTTTATAGTTCAACTGATATTCCAATTTCTCTGCATTTGTAAAATTAGAAACTTCCTTATCAGAAATATTGTATTTTTCAGTAAGCATCAAGAAGTTATCAACTCTAGTGGTGATCATAAAAGTTTTTATTCTATATCTTCAAAATTCATAGTCATTCCCAACAAAGATTGGTAGTATAATAGGATTCAGATTATCAAGAGATCCAACATTCATACCTGCCATCTTAAAACAATATAAATTCTTTTCTGAAAATACATTTTAGTGTAATAAAGTTTATAAAGAAAAAGTTTATATCAAACCATAAAAAACTTTTAGTAAGTAAAGAAATTAAAAACTATTAAAGTATATAAGTAGTTTAAACCTTCTTTATTACCAAATATAGGATCATAAGAGTATCTTAGATGGCTATTCTTACAAGAGGGGGAGGGTGAGTTGTAGTTTAAAATGTTTAAACTAAACAAAACACAAAACCTCTTATTGTAAATTTATCAGACTCATACTTAGTCTGATTATCAGAGCAATGAATTAGAATCATAATGGATCCAATTAATATCAATGTACGTTACTATCATAATCAAAGTTACACAGATAAAAAATATTATAGAAAGATAATTATGATGACTATCTTTCTATTACATGCACAATGGAATATAAACTTGTAAAAACAAGAAATAAAATAATTTGTAATAATAAGAATGTTTTACAAGATATATTAAAATATTTAACACTTTTAACCTCAAGAGTAAGGTAGTCAATAACCTTTACTAAAGGTATCCAAAGTTTTATAATTACGGTAATGTTTATCTTTCCTTACATGGAAATCTCTCGATACAATGATCAAAATAAGCTCTGTATTCCTATCCACAGAAGCTCTCAATACAATGATCGACATATGTCTTACTATCCCTAGAATCCCTTGATCCAAATGATCAAATTCAACATCTTCCAATCCCAAAAACACTACTAGATAGTCAGTAAATAACAAAGATTTAAAACAGTTGGTGTCGGAAGGAAAACCATTGGTATACCATATGCCAACAATTTTCCAAACCTTTGGGTAGTATGGAATGGGTATAGGCCTATACCAACGGTTATCCATAAACTGTTGGTAAAAGACCTTGAAAATTATTGTATACCAATGGTTGTAAACAAACCGTTGGTACATATCATCTGTACAAACTTTACCAACGGTTATAGAAACATTGGAATAGAGTTTTTACAACGGTTTACTAAAAATGTTGGTATAAATATGCATTTCAACACTATACCAACAGTTATAAACCTTTGGTAAAGGGTTTTCCCAAAATTTAGCATAGAAGATAGCGAACTCACCCTTCCTTTGCATATAGAACCATCAACCTACAGAAAAAACAACATATGAGCTCAATATTGAGTTTTCAGTTGAATTTGAATAATTACATGTTTTTTGGTCTATATGTAATTGTACTAGGAACCTAAATAAAAAACGTCATAGGAACTTGAACTTCATTAACTTTATGAAGAATGGAAAATTATTTTTGCACTATAAAATTATGTTGAAATTTATTTAATGGATGGAAATTGGCACTACTAAAAGGTATGGAAAGTCCATAAAGGGTGGTAGGAATGATGGCATGGTCAGAAATTGCTTTGTTTTAAGGGATATTAACTTTTACACTTTGTATGGTAATATGGATAAGGGCCCTAGGGATCTAAAAAATCCTTGTAAATAATTATGAGGGTGGATCAATATGCTGGTAATTTAGTGTTTGATGTAGATTTAGGGTAGTACTTCAAGAGGCCTAATCGAAAATATGGTTTAGGCTGGGAAATATTATCATGAGGGGTTATAGGAAGATGATGAGGATTTTTATTCTAATTACTTTATTAATAGATTATTTATGAAGTCAAGGCATATAAATGGAAAAACCACTTATTAGGATGTGTTATTTTTTTATCCAATTTATAAAATAGAAGAAAGACTTATCTATGGGTCTTTTAAGGCCCATTCTGTTGTTTAGGGTGATTCCATTATAGGAGATTATTTTTATGGTCCTTCAACTGGTCCCTCTAATGGAAAGAGGGACTTTATAGAAACTAATATTCTATCAATATTACTATGAATGGAAAGGACTTAGTGGTAGCTAGATTAGATCAAAATTGGAAAGCTGTTGGGGATCACGAGACCAATAAAACAAGCAATAATAAGGTAAAACTAGATTTTCCTAGGCATATTTATAAGGATATAAGGCTTAAGCATGTTATAATAAAGTGTTTTTAATATCCTACACATGGTATATCTGCTATAGATCCCCCTAAAGATGCACTTTTTTATACATGTAAATTGATCACTAGAGAACCATTATCCATTGATGGTCTTACTAAATCAAATAATTATCTATTATGGATCAATCAAAGTACATCATCCACTAGAAAATTATGACTATATTGATCCATAGAGGGGAGATTTGAGGTATATTAAATAATTTGGATGATTTTATCTTGTTGTGAATTTAGTAGGGACCTCCCAGTAACTTATTTGAGCTATTGGTTAATCATTCATTGGTAATTATGCTCAATAAGAAAGGAAAAATCAAGGGAGGAAAATTTATCACCAAATTATAAAGGGTCCTGATATCTGTGAGAGGGCCCAACCACTCACCTCACATGGAAATATAATGTTTTTATATTTTTATACTCTATAGATGATGATAATGGTTGTATTTTTTGGAAAGATATACTTTTATAAAGTGATGGTAGAATCACTACAATTTGTGTAGTGTACTGACCCAAAATCCATGTAGATAAAGAACATGAATTAATATAAAACTTTCTCATGTGTTCCTTTATGCACATCACATTATGCATTACTAAATGCACATAAATATTCCAGTTTAACAAAGTTTGGTTGGAACTAAACCATAAATATCCTTAAACAAACAGCCACATGCTGCATCAAACAATATTATTTATTATGGTTTAATTCATCTAAATTCACACCAGGATTTCATAGGCATGGGTAACATTCAACCCTTATGGAATACACTATATCAATGATCAATGAAATTTTTTCAATATGGGGATTTGACAGAACTATCTTCAAATGGAGGTAGAAAAACAACTTGAATAATAAACAATATAGTTAAATAAACAAATTAAAAGAATTTGGACATTTATTATGTAACTAACTTTAACTTTCAGAATAACCACATAAATAAACCCAAATCAATACCACCAACACCTAAAATGCACCTCAAAAATACCTATAGTAGAACATAATTAACTAATTAAAAAATAGAACTACCTACAATGCAATGCATCTTCAATAAAAACATCAAAACATAACTCACCTACAATCCGAACTACCAACAATCAAAATAGAAAATAGTAAATAATCGAAATAACTGCCCACTACAGTCAAAACACCAATAGAAAATCCCCAACCTACAATGAAACCAACAAAACATCATCAAAAAACAAAACCTATAATGAAACCAATAGAGCATCCAAAAATACCAAAAAACAAATACCTAAATAATGATAATATAATAGATCAATTGATTCATTTAACCATTTATAACAAACATACAAAATATCACACATATATCCAGTCATAACAAATCATCAAACATTATATGTCATAAAGTTCAGTAAAAAATGTAATGGATCAATCTGTCTCTCATCGCCATCACTATTATCACTGTCATCATTAGCCTCATCCTTTTCCTCATTCATTTACCTATAGTCATCCCCATAATAATCCCCGTCCTCATCCTCAGCCTCATCCTCGGCCTAATCCTCCACCATGGCATCAGCCTTGGCCTCGCCATCATCCTCACCATCACCATCGCCATCACCATCAAAAGGAAAAAATATGCTCGAACACCACTATGACTACCTCCTGTTGCACTATATAATTAATTCTTTGATGACCTATATTCATCACAATCCATGTTAGTCTCTGGTTGAAGTGATGGTCATAAAACATTATCTAGTTTCATAAATTTAGTGTTTTCCAATTCAACCCATTCTTCAACCTGTGTGACCCTTTTTCAGCATGTTCTACCCATACCTTAACCTTTTTCAACTTGTTGGTACTACAACTGGTACCTTAAGTGGGCTAATACATCATTAGTACTATACTCTTCCTAGGTCTTCATCATACTTTAACATGGTTCTCATCCCCCAAAACCTGATGTAACTGATCATTTAGCCCAAACTTTTCAGGTTCCTGGGCATCAAGGGCCTCCAAATAAGCTTGTTACAAATATAAATACATCATTAAGCTACAAAATAGATATTTAAATTTTAAATCATCAAAGTAAAACTTACAATTTTCAATTATGTTATTTCATTAAGTACACTTCCATCTTTTTTCTTTCCACTCAAGAAAAATAGTTTTTCTCAAGGCACACATCCTTCAATAGTCAATACCTCCCTCTACAATGAAATTGAATGTAGGAATCCATAATTTAAAATATGTTACTAATAATGAATTTCAAATCTAAAAATATATCAAAATTTTATAAATCAAATGAATTATAGAGGAAATAATAGAAAGTGCAAGTCCTAAAGGAAAATTATAAACTAATGTCGTACTGTCTTCCTCTCATGATCTGACATCATAGTACACCCCAAAGTGTGGAGGTATTTTTTAGCATCAATGTTATTTTTATTTTTTCTATGTTATTCATAAATAAAATTCAATAATACAAAAGAAGGTATTAATGAAAAACATGAAAATTTTCCTTTAAAGCCCCAAATGTGATTAATACGTTAAACTTGGTACTCATAAAATGAGTAATAATTGGTCGATACTATTCTATCAGACAATAATCCATGATAGGTATCACCTATAACTCTATTCCAACTCTATCACACCAGGCAATATATGACTTGTTCTTATAGACTCTCCAAATATCACCAAATTCCATTAGACGTGATGGCCACACACCCTCACCATCGGGAAAATTAAAATGAATATGAAACCAAAATATTAATTTATATAAATAAAATAATATTATTACATTAAATTAAATATATTTTTTACCCATATCTGTGCCCAATCATTATGCTTGACTTTGTTTGGAAAGTGACTCCATGAGAGCGGGGTGATTAGAATTATGTCAGAGTATTTGGAAAGCATTACCAAAAAACTCTAACATTTCTGCCCTATTTTTTTGATCCTTTGGTTTTACATTGTTGTAGTCCACTGTCAACTATGTGTGGTAGTGCCACAAAAGACACATGTGTGTATGCCCCCTTTCCTATCAATAGATATAGATGTTATTATAACAACCCGAGATTTTATAAGATACATTCTTTTTAATTTCATTCATATCATCTATTGTACGACACACCAAGATTATCTTGCGCTATACGCAACACTGTATTAGCTTGTAGTATACGCAACACTTTTCTTGGCTCTTGTTACACACAATTTCAAATTCGTTTGATAGAAGTTATTCTACGCAACATTGAGTGTATATATATATATATATATATTCAATGTATAAATAAAATATGGTTGGATTATATTATATGCAACAACAAAGGAGTTGTGCAATACACGCAACCCTGACTTGGCTTGCATTACACGCAATCGCGACCTTCCTCGATAGCGTGTGTTGTACGCAATACCGGGTTTTACTAAACAACGATATATTATTATAATATTGGTATGAACTAGCCGTTATAAATAGTGTTAACTAAATTTTTAATTTTATAACATTATTATTCATCTTACACATTTCTAGAACATGGTATAAGAACAAAATAATTTTTTGGGTAAAATAAGTATTTTTAAAAAAATGCAGTTTTGTCGCCTTTTGATGGCGCACCCACTTTAAATCTAGTTTTTGACATGTTTATAAGTTAAATTTGACAAAATAAAATTCTTCTTTTGAATCAGGATATAAAAATTTACATTAGATAAAGTTTTGATATTTTTCCGATAACTTTCATATTTTAATGAATAGTAAAAACACGCTATATTTTAATTAAAAACAACTTTTTCATCGTAATATCTTATGTGGTTAAATTATAATATTGAATGGTTTTAAAGTTTAAATAGAATATATTTTTACCATTTAATATAATTTATTTCATTATCATTGATTTTACCCTGAATTCGTAGGTTAAATCAATTCAATCTTTTGCAATGTTTTAAAGAAAACCCGTTTTCTTTCGACAACGGGATTAATTTTAATTTAATTTCTACATATTTTGTGTATTGAATTTGGAAAAATGGATTCCATATTTGGAATCAGTGGGTCCAAATTATGTTAATAAGCTACTTTTTATTTTTGGGCATTGTGAATAGTAACTACGGTAAATTTTATTTACTATAGTTAAAGGTAAATCGGGTAATGAAGGGTAAATATAAGATTATAAAATTACCCTAACACTTGAAAAAATCCTATTGGATGGATAAAAGTAGTCCCATATAACCTAAGGGTCGGATTCGATTCATTTTATGGAATTTTTTCCATGAAAATAATTTAATTATTATTAAAACCAAAGAATGTGACAACATGTCACTTTCTTAAATCGTATAAGTATAATAATTTTAATGTAGTGATAAACTTCATGAAACTTCAAACATTAATAGTCTCCAGAAATCTAATACAATTATATACATCATAGGAATTTATTTATAATTTTTAGGGATTAAATAATTATCATTTATTATGACACAAAGATGATGCAGTAATTTTCTTATTAATGAAATACTGACATAATTAATGTTATAAATGCCCAAATAAATGTAATTTGAGGCTTTTTATGACTTAAATTAATTTTCTAGGTTACTATGACATTTTATTGTTGATATAAGTAACTTGGACCGAACTTATCATTCTGTTATGAATTTCATAAAAATCATGTACCAAATAGTGTCAAAATTGACATAAATTAGTTTTTAAAACAAATATTATATTATTAATTGTTATTTAATTCCTAAAAATCTAAGGTTCGGCCAAATGACTTAGATAAGGATAGATATATTAATAATAAACAACTTGGGGTTCGTTTGGTTTGTTATGGTAAGTTTATTAACCATATAGTGTAAGAAAACAAAAAGACACGGTAAAAGTTAAATTATTTAACTTAGAGTTAAATCTAATTGATAAGGTTAAAATAATAACCTAAACTTGTCTAAATCCTATTGGATGAGAGGATTGCGACCCATCCCCACTTTATCTTCGAAATAAGACCCTTTGGAACCAATATAAACCGAATTTGACCTTAATATAAAATAATATTTTGAGATTTTCCTAAGGTGCCCATCTCCTCCCTTATAAAAGGCCACCTCCTCCATCTCCTCCTCACACCAATTTGAGCATTCAATCACGGAAAACCCCTGAAAAAATCTCTTCTCCACTTCCCTAGTATCATCCTAGAGGTTCTGGTCTTCTTCAAAGTCCATCCTTAGTTCTTTAAGTGGAGGTTAAGTGAAGATGTATCAAAAAGAGGTAATATCCATTACCGATCTTTTTCAATTTCTTTATTCTTCAACTTCTTCTTCTTTAGTTGTTTAATGATAAAGTAATAACATAAGTATTTATTATATACTGATATGTTATTATAAATATGAAACAACTCTAATTAACCTTCTATCCATCCTATGGAAAAAGGAAATCACCGCGCGTGCGTACGTACGGAATACCGTCTCCACGCCGTGGTGTAATCTATTTTCCACCACCACCTTACTTGGATGGGTATAATGGTGTAAATAATGACTATATATGACTATTATAAAGTGATATTGATTCTGAAATAGTATACATACACTCCAATACAATTCCACGATCATAGTAACGATATCATCACTCGTGCGTACGTACAGAATACCGTCTCCACGATGTGATGCGACTCGTTCTACATGATCTTCATTTCATAATGATTATATAAATGAATTTAATGAATGAATATGATATATTTTACACTAATACCATTCTAGAAATGAGGTATCTATAACCTAAAGATAAGAATAAGAATTTATTCGACAAACACGCATAAGAACAAAAAGTAATAAACACCCGAATAACAAGTAGTAATGAAATATTACTAATAAGAAGCTAAGAATATGACCATATATGATATCATAACAATAAGTATTATTCTGGAATAAGTCAATAACATTATTTAAATCATTATATAGGAGGTTCGGACACTTACGAAGCATATCAGACCTAAGGTAAGGGAAATATCACAATCTCATTTTTATCCGAAATTGTTTATACTTTGGTATTTACTGGGGTGTATTTTATCATCCACATCCATGTTTCCTCAATATGTAATATTTATATCCTTCTACAATAGTTTATATCCAATTTTACCCTTCAGTGAGTTTTTAGTAAAAGATGTGAAAGGAATCTTTTTTCGTTTTTCGTACGAGGTACTTTTTTACTTCTCCGACAAAAGTACGAGAAGAATGTTTTTTAACTTATACGGCATGAATGGATTTTTAAAACATTATTTAAAAGAATAATACTTTACAAGACTTCATGTTTATTTTTAATCAACTTATTTTAGTTTAAAATTGTATGACATGTTAAATAAAGGAAAGTGTTTTTGAAGTAGAAAGAATATTTTCCTCAAGAATGGAGTTCAAGAGTTTTGTCAAAATTATTTTCCATATAAGATAATATAGGGTTTTGTTTATATCCCTATTATTACATGGATTTGATTATGTTGTGATGGAAATATTTTTATGAATTCCTTTATCTTATATGAATTGTTTTATGATGTCACGAGGTTTAAGATTCCCATTTTTATTAAATGGGTTATGCTATGATGTATGGTTTATGATTTTGTGGCACACATAAGAATGGTATCATTATGAGATAGGTGGGACCTATAACTCCCTCCAATGAATTGGGTAAAGATTTTATATCTCATGAGATAGACATGGCTGGAACGGTAGGTTATACCGGTTCAGTGAAATAGGACTGAAACGAGGAATGAACTCAGTTCAGAAATGGGCTTTGTCCACTAAGATAGTCTTGGCAATGAGTCTTGACTAATAAGAAATGATTCTCTATGATTATGTGTGTATGACACAAAGTTTCATGTTTTAAGTTATGATTATTGGGATTACATTTCACTACTATGATTTATCCCATGTTATGATATTATGATCTGTTTTGCAGGTTAAGATTTCCAAAATGTTATGTTCTTATGAATATGATGTGATTGATTTTTTCTTTTGTTTACCCTTACTGAGCATTTGAGCTCACCCTTTTATGTTTTCTTTTCCCCAGGATATAAAGAAAGGTTTTAGGTAAGAAAAAAAGGGAAGATCTTTATGGGAGATGTTGAAGATCTTTCACCATGATTAGAAGATTACGTTCTGAGTTTCCAAAGACACTAAACTATTATGGTCCTTGTGTGTCTGTTTTTGTTATGTATTAAGTATTCTGCTAAAGTAATGTAATGTCCGTGTACGTTAAGTTTCGGGTCTCTACAGTTGGTATCAGAGAAAAGGTTTAGTCAACCTTTGGAAACTAGGATGCGAGAACTTTAGTGAGATCCCTAGAGATATTTCTAAGGTATGTCTAGGGATGTACCTAAGGTTAAGTATAAGTATAGGTTATAGTCCTAGAATCGCGCTAACGATCTTAGAATTAAACCTAAGATGTTAGATATTGAAGGTACTCCCCCTTTATTGTGTTGTTTTCCCTAGCATGATTTTTGCCTCTTACACTATTCTTTTTGGGTTTTAGACGATGGCTGGAACCCGAAGGAAACGTGTTGATCAATGCAATGGACAATTCAATGATTGTCCTCCTGAACAAACAAATGTTATGGGAGATGGAGTGCAAAATCTTATTTCTATACTTACACAAGCTATGAATCATTCTGTACTTCCAAATGAGCAGAGAAGGGAACAATATTCTATTGAGTCCTTCATGAGGCAACGTCCACCTTCTTTCAGTGGGTCTTCTGATCCACTTTTTGCTGAACAATGGATCAGTACCATTGAAAAGATATTTTCAGTTCTTCAATGTTCTGAACATGATAAAGTCCTCTTAGCAGTATATCGTTTGGAAGGTGAAGCTGATCAATGGTGGAATCTTATCAAGAATACGAGGCAAAGAGATGAAATTGAGTCCATGGAATGGGACGAGTTCAAGAAATTATTTTTCAATAAGTACTTCCCTCGTATTCTTCGAACAAAGATGGAGAAGGAGTTTCTTGAACTAAAGAAAAAGGATGATGAATCTGTTGGTATATACGAAGCGAATTTTACAAGGCTTGCAAGGTATGCATCTGGATTTATCATCCAACCTGAAAGTAAAGTTGATCGATTCTTCAGTGTCTTAAAACCAAATCTTCAAAGGGCATTAGCTATAAGAGACTTTCGTAGCTATGAAGAAATTGTGCATTGTGCTATCAAGGTAGAAATGGAAGTTGGTATTACTTATCCATCTCATAGTTTTGACAAGAAACGAAAGATGGAGTTCAAGGAGAAATCTCAGAATAATGGTGAAAAGAAGATGAATGTTTCCTTATGCTCAAAGTGTGGAAAGAAGCATGGTGGAGATTGTCTTAAAGGGACAAGTAAATGTTTCAAATGTGGAAAGGAAGGTCATTGGGCATTTGAATACCGCAATGATGGGAAGAAGATGTCTAATGATGCAAACAAAGGAAGGGATAAACAGAATGAATCTACTACACTTCAATGCTTCAAGTGCAAGGAAATGGGGCATTATGCTAATAAATTCCCTAATACAAGGGTTAGTGATGATCAACATGAGCAACCACTTAAGGCAAAGGACAAAGGGAAGTCACATGCGATCACCATTGGCGATGTTGAATATGATAACGATGTGGTGGAATGATTAAGTAATGGGATTCCAAAATAATGTTGTATATAGTATCGTGGAATATTGGAATATTTATGTATTGGTCTATTGTGGTTTTCAATAATTTTATGGTACCGGTAACCATGGAAAGTGATTGAGATATTTTTGGAAAAAAGATGATATGCGCATAATGAAGGGAAAACGAGAAAATGAAATATTTGACAGTATTCATGAGCTCATGATTGATATTAGGACTAAGTGATATCATGGTTTGAGTATATAGAAGTTTGAGGATTTTGGTATGTGGAAAGTGCTAACTTTTAACTGCATTCATGTTTTCACTAAGGTTCAATGGGTATTCAAGAGAATACATGATTAAGGCCTTTGAATGTTTGGAATGTGACCAACAAGACATATCTTATGATATATGGGGATCAACGATGGTATTAAATCTATGGTAATCGTTTTAACTATATTATGAGAGTGGAATGTAGTATTATGGATAATCCTAAAGATTGGAATGGATTATGTTGGACATAAGTTAGTATTGTTTAAAGATAGAAGTTTTTCGATATTATTGATGAGATGTTATAGTAATATAGTTTTAGAAAAAGGGTAACCTGCAGGATGGGCGACAACCCATCACGTCAGACAAGGCCATGGGAATAGAACCCACAACCGAAGTTCGACTGGCCTTTATCGCCTACCACTGGCCTACAGGAAGTCCCTGTTTAGTAGAAACTAGTTTTATTATATTAAGCAGTATAAGTCCATTTTAGGAACTATATAAGATTAATCTCACTATAGATGGACTTATGTATTTTTTTTGATAACTTTTCTAACCTTTTGTTTGAGACAGATGGAATGACCCATCATTCTATCACATGATCTAGTAACACATCATGAATGACAAATTCAACTTCATTTCTTTAAGAGATGAAGTGGAAATTGTCCAAAGAATGACAAACGGTGAGACTATACCAAAATCACGAAAGTATTTCTTCTAATTCCAATTTCATCAACTTTAGGGAAATGATCTTGAAAAACCAAAAATGTTGTCCTACTGCCCTTATATCCGATGAATCAGATGCTACCTTAGATCACCACAAATCAATAGCTTTGTGATTGTTGTCTTTTTCATAGCCATGTTCTCTACCACTCTCCATCAGAACATGACAGTTAGATTTCTCTTCCATGTCCATATTTTCTCCTATATGGAAACCCAGTGATGAGCTCATTTGGGTAACTGTTATATTTCATACTTTAGTTTTTAAAGTTCAGTTTTGGTATTTCTTTTTACGATGTGGGTTTTTATGAATAGTAAATGATTTATAACCCCGATGAATTTTGAGGGCGAAATTCATTTTAAGGGGGGTAGAATGTAACAACCTGATATTTTATAAGATACAATCTTTTTAA
The DNA here is from genome assembly GCA_963277665.1 of Viscum album. Classification (NCBI taxonomy): domain Eukaryota; kingdom Viridiplantae; phylum Streptophyta; class Magnoliopsida; order Santalales; family Viscaceae; genus Viscum; species Viscum album. The sequence continues at coordinate 1,595,723,236 of OY728130.1, read as the reverse complement.
TTTAATTCATATCTTCTATTTTACGAGACACCAAGATTATCTTGCGCTATACGCAACACTGTATTAGCTTGCAGTATACGCAACACTTTTCTTGGCTCTTGTTACACACAATTTCAAGTTCGTTTGATAGAAGTTATTCTATGCAACATTGAGTGTATATATATATATATTCAATATATAAATAAAATATGGTTGGATTCTATTATACGCAACAACAAAGGAGTTGTGCAATACACGCAACCCTGACTTGGCTTGCATTACACGCACTCACGACCTTCCTCGATAGCGTGTGTTGTACGCAATACCGGGTTTTACTAAACAACGATATATTATTATAATATTGTTATGAACTAGCCATTATGAATAGTGTTAACTAATTTTTGAATTTTATAACATTATTATTCATCTTACAAATTTCTAGAACATGGTATAAGAACAAAATAATTTTTTCGGGTAAAATAAGTATTTTTCAAAAAATGCAGTTTTGCCGCCTTTTGATGGCGCACCCACTTTAAATCTAGTTTTTGACATGTTTATAAGTTCAATTTGACAAAATAAAATTCTTCTTTTGAATCAGGATATAAAAATTTACATTAGATAAAGTTTTGATATTTTTCCGATAACTTTCATATTTTAATGAATAGTAAAAACACGCTATATTTTAATTAAAAACAACTTTTTTCATCATAATATCTTATGTGGTTAAATTATAATATTTAATGGTTTTAAAGTATAAATAGAATATATTTTTACCATTTAATATAATGTATGTCATTAGCATTGATTTTACCTTGAATTCGTAGGTTAAATCAATTCAATCTTTTGCAATGTTTTAAAGAAAAACCCGTTTTCTTTCGACAACAGGATTAATTTTAATTTAATTTCTGCATATTTTTGGTATTGAATTTGGAAAAATGGTTTCCATATTTGGAATCAGTGGGTCCAAATTATGTTAATAAGCTACTTTTAATTTTTGGGCATTGTGAATAGTAACTACGGTAAATTTTATTTACTATAGTTAAAGGTAAATCGGGTAATTAAGGGTAAATATAAGATTATAAAATTACCATAACACTTGGGAAAATCCTATTGGATGGATAAAAGTAGACCCATATTACCTAAGGGTCAGATTAGATTCATTTTATGGACTTTTGTCCATGAATATAATTTAATTATTATTAAAACCAAAGAATGTGACAACATGTCACTTTATTAAATCTTATAAGTATAATAATTTTAATTTAGTGATAAACTTCATGAAACTTCAAACACGAATAGTATCAAGAAATATAATACAATTATCTAAATCATAGGAATTTATTTAGAATTTTTAGGGATTAAATAATTATCATTTATTATGACACAAAGATGACGCAGTAATTGTCTTATTAATGAAATATTGACATAATTGATGTTATAAATGCCCAAATAAATGTAATTTGAGACTTTTTATGACTTAAATTAATTTTATAGGTTAATAAGACATGTTATTGTTGATATAAGTAACTTTTTTTGAACTTATAATTCTGTTATGAATTTCATAAAAATCATGTACCAAATAGTGTCAAAATTGACATAAATTAGTTTTTAAAAAAAATATTATATTATTAATTGTTATTTAATTCCTAAAAATATAAGGTTCGGCCAAATGACATATATAAGGATATATATATTAATAATAAACAACTTGGGGTTCTTTTTTCTTGTTATGATAAGTTTATTAACCATATAGTGTAAGAAAACAAAAAGACACGGTAAAAGTTAAATTATTAAACTTAGAGTTAAATCTAATTTATAAGGTTAAAATAATAACCTAAACTTGTATAAATCATATTGGATGAGAGTATTTCGACCCTTACCCACTTTATCTTCGAAATAAGACCCTTTGGAACCATTATAAACTGAATTTGACCTTAATATAAAATAATATTTTGAGATTTTCCTAAGGTGCCCCACTCCTCCCTTATAAAAGGGCACCTCCTCCCTCTCCTCCTCACACCAATTTGAGAATTAAAGCTCAGAAAACCCCTGCCAAAATCTCTTCTACACTTCCCTAGTATCATCTAAGAGGTCCTGGTCTTCTTCAAAGACCATCCTTAGTTCTTTAAGTGGAGGTTAAGTGAAGGCGCGTCAAAAAGAGGTAATATCCATTACCGATCTTTTTCAATTTCTTTCTTATTCAACTTCTTATTCTTGGGTTTTTTCATGATAAAGTAATAACATCAGTATTTCTTATATACTTATATGTTATTATAAATATGAAACAACTCTAATTAACGTTCTATCCATCCTACGGAAAAATGAAATCACCGCGCGTGCGTACGTACGGAATACCGTCTCCACGCCGTGGTGTAATCTATTTTCCACCACCACCTTACTTGGATGGGTATAATGGTGTAAATAATGACTATATATGACTATTATAAAGTGATATTGATTCTGAAATAGTATACATACACTCCAATACAATTCCACGATCATAGGAATGATATCATCACTCGTGCGTACGTACGGAATACCGTCTCCACGATGTGATGCGACTCATTCTACATGATATTCATTTCATAATGATTATATAAATTAATTAAATGAATTAATATGATATATGTTACACTGATACCATTCTGGAAATGAGGTATCTATAACCTAAAGATAATAATAAGAATTTATTCGACAAACACGCATAAGAACAAAAAGTAATAAACACCCGAATAACAAGTAGTAATGAAATATTACTAATAAGAAGCTAAGAATATGACCATATATGATATCATAACAATAAGTATGATTCTGGAATAAGTCAATAACATTATTTAAATCATTATACAGGAGGTTCAGACACTTACGAAGCATATCAGACCTAAGGTAAGGGAAATATCACAATCTCATTTTTATCCAAGATTGTTTATACTTTGGTATTTACTGGGGTGTATTTTATCATCCACATCCATGTTTCCTCAATATGTAATATTTATATCCTTCTAAAATAGTTTATATCCAATTTTACCATTCGGTGAGTTTTTAGTAAAAGATATGAAAGGAATCGTTTTTCGTTTTTCGTACGAGGTACTTTTTTACTTTTCTGACAAAAGTACGAGAAGAATGTTTTTTTAACTTATACGGCATGAATGGATTTTTAAAACATTATTTCCAAGAAGCATCCTTTACAAGATTTCAAGTTTATTTTTAATCAACTTCTTTTAGTTTAAAATTGTATGACATGTTAAATAAAGGAAAGGGTTTTTGAAGTAGAAAGGATATTTTCCTCAAGAATGGAGTTCAAGAGTTTTATCAAAATTATTTTCCATATAAGATAATATAGGGTTTCGTTTATATCCCTATTATTACATGTATTTTATTATGTTGTGATGGAAATATTTTTATGAATTTTTTTATGATGTCACGATGTTTAAGATTCCCATTTTTATTAAATGGGTTATGCTATGATGTATGGTTTATGATTTTGTGGCACACATAAGAATGGTATCATTATGAGATGGGTGGGACCTATATCTCTCTCTAATACATTGGGTAAAGATTTTATATCTCATGATATAGACATGGCTGGAACGATAGGTTATACCGGTTCAGTGAAATAGGACTGAAACGAGGAATGAACTCGGTTCAGAAATGGGCTTTGTCCACTAAGATAGTCCTGGAAATTAGTCTTGACTAATAAGAAATTATTCTCTATTATTATGTGTGTATTCCACAAAGTTTCATGTTTTAAGTTATGATTATTGGGATTAAATTTCACTACTATGATTTATCCCATGTTATGATATTATGATCTGTTTTGCAGGTTAAGATTTCCAAAATGTTATGTTCTTATGAATATGATGTGATTGATTTTTTCTTTTGTTTACCCTTACTGAGAATTTGAGCTCACCCATTTATGTTTTCTTTTCCCCAAGATATAAAGAAAGGTTTTAGTTAAGAAAAAAAATGGAAGATCTTTATGGGGGATATTGAAGATCTTTCACCATGATTAGAAGATTACATTCTGAGTTTCCAAAGACACTAATGTATTATAGTCCTTGTGTGTTTGTTTTTTTATGTATTAAGTATTCTGCTAAAGTAATGTAATGTCCTTGTACGTTAAGTTTCAGGTCTCTACAGTTATAGAATAAAAACAACTATTATATCAATACATTTTATAATGAAAATAAATTATTCTGAAAAATATTATTAGGGTTTTATAAATATAACCGAAGTATTCTGATCAATGGGTACTGCTAGATCTGCAGGCACTGAAGTAACATCACCCTGTATAGGTGCATTAGGTCCCATTGTATGCTCCATAGGAAAAGATTATGTTAGAGCAGGAGTCGAAGAAGTAATGTAGAAGATTAGATATAAGAACATAGAAGGAAAATAAGATGGAATGGATGGATAGAAAAATTAATGAAATGGATGAGGAGTGGTAATCATCATAGGATACATTAAATATTGGTGAGGAGGCTTAGATGTAAAGGCTGGTGAGAACATGGGAGGCCTAGATATCCCGTGTGTCCCTAACGACACTACATGATCAGAATGTGTGGTAGATGTTATGTCAGTGGGAGGAGCATGATCTAATTGGGTATTCCAATTAGAGCACCTAGCTCTCATACCACCCCCCTCATACGACCGACCTATGTACTGGGACCTCTACTAGCCAGGTTGATTGTATAATAACTAGCGCCTAAGTGGTGGATCCTTCATAGAATTTTAAAAAAAATTAATCACATGAAACTATATGTTATTGTCATATATATATATATATATATATTTGAAATAAAATACTAACAATAGGCCCTAATGGAGGAATGCCCATCTCAGTTATTCAGTGATTTTTTCTATTATCATTTTTCTTCTCATCTCCTCAGTAGGTCTAATTTTATTCATTTGAAAACAAATATGGAAGTAATTAGAAAAGTATAACTAATGTGTCACCCAATAAATATTGAAAATTCACATTAAGGTAAAGTCGGATACAAAATATTTACAATCAATATGAAATCAGTTTGAATAATATCGTCCTTAACAACCCAAGTTTAGCTAAACCAAAAGAACTGAGAACATGGATGGATGATTATATATATTTTCCACCACAAATTTGGGTTGACAATCAACCCTAACAATTGATCTATTGGAGTAATCATAAGTAATAAATGGATTGGGGTGAATGGTAGCAGGTATGGTGTTAATTCCATCATCACCACCATTGAAACAATTTCTTGAAATTACTTCAATAATGACACAAAATTTAGGTCAAATATTATATTTGAAATAAAAAACTTGTTTCATCATTTATTCCAATACATATGGTTCATTGGTAGCAAGAGTATGTCTCCTGTCAATAACTCAACATCCACAATCATCAATAAATGTTCCACACATCGTCATCGAATCAAACCACTGGCATTCCATCATAGTGAATCGACCATGAGGGTAATAATACAATATTATTATTTCATCAATGACTCTATAATAAGATACATTTTCAAATCATGGTCTATTATTCAATGCATTGTCATAACATTCTATTGTGGTAGTTAGCATAAGACTATCATATTGTGTTCTCATGTTCTTTGCTCGTTCAGTGATAATAAATCTATACCAATTGATTGCAATTAATTTACATACATGAACCACATTATTAGGACCAAAAGCCAATGCTCTTATTTCATTAGTGACAAATATAGAAGGTAAACTCAATGCATGAAATATAAATTAATATTAAACTAAATTAAATATTGATTTTATTTATTTATTATAGAAATATTTCTACCTTCAATTTCAACCAAGTAGAAAACTATTTACTATGAAAAGTCTCTCTTATTATCAAAGATAAAGAATGATTGTTTCTATTTATCATTTATTTACGTTCCCTATAGATAAAAATAGGAATAGTTTAATAGATATGTAAAATTACAAGAGATGAGATAAGACATACATGTTCATTTTACTTACTTGATGTAGTAATCGAACAAATCATAGTTTAACAACACTATGTGATGTTCTATCTCCTGCTCTTCAAGGCTTAATTTCATCAATGTATATGATCTGAGAATTCCTACTATTTGAGGAAGTGATGGAAAACTAGGTTCATTTTTCTCATACTGTTCTTCTTCATTTCACATTGGTTTGTTCATTCTCATAGTAAGATCAGACAAATATATTGATTAGAAGTCCATAAATTCTTGAGCAAAGTAAATGTTCATGATAGAACCTTTATGATGATTCCAATTCTGAAAATAATATTTCATTGTATACATATTTCTTTCAGTTGGATACATGTAGAAAAAATAAATAAGTACTCTGAGAAGTATTTTTATTGGAATATGGACAGTCGGATGCAACATGCATGTGAAAAATGATGGAGGGAATATTTTCTCTAATTCACAAAAAATAATGGTGTCTCTACCAATATTATTGACAACAAATAATTGGACAACTTATTTTCAAAAATATCTCTAAACAAATGGAATAACGGAATACCTGACACCCTTACATTATTGGAAAAAAGTTGAGATTTCTATTAGAATAAACTCATGGAAAAGGACGTGATAATCATGATTCATCAATGATTTTAGATTCAAATCTCTTCTTTTGACCCATTTTGATATATTACTTAAATATACATCAGGAACTTTAATAGTCTCTAGTACTTCTAGAAATTGATTTTTTTTCTAAAGGTGTCATCAAATAAGAAGCACATGGAACTTGCCATTTATTTTAATTAATACACATAGGATGCAATTCTGGTCCGATCCCCCAATCCACAAAGACAGCTCAAGATCATAAATTATATTTTATCATTACCTTGACATTTAGAATAATTGAAACAAACATTTCTCATATATTCTTTTCAATGTGCATTATGTCTAAGCAATGATGTAAAAATTTGGTTGACCAATAAGGTAACTCAAAGAAGATAATCCTCTTCTTCTAATTTTAATAGGTTTCATTAGAAGAATTATTCTCTTTTTAGACTACATTTAACCCTTCCCAAATGAAAAACTAAAATCTTGGAATTCATTAAGCACATCAGTTCTAGACTTACGCTGATGTAGATCACTGGTCTCCACGGTATTATCAAATCTTCGATGATTATTTCTATATGGATGGCCCATGGGAAGGAATCTTTGATGTCCTGTAAAACTAAAAATACGATGATATTTCAGTCTTATGGATTGTGTAATCTTCATAAAAACAAGACATGATTGTTTTCCTTTCATGCTCCATCCAGGAATCATTTCATAAGTAGGAAAATCATTGATCATCCACATAATCACATCATGCATATGAAATATGTCTTTCGAACATTCATCTTTTGTGTGGAAACCCACATACCAAAGAAGTTTTAAATCCTTTTTAAAGGTTTTTTGTATACATCTATGTCATTGCCGAGATCAAAAGGTCCAAATATGAGTATACTCAAGAAATTGAAAAGTTTTTTCATGCACAACCATGGGGGAAGGTTATAAATGTATATGAAATCTGTCCATGTGTTGTGTGAAGTAAGCATATTCCCAAAAGGATTAAAAACTTCACATGAAATTCTCATACTCACATTACACACATTAGTTTTGAAATCAAGATATTGAGCATCAAATCACTTCTATGAAAATCCATATGTAGGGTGAACCAAGTCATAATTATTTTTCTTTCTCTCAGTATCATTCCATCGCATTTTTATTGATATTTCATCATACATGAAAAGATTATGGAGTCTGAGGATCAAGGAAAAGTTCCACGGTACTTTTTGTGGAACATGGGATGGTGTTCCATAAGATTTTGTCTTCCATAGGGATGAACCAAATTTTATACAATCATTTTGTCCATTAGTTTCCTCCCAGAATAAGCTGAAATATATCAAAAAAGCGTGAATTTTGTTTTTTGAAAATCCAATTTCTTCAACTAACTTTCATTCCATATAGTGGTTTGAGGTAATATCTACATCATTTATAAGTAATTAATTCAATAAGGTAAGAATGAAATGGATGACAGTATTAGATATCCCATAAATGGTTTTCCTATGAAACAATCAGATTATGAATTCCAGCTTTTTCATTTTACCACATTGTCGATATACTGGATTCATGGCATCATCATTAAATTTTTTCACCCTTTCAAAATCGTCATTTTCATTAGATGCATAATGTGTGCTAGTATTGAAGTCTTCTTGGGACAACATCCTTTACTTCTCATGATGAATAATAAATGGAAACTGTTCATATAAAAAATTAATCAATCCATTCCTCTCATTTGGATCATCACCATTTTGAGATTCCATTTTTCTCCCCATTGTGATACCACACATAGTAGTTTTTTTGAAAACCATATTTGGTAATATTATATCTAACTTATTCATGGCTAAACCAAGGTCTTATAGCACAATTATAACATGGGAAGTGTATGTGACCACTATCTGAAGCATTGTCAAATGAAAAATTTAAAAATCTCTCCAAATTGTTTTGAAAATCACTTGATATTCGATCAGTTTCATACATCCAAATTCTACCCATTCTGTAAAAAATTATTATAAGTCATTTTTTAAAATAAGTTCAATAATACTGAAGTTTAATTGAAAATAAATTTAAGTAAAGAATAATTTTTCACTTTATCTCAAAGCAAAACTGACACACTACTCCATATGAGAATCATAATATGAAAGACCAAATAATACTATATATATAACAAAATACTATAAATATAAAACCATGATATTGAATTAAATTATAAATATAATACCATGATATTGGTTGGGTTTGTTTATTTTATTTGGATTGGGATAGTGCATGCGTATTAGGGTTTTATTAAAGATTGTTGAAATCAGTTCATTTTTTATCATTACTATAGAATTTATTTTAGTTAGGTTCAATTTAGTTCAATTATTTTTATTTTAGTTAATTTTTATGTAGTTTAGTATTGTTTGGGTATACTCAAGTCTACTTAGGTGAAATCAAGTCATTTCAATTAAATTCAGTTTTTTGGGTCAATTCGGTTCGGTTATGATATAGATAGGTTTTGTTAGTTCAATTGGGTTTCAGTATTAAGGGATGATAGGTTCAATTCATTTATTTTCAATACTAGTTAGGTTTGTTTGGAAAAATTTAGTTTTATTAGGGTCTGATAAATTCATTCCAATTTAGTTTATTTAGTGGGTCATAATAAAGAAATAAATTGGGAGATTATGTAAAACATAGTGGATGTTATGAAAAATCATTGTATAAAGACCATATTGGTGGATGATGTCCTTATATTCTAGCTATGAAAACTTCCCCTATTAGAACTATATTTTCTCTCCCACATTTTACAATAAAACCAAAAATGTTATAACATGTATAAAAAATAACATTACCATGATTTAACAAGTATTATAGAGCCAAAAAATTAAATCTTTATTCAAATAATAATATAGCATGTATATATCATTAAATATATTTTCAATCATTACAACATCATTCCATAACATCTTCCACTAACTACTACCACCATATTATGATGACTCATGTCATATGTTAAGTTTTTTCCTTTTGTCCTTATTTTTTATTTATTATCCATGTTTATTTGTGTTTGTGCCTCCTGGTTTGAAAATGAAAGGTTGTAAAGAGTTTTCACTCTCTTTAAAAAGTGAAGTTTTCATAGTTGATATTTATATATTTGGGATTACAATTTGAAGATTTTTTGTAATATCATTTGAATCCAAATTACTTTAAAAATATTGGGTTCTCTTATTAATTATTATCATGTAGAAAATATTCACACATCAGATGCACTTATTGATTAATCAAGATATAATTTATGAGCACCACATTATTTTACTTCTCACATTGATATAAGAACAAATTTAGGGACATGAACCCTCTATGAGTTCTGGTTCTAATTATAGGTATCCCCCATGAATTAACATAATTATGTAACACAACTAGAATAAATATTTATCAAAACTGACTTATATTTTATGTTTCTAAGGAGTCTCACTTACTCATACTTGAACCCCTAGTCCATATTGACTCAATTTATTATCACACAAAACAACATTCTCTGTGTTACCATCATACTAAGAATAAAAATGAATATAAGTTCATAGAAAATTTAAGGTATCATCCACCCTAGAAAATCTAGAGAAAGCCCAACCATTATAATGGAATGAATCTCCTTTGATATCCTATAATAATAATAGAATATTAAAACCAAAAAACATTTTGGATTTTTAAGGATAAAAAAAGGATGACATGAGAAACTATAACAAAATGGATACCCAAGGTAAGAATTGAAACTAGGAGACTCAATATATAGATGGATTAACAAAAAAACAAGAAACAAGGGAGGTATAAAAAAGAAGAATAAGGGTAAAGGGATACTTGTGTGACTTCTCTATTTTACAATACTAAAAAGAGTGTAGTAGGATGAGGTATTTCATTAAATATTTCTTTAAAAAATTATCATAATGATACCATATACATAATACACCCCCCACTCGGTACCTGATGGTCTACATGGGAGAACCCCTCCATTAGACCCCTCATCGAGTTCCTAGTGACCCAATGACTATTTTATTTTTCACTGCACACATGACATGGAATTCATGTTTTACTATAATTCTAATTGACTTTTAAGATAACTAAAATATTATAAAAAACATCGAAATAAATCATCAGGAACCAAAATTCTTGATCAAAACACAAAACAAAAAAACCCTATCTTTAAATAAATACGAATGAAAAAGAAAAAATAAATTGAGGACGAACATATAACTCAGTTAAAGCTTACATATTTGAAGTGTAAGAACAAATAATTACTTTATTATGGATCCCTCATTTGGAATAATGGTTCACACGCTAGGAAGAATAAGGGAGTTTGTAACAGCCCGATATTTTATGAAAAATATTCTTTTTAATTTTATTAATGTCTTGTGTTGTACGCTACACCAAAAGGAGCTTGCACAACACGCATCTTTGACTTGCCTTTCTTTACACGCAATCACAACCTTCCTCGATAGCGTGTGTAGTACGCAATATTGAGTTTCACGAAACAACAATATGCTATTAAAATATTATTAAAACTAGCCGTTATGAATAGTAATAACCACTTTTTAAATTTTAGAAATTTTAGCTCTCAAAATGGACTTCATTTTTGGATTAGGAGTATCGAATTTAGCCTAAGGTGAAATTTTGGTACTTTTCGGATAACTTTCATATTCTGATGAATAGTGAAAATTACTAAATTATAATTAAAAACAACTTTTTTAATCGAAATAATTAATAGTGATAAATTATTAATTTGAGTGGTTTTAAAGTATATTTAGAATATATTTTTACAATTTAATACAATGTTGGTCATTGAATGTAATTTCACATTTAAACCAGACATAATCAAGTGTCAATCTTTTGATAGATATTGTTTCTTAAAAACACGCTATTTGTTTTAACAGCAGGATTTAATTATAAAATTAATTAATGCAACTTCTATGTTATGAATTTGGTAAAATAGACTTCATTTTTGAATTCGGAATATGAAATATAGATTAGGATGAAATTTTGGCATTGTTCTGAAAAACATCAATTTTTGATGAATAATGAAACTACTAAGTGGTAGTTAAAAAACTGAATTTTTCATAAAACTTAATTTTACCGCTTCTGTGAATGGAATTTCAAAAATCCGAGAGACACGATTGATGTCAGTAAGTAAAATGTGGTTCAATGAGATGAAAATAATTTTTGGTGAATAGTAACTTTTTACTTTTATTTACCACGGTTAAAAGTAAATAGGGTAATTAATGGTAAAGATGATATTATTATTACCCTAACACATGACCTAATTCTATTGGATAAGTGTAATTCGACAAAAAACAAACTTAGGAATAACATATGACCATTTAGGCCCACTTGGATTAGATTAGGACATTTATTATTAATTTATTTAAAGAAGGGTTAAAAGAGTTAAAATCAATGTTTATTTACTAAAACATTTTTAATATGAGGTTATACATAAGATAAATTCGGATATAAATATTAATTAGAAATCTAAAAAGATTTCCTACATAATGGTATTTTATTTGTAATTTTTAGACATTAAATAATTTAATTTATTTATGACACAACGATGATGCAGTAATTATCTTATTAATGAAATATTGACATAATTGATATTATAAATACCAAAATAAATGTAATTTAAGACTTTTTATGAATTCCACTAATTTTATAGGTTACTATGATATATTAGTGTTGATTTAATCAACTTGGTTTGAACATATAATTCTGTTATGACTTTCACAAAAATCATATATCAAATAGTGTCAAAATTGACACAAAATAGTTTTTAAATCAAATATTATATTATTAATTGTTATTTTATTCCTAAAAATCTAAGGTTCGGCCAAATGACTTAGATAAGGATATATTTATTAATAATATACAATTTGGGGTTCTTTGGCATGTTATAGTAAGTGTATTAACCATATAGTGAAAGAAAACAAAAAGACACGGTAAAAGTTAAATTATTTAACTTAGAGTTAAATCTAATTGATAAGGTTAAAATAATACCCTAAACTTGTCTAAATCCTATTGGATGATATTATTTCGACCCATCCCCACTTTAGCTTCGAAATAAGTCCCTTTAGAACCATTATAAACCGATTTTGACTTTAATATAAAATAATATTTTGAGATATTCCTAAGGTGCCCCTCTCCTCCCTTATAAAAGGGCACCTCCTCCCCCTCCTCCTCACACCAATTTGAGCACTCAAGCTCGGCCAACCCCTGTCATTTTCTCTTCTCCAATTACCTAGAATAATCCTAGAGGTCCTGGTATTCTTCAAAGACCAATCTTAGTTCCCTAAGTGGAGGATTCAAAGAGGCGTTCCAAAGAAGAGGTAATATCCATTACCGATCTTTTCAATTTCTTTCTTCTTCAACTTCTTCTTCTTTAGTTGTTTCATTATAAAGTAATAACATCAGTATTACTTACATACTGATATGTTATTATAAATATGAAACAACCCTAATTCACCTTCTATCCATCCTACGGAAAAATGAAATCACCGCGCGTGCGTACGTACGGAATACCATCTCCACGCCGTGGTGTAATCTATTTTCCACCACCACCTTAATAGGATGGGTATAATGGTGTAATGAGTAACTATATATGATTATTATAAAGTGATATTGATACTGAAATAGTCTACATACACTTCAACACAATTCCACGACCATGGGAACGATATCATCGCTCGTGCGTACGTACGGACTACCGTCTCCACGACGCGATGAGATTCATTCTCAATGATTAACCATTCATAAATGATTATAAAGTATATATAATAAGTACTAATGAAATATATGACCTAATAATGATACTGTAATTATTTATATTTATATGTCTGTCATCTACTTAATTCCATTCAATTCCATAAGGAAGCGAAAACAGCGTACATGCGTACGTACGGACTACCGTCTCCATGAACGGTGTATTTCTTTCCATTTACTGATTTATTATATATGTATATTCTGAATATATATATATATAAATCATGTTTTATATTCTGGAATTAAGTAATCATTATCTAAGTAATCATATGAATAATTACAAGTTAAAAACACAAACGACAAATGAGACGATTTTACCCAAAATGCTACTTTAACATGAATTTACAAAAGAACGGGTAATATAAAGTCATAAGTGGACCATATATGATATAATAACAATGAATATGATTCTGGAATAACTCAATAACATGATTTAAATCATTATACAGGAGGTTCGGACACTTACAAAGCAAGTCGGACCTAAGGTAAGGGAAATATCACAATCTCATTTTTATCCGAGATTGTTTATTCGTAAGTATTTACTGGGGTGTATTTTATCATCCAAATCCATGTTCCCTAAATATGTAATATTATTTCCATCCACCTACAATTGTTTAAATCCAATTTTACCCTTCGGTGAATTTTTAGTAAAGGATATGAAAGGAATCTTTTGTCGTTTTTCGTATGAGGTACTTTTTTGACTTTTCCGACAAAAGTACGAGAAGAATGTTTTTTTTAACTTATACGACATGAATGGATTTTTAAAACATTATTTCCAAGAAGATTCCTTTACAAGTTTTCAAGTTTATTTTTAATCAACTTCTTTTATTTTAAAGTCGTATGACATGTTATGAAAGGAAAAATGTTTTTGAAGTAGAAAGGATATTTTCCTCAAGAATGGAGTTCAAGTGTTTTATCAAAATTATTTTCCATGTAAGATAATAAAGGGTTCTGTTTTTATCCCTATTATTACATTGATTTGATTATTTTGTGATGGAATTATATTTTTATGAATTCCTTTATCTTATATGAATTGTTTTATGATGTCATGTTGTTTAAGAATTCCATTTTTATTACATGGGTTATGCTATGATGTATGGTTTATGATTATGTGGCACACATAAGAAAGGATTCATTATATGATGGGTGGGACCTATATCTCCCTCCAATGCATTGGGTAAAGATTTTATATCTCATGAGATAGACATGGTTGGAACGGTAGGTTATACCGGTTCAGTGAAACAGGACTGGAACGAGGGTGACTCGGTTCAGAAAGGGACTCTGTCCACTAAGATAGTCTTGGCAATGAGTCATGACTAACAAGAAATGATGTTCCATGATTATGTGTGTATGAAACAAAGTTTCATGTTTTAAGTTATGATTATTGGGATTACATTTCACTTCTACGATTTATCCCATGTTATGATATTATGAGCTCTTTTGCAGGTTAAGATTTCCAAAAGCTATGTTCTTATTGATATTTCTTTTGTTTACCCTTACTGAGCATTTGAGCTCACCCTTTTATGTTTTCTTTTCCCCAGGATATAAATAAAGGTTTTAGGTAAAAAAAGGGGAAGATCTTTATGGGAGATATTGAAGATCTTTCACCACGATTAGAAGATTATGTTCCGAGTTTCCAAAGACACTAAACTATTACGATCCTTGTGTGTGTGTTTTTGTTATGTAATAAGTATTCCGCAAAAGTAATGTAATGTCCATGTACGTCAGGATTCGGGTCTCTACAGAGTTGTCATTTTGGGAAAGTCAAAACACACAAATAAATCAAGGTAGAACATTAAAACTAAGTTAGAACTTATAGATTTAATGTGTAAGAACACAAAATGGATTGAATCAAGATGGATTGACTGTTAGGAAGAAGGTTCATAGGCTGGGGAAGAGGGGAGCTCTGGTTTAGGTCAACACACGGGCAGATGGGGATTCTGGAGGGGTGTTGCGTATTTGGGGCTAAATTTCCCAATGGTTTTAAAAAACCATTGGGATAGATTATATATCCCAACGGTTTAAAAGAAAATTTGGGAGACCTTGATAGAAAGGACCCTATCCCAATGCTTTATTCAAAACATTGGGATAGAGAGGTATTATCCTAATGGTTGTCTAAAACTATTAGTAAATCTATCTCTAAATATCCATATAACAATGGTTTCTGAAAACCATTGGTATAGGGACCCTATACCAAGAGTTCTTTCAAACTTTTGGTATAGGTGAATTGGTACAGATTTTATTTACATTATTGAAAATATCTTGAGCATAAAAATGATCGAGTGTGATTAGAAAACCAAATGTTCTTAAAGAAACAATCTTGACAAGGATTCCTTAGAACTACAACTCCCTAAAGTATTACAAAGGCATTGGAATGAGATGTTACCGAAGATAAACCATTAGATAGATTGAGTTGTGAATAAAATCAGATCCCAAATCCTCAAATGAACAGATATTTATAGGTGAATATCTAATGGTCCTATTTCCATGTTAGCTGCAACAACCTCAGATAGCTGGCACTTGACATCCCACAATGTTCTGGAATAACTGGAAGTTTGACATCATTTTTAACACCATTATAGTGATAAAATGTATTCCTTATGATATAAATAAGTCTTTTATATTTATATTATAATCAAAGGATATTACGATAGACTTCCTTATTGTTTATCAATATTATAATCCTAATTAGGATAAGTATGATAGATAAGATAAATGTCTAACTCTTAGTCTGATTAAAGGTATGTCTAATATATCAGATGCATACTCAATCTGATGATCGTAATGAAGAATGATATGTTTATATTCATAATAAATTAAAACATTTTCTATGTATGGTAAATGGTAATGTTTTCTATAAAAATATACTAAAACACTTGGGACTTAAAAAGTTTGCAAACATTCTTTAAGAACGTGTTTGTGATTTTCAAAACTCCAAGAACTTATTTCTTCTTTAAGGCAAAAATTCCCTTTTTCCAATAAATTCTTAGTTTAATTTCTTAAATATGGCCTAATGTGAATAACCATTGAGGTCATAGAAATATGATGGGTGTTCTGAGCTATTCTGGATCCTAGAACCCATGTTTAGGGTGAAAATGGGAGGCCACATAGTTAGTGCAAATCGTGCGGGTTGGGTTACACAACCGTGTGGCTAGGTCTACATTTTTAGTAGATATTAATAGATGAATTTAGTATGTATTCATCAAAGTTAGTAAACCATGTGGTTAAACCACGTGGGTGCCCCTGACGTATAGATATTTGTGCACAATTGGTGAACAATTTTCTAAACTATGCGCCTAAATTGTGCGGCCCCTATTGTTCTGGAAATTTTATAATTTTTAATTAAATTAAAAACATATTTTTAAACCTAAATTTAGATCTTTATTCACCCGGACAACAAAGAGAGATTGATAAGTTCTCCACCATGGGATATCCTATAAATTGAGATTTATTCTTCATCCAGACACCAATTCAAGAAAAGTTCATCTCCTTAGATCCCCAATAGTAAGGCCTTAATTACCTTTTAATCTTATTCTGTTCTTCTAAATATCAATTGTGACATTTGGATTTAAGCTCATATGCACTAACTTATTTTTCTTCATCTGTTCTTTAGGTTTCTAATAATCTAGTCTGAACAAGGAGATGATACTGGATGAGCTATCTGGCGTGAACCTAAGGTAGGTGGTTTCATGCTTTTTTCTCAAATTTAAAGAGTTTATATATTCCATCATGCGTCACACCCATTTTCTAGGTGTCACCTTAATTGAAAATTGAGCCCTATTACTTATAGTCATGTTTTAGGTAATGGGATAGGCTTGTT
Organism: Viscum album; assembly: GCA_963277665.1. NCBI lineage: Eukaryota > Viridiplantae > Streptophyta > Magnoliopsida > Santalales > Viscaceae > Viscum > Viscum album. The sequence goes on along the minus strand of OY728130.1, from coordinate 1,595,706,115 downwards.
AATTCTTTTTATATATTGATAAACTTGAATGAACCACCCCTTTGGGTGTGTTGTCATTAATGTCAATTTTGATGGCCTATGCATTTGACCATTGATTACCTTGAGATGTGCCTTTGTATTTCCATGTATTTAAATGGGTGAATTAAATTATAATAAATTGATTAATTGGTTTATATGTGAATTTAATTAAAAGGGGAAGGGATGAGTGGTATAAACCTTGGCCCTTAGTTTGGTTTTTCTTGAATTACCTTAAAAATTAATTTCCCATGTGAGTTAAGACATGGCTATGTTATGAAATTGATTGAATTAGCTAGAATTTATCATATTGATGATTCTTCCATGTGAGATAAATTATAACTAATCCATGTGATATATTTTTAGGATTGTTAGGATTGTTATGTGAAAAATGGATGTGTGAGTATTTTAATGGTCCTTATATTTCCATTCCCATGTGAGTAACTAGAAAAACCGATCCTTATTAGGTTAAACAATGACTTATAACACCTCTTGAGGTGTGAATGATATTTAATGCTCTTTTTTGACCTTTTAATCTTAAATTAATTGTTTAAATGAAATTGAATTGGTTAAATTTTCATTACCCAAGGGTGATACATGGATTCAGATTAGAATTTCATAGAAGGAATCTTGTGGCTATTGACTATTATTGCCTTAGGTGATAAATGGATTCATATTATAATTCCATGGATATAATCAGTAAGATGAAACTTGATATCGTCATGAGTGATACATGGATCCAAATGAGGGATGTTGTAGACAGACTCATTGATGATTAACTTATATGCCAAGTGATAAAAGGATCCAAATGAGGGATTCCATGGACAGACTCAAAGGGAGTTTACTATTATTGCTATGGGTGGTACTCAAGCTCTTATAGCAGACTACCAAGGACAAACTCAGTTGGTAGGGACTTTATACCTCACCTAGAGTGATACTGGGTTCCTGAGAGGTTATCCAGGGATGGGCTTGTAGGGTGTTGGTTCCCATTACACCTAGAGCAATACTTTAATTCCAACATAGTAATGTCAAGGACAAGATCATGTTCTAAATTGAATATTAAATGAAATGACTAAATAATGTGTCTTCCAAGACAAAGAACAATCTTGGATTCTATATCACTTTATACTTACTAGGATTTCCTGTTGAGGTATCCATGCACTCATATTCTATCACATGGGGCTTTGGGATTTGAGCCAAGTCTTATGACATATTAAATTTAATAAAATTGAATAGTTAAATGAAATGGATTAAATGAGATGGATGTTTACTTTTGATTACTTCCTTGTTTATTTATATACTTCCTACACACTTGGTATATATACTCATGGACTGATTGACATAGACCTTGGGTGGTTTTCTACTGGGATTATATCTCACAACCTATTTGGTTAACCTTTTTGGACCCAAATAGATTATATGATTCCAGAGGTTAATATGGGAAAGCACCCTAAAATAGTTACTTGATATGCTGCTAAAGAGCAGGAGAGCATGGGAACAAGCTGAGGCTTACGATGCTACTGAGATTATTTTGGGGTTTTTTTTACTTTTTGGAAAATGTATTATATATGACTAATGTGTACCTATTTTGGATATTTTATTAGAAAAATGTGACATGTATCATCAAATACAATATCATATGACTTATAGATTTGATTATAATACCAGTCTTCTAATGTTAATTTCTATTATACATTTTACTAATTCCGCTATTGAAATATTTAACTAATTTCGTTGTGTTACACTTTATTAATGAGGGCATAGTCTCCCCACTGACACACCTAGGCTGTCTATCACACCCAATTTTTATAGTTTTGGATTATGCTCCGGTTTGGTGGGAACTACGGTCTTTTTCTTATGTTCCGAGTGTGAAATGTGTTCAGTTTGGGAGTATTTACTTGTAAACATTTTTCCCCTGATTGGTCCTAGGTTTTTTGAGAAACTTTTTAAAAAAACATAAATGTTTGGACTTGGTAGACCCTGGCACAAAATTAGTGCCAACCGTATGGCCAGTCCAGAAAACTGTGTGGAAGGTTACAGAACCTACCACATAGATACCAAATGTTTTGGGAAACCATGCTATCAATTCTCAATTAAGTATGATTCCATTTCATCCTTGGGTATTGGCCATCTCATGGTTACCACACAGTTTGTTAAACCGTGTGGCCTAACCACGCGACTTTCCCAATTTTTAATTTTTGCGGTTTTCTAAGTATACCACTTTTGGAATTTTAATCTAAAATACTCCCTTTATCTCCCATTTCTTTAGTTTATCCCTATGGGACCTCTCCCCTCTTTATTAATCCTTACACCTCCATGTAGGGTGATTCCAAGGGGAAATATTCAAGTGTTTGGTAGGATCTCTCAAGGAAAACCCCTCCTCTCATCCCCCTCTTCCTTCTATACTCTTTCGTGGTTGGTTTTCTATTATCCCATGGTAATGTTGACCTAGATTTTTTCCCTTTGATTATGTTGGGGTTTTTTTCTCATTAAGGTGTTGTCTTCATAGATCTAGGGGTTTTGAACCCTCTCGGAGTGTTTTCAGTGGTGCGTTTTTGTTGTACCATGGATCCGAGGTAGGTTTTTATATGAACTTACATTTTTAATTTAAGAATAGTTAGTTTCGTGATTTTCCACCTTCCATATATGCTAAATGTTATTTTTTGATCTTTGGATAATTTTTTTGGTTTGAAAAGTTGTGTTTTATGCCTTGTTATGTGATAAATAAAATTGTGTTGTTAAATAATGCACACGAAGTGTTTGATTAAATGCCTAGATGAATTTTATGGGTGATTTGTGATATAAAATGAATGGTATAGGTTTGGAAATATATTAGAAACATGAGAAATGAAGTTTGGGTTTCATTTTATAGTTTTCCCAAGTATTTTTGATTTTTATAAAATAATGAGTTTTGGATTTTATGGTGGTTTGGCATGTTTTTCCAGTTAGTGGTCCGTTTGGAACTTTTATAAGAAATGGTTTTCCTTGAAAGTGTAGAATGAACGTTCTAAGGGAATTTTGAAAATGATTTTGAAACGGTTAATGGATTGTTTACACCATTTTTTAAAAGTAGATGTGTATCTTTGATGAAGGTTGGTTTTGTGAGAAATGATTAATGGCATGTTTGGAAACTTTCTGAAAATGATGAAAGTGTTTATTATGAAAAACTCTTCCAGCTATTTCTCATGACTTATCTATGAATAATGGATGGGATGTCCTCACTATGGAATCCTTGTGATCCACTATCAGGGTTCCTTAGTTAGAACCCTTTGTGTTCTATTTATTCTAAGGCCAAAGATTAGTCCTTGGAGAGACTCGAGGTGAGGCCTCTTGTGAATTATTATTATATATATGTTTTGATTGGATGCTCTTCTAGAATCAGTTACACCACCCTAGTTATATACATGAGACATGGGAAACTAACATATTGATAGAATTTTCTGAGAATGATTGGCACCATGGTATTTCACGTACTGACCAGTGGCCCATAGTAGGTGGATATAGTTGGGTTTATTACTATGGTATTGGGCCCCTCGATCTGTCCTGAGTTAGGGTGGATGGGTATTTGGGAATTTTTTATTTCATCATGTGTGGCATGCTACCAGGGATGGGGGATCATGTATTAGTATGTTCTGGATTGTTCTTGATCTCGTGGGTTCACCTATGTCTATTGGATCTTAGTTTCTTTCTGTGATGAATGAGATACTTGTATGTTTATTTCCACTATCCTTATTTTGTAATTACATTAGTGACTTTTTGTATAGTGTTCTTCTTGGAAAGTGTTGTGTTAATTTTCAAATGGTTTCTGAAAATTGTTTTAAAAGAAAATAGTGTTTTATTCTATTTGTACAAGTTAAAAATATTAACATCACTTTCCCCTTGAAAATGAAAATGTCTCTCTAATGGAATGTGTTTAGTTTCGATATGAATAAGGGAAATGGTTTGTACTTTTTTTGAGTAAAACATTTATAAAAGAATAATTTTATATATTATAGTTTAAACATTCAAAATGACGTTTATTTTATTTTAAAGGAAGTACTTTGAGAATAGATAATTGGGATAACCTACTAAGTTTTAGTAATTACGCCTATAGTTATTGTCTATTTTTATCCCTTGTGTAGGTTTAGATTGAGTTCGATCACCTTGGGTGACTAGTGACTGTTGCGCTGGAGAGTGATTCGTGGGGTCGCATGGGGTAAGCATGGTCATCTAGTTCTGTTGGTTTATTTGTATAGTTGTTGTAACATTTAGTTTCATGTAGAAAAGTTGTTCAGTTCAATTTTATATATATTGGACTACTTTTGAATCTCTCCATTTTTTGGTTGTTTAATTTTTTTAGGAGAAATAATTCCCTTGGTGTACTCTATTGATGTCCGACACTAGTTTCCAGCTCATGTGGATTAGGAATGTCCTTTAGGCCATGCCACAGATCGGATTGGGTGACCTATATAGAATTGACCAGGTTTGGTTCTTGACAAAATGGTATTAGAGAAGGTATACTCTTAGGGGACCTTTATTTTCAGAGTCCCCCTTTTTTACTTGGGGATGTAAAGTTATATGGAGTAGTATTATCAAAACTCAATAGGTAGGTGTGGTAAGAGATTTGGAAACTCTTTCTCATTTTGATCCTCATGTTTCAATGGGAATTCTATTTTTCTGAGTTTCTTGGTCTTCAGGGATTGTTTGGTGATTAGGATATGAAAGGGGAGTCAGGCTAGTGGTATCTGTGATCTCATAGGACTTGTCAAGCCATGTAGAGATGGGGGCATGGCACTAGAAGGTTCTCTGTGTTGGTGGTGTGTTTGGCATATGGACGCCAACCATATGGTCAAGTCACCCACTGACACTAGTTCCCTCTTGTGGGTCTCTGTGAATCTTCTAGAATTCTAAAAATTCCATTGAGAATCCTTGTGTGAGAATTGTGAAAACTGGGTTTCTAATGGAATGGTTGGATTTTGAAATTGTTGAAAATGGATTTTCCTGATTTAATTTAAGATTTTTTTAAAAAAATTTGGGTTTTTGTAAAACAAATCTTGGGTTAAAGAGGAAATGGTTTAATGGGATTAGATTTTATTTAATCTAATAATATGATTTTTTAAATAAAATGTTTAGAAAGCATGGGTTATTTTGAAAAGAATGGCTTTTTGAAAAGTTTTTGAATCAGATAAATTGGTTTTGAATGGTTGGTGTTTTTTGAAAGGGTTTTTGTGAAATTCAAAATGAATTTTGATCTTGATGGCTAGCGGATCATGAGAAGAGACCACTGTGAATTTCTGAAAATGTAAAATGGTTATTTGAAAGGGGTTGTTTGATTTGAATTTTTTTTGAATGTAAAAGGAATGGGTTTTAATCAAGTGGTTTTGATGAAATGATATTTGTTGAATTTATGAAAAAAAAATTGAATGAGATGAAAATTATTTATGATGGAAGTCTATGGGACTTCATTTTCAAGCATGGTAAAATGGTTTGATGTGTATAATATGAAAATGGTTTTTGATTTGGCTGTTATTATGCCTTGGTAAGGTATTTGATTTTTGATTTGAGTTGAATGGTTTGTTTTGGAAAATGAGGTTGTTTTGTTTTAGCCTTTAGTGATTTCATGGGTGCTCACATGCCTAGTTTTATATTAAAATATAGATGAGTGCCTGGTATGGAATTATGGATGGATGTCTGAGGAGGCATGTAAATGTGAATGTGAGTTAGACTCGATGAAACACCATTGGTGAGTGTGACAATACACCATGTTTGATTTGTTTTATTTTCTAAAAGTGTTTTAAGCTATAAATTGTGGTGTTTTGTAGACTGTTGTTCATGCGTCTTGTTTTTCATATGTCATAGAAGTTTTGTTTATTTGGTATGATTCCTCATGATTCCTAAGTGGTATCCCTATTGTGTCTTGGGATGGAATCTTGTTGGTGGCTCGATTTTGGGGCAGTGTTCAGTGGGTTTCTAGAAATTTCTAGGAGATATTTGAGCTAGTTCCCATCCAAGATGGTGTTCGTTCCATGTGTGTTTTGGTTTAGGAGATGGGTTTGATAGAGCTCATGATTTTTTGGATTCTTTATTTCATTTTTTTCTCCCCCAAGGGGATATGATGAATGTTGTAGTATGGCTATAGGTGGTTCTCTATCAAAAAGTTTTCTAGTTGATCATCATAAGTATTTTGTTTGTGGGCATAAAAATTTTAATCCACCACTTTGAAGGATTCCCTAGACCGTTTGTTGAAATAAAAGATTTTTTGGCTGAATATAAAATGATTTAATGTTATGATAATTATCTCGGTTATTATAGTGGTGTTCATTGATGTTTGGTTTTTTTTACCATGTTTGTTGTTTGTTCTGATCCTCATTCGAAGTGAGAGGGAATGGTGATGTGTATCCTCAAGTCCTTGTTTGGGTAAAAGTGTGTTGTTGAGAAAACGAGTTCCTTGGTGTTTCATAATCCTTTTTTCCTTCTTGGGAGTGCTATGTGTCTTCATGTGGCACTAGAAGAAGGGGTTCCTGTTAGGGATTAGCAGCTCATGACTGCGAGGTAGTAGATGATTCATACATCAGAGCTCCAGCCTTATGTTCTTGAGTGAAGCTCATGCATTGTCAGGAACCCCAGGGGTTTAAGGAGTTTGGATAATTTCGTGCCCCTACCATTGAGGTGATGCAGTTTGAGTGTTTCTATTGTGGTTTCTCTATATATATGATCCACTCTAGTTTTAAAGAGTCTAATGGAATTACCCCTCATTAAATTTTCATGAATGTTCCTTCTAGTATGTGACTTCTTGATCAATTTACTCATGTGGAACACCCATGTTAATTAGGTACAGTCTTCATTTTTATTCGTTTGTGAGGGACGAGTGTCGGGTAGTTGATGTTTGTGGTTTAGTGGTCCATTCATTAGGTCCCTTCCCACTTGGCCCATGTGGTGAGGGTTTTTCATATATGTGGGAGTTTTGGATCAGTTCCTATCAACTTCATTAGGGATTGGGTATCCTAAGTATTCTTGTTGTGTTCCTATTAGCTTTGGTTGGTAGGCCATTGTAAGGGAGTTTGATTCGACTGTGTGGGAGAGGCGTATTTCTGGTTCTTGTTGAAGTTCTGTTCGGCAGTTCTTAGTTGGTTTTAAATGGAGGGGAGACCAACTATGGATCTCGTTGGGTTTTATATTAATAATTCATTAGGATCTAGTTGATTTCTAATGATGGGGAGTCCTTTTAGGCCTCCCCTCTACTGGTGATCTTTATCTGGTTCGGTTTTGGTTTGATCTGGTTGAAGTGGATTCTTTTAAAGATGTTGTTTTTTAGTATCCTCCTCGATTTGGGTGAGCATTTTGATTCTTGGGAGAAGTCCCAACAATATTGTTTTTGGATTGGTTGAGGATGTGGTGACTTGATCCTTAGTTATCAAGAAGGGGTTGTGTGTTGTTGTTTCATTTCAGGTAATAGGGTTGACTTTCATTGGTGGTTGGTGAAGTGTCCTTAGATTAAGAGATTGGATCATTTTGATGTGGAATCCTTGGGCATTGATAAATCAGCTAGAATGTGTTGTGGCTTTACAAGGGCCGAAATCATTAATGGTTGGAAGAATTTTCACACCTGGTTTTTCTAGTTTTGTCTTATGCTCCAGTTCGGTGGGAACTCCGGTCTTTTTATTAGGTTTTGGGTGTGGTGGGTGTTGAGTTTTGGATTGTTTCCTTATCTAATTTTTGTCCCATTCTTGGTCCTCGATTTCTTTGTAATTTTTTAATAAAACATGGACGTTTGGCCTTTTTAGGCCCTGGTGCACGATTTGTGCAAAGTTAGTGCCAATCGTGCGACTAGTGCAGGAAATCATGCGGTTGGTTACAAAAACCACCGCATGGCTACCATAAGGTTTGGGAAACCTACGGTCGATTCATAGGTAATTGTGAGACTGTTTCATCCTCAGGCAGTGGCTATTTCATAGTTACTATATAGTTTGTTAATCTGTGTGACCTAACCATGCGACTTTCCCATTGTTTAATTTTTGTGGTTTTCCAAGTATACACCCTATTCCGGATTTTAATCCAAAACCCTACCTTTCTCTACCATTTGGTTTGTTCGGCCCTATAATATTTCTCCGATATTCCTTTAGCCTTTCACCACCATCTAGGTTGATTCCAAGGAGAAATATTCAAGGGTTTGGTTGGATATCTCAAGGTAAACCCCTCCTCCTATTAGCCTCTTCATTCTCCCCTCTTTTGTTCTTGGTTTTCTCTTCTCCCATGGTCATGTAGACCTAGGGTTTTGTTTTCCATTCGATTATGTTGGGGGGTTTTTCTCATTAATGTTTTCAATTTTTATATCTAGGGAGTTTGAACCCTCTTGGAATGTTTTTGGTGGTGCATTTTTTTTGCACCACAGATTTGAGGTAGGTTTTCCCATGCACTTACCTTTTTTATTTAAGAATCATTAGTTTCATACTTTTCACACCTTCTATATATGCTAAATATTATTGTGTGATATTTGGATAAATTTTTTGGTGTCAAAAGTGGTGTTTTATGCCTTGCTATGTTATAAATATATTTCTTTGTTAAATAATGCACACCAAGTGTTAGATTGAATGGCCTGTTAGATTTTATGGGCGATTTGTTATATAAAATGAATTGTTTGGGTTTTTAAATATATTGGAAATATGTGAAATGATGTTTTGGATTCCTTTTATGAGCTTTCCAAGTGGTTTTTGTTTTTTATAAAATAATTAATATTTTATTTTATGGTGGTTAGGCACGTATTTCCGGTTAGTGGCCTATTTGGAACTTTTATAAGGAATGGGTTTCCTAGAAAGTGTAGCGTGAATTTTTTAAGGGAATTTTTTAAATGATTTTGTAATGGTAAATGGTATGTTTACACCCTTTTTGAAAAGTGTATTTCTATCTTTGGTGAATGTTGGTTTTATGAGAAATTCTTAAAGGCCAGTTTGGAATCTTTATGAAAATGATGAAAGTGTTTATTAAGAAAAGCTCCACTAGATATTTCTCATGCCTTGTTTATGCATAATGAATGGAATATCCTTGCCATGGAATCCTCATGATCTATTATCAGGGTTACTCAATTGGAACCAATTATGTTCTATTTATTCTAAGGCATGAGATTAGTATTTGGGGAGACTGGGGGTGAGGCCTATTATTAATTATTATTATATATATATGTTGTTATTGGATGCTCATCTGGAATCAGTTGGATCACCCCATTATATACATGAGACATGGGAACCTGACATATTGAGAGAATTTTATGAGAACAATTTCCATATTTTTAGGTCATGTACTAACCAATGCCCCATTTTAAGTGGATATATTTGGGTTTATTAATATGGGATCGAGCCCCTCAGTCTGTCCTGACTTAGGGTGGACAGACCTTTGGGTGATTTTGATTTCATCATGTGTGGCATGATATTGGGGATGAGGTCTCATGTATTGATATTTTTTGAATTGTTATTGATCTCTTGGGTTCACCTATGTTTATTGAATATTATTTTCTTGCAGTGATGAATGAGATAATTGTATGTTTATTTCTATTTCCCTTGTCGGTTGATTACGATACTGACTTCTTGTGTAGTTTTTTTTCTTGGAAAGTGATGTGTTAGTTTTTAAATGGTTTATGAAAATTGTTTTAAAAGAAAATATTGGTTTATCCTCTTTTTATAGGTTGAAAATATTAATATCACTTTCCCCTTGAAAATTTTAACGTCTCACTAATTAAATGTGTTTGGTTTTGATATGAATAAGGGAAATGGGTCGTAATTTGTTTTTTATTAAAACATATAGAAAATCAAACTTTTATATAATGTAGTTCAAACTTGAAAATTGATGTTTCTTTTATTTTAAAGTATTTGAATTGGGAATAAATAATCGGGCTATCCTAATAAGTTTTAATACTCACAGCTACAGTTATTTTTTGTTTTTGTCCCTTGTGTAGGTTCATTTGAGTGTGATCGTCTTAGGAGACTAGTGATCGTTTTGTTGGAGAGTGACCCACTGGGTCACATGGAGTAAGCACGGTCATCTGGTTTGGTTGGATTATTTGTATAGTTGCTTTACAATTTAGTTTCATGTAAAAAAGGTGTTCTATTCAATATTATATATATGTAGGACTGCGTGTGCATCTTTCCACTACTAGGTTGTTTAATTTTTATTGGGTGAAATTGTTTCCTTTGTGTACTCTATTGATGCCCGACACTAGCTTCCAAACCATGAGGATTAGGAATGCCCTTTGGGACATGCCAAAAATCAGATCAGGTGACCAGTGCAGGGTTGACCTGGGTTGGTTCGTGACACCCTCACTGCTAGTTATAAACCTACGTCATTTGGGGAGATGTGCTTGAGGCCATGTGGCAAATCGGGTATGGAGTACCTTTATGTGGCATCTGAAACTGGGACATTACAAAGTGGTTTCAGAGATTTTGTTTTTTTGGTTTTTTACTATTTGGATATAATATAAAGGGATATGAAGGAATAATAATTTGGTAATTACCTATGCCCAGGTGTAGCTAACCCGCATACAGGAAAAAAACCAATTTTCCTCGGATTGAATTGATGCTTTCTGGATTTTGACTGTTACAGTTGATTTGATTCCACATTGGGTGATTTACTTAATTTATACTATTATTATTGATATGAATTTGGTTTCTATTATATTGAAACCCAATGAGATGAGGGTATGCCATCTCATGCATCATATAGGCTCCTACCAAATTTCACATGCCACGAATTATGTCATGACATTTAGTATACATTACTGACATGTTGTTGTGATAGGTGTTGTGATATATAAGCATGTTGTTGTGTTAGGTATATTAAGATATATTATGGTGCAAAACAGATGGAATCCAATCTTTGATCCATAAGGTGTATGTGCGCTCTCGGATAAGAATTTTTTGGATCATGGTTTAACCTTTAAATTGAAATGTGTTATGGTGTGACATAGGTTGATGCCAAGCTTTGGTCCCTAGGGAGTATGGCCCCCCATTGATTGCAATTTGGAACACAATTGTTTATTCTCTAAATGAAAAATCAATTTAAAATGAAATGGTTTATGGTAGAGAACATGAACATACCCGAACTTAGTAGAGGGATTTTGGTAGTGTCTCTATCTTATACATGAACTATTTAACACCTAGACCTGACACATGGAGTAGGTATAGGGGTGTATTCTTAGAGGAAAGATTTTACCCATCCTACTTAAATATCTTCACTTTTGAGCTACAAACATAGATAATGATGTTATAATGAGGTGTGTGTTTGGAATTGTACATGCATTCCACCACCACGACCTCTAGTAGTATGCCAGGAGGGTGGCGATGATCATACTCCAAAGGTGGTAGTACATGGACTTCCAGTAGATCCTCTAGTCATGATAGATGTGACACATGTTGATATAATAGATATAGGTGATGAGGCACAGTTCTATGAAGGATTTATGTGATTCATACAGACCATTCAGGGAGAACCATGACCTACTCTGACTATGGAAGAGTTGACATGTGAGTTTCAGTAGTAGCATCCAACCATTGTTTTCAGGGGATGGAGGACCAGAGGATACAAATTTGTGGATAGAGGTCATGTTATCTATCTTCAAGAAAATCCAGACACCACCTAATAGGTTGGTAAAGCTCCCTATGTATATGCTACGTGATTCAGCCAAGATATTGTGGGATGTTATCACTCAAACGGATTGTCATTGGGAGATGGCCTGGAGGGATTTCTATACGCCCTTCTATGACTATTTCTATCCTAATATAGAAAGGGATGATAGAGCCCGAGAGTTATTACATCTGGAGAAGGGTGTATTATCAGTGATGGATCACTCAACCCATTTTACAGAGCTCCAGTGCTTCAAACATATTCTGATAGGTGAAGAGCTGTCTAGAGCCAGGTGATTTGAAAGTGGTATCAGGTATGACATCTGATCATAGGTGATTGTATTTTAGATGAATACTATATTTGGGATAGTGAATCAATCACTGATCACATAGCTTAATCTAATGGAATGTAGAGGTGCGATCCAGGGTGGCTCAACACCTAGGTTTGGTAATGCATCGAATAGTAGTGGGAATAATCATCTGAAGCTTCCATGCAGTGATATTTGTAGTGATAACATCTCTTCAAGTACCCAGATTAGGTTCTACTAGTGAAGTAGGCTAGGACATATGAGGACATAGTATACAAGGGACCCAATCGAGTGTTGATATTGCAGCAATATGGGACATCTATAATGCTTCTACAGAACATTTCCACCAGTATCCAGTGAGAGAGGGTCTACACTGACTCCACATTTAGGAGAAGGATTTATATTTTCTTACTTGACAGGGATTTGGGGTACAATAGGACATTTAGACTGAGGTGGTGGTCATGATCATGGTAATCATACCCTAGTTTTATAGGTACATAATGATGAATCAGCTCATGGTATCTAGATAAGGTTATAGGTTCCTGGTACAGGCCATGCAGATGTAGTGAAACAGATCCACCAGGAGTAGGATCCCAAACTTTATATTATTAGAAGTATTATTCTAGTATCCTCCATTTTAGATTCTTCCCTTTTTAATATAAGATATTCACATAGATTTATATCTATGTCTATTATGGGGAGCCTTGGAATTTGGGTTTATACTGATGATGGTGTTACGACACTAGACACTCTGTTAGGGATCAGAATGGAAGATGTGCATCTATGCCAGGAGTTCCCCATTAGGGTTGGTGGGTGTCGCTTCATATGTGACCTCTTCATCTTCAATATGACAAGATTTTATATCATTATTAGGATGGAATGGTTGGTTCCATTTTGATATTTCATTGATTTCTATCACCGTAGGGTGAGTTTCACATCACCAGAGGGTGGAGAGTTCATTCACAAGGGTGAATGGGATGTCCAGGAAAGCTGAGCTAGACCTGAGCATCATGAGCTATGTAGGATGACAACCCAGATTGTGAATTTGTATCTGGATGAATAGGGGACATTTCAGACTGATTTCTCTCTAGTTATTGATTGTTTTAGGGACATCTTCATAGGAAACTTCTCTGGATTACCTCCGGTGAGAGAGGTGGAGTTCTCTATCGAGTTAGTGGTAGGATCTGCAATAGTATCCATTCCTCCTTAGAGGATGACTACAACAGAGTTGAAAGAGCTCAAGAGGAAGCTATAATATTTAGAGACAAAGGGTTTCATCCAACCCGGTACTTCTCCATGGGGTTAACTGGTCATTTTGGCGAAAAAGGTTGACGGTAACCTTAAGCTATGTGTGGATCACTGAAAGTTGAACCACTTGACGGTTAAAAACAGGTATCCTCTATCGCAGATAGATGATCTCTTCAACCAACTCCAACTCAACTGGAAACTGAAGTATTTGTGACGGGGTCCCATTATAAAAAATGGCATCATAAATAGTTTATTTAGGTTTTTTTTAAAAGTATTTATGAGAGGATTAACTACCCATCACAAAAGACATAAAAAAATTAAAAAATTTAATATTAATAAAATTTAATAAAATAATAATGCTAATAATAATAAAATAATAAAATAATAAAAACTAATAAAATTAATAAAAATTTAATTAAAATAAAAAAAATAAAAAAAATATAATAAAAAAAAAATAAAACACAAAATATTCACAATAAATATAAAATAATAATAATAAAATAATAAATAAATAATAAAATAATTAAAAAAATAAAAAATAAAATAATAAAATAGTAAGGAATTGGAAAATAATAAAAAAATAAAAAACACAATATTCGCAAAAATATAAAGAACACACTATATGGAAATGTAAATATATGGATTAATAAAAATATTATAAAATTATTTTACATCCAAATGTTTATCAGAAAAAGTATATAAATAAATGAGCGTAGGATTATCTAGAGGAGATGAAGGAGTTAGATGAGCTAGAGGATTCAGTGGAGGGAACTACATCCCTAAACCATGAGTCAGATGTCACATGTACTCCATCACATGCTCGTGATGCTGTTACTTCCATCGATGCATCTCCTCCTCCTCCTATTTCTACTATCGATGGAGCTTTTCTTGCTCCCTACACACGGTCTCTATAAGCTCACCCTGAGCTCACAGCTGTTCCTCATACTGTGCAGCAGATGACGACGACTCCTCATGTGCTCCTATCAATCTGTATGATGACATCGTTGTGGTACCATAATAACTCCCAAGCTTCAATCGAGAGTCAATAAAAATAACTTAGCCTTTCATGAAGGCATACTGAGTCACCCACATCCATGTTGTATCATCGAATTCAACATCAACTATATTTGGTTCATTTTTAGTATTTTCTTTAACCTCTCTTCTTGATATCTATGTTTTCTACATCATTATTTTCAAAATAAGATATATTCTTCAATTCAGAGTTGAATTTATTTTAAAAAATCGTCACATCACAACCATCTACCAACTTATGATTTTTTTTTATTCTAACATCTATATCCTATTCCATTTAAAAGATATCCTATAAAGATCCCTTTTTCATCTTTCTCCTCAAATTTTCCCAGATTTTCATTCTTTATTTTTATGAAACATGGACTACCAAACACTTTAAAGTATTTCACTATTACCTTCTTTTTGTACCATATCTCATACAGTGTAAGGTTAGAGGCTGGTCTCAATAAACATTTTTTCTGTATATACACCACTACACACACTTATTCTCTTTAGTAGAAGTTTAAACTTTTATGTTCAAATAAAATTATTCTACCCATTTCAACCAGATTAATGTTATTTCTCTATGCTACTCCATTTTTTTTGAAGAGTATAAGGATTACTATATTGATTTCTAATTCTATGATTTTCAAGATATGATTCAAAATCATTACTAGTGAACTCCCTACCATTATATATTCTTATTTTTTTGATATAAATTCCAAAATCTTTCTTTTCTTGTCTTCTGTAAACATTGAATATTACTTATGACTTGCTATTAATATACATAACATTCTTCATTCAGGTGAAATCATAAATTAATTTCATAAAATAGAATTCACAACTAGTATACTTATATATCATAGGTCCACAACTATTAGAATGAATAAGCGCAAGTGTTCTAACAGAATGAATCTATTATCTTATATAAATAGCCTCCAAAAGCTTGCACTTTTTACAGGTTTCACATATAGTTTCTCTTTCTCTATTTAAATAAGAAAGATCTTATACTACATTTTTCTTTGAAATATTACTCAATTTTTTTGACCAATATGGACAAGATTTCTAGGCAATATATTGTTTTTATCTTTCACACTCAAATAACAATAATTGTTAGGCTCTCAAATTTGGAATAGATTACCACTCGTTCTTTCACCATTGATGAAAAATCATACATACTTTAAATTTTTTATGAGGAAGGAATCCTTTTTGAAAAAAAAATTCATTCCCATCATCACAAAGTTGACTCACACACAATAGATTGTGTCTAATACCTTCAACAAAAAAGACCATATTTGAGTTTTAGTTTATGGGATTTAATCTCTACATACCCAAACCTTTTATTTTCAAGGAAATTTCATTTCCAAAAGTAACTGCTCCACCATTGTGTTCTTCAATGTTCTTTAGGATTTATTCTGACCTTTAATGTGAGAGGAAAAATCACTGTCAAGAATCCATGGTTCATCTCCTTTTCTAGCCTTCAAAGAAACTTCAACAATGAGATATTTTTCATCCATATTGGCTTTCTAAAATTGATTAACCTTTATATTATTATAAAGACATCCAAGAAGAATAACCCAAGTTTTATTAGAACAATGAACATATTGATCACAACTTCCACAAATTTCTTCTAAACAATATAATTTTTTCTAAATGGATAAATTTTATGAGTTCTTCTTGGTTGTTTTTTGGTTAACAATTATTCTCTTTATCTTTTCATAATTGCTCCCACTTGACTCATACCTTCTCCAAGGAAGTGAAATGTTGTACAAAAAAGAATAGGATTTGTTCCCAAAAAAGTACATAGCACCAAAAATACCCATTAAATACATATCTTCCATACTATTGAAGATTATATATAGGATAATGTTTTTTTACTGTCAAATAATGTGCTTACTTTTGTCTTAAAGTAATAACTTTCTCAAAAGTTTTCACATATTCTTTTTTTCATAGAAAAATATTTCTCATTATTCTCAGTAGTCCGAATTTTTCTATTGTTGTTAATATAAAATGAATTAGTAGAAATAATAGATTTACCATGAGTTTTAGTAGAAGAATATGTAATTAGTTCCTTTAAGAAAATTTTCTCAACTTCTTGAGATGCTTAAAATTTAACTTCTACAGATTTGTTTAAATCCTTATTGATATTCTTCCAAGAATTATTATCTTCGAGATACTCTAACTGGATATTATCCAATTATTTATCCTTTGAAATTAGTTTCTCATAAATATCTTTCATTATTTTTCCTCTCTATGAAACTTTCATCTTTAGATTTCTGATTTCATCAATGTAAGAATCTTCTCTTTTAATCACTTTCTTCCTCTATTTTATTTCTTTCCTAATTTTGGTATTTTTCTCATGGAATTATTCATGTTCTGATTTCAACATATATTTCATCTAAAACACATCATTATCTTCTTCACCACCACTTGAAGTTTCATCAGACTTCCTAATTTGATCTATAAAATTCCTAATTTTTTTGAAACATATTATTCAGAAAGGCTACCTAAACAAGATAATTCTTTGTCTTCTTTAATGAGGAAATTTTTTATTTTACTTTGTTGAAACTTTTTTAGGTTATCAACCATTTCTTTAGAATATTTTGAAAATTTTCTCCATTTATTTGCATAAGGTATTTCATCTTTATCATCACTATCATATTCAAAATTTTTCTTCTTTGGAAGATTAACAGCAAAATGTCCAATTCCTTCACAATTGAAACATTTCAATGGAATATTAATTTTGTACTCACCATTTCCATTTTTGATGTATCTTGAGATAAGTGACATAATTTTATTATACTCATCATTCTTCATTTCTTCATCTTCAGATTCACCAGAGTCTTCATTTTTTTCGTATTTTATCTTTAGTCTACTCTTGTCCTTGAATTCCATTTCTTCCTTATCCTTTTTCTTAAATACTGGAGCCTTCCTCATCTCCTATTTGATTAAAGTATTGTGAAACACATTAAGATATATGTTTTCCTTTTATTACAGGGTTTAAATATTCAGGTCAAATATTTCTGGAATGTTTCTTAGTAATTTCGTAACAACTGTCGAATCCTCCATATTTTCTCCAAACCCTATGATATGGCTAACAAATTCATTAACTCTGGTAAAATAATCATCCACACTCTCATATTTTGTCATTTTGATATTTTTATATTTAGCCCTCCAAATTATAAACTTAGCTTATTTTATCGTTACATTTCCTTCATAACTCTTTTCAATATTTCCCACATATCCTTAGCTATTTTAAGTCTCATTACTTTAGTAAAGACTTTATCAAACAAGGATGATAAAATTTCATTTCTGTATTTTCTATCAACCTCCATATTTATTTTATCACCAAAATTCATGGGAGAATATTTTTCAAGAGGAGGAAATCCAAGAGTCACTGCATTACAAACCTCTAATCCTTATGATTGAAAGAAATGTAGAATTAGATTCTTCCTGCAATGAAAGTTACTTCCATCAAAAATTGGAACACCATTACTATTGATTGAATTCAAATTCTCTATCACTACTTTCAAAAGGATCCTTAAGAGGTAACTGACTCTAATACCAATTATAGTATCCAGAAAAGGGATGTACCACTTAGAAGGGGGTGTGATCAGTGGTACTATAGTTTTATTATTTATTATATTTTAAATATACCTTGGATGAGCTGTTAGAGTCTAATACCAATCAAAACAAAATACTTTTTACATGGTTATCCTCCAAGAAATGTGACTATGTCATTTCTGTGGTCGAGTTGACCTGGGCCACAATTTCTCCACTAAAAAACCAATCAAAAATTACAAGTGGGTTAGTTAGGTATCACCGTGAAACCATGATGGGTAGGTATAAACCATTACACAATACAATGTATTTTGACAAAAATGATTATACTGGTTCACATCAGTTTACAAACAAAAACAAAATGAATTTGAGAAAGATTCTAAGCTGCTACTACAAACACAAAAATAATATTTCTCTTCAAGACTCATTAATAAGATGATACTACACTTGCTCAATCATTCCAAAATACTTATAGAGAAATATCAATATTCTAAAACACACCACTATCTAGTGAAATTGATTCGTACTACTTCTTTTTCTAGATAAAATATTTTAAAAAATAAACAAACTAAATACTAAGATTTTTTTAGGAAACAAAATGTACCTACTTCCTTATGAATTTGAAACTAAAAAATTCACTCTACGCTCTTGAAATAATCAGTGTTTTCACAAATTTAAAATTTTCATATTAGAACACTATACACTATCAATTTCATCTAAGCACAACCTTAAATAAAAATATTGTAACACTAAGATTCAGGCAAGTACCACACAACTGTGTAGACACTATCACTACCTTCAATACATGAAATGATTCTTCAAATCATTAAGAAATCAACTATGCATGTACTAATTCACATATTCATGGACATATAATGTTCCCACTTCACTCTCATTACACTATGATATAAGCACATGAACTCACGAGTGAATATTTTGTTGATATAAAATAATGTCTTTTGTTCTCTACTCCTTCACGCAAAAAAGTGGATCACCCACTGAATTTATTCTTTCTTATACATAAAATTGAATGATTATAAGATGTTTATATGCACAAGACATTATTCATAAGATGTAGTGTAAATATACACTGTCCTGTGGTTCCTCTAAGATGTTTGCACAAACACACGAAGATATACATATATGACAATCATGATAACTCAGTTACATTGCAGAAACTTATTCTTCACAAAACTCTATGAGTGTGTGAATAACATATTGTATTTCCATTGGATTTACTCAACTTCAGACAAAAAAAAGTATGTGCAGATCTTATTTCAAAAACCCATAGATATTCCAAGTGGATTTTTTTCTCTCAAAAACAGATCCTCTCAAACTCAACAACATTTTCATGAGTGTAATATTTGGTATTTATAGGAAATTTTCCCTGAAATAGACACATGTGTACTAGACACCTCATGTGCATCGCCTCAGTTTTGTGATAATGAAGAACATTATCAACAATAAAATCCATTTTTCAACTCACTACATTTCATCAATTTGAACTTATTTATATGATGCAAACGAAGTTGACTCTCATTTCGATCAATTTTGGATCATCATAATAATAAAATAATTCTCAAAATCTATGATTCAATCTACTATCCACATCACTACTTGGAGATCATGGTGAACTAAACCCTTTTGATGACAACAATTTAATTTTCCTTTATCTTGATCTTAATTTTTTATATGAAAATGCTATTGCATGTTATATCAATCATATTAAGTTTTTTTAGAACGATTAAATGATGATCATAATATCAGTTCGATCTTTGGAAAATCCTTGAAGGAACAAGCATGATGAACTGTAGCTCTTGGATGGGCTCAATGGAGAAAACGACACCCATAATAGATCAGATGGACTAGATGATCAGATTAGACAGATTACATGGTTGTGGTTTTTTCAGAGCTATAGAACATGACCCTACATAAAAACAATAAGAGATCATCCTCTCACTTATAATACAGGATTCACCTTAAGTATCTCAGAAACTAGATATCGGATACTCCCATCATTTATTTGCATTTCCCCTACCAGTTACTGCTCCACCACCATACCACCCTGCATGGTGGCTCTACTCTTCCTCCCATGTGACTCTGGGGAGAAATCCTTGATATCTCTCTACTAGGATGATTACTTATCTAGGGTTAAATTCCCAAATATGTAGTGGATGTAGTCCCCTTGGCTGGTTGGTATGCTTGGCTGGTTGGTATGCTTTCCAAGATTCATATAATGCAAATATAATTAATCAACCTTCTAAAAAAATCCATAATAATTACAAATGTTTGATTATTCCAATGTTATAAACATTATGTTAATTCAAATAAAAAATGAAACATGTTTTATAAACTACTAACCAGCTCAAAAATCATCACACTTAGGTTTAAAACAAATATAAAAACATCAATGACTTCATGGGGTTCTTCACATAACACTTGAAAATCATACTGTACATATCAAAGGTCATAATCTTGAGGCATGGTATAAAGAATGATATTTTATAAGATATGAATCATAAAGGAATCAAAGAACATATTCTATGAGATCATAGAATTAATATAATACATGTGTACGTAACATACACATAAGCTTCTAAAATTGTGAACATATATAAATAGAAATAGGTTCACTAATTAAGTAAAGGACCTGAAATCAACCCCCAAATAAACTTATGGACATGAAACCAGGTTTACACGTAATATTATAGACTTGAAATTGAGTTCCAAACATAAAATTATGGACAAGAAATCTGGGTCCAAACATAAAGTTATGGACATGAAATCTAGTTATAAAAATAAAATTGTGAACATAAAATCAGGTTCATTAATAACATATTTACCTCAAGAGTTATCCATATTTACCCAATGAATTGGAGGGAGATATATGTACCACCCATTATATAATTAAAATCATATATATGTGTGACCGAAGATCAAAAAGTATTCATCATATCAAAACCCATGAAAAGAAATGAGTTTCATAAACACTTAATCATAGCATAACCCATGGAAAAGAAATGGGTTTCATAAATATTATGTCATCATATTCATAAAACTTCTAGATACATAATAATAATGGTACCCTAGAATCATATCCCCAAATAAATAATAAGTTAAATAAATGTTTTTTTCTTTGATGAATATAAATACCATTAAAATAACATTAAAACATTCTTTATGAAAATACAATTTCCATTTTGAAATAACTCATTTTAAAAAAACTGCATAATTAAAAAGGATAAAATTTTATTTAAAAGTAACCTTGTTAAATTATAATTGAATATTAAAATAACAAGCTATTAATTATGGTAGGAAAATTCATTCATTCTGTATAAGTTAAAAAACATTTATTTCTCATTTTTTTTTTGTAAAAAGACAAAAAGTACCTCGTTTGGAAAAAGAAAAGAAGATATTTGTAAATTTTTTAATAAAAATTGAAAAAGGGTAAAAATTTAATTAAAAATTAATACTGTAATCTAAAAATCATTACTGATTTTTTTTTAGAAAATATAGACACGGAATAAAAAATATTTTAGACTGAGGAGAGAAATAAAGTCGATTTTCCATAAAAACACTATATTAACACTTAAATAATTAAAGTGAGGAAATTCAAAGGAAAAATTATAATCTAAATAAATAACCTAAAGACAATGAAAGTAATTCATCAAATAATGATCATATAATTTCCTTAACTGAAATTCAAGTATAAATAATCAGAATTAAAATAGGATTGAATCATAAATCCCTTACCTCAAGTATCACATTTTCTTGATCATGTTAAAACCTAATGTATGTCAAATATGGACTTATTATACATTTATTACAAAAAATATTTATATTTTTCATAATATGTAATATTTATTTATAATATATCATTACCCACTTATTAATAATTTTTTTTATTAAAGTCACTGTTCTCGGTGATAACTACTTTGTTTTCCAAACTTGTTTCAGTTTGGAATTCCCAAAACTTATACTATGATCATGGTTCCATCACATAAAGAATTATAATAATGGTATAAGAAATTTATATTTACTATATACATAAGTTTAATCATTCATAAATGGTATAGATAGAAAAATGAATTATACTATTCATGGAGATGGTAGGTCGTATTTACCAATGAACGCTATTTCCATTTTTTGAGTGGTGGAATGAAAGAAAGGTAAATAATAAATTACCTTTATAGAATAATTATTATATCATATATATCATATATATTCATAAAATTAATCTTCATTACTATCCAATCACAATATAAATGAAAATCAAATTATATTGCTTTGTAGAGGTGGCAGTCCACACGTACGCACGGGCGACATTATTGTTTCCCAAAGGATTGAATAGTAAGAAGTTATAAATGATATTATCATTAAAGAAGTATAATTATGTAATAAATATAATATATAAACATTAAAACCATCATAAAACCCATCCATAAAATATGGTGATGAAAAATTAATTGTATCTCTATGTGGAGATAGTAAGCTGTACGCACACACGAGTGATACTTTCACTTCTTGTTTGAAGAGAAAGAGGATATATAATGTTGTTTTAATAATAATAATAAAATTTTAAAACATATAGAATACATAAGTTATTATTTTATTATATATACCATAAATTTAGAGGAGTTAAAGAAGAGTAGTAAAGAAAGAAATCAGTTACGGTGATTACCTCTTCTTTGAAACATCTCCTTCAAATATCCTCTAAAGGGATCTAGGGTTGGTATTTTGGGAATAAAATAACCTCTATAATGTGGATACTTAAGTTTAGAAGATAAAATGGGATATTCTGGTTGATATTTAATGCTACAATTCTTGTAAATAAGTGATAGAGGAGGTTCCCTTTTATAATTGAGGCGATGAGAACTTTTTTGAAATTTATCAAAAGATTAAAGGAAGGAGATAGAAACAATGCCTTTTTCACGCTTGCATTATAGAGAGGAAAAGATCAAGGATGAATCTGAGAATGGAGAATGGGGACTATACCTCGAACATGAACACTGTGGGGAAGATTGCTCTAGACTACTTTGAAAACATCCTTGCAGGGGAGAATGTTTCATCCTTCATGAGAGGGAATCAAATCACTGAGGACTTCTTCAGTAGAATCCCCTCTATGGTTAATCAGATGGACAGTAGAGATCTTTACTCCATCCCCTTGGTCGAGGAGGTCCATGTCGCAGTAAGGAGCATGACTCAGGACAACACGCCCGGACCTGATGGCTTCCCGGCCAGCTTTCTCAATTTTTCTTGGGATATTGTCGGTTGGCATGTAGTGGAGTCGATCTAGGACTTCTTTACCAGTGGCCCTCTCATCAGGGGAATTTCGGCCTCCAGACTGGTGCTCATTCTAAAGATCAGAAATCCCACCCTCGTTAGTCAGTACAGGCCAATATACCTTTGCAATGTTGCTTATAAAATTTTGGCCTCCGTCCTTGTCAGAAGGCTCGACAAGATTATTCCTCGTTTGGTTTATTTGGAGCAGCACAATTTCATCAAGGGAAGGAGTATCCAAGGGGCGGTGGGCATTGCCAATGAAATGGTGCAAGACATTAACAGAAAATCTATTGGATCCAACGTCATCTTCCAAATCTACATGAACAAGGATTATGACATGATGGAATGGAGATTCATTATCCGGGTCATGAGGAAGTTTGGGTTCAGTGAGGAGTTTTGTGATATCTACTTCAAATGCTATTCCTCACCGTGGCTTTCCATTTCATTGATGGGAAAAGGTTTTGGTTTCTTCAAGACTATTTGTGGTGCTCGGCAAGGGGACCCCATGTCTCCATATATTTTTGTTCTCGCCCAGGATTCACTCTCAAGGAACTTGAATGATGAAATGGTTTCAGGCCTCATCCTCCTTTTCCGAGGAAGAAGGAGTAGTGTTAACATTTCACATATAATGTGTGTGGATGACATTCTAATCATTATCAATGGAAAGAAAAGGTCTTTGAAGGACCTCATGGATTTCTTATTCACCTATGACAGACTATGCGGGAAGTGTGTTAACTCTTCTAAAAGCCACTTCTTCATTGTAGACAAATGCCTGGTCCCAAGGAGCAAGGAGATTCAAAGGATACTAGGTTGTTGTAAGCTTCTTATTCCCATTTCTTATCTCGGGGTGCTGATTTCCTATGGTCACATTAAGAAGGTGAACTTCTCTACGATCCTTGATCGCAATCTAGGTAGAATCTATAACTGGAAGAGTATGCTGCTTTCCTTCGGTGGCCGGATAACATTAATCAATAGTGTTCTCACGTCCATTCCCATGCACGTTTTCTCAGTGAATCATCCCCCAAAGGGAACTATGGAGAGAATGGAAATCACTCTTAACTCTTTTTTGTGGGATGCCAAGGAGGAGGGAAGATACCACTGGGCCTCCTGGAAATGTCTGGCCAGAGAAGTGGAGGTAGGAGGAGTTGGTCTTCGTGATATTCAGGGTACCATTCAAAGCCTTCAGGCACGACTCAATTGGGAAATTATCATCGGGGAATCATTGTGGGCGATGTTTTTCAAAGCGCGTTACCTGGGGATTGAAACACGGGGCCTCCACAGCTCCACGAGGCTGGAAAGGTGCATGTTTTCTCTTATTGAGACGTTGTCAGGCCATGCAAGATGGATCATCGGCGCCAGGAGGATCAGTTTTTGGGACACCAACTGGTCGGGGGAATCCTTTGGGGACTCTGACCATCCTCTTCTGTACATCACCTTCAGTAGTGCATGTGAGGAGTTCAACTTGATCAGTACTTATTTGAATGATAATCAGATGTCTGTGTTCGAAAATATTGTCATGAGTGAGGAATCTAATAGGTGTTGCTTCACGGCTACCAGCTCGGGCAGGTTTACCTCGCAAGGCTTCAAGAGTATCATTCAGCCCAATAGCACAACTAATGATTGGGCCCCAGCATCCTGGTGCAATGAAATTCCTATTAGAATGAATCTTTTACTCTAGAGAATCAGGAATAGGGTGCAACCTACTGAGGATAACATTCAGCGTCAGGGCATTGCTTTGGCCTCTATATGCTTTTATTGCATTAATCACACGTCAGAATCGGCGAAGCATATGTTCTTCGAAAGCCATTGGGTGCTCCACCTTTGGTCCCTGTTCACGTATAATCCATGCAGAAATAACGGAGAGTATTCTTTACAGGAATACATGAAGTTATGGTTTTCTAGATCGGGGTCTACTGGCTAGGACCAGATGGTTAGAACGATCATCATCATGGCTACGTGTTGGGTGCTTTAGGAGGCTCGCAATCAGGTTCAGATGGGAGAAAAGCACTCGTTGTTGTTCCTCCAGGCTAGCCTCAAAGCTCTTATTTTCGATCTTGATTCTCAGATCAAAGGAGGTTCGATGTCAACTGTGGTTAGTAACCTGATCAACCTCCCCTGTATTTCGAGAAAGGGGACTGGTCAGTGGGTTAAATGGTGCCTGCCGGTTACGGGATTCAAGCTCAACATTGATGGATCATGCATGGGGGGCATTATGAGGGGGGAGGAGTGCTACGAGATCCCTCAGGCTCGGTTGTCATTGCCTTTAGTGCTTTTTATGGCACGAGAAACTCTCTAAGTGAACAGGTCCATGCTCTTGCTTCTAGTCTGACGGTGTGTAGACGGGGTAAGTTGACAGCATCTGAGATTGAGATGGACTCGGAACTCCTTGAGAAGATCTTAAAAGGGACCAGTGAGGTCCCTTGGGATCTCACTTACCTCATCAAGAGATACAAGATTGAAACTTCACAAGGGAATCTTATTCATCACAGTTGGAGGGAGACCAACTTTGCGGCGGACTCCTTTGCTCGCTTGGGTAGGCAAGACGCCCCCCTGATCATTTACGATTCTCTTCTCTCCCTCCCTCTCGAATGTGCATCTATAGTGCCGGGGGATGCTCTTGGGATCCATCATTTTTGGCCCCCTTGAGAGGATTTTTTCTTCCTTGTCCTTTTCTTTTTGAATAAAAAAAATAAGCTACTACTACTACTACCATCAAAAAATAGAATTTATAGAAGTGTTGGTTTAATTTTAAATCTTTTCATTTTGATTAACCCTTAGTTAACCAATTCTAATTTGAACTATGACAATAATATTTTGAATAATAAAGGGTTCTAATTTTTTTTACTTATAAGGTGAAAATTGCACCCTAAATAACCAATTTAATAACTTTTAGATCATATCATATAATGTTTTTCTTATTTAAATATTTTCATGATTTTAAAATAATTTAATAAAATTTTATTTTGATAAAATATCATTGTTATCAATTTTTACTGACTTAATATTACATTTTTTATTATTCAAACACTTTTGCAGAAAAATTGAGAAACCAAACATGACTTCACGAAATCATGACATCAATACACAGAAAAAACCCCAACGGACCAAAACTCAAGATCTCCCTTGATCCGTAGAACACCAAGGCCAAAAGAAAAATCAACTTCAAAAAACCATAACAAGCACCCTTATATAAAAATCAAAGTCATGAAATAAAAAATAAACCCAAAAAAAAACTTGCTGCCATAAAAAAATGTCGATCGAGAAACTCAACACCCAACAACAGATTCATTGTTATCAATTTTGACATTATTTATTTAATTTAACTCTTAACACATCAATAAAAAGGGTGAAATCAAATATAATTATTTTACACCACCATAATATGTTATATAGACCTATAAAATGCATTTAACACATTTATTTCTATGGAGCTATGGTTTTTACCTGAATCACGATTCTCCTACTGTGCCGGTTTGGGTAAGTCTTCTGCAACTTCCTCTACCATTTTAGAATCCCTCGATTCTATATATGTAAGGAAATCTTGTTGGATGATTTCTCTGTGTGGATTCACGTACTGTGGCTATTTGTCACCCAATAAACCCATGCATGTGTGTGGATATGGATGTGTTGAGGCCGCAGGTTGAGTCGGTGTGGATTGAAGCTGGAGAGGAAGTAAGGTGTAAAAAACCAGTGGTCTTCGATCATTGGGTGGAATTTTTCTCTTCCTGCAGATGACTGGGACACTCGACCACTATTTGCAGACAGGATGGACACCAAGAGAAGGTGACAGTGTGGGGGAGGAAGGATAATGGGGCCATACAGAATAATCTCTTGGTGGGTAAGGCGGTGAAAAAGGGATCTTCGACAAAGCAAGTGGAGGAACCCTCTATGTTAGGGATTTTTGCTCAGCTGAATGAGGATTTGAGGGACTGAGACCTGGGTATCTTAGTGCAGAGAGATAAATACTCTTCACAGGAATCTTAAGATGAAGGTAAAGGATTAGCTGGGAAGGAAATGGAGGTGCGGTCAGAATGGGTGGCAAAGGAATCCCAAATCAAGCAGAGGTTTCCATGGGTCAACACCCAAATATCGGGAAAGGCTTCAGTTCAAAAAGGCGTTCATACTCAAAACTCCTTTGAGTGTTTGGACACCAATGAGTTTGAGCAGGACACACCCAACGACCCAGATGGAGGAATTGCAGATGGTGTGGAGTATGAGGAGGTTCTTAAGGCTCATGAAGAGGGACAAACCCCTAGGAAGAAGAATGGGAAAGGACGCAAGGACTACTCACATTTACCAAAACTGATGGAAACATGATCAGGTAAAAAATCGAAAACATGTGAGATTGATATGTCTTCGGCCCTCACAGTTACTATGCAGGAGAAGCCCCAAGACACTATTCAGGAAAATAGAAACACGACCAACAGGACCGGAACAACAAATGAATCTACAGAACCTATCCTCCACTCTCAAAAGGAGATAGTGGAGGAAGTTCTTCATGTCAACATCCCACAGGAAGAGGTGGAGATGATGGGAAGACCTATTCAAGTGGCGGTCAACAACGAGCAGGTGAATTAGATCAACAAACAGGATATGCTCCTAATGAGAGGCTTCAATGATGGGAAAATCAGCAAAGAAGAGTATGTTCGAACTTGGTACAAAATGGCGTGTCGTCTTGAAGATGTTATTGTAAATGACCCTGATGCCAAGTTATGTCTTATGAGTTGGAATATTTTTAGAGAGGAAAGCACTAATAGGCTGAGGCTTTTCTTTGACAACTTAGCTTTCTCCTATGAGGCTTCACCTCTGGATTAACTGGACATGTTTCTCACTTTGCCTAAAAAGTGAGTTTATAATAAAAAGACAATTTTCAGTCAGTCAAATATTCATTCATAACTAGATTTTTTCCTCTATGTACACATAAGAGATATTAATGATAAAAAGAGTGACATTTTGTAACTTTATTTGATTTAAATAATATATAACTCATTTTTCATGGAAAAGTCCCTATTAAAGAACTCTATTTATAGAATAATGTGTTAAGGGTATAATTAAATTCATCCAATAATAAATATGATGAAAAAACTATGTCCTTATCACTTATTTTTAACCTATATTAAACCTGTTTACCCTTTACTAAGGTGATAAATTTTACCAGGGTTATTATTCATATTAACCAAAAATAAAATGAGACAATTTAGAAAAATTGTACCACATAATTTGAAATATGAAATTAATTTTATATAATTTAATACCTATAAATGGATGAAATTAATTTTAAATATAGTGTTCAAAATGTGATAAAAACATCTTTTTAGAAAAAGAACAAGTTTAAGCATAAAATCAGATTTATGCTTATCCCATGCCTAGAAAGATATTAGAAGAATGTTAAAATAATTAATTTATTATATATTATATATATTTCATTAAAATTATTCAACAATAATTATCAATTTAATTTATTAATTTAAAAATACATTGTGCGCATAAAAATATTTTTTCAAGAGAAAACATATTTACCTATAAAAACATTTTTATACTAAATTAAAACATAAAATTGATTCTAGTGGACATAATTATATTATTTAAATAATAATAAAACTAATTTTACTTTTAAACCATTTTTTTAAGAAATAAAACTTTTTACATATAGTTTCTAATAAAATATTTATTTTTTAATAAAATCTTTATTTTTTACTATTCATTAGAAAATTAAACTTTTTAAAAAATTCTCAAAATGTAATCATAAGATAATTTTTCACATCATGATATTTAAAATGATTTTAATTTTATAAAATAAAATTTCAAAAAGTTATAGAAATTAAACATATTATTTTCTCACAAAAATCAATATAAATATTTTTTTAATGAAATTATAATTTTGAAGAATAAATTGGAATTAATAAAAACTAAGTGATTATTTACTAAGAATTTATCAATATATTTATATTGATTAAGTCATTTATATATATTAAATAAATTACTTAATCTTATTCATAACCTCAAATTTAATAGTTAGGTTATAATCATCGCAAGTAAAAATATTTTAATAGTATATTGTAGTTTGTTTAAACTTAGTGTTGTATGAAACAAAAAATATTGAAGAAATTAAATTTATTTGGAAAAACATATTTTGTAAAATATCAGGTGTTAGAAACATCATTAGAAAAACCTATTTAAACACAATTGGGGTTGGGACCAACTACCTTTATAACTTAATTTTCATGATACGGAGTGCGTTGTACTAGTTTCTCAAAGACTAGTATGGATTTTGTGTGTGGGAATTTTATGTAGAATAAAACACCTACCATTATAACTTATTATCAAGATCCTATAATTTTAAAAATCCCTAAGTAACTCCTTAAATTTTTTAAATCACATTTCATAAAATATTAAACACAAATAAGTATCCTTTATGAATGAATAACAAAAATATTAAATTAAAACGGTCATAGATAACTCATAGTAAACATATAAAAATATTGATAAAAAAACCCCCAAATTAAATAACATGAAAATATTCTTAATTTTACACAAAACTAGATAAATACATGAAAAAATATACTAAAAACATAACTTCATGAAAAAAATGATCAACTGAGCTTAATCAACCATCCTCAGCTTACTCTAGCTAGCACATTCAAAAGCCTTATACCTTAGAGTGATTTTACGATACATTGGTGAAATAAAAATTCCATTTCCATATCTTATTAGATGTAAAATAGAAAAGATTAAAGAATAAGTGGTAAGGATGTTGAAATAAGAATTGAAAAATTAATTTTATGATAAAAATATATCCCAAATTCAATGGATTGAAATGGAAAAATGGAGGGGAATGGGGAGTGAAGGAGGGATACATCACCTCCTTATATGTTGTTGGAAAAAATGATCTAAAATAACCCCTAATGAGGTTAAAATAAAATTTTAATAAAATATTAAAATCCCCATAATAAAATAATATAATTGGTCACTTTTAGTACTTTTGTGGCCACAACTAGGTTTTTAGTGGGATAATGGTTCTACAATGTTACCAATTAGGCCCTTGGTGGAGGGTTCTTAAACTAATATTAGTCTACTAGAACTATAGTATATTCTACTTGGGTTTTAGTGGGATTATTCAATAGCCCATCAACTTCAACGCTCCCACATCATAATGAATTTTTCTTCCTTTATATTCTTCTAAAAATCTTATTATCTCTAAATACCCAATTTAACTTCCAAAAATAGAAAAAATGACCACTCTCTAGATCATAATAAAAAAATTAAAAATTTACACCAAATTTCACTCAAATATAAAGTTTTTAAACCACTAAAATATTAAATAAATTTAATATTATTAACATGGGTTGTTACAGTTTGACCTAATGGGCCTTTATAGTATTGAAAAAAATTATGAATTCTTTAATCCATAATTATAAACAAAGTGCATCCTCTAACAAAACATCAATGATACTCAAGCTACAATGGGGACTACCATGATCTCTATGAAACACATGTATATCTATACCCATTTCCACCAACTATAACATATAAAATATAAATAACCATATAATCTCTTTATCCAAGACTTTGAGTGACCATGATACATGTATCATGTCAGTCTCATATAACCCACACACACATTCTCAATTCTCTGAGTATAGACTGGAAATGTGGATGAACACATCAAATTTCATTAACCAATATGGATCCCCTCATATAAATATATAAGAACATTTAATGTTTGTTATATTGTTATGGACATACAATTATTCAATCTATCTTATTCGAGCGATTAGATTCTATACTTTTTATATGTGAGGATAAATCCCATATAGGTATAAACTCAACTAAAATCATGATCAAATACATACCTAACCACCCATTCATTAGGTCATACTCAGGGATGGAGTAATAAATTTATCATGTTATAAAATTTATCAGGATATGTATCTTATTAAACTCATGTAATGGAATTTCAATTTGAAAGATTCACCACCAGTATACCAAATACATAATGTATGAAACTTCATGTGGTATACATCATGGATCGTCTAAAAAATAAAACTCATTTAGATCTCATCATAGAATTATATATATATATATATATATATATATATATATATAAGAATCCCAACCCATGATAATATTAATATGTCATCACAATCTATAATACTCCATGATTCCCAACAATCAAGGGGAAATCAATGTCATACAAGTCAATTATCATTTCAATTTATATAATACATACAACCAATATAAAATAATGATAAAGTGGGTATTTCCCTTTTATAACATGATACGTTATATATATTCTTAAAATCATTTAATAGTACTAAAAAACAATATATATATATATATATATCAATTAAATTATATACCATCTGATAGCTCACTAAAGATAACTTATGATTTCTTCATTTTCAAGGTTTTGTTAGTCATTAAATTTCTACATAATTACTGCCACATCTCTATGTGTGCATATGAAAACTTATCCTTCAAGAATCCTTTAATGATTTTATATATACAACATTTTTTAATAATGCTGATATTAGTATTTATAATACTCATTTTCAAATCTATTAACACAATATTAAAACCACTTTACTTTCAACACCCAATGTTATGATGTTAATATATTTTTTAGTCTTAGATATATATATATATATATATATATATATATATATAAGTTCATCATCATTATCATGGAACTGTACATATCTTTAAACTTTTCTTTGGGATCATTTGGTAAAAAAATTAAATGTATTTATTTATACTAAGATCATTCATTACCAATAGATACTAAACTATTTTAGAAAATAAAGAGATTTTCTTAATTATACTAGTGTAATAATTTATTTATTACATTTTTAAATTCTATAAGTTCAATCATAATTCAATAGTCCTCTTAGAAACAATATTTTATCAAAATATATTTTGTGTAAAAACTACTTTTTGTTAGGAAATGAAACTTATTTCTTATATGGATTGTCATGAACCGGCCAAGACACCCTGATACTATCACAAACCAGATCTAATCACCATAAAAACTGGCACCCAACCCGGTCCATAGAAATGTCTAAAGGGCCTTACCGATCCCCATGGGATAGGACAAGTTCCTGGGTATGATAAACTAAAATTTGGGAATTATTTACCAGCATTTATAAACATAAAACAACAATCACAATAAATAAAATTAATCTGAAAATTTAATCCAAACAAGGCTTTAATAAAATTTTAGAATTGAAATAAATGGTTTTCGAAAAATATCAAGAGGTCCAAAACTCAAAATTAGCAGAAAACACAACCCAATAACCACCACAAGAAAATGGGTCATCCTCCTTAAGCCTTCTCCATAACACTGCACCGAGGATGGAAGCTAACAACCTGAACTACTGATTCAAAAAGCTTTACCCAAACCAATGAAAAATATTTCCAAGTCTACTTACACCCAAAGGTGTAATTAGGGTGTGATAATAATCCCAATAGGATTCCAATAAAAATAGACTCCATGTGATAAAAATTATAATACAAAATTTTTTCATGTTTTTATAAACAGGAAATGCCCTAAACAATTTTTAAAGGATGAAACTTTCAATGAAAATAGTTTTCAAGTGGGGAACTTTAAAGAATGAAAAATTTTAAATAATATGAACATGAAAATTAATTTTTCATCCCAGAAACACCGTATGCTGATGTTAAGTACAAAATATACAATGATAACTAATCACAAGAATACCCTTAGGAACTAGTTAGTTGTGAGCCCAAGTACCTCCTATCTCGGTGAAAAGTAACCATAACAAATTTCTGTTCTTGTGGATGAGACACTAGTAGGGGAATAACCCATAACAAAGTGCTCCCCAACATTATCATAATATTTTATTTAGTGTTTCCATATTCAATCTTGCTACATGAATCCAAGATGAAACCACTCCAGATCACTGGCATACTAGTACAAGTCCACCCACCTAGATTCTACGATTTCCCTTTTATGCTCGAACAAGCTCCAAATCTTATAAAATACCATTGAACATTGATATTAAATTTAAAAATAATTCACACATCAAACAACCCACACAAAATATAAAAAATACCCATTTTCACATTCAAATTCATTTTAACATCATAATCACACCAAAACAGCCCATAAACATGTATTTCACCTTTATCGCAATTTAATAAATCATTCCAAATCATAAAAACATCAAACAACCCACACACAAGCTAAAAAATACTCCTTTTCACATTCAAATTCATTTTAACATCATACTCACATCAAAACATCCCATAAACATGTCCTGCACCTTTCTTGCAATTTAATAAATCATTCCACAATTTATAATATATTCTAAAAACTTTTGAAATCACAAATCATCACTTTCTTATTGAAAAACCTATTTTAAGAGTATAAAAACTCCAAAACAGAACCTCAATATCTTTTACACACTCTATGTATCTCAATAAACCATTTAAGATTTTTATAAAACAACCTCAAAGAGTATAAAAATCCTTTTCACAAAACAACCATTCAAAAACCCCCTTTAAAGGAAAAAATCACTCCAAAACCCTACCAAACCAGATTTCTCATCCCAAAACACATTTTAATAAACCATTTTCCTATGTTATAAAATGACCCCAAATGATACCACAAGAGTTACACAAAAAACACACCATTTCAAGAAAAAATGTGACTTTAAAATAAAACTCTTAACCAATTTCATAAAAAAAACATATTTCATACCACAAAAAATAGATAAGGAACAACATAAATAAGTAAATTGATCAATCTAATTCATCAATAAATGATTACACATAGAATCACCTACCATTTGTGTCAAAACGCCCAAATCATTGTGCGAAACTTCAACCACCCCACCGCCACACCACAAGGGAATGAAAACAGACCCTAATCTAAGAATATTGAACCAAGAAACTCAAAAATAAACCCTATGTAAGAAACCATAGTTTCCAGATATTTCAAACATCAAGGAAGAGGGAATAAACCCTACGAAGAATGGAATAAAAAAGAGAGGGATTCACTTACCTGAGAATCTATGAAGAAATCGCCCAAAATACACCAATACTTGAATCTTAAAGAATCCAAAATTGAAAAGAAGGTTTGAATAAGGATAAGGAGGTTGAGTGGAGACTATAATGAGAGAAAATAGTAAAAAATTAATGATTTATGAAAGAAACAAATTACCTTTTCAAATATGGACAATTGGAGAAACCAGAAGAAAATTCTCCCTAATAAATGTTGTAGATGAGCTCCAAAGAGGGAAAATGAAATATGGGAGTGATAGAAGGGTTTTTGGGATAGAATGAGAAGTGGAATGAAAAAAAAATCTTAAAAATTATTGAGATATAAAATAAATAAAATAATTTTTTAAAAACAGAAAATGGGCTCACAGGTTGGACAAAATATTGAAGAAACCACCCCAATAAACTTAACCCATAAAATGTGCCACTTCGAGGGCCACAAATTCAATTATAAGCCCCCTAATCTTTATAACTTACCTTTAAAATAAGACATGTCCAGATACAAACCAATACTTCTAATAATAATGACTTAGATCAAGAATAATTGAGACACCAAATTTAAACCCAGAACACCCAGGATGCAATAGAAAAATAAGAACCAAAAAAATATTCGAAAAAAACCATGTAATTGAAAATATAGGATTATAAATACTACCCACCATAAAGCTTTAATCTCTTATAAAGCCACAAAAATGAGAAATTCAAAACAAAAACCAACCGATAGACTAAGATTGACTCCCTTGCCAAGTTTCGCCTTCCCCCAAAAGGCCAAAACACATCCAGTAGATCCAACAATGAAAGGGATACTCTCACCAACCAAGATTGACACCATTATCCTAAAATGATCAACATTACCATATCTATAATTCAATAAAAATTGGGCTCACTCCAACCCCAACGCTTACCCAAGGAAGAAATTGGTGGTCAGATATCTCCGAACGTGACTACCCACCACCAATCCAACACCAAGGAAATCATTGATTCACTAATATTGGGAGACACAAATAGACTCCCCACCATAAGATCCAACTTGATTTCCCAAGACCGAACTGATACACCAACATGGGGATGACCAAACGAACTCTCCACTATAAGGGGTAGACTAACATTAGAATTATTCCAATAGAACATAAATGAGACCCATGGTGGGTCTCCCCACCATAAGAACCAACCGTCTTAACCAACTAGTAAGGGGTTACACGAAAAAGACCCCATAAGACCCTATCCCCACTACAGGGGGGGAGGGTTAATCAATGAAACTCTAGACCAATAGAGACACTAAGTCATACATCACTTCCACGGACATCGCCATCCTTAGATGAGTCCAACCAAAATCGAGATTGAAAAGATCCTAAAAGGATTTTCATAAATGAACAATTATATTGATAATTGAACTCACAAGGGTTTAGAAACTAGTTTTAAGGAAAACAAACCACCTCACCTCCCTATAAAAATGGAGGGACTTCACCACCAACATAGATTACAACCCTGAGGGATAGGGTCCCCATGTCACTTTCCACCACCTCAGGCCACTTGAAATGAAACAACCACATCAAAACCTCAAACTGTCTACACCACCCACACTAGAGATAGAAGATGAACCATGATCCCTTACACACTTGGTGATTTCCTGACCACATGAAATTCTTTACTCTGAGGCCTATGGATAGAGACCTTACGTTTTAAGAATCTTCTATGCCACAGTTAAGAGCTAATGATCATAACACACCACAAAATTCACTAGATCAAAAAACAAACCTTTACCCAAACATAGACTTGAAATATTCACATGAATCACCTATTTTACCCCTAAAATGAAATAGTAGAAGGAAAACACACACAAAAAAATCTTCACTTATAAAAAGGAATTAAAAATTATCAGAATAAAAAAACACTTTCATTTAAGAAGAATCCCTTGAAAGGTTCCTCAACATCCACCTTTTCCCCTTGATATCAAAAACAACACAATAAGACACAACCAAACATGAATATTTCAAGTGAAAAAGTCATTCCAAGGAGTGGAAAATTGAACAGAGTTCCATGTAATGTGATATTACCGCAAGTAATCATTATGGCCTCAAACGAACTAATTTCCCACACTTATGGAAAACATGAACTCTTTCTTTGACGAGACTGATTAAAGACCCAAGGTCCCATTAAGGTACCATTCTACACTGACAACCTTGAACTTCTTTTACCTTCCTCACTAGGATTCCCCTTCACCACTTCCAGATAGAACCAATAGACACAATAGTGTCAAACTTCACCTTTTACTATTCAGGAAACTTAGGGAACTAAGGTGTATTTTAAAATTCCACAACAAGTCTCCTATTACACAAGGATCGAGTTAACTGAAGAAGAAGAGGGGTAGAGTCAATATCAAAATATCAAGAAGAAAGTCCTTATGTTGATCAACTGGAGGATATTCCAATGACAAATCACATGTGGCCACACTTCAATCACGAATTAAATCTTTATGGGGGTGTACCCTAGCCAATAATACAACCCAATGACTCAACTGTGCTGGTCCTTTGGCCAAAAATTATCAAAATCCAGAACAAGAAACATGAGGGGAGAAATCACAAGGGCTTAGTGAAACATATCTCACAAAGGGACAAAAAACAACACTTCAACCCAACTTACCGACAAAAAAACTCCAAACATCATTCAAACAAGAGGGGTTCTTAAACTCAATTCACCCCACCACAACATTCAAAAAAACACAAAAGACATCCCACTCCAAACACTGGTTATCAAAACATAAAATTTTATAAAAAAACATTTATTTTAAAGTAAAAAGGGTTGTAAGTTAAAAAATTCACCAATGGTACCTCATGGGACTCACATATGCATGTTTTTGAGCCACTATGAGCACCCACCTCATGTCAACCTGGTTAATCATAAACTTTTCCTTATACATAACCCATTCATGTCACTCATCCAATTTTCCTTAAATATCACCTACAATGGACCAAAATTTTATTAACGAAAATTCCTATGGATCTAATTAAATGTCTTATTTTGTAATATGGTTATATAACATATGTAATTATTTGGTTTTATGATTTTTGATTTTAAAATACCATTATGAATTGTTACCATTGCTAATATAGTCATTGAACAATGATCACATGATTAGTGTAAATATAGGGCTTTAACAAATCCAATTTACTCAAAAAAGGAATTTATGGCTCCATACAGTAGAATTTATCCATATGAAGCCCATTTGTGGGAGCTTGAAAAGGAGGTGGTGTCATTGGGCTTCACTCATGACCAAGCCTAAGTCGAGCTTCAAAACATTAAGCTTGAATGGAACCACCTATGGGAGAAGTGGAAGTTGATAGAGATTACCACCTCAGCGATGTTATCTAAGCTACCCAAAGAGTCTCTCACCATCACACACCTTACCCCTAGGTCATATGCATGTCTTATAAGGGGTTATTTAACAAGACCCTAGCACTACGATTATGTGCATTATTTTTATATAGAATAAATAATATAAATTTATTTTATTATTGTTACTTTGTAAATAGTTTTTAAAGCCCAAATAGTATTTTTGTTAATATTGAATTTAGAAATATATTTTAATGAATTAATGGATTTATAAATTAAATAATATTTTAATAAAATATTACTATTAAATTAATTTTTATGAAATAAAAATGATCGTATAAGTTTTATGAATACAATTGTAATTTTTATTACGGTTTGAAAACTGTTTTTGTCAAAACCCGTGAATTTTCAATAAATATAGGTTTTTACTTTAAAAGTAAAAATTCACACATTTATAAAATTATTTATATAAAATTAATATTATTTTTGTAATTAGGACATCAAAATTATCCAACGGTGAATTTTTCATAATTTTCTGAGACAGTCGATGTTTTGGGTAAAAATTAAATACCATTTAATTATATAATGTGTTTTATGACATCATAATGACCCAATAGTGCTGTAATAAAATACTATAAATGATATTTTAGGACAATATTTGTTTTATATTTAATATTATGTGATTTTATATTTGTTTGATTAATTTTATGGTGCCTTATTGGACCCTCCAAGACTTATAAAACATTTTAACTTTTTAAATTGTTTTCTTTAAGAGTGTGACTCACCTCCACATAATCAAGCCAAATATTTTAATAAATTAGTCCATTTACCTTATAAAATAATGTTTTTAAATACCCTTTGGAAAAAACTATGGTCCAAAACCATGGGATGGTTTGTAGTTTTGATTAGTTTAATGTGTAGTGTCCAAAACCTAAATAATAAAAAATTCCCTCTCTTTTCCTATATAAACCCACCCAATCTGCCACTTACTCTTCACTCAAATCCTTTTTATATCTACCTAAATCTACCCTCCTATCTCTATAATCCTCCCAAGTTTCCCCAATCTCCCAATAATCCTCTCTCAAGCCTATCCCAAGCCATTGAGATCACATTTCCAAGTAAGGTATTTTCTTCCTTTCTCTTTTTTTTCTAAATTTCTTTATATTTTTATATCTTTTTGTTTTTAATTAAAAATATTGGGGTATGATTTATAACATCCCTTGTAATACCTTACTTATTTTTTAAGGATTATATTACCGTTTCTATCTCATTAATTCCTCCCAAGTATACCCGTTACCATGCCAAAATTCTGTATGGAATTTCTCTCTTCTCATTTACATTTTATAAATTCTTTTATATTATGCATCTAAATTCCATTACATATGTTGGGAAATGTATCTATATGAAACCCCTTACTGTTCATTTCAGGTAAATATTATGATATTCCCCTTTCTCTTTAATCAACCATTTTTATGAATTATTATGTCAAGCCGTTATGCTGCCAAAATTGCACCGCGATTTTCCAAGACAAAGTCATCAAGTAGTGAATACCATGGCCATTCCTCTATCAAGGGTGTTATACTTTAAGAACATTCAATTATTGATTATATTGTTTTATGTATATATTCCACATTCCATTATCATGTAATAAATGATGATTTTGAATGATTCCATGTTGTATGATCCTTGTGGCACACTTATGCATGAAATTAAATGATTAAGAAGGGTGCACCATGATAGCACTCCAATGCTTTGGGAAAAGAATAGTATCATGATAAATCAAGTGAAATGAGGTTTTAATCATTCTAATTCAATTTCAATTAGGGTTTACTCATGATACATGTGCAATGAGTCTTGGATCATGATAATATCATGTTAAGTATTGTTGCAACATTTCCATGTTATGATAATCATGTTATATGATGCCTTTATGGTCATGTTTCTCTTGTACAACATTGATATTTATATTTCCTAAAATGTACCATATTAATCATGTTATACCTTGTTTACTACCTTACTAGGCTTTATAGATCACCTTTTTATTATGCATGTCCTCAGGTTATCCCATGCAATGCTAAGTACGAATTAATGTTGTGGTTATATAAAATAATATTTCAATAAAGATGTTGGGTTTTATGTTTTAAGTTGTTATGTAATGTTCCTAATTTCCCAAGAAAATAGACCTCTCGATCTTCAAAGTTGTCTTTAGTACATTTTTATGTAATAAATCATGTTTAAGTGTGTAATAATGAGTAGGGTTATTATAATTGGTATCAGAGGATAGGTTTAGTTATTTTTAGGATAGATATTTGAAAACCCAAGTGAAAGCCTTAGGAATAAAACTAAGTATAATAAAAACATCCTCAAATTTTGGTTATTATTTATTTAGTGGTTTATCAAGAAAATATATCCCTTTCTAGATACGAGCAGGTATATGCAGCTTTGGTACGAATGTTTGTAGGAGTAAAACCTGGAAACAATGCTTTGAGCTAGACTCAAATGGGAATTGGTGCACGAAAATGGGAGTTGCTTCACTCTTGGTTATGATACTCCTGGGGTATATGATTTGGTAAATTCATAAGCATAGTATTAACTATTATTAAAGGAATTAGAAAAATTCCACTAAGAATATATGTTGGGAAGTAGATCATGAATAACATAGATTGAAGCCTATAAATTCATAAGTTAAGGAAATAAAAGTAATTTATAAGTAATAAATTTTTGTATTTGGATTAGCCTTTATGTGTTACCCCTAACTTTCCTATTATTCCAGCCAATGGATGGTAATAGGAGGACTCAGGCTAACAACCAATGTGATGACCAGTGTGATGATTATTCTAATGAGATGCCTAATTCGATGGGAGCAGGAATTGTGAACCTTCTCATGATACTCTCTTAAATAACTCATGTTTTGAATAGAAACATGGGTCAAGAGGAATGTTCAACCCCCCCCCCCCCCCCATAATAAATAAAAACTCGCAATCAAGAGCTTCATGAGACAAATAACTCCTACTTTTAATGGATCATATGATCCCTCAATTGACGAGAAATGGATCAACTCCATTGAAAAGATCTTCTCCATCCTTCAATATTCCGAACAAGAGAAGGTTTTTCTGACTGCTTATTGTATGTAGGGTGAAGCTAATCAATGGTGGAAATCGATCAAAAATAGGAAGTCTGAGGAGGATATCGAGACATTAGAATGGGATGATTTTTATAAAATGTTTTTTGATAAATATTTTCATCGCACCCTCCGACTTAAGATGGAAAGGGACTTCCTTTACCTCAAGAAAAAAGACGATTAATCAATCTGAGTGTATGAGGAAAACATCACAAGGCTTGCTCAATATTCCTTAAACTATGTCATTACCCCCGAATTTAAGTTTTACCACTTCTTTGGTGGGCTAAAACCTAGCCTACAAAAATCCCTGGCGATCCGTGACTTCGAGAGCTATGAAGAAATTTTCTGACATGCACTCAAAGTCAAAATGGAGATTGATGAATCTCTAGAGTATTATGGGGATAAGAAGTGTAAGGTGGACTTCAAATTTGGCAGTCTGATGAATAAATCCAATGGTACAAAGAAAATACAGAACCTCACTTGCCAAAGGTGTGGAAAGAATCACCCCATATGTTTCCTGAAGGGGAAGAGGAAATGATTTAGGTGTGGAAGAGAAGGGAACCTGATCATTAATTACCGACAAGAAAAACCTACGGTTGTGACAGAAGAGAGGAATGATCTGTTAGACCCTCAACATGTTTTTCATTGCTTCAACTATAAAGAACTATGGCACTTTGCAAAGCAGTGCCTTAAGACAAGGATTTTTTAAGGGAACCAACAACCTCCAAGGCAGCAAGGGCAAGATTATTCCATCACTACCACCGAAGTGAACCCTGAAAATGAAGTGGTGATAGGTATGCTAGTTATCTATTCAAGAATAGCGAATATACTTTTTGATTCTAGTTCTACACATTCATTTATATCCTTAAAGTTTAGTAGAACAATCCCAACACCACCAGAAATCATGAAAGTAAAGATGTCAGTGAGAACATAAAATATAACCCATGATATATAAATCCTCCCTTTTCATAATTTTCAGATTGATGAAACACCCCAAGATTTCATGGTATGCCTCTGTTTAATGTAATGCAATAGCTTGCGTTGTATGGAACTTCGAGTTCTAGCACACCAAAACCAATCAAACTAGTTGTTATGAATATTAATACAAACTTTTTGAAATTTTCTAAATTTTATTTTTCAAAATGGACTTCATTTTTTGATTCTGAATATCAAAATTAGCTTAGGGTGAATTTTTGGTATTTTTCTGAAAGCATTAAATTTTTGATGAAGAGTAAAAAACATTGCATTATTGTTTAAAACCAACTTTTTATTTAAATAATTATTTATTTTATTTAAATTTATTTTACGTCAAAATAGATACATAATACCTATATATTTTCAATGTAATTAATTGGAGTCATTTTATAATACAATTAGATGTATAAAATTTTGCTGAACTTTTTAACGTCTTTTACCCACCTTCTAGGAACATTTTAAAATTGGCATAAAACATAATTTTACCGCTTTTGTGAATTTAATTTCAAAAATCCAAGAGACATGGTTGACATCAGTAAGTAAAATTTGGTTCAATAGGATGAAAATAATTTTTGGGGAATAGTAAATTTGGAATTTTATTTACCAAGGTTAAAAGTAAATAGGGTAATTAAAGGTAAAAATGGTATTATAATTAGACTAACATAAGTCCTAATTATACTAAATAAGTGTATTTAGATGGTTCTCTCCTGGGCTCTCTCCTATCCCGACAGTTCCCTCTCAGGATCCTGGGTTTCCCCTCCTCCCCTTCTTCCGACATCCCTTCATTCATCTATCTCGGTGGTCTTATGGTTTCATCCTCTTCTTCTCCATGATAGTGTTTCCTTTCACACTTTGGTGATGGCTTCAGTTTTGTTTTCTCCTTCTTTTTGTTTCTCATCGGCCTCTTTTCTTGGAGCTCAGCGTTGCTTTATCATAAATCCTTTGTTTGTGGATCATTTTCCCCTTCGGCTTTGGTGTCACTGTCTTCTCTCCTTTGATGGTGTTTTTGGTAGGTTTTTTAGGGTTTCATTTTCATCTCTGTTCTCTTCATGTGATTCAGCCCACAATGGCACCATTGTATCCCTCAGCGATTAGAGTTTCGTCTGCTCTTAGCCCCTTCCTTTCGGTTTTGATTTTCTTCTGGTATGGTGTTTGGATTTCGAGGATCATCCTTCCTCCTATGATACTCTTTCTTCTATTCCCATCGTGCTAGGCCCCAACCTGGTCGAACCCAATGGTTCTACGGTGGCTTGGGAATGTGACGGTGGAGTGATTTCTCGGGTGCTTCAGATACTCTGATTTTGGGGATTCTGGTTCGTTTATTCTCTATATTGGAATTTCTTTATAGCTTGGATTTCAATCCCGTTTGTTTTTTTTTTCATTTTTATGATTTTGTTCTGATGGATTTTCTGTATAATGTGTTTGTAATGGTTTTATTTGTGTGTTGGAGGATGGTGGTTCCGATGATGAGTTCCGATCATCAGCTCTGGCAGTGATAGGGTGGTGATGACGAAGTGGTGTTCCCAAGAATTTGATGATAGGAAATGTGATTTTGGCTAATGCTGGTTTCTTGGATCGATTCCTCCTTCGAATCCAATGTACCTTTTTGATTTTTTTTTTAATTTTTGAAATTTGGCATAGTGTTGCTGTTTTATGGTGGGCTGGTTTTTTTTAAGGTTGGATCGTGAGGCGGTAGCTTCAAGGACGTGATATGGTATCTTTTTTGAAAATTGAAAATGGTGATGTGTCATGGTGCACATAGAGAGGGAGCTATGATGTATCTCGTTTGAATTTTGAATTGTGTGTTTGAAGGATTGTGGTGCGATTTGATGGTTAGGATTGTTATTTTGAATTTTGAAATATATAATGCATCTTTTGTGGCTTTTCTGTTAGTGCCCACTCACCCTAAGTGGATTCTTCAATAAAATACAAAAAATAGATTTTGTACAGGTTTATTTAGACCAAAATCAACTTTAGGAATAAAATATTATCCTTTCGGTCCACTTTTATTACATTCAGACATTTATTATTATTTTATTTAGAGAAGAGTTAAAAGTGTTAAATTAAAATTTTAATAATTAAAACAATTTTAATCAAGGTTTATACATAAGATAAATTAGACTATAAATATTAATTAGAAGGATAAAAATATTTCCTACATAATGGTATTTTATTTATTAATTTAGATGTTAAATAATTAAATTTATTTAAGACACAATGATGATGCAATAATTACCGTATTATTGAAAGATTAAAATAATTGATATTATAAATATCCAAATAAATTTAAATTGATAATTTTGATGCATTACAATAATTTTATAGGTTAATATGACATGTTAGTATTGATTTAAATTATTTATTTTTTAGTGATAAAGTTGTTAGGACTTTCACAAAAACTAAATACTAAATAGTGTCAAAATTGACATAAATGGGTTTTTAAAACAAATACTATATTATTAATTGATATAATATTCCTAAAAATATATTTTCTTTCTAAAGGACTTATATAAGGTTATATATGTCAATAATTAACCACTTGGGGTTTTTTTGTATTTTTTATATTAAGTTTATTAACAATTTATTATAATATTACAAGAATACATGGTGAAAGTTAAACTATTTAACTAAGAGTTAAATCTAAAAGATAATGTTAATATGGTGACCTAAACCTTTCTAAAACCTATTGGTTGAGAGTTTTTTCGACCCATACCCACCTTATACTCTAAATAAATCTTTTTGGAGCAATTATAAACTGAATATGATTGTATAATAAATTAAT
The DNA here is from genome assembly GCA_963277665.1 of Viscum album. NCBI lineage: Eukaryota > Viridiplantae > Streptophyta > Magnoliopsida > Santalales > Viscaceae > Viscum > Viscum album. The sequence continues at coordinate 1,595,661,868 of OY728130.1, read as the reverse complement.
ATTTCAAGCTTTTCCTAAAGTGACCCTCACCTCTCTTATAAAAGGGTACTTCCCCATATCTTAATTTCACACCTCCAAAGACATTTGTATCAGCCAAAACCTACTAAAATATCCTCAAAACTACCCTCACATAAACCTAGAGGCCTTACTTTGATCATAAAGGAAACCTAAGGAGCCCTTTTGATCAAATCAAAAGGAAGCACCCGAAGAAGAGGTAATAATTTCATCACCTCTTTCAAAGTTCTTTTTCTTCTTCCACTTCCCATTTCTTTGTTGTTTCCCTACCACAATAATAAATCCAGTACCCTCTATATACTGTAATGTTATTATAGATTTTTTAGAACCATATTCATTATTCTATCCATCCTATGAATGACAAAGTCACCATACATGCGTACGTATGACTTACTGTCTACACGTCGTGGTGTAGTTTGGTATTCAACACTTCATTTTTTGGATGGGTATAATAACGAGTATAATTGATTTAAATAATAAATATAACATGTTAATTATTCTGTATATATGATATACCATCCAATTAAATATAATTTTACCATTAATAGAATGATATTGTCGTTTGTGCGTACATACGGATTACCGCCTCCACAAACGTGATGAGATTCCTTCCCCATGGTAACCATTCAAGAATAATTTTCATTTCATGATTAAATATAATATGTGAATAACATAATATCATTCTGGATATGATTAAAATACATCATATACATTATAAACATGACTTACATAACAAAACATATAAATGGAAAATGAATCAGTTAACTCCCAAAACAATGATACTACTGAAATATTATTAATAAAGAAATATTATAAGATCATATATAATATCATATTTATGTATATGGTTCTTATATAATTTAATAAAAATGATTTAACTATTATAAATGAGGTTAACATACCCTCGACTAAGGAAAAGTTCAAGGTAAGGGTTAATTCTACAATCTCTTCATTATCCGGGGTTGTTTATACGTGAATATCTACTGGGAACTCTTTATCATCCACATCCATGTTTCATAAAAATGTATTTCAATTTTTTTACTATTTCTTATACTATGGGTTAAATTAATTTATACCCTTTTTTGAATTTTTCAAAAATTTTTATAAAGGAATATTTCTGTCATTTTCCAAACAAGGTCCTTTACGACCTTTTCGACAAAATTAAGGAAAGAATTTTTTTAACTTATACAGTGAGTGTGGATATATTCCACCATTATAACACCTTCAAAGCTTCCATTACAATATTCTAAGAATATTTTCAAAATAAATATTTTCTTTTATAATGATGTTACTTTTAAATGATTTCAAAATAGAAAGATATATTTCCCTCAAATAGTTTTGATCTCATTTATGTCAACATCCTTTGATGGATTTTACATTTATTTGAAGTTGATTTATTATGATAAAATCTTCCATATTTTATTGAAGGATTTTTGATATGTTTGACTATGGATGTGTTATTTTTATACTGTTCATGGTTTATGGTTAAAGTATTAACATTTCGTATGCCAGTTTTAATACGGCTGTTTATGTTATGTTTCAACCTTTTGATATGAGGAATGCATTGGACTTAGTATGTGATGGGTGGAGCCTGCTATAACTCCTCGATGCATTGGTAGGTCTCATGAGACATACTAGTGTCTTGCCATAAGGCCTTGACAAAATCTTATTTGTAGTCTTGGCCTGAGGCCTTGACTATGTTGTTATGATGTCCAACATTATGCATTCAATCATTATGAAATTGGCTATTGATATTACATGTGATTATTTGACTAGTAGAATATCCATGTGATTAAGTAAATGAAATTATTTGATTTATCTTCTCCATATTATACTGAAGTTTATCTTTAAAAGGCTTGTGTTTTAGTCTTATACATTGCCTTAAATGTTAATTCTTATTTATGATAGTTTCCGCTATATTGTTATCCTTATTGAGAATCTAAGATCACCCTTTTCTTATGTTTTATTTTTCCGAAGATGCAAAGAATTATATTACAATTAACCTGTAGAAATAGGATTCTGGATATAAGAGTGTTCAAAGGGGACACAATGTTGTTTTTTTAATTTCATGATGTAATGTAAAACTTATGAATGTATCTAGTACTTCTAAGGCTACTGAACTGATCGGTCTTTAAGGATATGATTCCTTGTATCATGAAAATGTTTTGTAATAATTCACTGAATCTGGGAAACAAGGATTGGGGTGCTATAGTTGGGATCAGAGGAAGTGTAGTACAAACCTTGGAAGTTAGATTTAGAAAAACTCTGATTAGAGAACATTAACCTAAGATAGACTTCGAGGATTAGTGTAGAAGAACTTCTAGAATTATTTTAATGTAGTGATTTTGTGTATTTTCCAAGAAATAAATCCCTATCTGGATACAAGAAGGTAGAGGCAGCTCTGGCATAGATGTACCTAGAAGTGAAAACTCCAAAAATGAGTTTCGGGCTTGACCCGGGGTATCCTGGTACACGACAACGGGCCTTGTTGTACTCTTGGTTATGACACTTCATAGGGATATGCTTATGATTGTTCACATTTTCTTTACAAACCATTATAATGGGTTTATGAGTAAAAACATCTCAAAGAAAACATTTTTTATGATTATGTATTATATCCATAAACGGTTCAATTTATGTTAAGTGTTTTACTAGTTTGGAATTACGTATTGCGATTCATAAACTAATCTAGTGTATGCCATTGTTTTGAAATGGTCCCTAGTGGAAGGAATGGAAATTGTATCAACGCATGTAATCCGTGTATGGATTTCCCTCCTACTCAAGATAATTATAGTGGATATAGAGATGAAATTGGTTATAAACAACTTATAACCATACTAGGACAACTCACTCAGGTTAGGAATAATAACCTTACCCATATGAAGCACTCTGATCTACAACACGTAGGATCAATGTTGGACCACTCCACGAGGCAAAAACCAGCAACATTAAATGTTACTAAAAATACATCTGTAGTTGAGCAATGGATAAGTTCCTTAGAGAAAATATTTCATGCTTTGGGGAGTAGCAAAAGGGAAAAGTTTGTCATGGTAGTTTATCACCTTAGGGGAGATGTAGAACAATGGTGGTAATTAATTAAAAAAACGTAGTTGGATGAAGATGTTTCAAATATGGAATGGAAAGAGTTTAAAAATATTTTATTAGAAAAATACTTTCCTCGTGACCATCGAGCAGATATGGAAAGACAATTTCTGAGTCTGAGGCCAAAGGAGGATGAGAATGTCATAAAGTATGAGACTAACATTATAAGGTTGTCAAGGCATGCAACAGATTATATATGTAACCTAAGGAGTAAGATTGATCGATTCATTGTTGGGCTTGTTTTTTATAGTTATACTTCAATGAAAGTAATTGGGTGTGTACCTATGAAGAATGATAGAGTTATTTTCTACATATAACGACAGTTAAAAATTCATGAACAATACTATCCCACTCATTATCTTGAGTTAGAAACTGTAATATTTTCTTAGAAGTTATGGAGACAATATCTCTATGGTGAAAAAGGTGATATTTATACTGATCACATGAGTTTGAAGTATATTTTCTCATAGAAGCAACTCAACATGATGAAAAGATGATGGCTTGAACTACACAAGGATTGTTATTTCACTATACACTACCACCCAAGGAAGGAATATAAGGTGGCAGATACTCTGAGTAGAAAGTATCACGGAGTTTTGAACAAGATGAGAGTTGAAAGAGATCCTATGTTCATGGATCTAGTGAATATGGATATGGGAATAATAATGAAAGTTGAAACATCAATACTTTTTCAAATGGGTTCTAATCCATCATTACTAGAATGGATAAAAAGGTCTTAGACTGATGATGAAGAGTTTGAAAAGAAAATTAAAGCTGTGATTGATGGGGGATTGACTGACTTCATATATAAAGATAAATTTTTTGAATTTGGGAAGTGAATTTGTGTTCCTGACACACCTGATGTAAAAAGGGAATTTTTGGATGATGCTCATAGCTCCAATTTCTCTATACACCCTGGTAGTAGTAAGATGTATAGATATTTGATGTAAAAATTTTGGTGGGACAACATAAAGAGGGAGGTTGCTGATTATGTGTCAAGATTTATGGTTTCTCAATAGGTGAGGGCTAGAAGACACCATCCTAGAGGAGTCATGATACCTCTTCCCATACCTAAGTGGAAATGGGATGATATTACAATGGACTTTGTCATGGGGCTACCAAAGAATCCTAGAAGGAATGATGCAATATGGGTCATTATTGATCTTATTACCAAGTCAGCACATTTTATTTCTATAAGAGAGGATTTACCACTTGAACGTTCAACAATACTATATATTAATGAAGTTGAAAGACTTCATGGAGTACCCTATTTATTGTTTCTTATCATGATCCTCATTTTACATCAAGATTCTAGAAGTATTCAGAAGGCCTTGGATACTGAACTTCATTTGAGCACTGCCTACCACCCTCAAACTAATGGACAATCAGAACGGACTATTCAAACCTTATAAGACATGTTGAGATCTTGCTCACTTGACTTTAAAGGTATGTGGGATCAATATTTACCTTTGGTAGAATTTTCCTATAAAAATAGATTGAATTCAAGTATTCTGATAGAACCATATGAAGCATTATATAGAAAGATATGTCACACACCAACTTGTTGGGATGATGTTGGTGAAAGAAAACTCATAGGCCCAGAACTTGTTGAGTAAATAATGGAAAAGGTGAAGGTTATCCAAACCCACATCAAAGAATCTCAAAGTAGGAAAAAGAGCTATACTGATAACCAATGGATGGATTTGGAATTTCAAGTAGGATATCATGTTTTCTTAAAATTATCTCTATGGAAGGGTGTTGTATGATTTAGTAAGAAGGGTAAATTAAGTCCCTAGTACATTTGACCTTTAAAAGCTCTAGAACAAATTGGAGTTGTAGCTTACCGTTTAGAAATGCCGCCAAGTCTCTCTAAAGTTCATGATGTATTCCACGTATAACTATTGAGAAAATACATGCCTGGCCCAACACATGTACTCACCTATGATGAAATAGAACTAGAACCCAACCTATCTTATTGCGAAGATCCTATCAGAATTCTTGATACCAGAGAAAAAGTGTTGAGAAACCAGATGACTCGTCTGGTGAAAGTTCTATGGAGAAACCATAAGATATAAGAGGCAACGTGGTAACCCAAGAAACTAATGATGAAGAACCACTCAAATATTTTTATGTAGTAATATTCTAGATATTTTGAGGATGAACTTATTTGAATGAGGTAATAATGTAAAACCCCAAGCTTCTATGATACGCTTCTCTTTAAATAATACAATATCTTGTGTGGTACGCAAATTCGAGTTCTAACACACCACAACCAATAAAACTAGCCGTTATGAATATTAATATATAATTTTTGAAATTTTATAAGTTTTATTTTACAAAATAGACTTAATTTTTGTATTTGGAATATAAAAATTTTCTTAGAATGATTTTTTGGAATTTTTATGAAAACATTCAATTTTTGATGAATAGTAAAAAAACATAGGGTTATTGTTTAAAACCAAATTTTTATTTAAATTGTTAGATATTTTATTTAAATTTATTTATTGAATAAATAGATACATAATAACTATATATGTTCTATGTAATTCATTGGATTCATTTTATAATAATATTAGATGCATAAAATTTTATTGAACTTTTTTACTGTCATTTACCCACCTTATAGGCGCATTTGATTTTTTGCCTAAAACATAATTTTACCACTTGTGTAAATTGAATTTCAAAAATCTGAGATACACAGTTGATATCAGTATGTAAAATGTGGTTCAATAAGATGAAAATATTTTTTTTGTGAATAATAATTTTTGACTTTTATTTACCACGGTTAAATGTAAATAGGGTAATTAAAGGTAAAAATGATATTATAATTACCCTAACACATGTCCAAATTATATTGGATAAGTGTATTTCGACCAAAATCAACCTTAGGAATAAAATATTATCTTTTTGGTTCACTTGGATTAGATTAGGACATTTATTATTATTTTATTTAAAGAAGAGTTAAAAGTGTTTAAATCAAATTTTAATATCTAAAACATTTTTAATATAGGGTTTTACATAAGATAAACTCAACTATAAATTTTAATTATAAAGATAAAAATATTTCATACATAATGTTATTTAATTTATAATTTTAAGACATTAAATAATTGAATTTATTTTTGACACAATTATGATGCAGTGATTACCTTATTAATGGAAGATTAAAATAATTGATATTATAAATATAATAATAAATTTAAATTGATACTTATGATGAATTATACTAATTTAATAGGATAATATGACATGTTAGGATTTATTTAATTTATTTTGTTTGAAGTAATCACGTTTTTTTACTTTCACAAAAACAAAATACTAAATAGTGTCAAAATGGACATAAATGAGTTTTTAAAACAAATACTATATTATTAAATGATATAATATTCCTAAAAATATAAGTATCAGACAAAGGAATTATATAAGGTTATATGTGACAATAATGAACCACTTGGGGTTCTCTGGACTTTTTATAGTATGTTTATTAACCATTTATTATACTAATACAAGAATACATGGTAAAAGTTAAACTATTTAACTAAGAGTTAAGTCTAAACGATAGGGTTAATATGGTGACCTAAACCTGCTAAAACCTATTGGTTAAGAGGTTTTCTACCCATCCCCAATTTATCCTCCAAATAAATCCTTTTGGATCCATTATAATGTGAATATGACTGTATATTAAATTAATATTTTAATATTTTCCTAAAGTGATCCTCACCTCTCTTATAAAAGGGTACTTCCCCTTCTCTCAAAATAACACCTTAAAAGCCATTTGGCTCGGCCAAACCCCACTACAATATCCTCCCAACTTACTTTAATTCAACCTAGAGGCCTTACATTGATCATAGAGCCAACCTAAAGAGCACTTTTGATCAAATCAAAAGGAATCACCCTAAGAAGAGGTAATAATTCCATCACCTCTTTCAATGTTCTTTTCTTCTTCCAATTACTATTTCTTTGTTGTTTGCATACAAAAATAATAAATAAAATACCTTCTATATACTATTATGTTATTATAAATATATTAAAACCATATTCATTATCTTATCCATCATGTGAATGAAAAAGTCACCATACGTGCGTACGTACGGCTTAACGTCTCCACGTCATGGTGTATTTTTTCATTCAACACTTCATTCTTTGGATGGGTATAATAATGATTATAATTGATGTAAATAACAAATATAACATGTTAAAGATTATTTATATATGATATACAATCCAATTACATATTATTTCACCATCAATAGAATGGTATTGTCCCTCGTGCGTACGTAAAGATTACCATCTCCACAAATGCGATGAGATTCATTCCCCATCATAACCATTGAAGAATAATTTTCATTTTATGATTAAAAATAATGTTTAAGAACTTAATATCATTCTAGATATGAATCAAATACATCCTATCCATAAAAAACATGACTTGCGTATCAAAAGGGATATGAGTGTGTTCAAAGGGGACACAATGTTGTTGTTTTTTCAAATCATAATGTAATGTAAAACTTATGTATGTATATATTTCTTCAATGGATAATAAACTGATCAGTCTTTTAGGACATTATTCCTTGTATCATTCCAATGTTATGTAATAATGCACCGACACTGGGTATCTGGGGTTGGGGCATTAAATCTGGTATCATAGGAACATTAGTACAAACCGTGGAAGCTATATTTAGAAAAACTCTGATTAGAGAACATTACCCTAAGATAGACTTTGAGGATTAGTATTGAAAACCATCCTAGAATTTTGGTAATGTAGATATATTGTGTATTTTACAAGAAATACATTCCAGTCTAGATACGAGCAGGTAGAGGAGGCTCTGGAATAGATGTATCTAGGAGTGAAAACTTCGACAAGGAGTTTCGGGCTTAACCTGAGGTATCCTCGTACACCACAACAGGCCTTGCTGCACTCTTGGTTACGACACTCTTGGGGGATATTCATAGGATAATTCACATTTTCTTTACAAACCATTATGAAGGATTTATGAGTAAATACTTCCTCAAATAAAACATTTTTTTATGATTATAGATTATATGCATAAACTATTCAATTTATGTTAGGTATTTTACTAGATTGGAATTATGTATTATGATTCATAAACTAATCTAGTGTATTCCATTAATTAGAAATGAAGCCTTGTGGAAGGAATGAAAAACAGATCAATTCACGTAATCCATGTAGGGATTTCCCTCATACTCAAGATAATAATAGTGGAGTTGGTGATTCATCTGGTGCTGAACAACTTATAACCACACTGGGACAACTCACTTAGGTTATCAATAATAACTGTAACCCTATATAGCACCCTGATCCACAACATTAAAGATCAATGTTAGACTACTTTATGAGGAAACAACCAACAACATTCAATGGTACTAAAAATCCATTTATAGCTGAGCAATTTATAAGTTCATTAGAGAAAATATTTCATGCTTTGGGGAGTATCAAAAGAGAAGAAGTTGTCATGGCAGTTTATCACCTCACGGGAGATGCGGATCAATGGTGTTTATTAATTCAATGCATAAAGGAGGATGAAGAAGCATCAAATATGGGATAGAGGGATTTTAAATATATTTTCTTAGAAAAATACTTTTCTTGTGACCATCGAGATGATATGGAAAGACAATTTATAAGTCTGAGAAAAAATGAGGATTAGAATGTCACAAAGTATGAGGCTAACTTTACAAGGTTAGCAATGCATGCAACATATTATATACACAAATCGAGGAGTAATATTGATCGATTATTCTATGGGTTAAACCATTTCTCCATTAAGCATTAGTCTCACAATCCTTCTCATTTTACGAAGATATTATCTCATGTGTTATCAAGACAGAAAAGGAATTATCTAAGTCTTACAACTTTAAAGAAAAGAAAGAGAAAAAGAGATCTACTGAACACTCTAGAAATGGAAATAAGGGGAAGAAGGGAAAAGTTGAATTTACATCTTGTAGTAAATGTGGGAAGAAACACCCTGGTACTTGCCTAAAGGGAATGAGAGTCTATTACCAGTGTGGTGAAAAAGGCCACCAAGCTCATGATCTCAAGGGAAATAAAGAGGCTGTCAATGTTGAATGCTATAATTATAGAGAAATGAGAAATTATGAAAATGAATGTCCTAAGTGCCAAGGAAAATTACCTCAGAAAAGGCCAAGGGATGAAGTCAAAGCTTATGTTATCATTACCGCTGAGGTTGAAGCTCTGAATGACGTGGTGGAACGTAATTTAATGGTTTCCTAAAATTTAGCCAATGATTTATTTGATTCTAGATCATCGCATTTTTTCATATCTTCCTAGTTTTCTTAGAAAATTAGATAATTCCAATTTGATTTAATAAGGGAGTTTTCAGTCAAAACTCTCAAGGGAAGTATCATTGCAACAATGTTTTGTGAATCAGTTCCCATTATGGCATATAATCGTGATTTATCTTCTGACCTCAACATCATACAAATTATTGAATTTGATATAGTCCTTGGTATGGATTTTCTTTCAGACTATGATGTGAAAATTTATTTTAAGAAGAAGGATGTTACTAGTTTTAGTGATGATAAGCAGTACCTTATCTTTAGAGAAGAAACATCACCATCTAATTCTTATATAGATCCACCACCAATAGCTCTACTAAATTCAATTACTGGGGAAAAAGATAATGAAATAACTGTGTGTGAGGAAAAGAATTTTCAAATAGAAGATGTACCTATTGTGTAAGAATATGTTGATCTGTTTCCAGAGGATTTACCTGGACATCCTCTAGAATGAAAAATTGTGTTTTTCATTGATTTAATTCCTGGTTCAAGGCACACATCGAAGACCCCTTATATAATTCCCACAACAGAATTATTGGATCTAAAGAAACAACTTGAGAAATTGAGTAATAAATAATTTATTCTCCCTAGTTTTTCTATATGGGGAGCCCCTATTATTTTTGTTAAGATTAAATATGGATCTATGAGTTTGTGCATTTAATACAGGGATATCAATGCTATAAAATTATAGAACAAGTATCCCTTACCCCACATTGATGATTTATTTGATAAAATTCATGGAGATCAATATTTTTCAAAGATTGACCTTCGATCTGGATATCATCAGTTGTGTGTGAAGAAGGAAGACATTACGAAGACAACATTTCGTACTAGGTATGAGCATTACGAGTTTACAATAATGACTTTTGGACTAACTAATGCCCCCTCTGTCTTCATGGATATAATGAATAAGGTTTTCATGGAATCTCTTGATGAATTTGTAGTGGTATTTATTGATGATATTGTGGTTTAATCCAAAAGATATGAAGATCATGAAAATCACCTCCACACTATTTTAAAGACTCTTAGAAGAAATGAATTATATGGGAAGTTTAGAAAGTGGGAATTCTGGCTTCAGGAGATTTCTTTTCATGGACATATTGTCTCTAAGGATGGAATCTCTATTAATCCTTCTAAGACAAGAGAAATACAATAATGACTAGCACTGATGAGTATAACTGAGGTACGTAGTTTTATTGGTTTTTCAGGTTATTATTGGTGTTTCGTCCAAGATTTTTCCCGATTGGATAACCCATTAACCAAGCTCACATGTAAAGGGGTTAAATTTGTTTAGAAAAAAGAGTGTGCAAAATGTTTTGAAAAACTTAAGAGAAGATTAGTCAATGTTCCTATATTGACTCTACCATTAGGGAATAATGTGTTTTTTATTTATAGTGATGCTTCAAAGAAAGGACTTGGTTGCGTCCTTATGTAGAATGATAGATTTATTTCCTATGCATCAAAATACCTAAAAATTCATAGACAAAACTATCCCACTCATGATATTGAGTTAGAAACTATAATATTAACATCGAAGATATAGAGACACTATCTCTATGGTAAAAAATGTGAGATATATACGGATCACAAGAGTTTGAAGTATATTTTTTCTCAAGGAAATAACTCAACATGAGGCAAAGACGATGGCTTGAACTAATCATGGATTATGATTTCACTATACCATACCACCTGGGGAAGGCAAATAAGGTGACCGATTTGTTGAGTAGAAAAGATCATGGAGTTTTGAACAAGATGAGAGTTAAAAGGGATCCTATGTTCATGGATCTATTAAAAATGGGTATGGGAAAAATCATGAAATGTGAAACATCAATAATTGTTCAAATGGTTTCCAAACCATCTTTACTAGAAATGATAAAAAGTTATCAGATTGATGATGAGGAGTTTCAAAAGAAAATTAAAGCTGTGAATGATATGATATTGATCGACTTTGTATATGAAGATGGGATTTTAATATTTGGGACGAGACTTTGTGTTCCTGACAAACCTGATCTAACAAGGGAATTTTTGGATGATGCTCATAGCTACAATTTCTATATACACCCTGGTAGCACTAAGATGTATAGATATTTGAAGGAACATTTTTGGTGGGACAACATGAAGAGGGAGATTGCTGATAATGTGTCAATATGTATGGTTTGTCAACATGTGAAGGCTCGAAGACAACATTCTATAAAATTCATGAAACCTCTTCCCATACCTGAGTGAAAATGAGATGATATTACGATGGACTTTGTCTTGGGGCTACCAAACAATCCTAGAAGGAATGATGCAATATGGGTCATTGTTGATATTCATACCAAGTTAGTACATTTTCATGATATAAGAAAAGATTTACCACTTGAATGTTTAGAAAGACTATATATTAACGAAGTTATAAGACTTCATGGTGTACCCATATTGATTTTTTCTAATCGTGATCCCCATTTTACATCAAGATTCTGGAAAAGTCTTCTGAAATACCTGGATATTGAACCTCTTTTGAGCACTCCCTACCACCCTCAAACTGATGGACAATCATAACGGACTATTCAAACCTTAGAAGACATGTTGAGATCTTTTCCACTTGACTTTCAAGGTATGTGGGATCAATATTTTCCTATGGTGAAATTTTTCCTATAAAAATAGCTTCCATTCAAGTATTTAGATGGAACCATATGAAGAGTTATATGGAAAGATATGTCACATACCAACTTGTTTGGATGATGTTGGAGAAAGAAAACTCGTAGTCCCAGAACTTGTTGAGGAAATAATGGAAAAGGTAAAGATAATCCAAACCCACATCAAAACAGGTCAAAGTAGGAAAAAGAGTTGTGCCGATAACCGAAGTAAGTATTTGAAATTTCTAGTAGGAGATCATGTTTTCTTAAAGGTATCTCAATATAAGGGTGTTATATGATTCAGTAAGAATGGTAAATTAAGTCCCAGGTACATCCGACCTTTCAAAATTCTAGAACGAATTGGAGTTGTAACTTACTGTTTGGAAATTCCTCCAAGTCTCTCCAAAGGTCATGATGTGTTCTACGTATCGCTATTGAGAACATACATGCCCAACCCAATGCATGTACCCAACTATGAATAAATAGAACTAGAACCCGATCTTTCTTATTGTGAAGAGATTGTCAAGATTCTTGATACCAGAGAACATGTGTTGAGAAACAGGACGACTCATCTAGAAAAAGTTCTATGGAGAAACCATAAGATGGAAGAGGCAACATGAGAACCTGAGGAACTTATAATGAAGAACCACTCAAATATTTTTATGGAGTAATATTCTAGAAATTTTGAGGATAAAAATTTTTAAATGAGGGAAGAATGTAACACCCCAAGCTTCCACAGTATGCTTACTTTTAAAGTAATGCAATTGCTTGTATTGTACACAACTTCAAGTTCTAACACACCACGACCAATCAAAATACCTGTAATGAATAGTAATACACACTTTTTGAAATTTTATAAATTTTATTTCCCAAAATAGACATCATTTTTGGATTCAGAATATCAAAATTATCTTAGGTTGAATTTTTGTTATTTTTATGAAAACATTCAATTTTTGATGAATAGTGAAAAACACTGTGTTATTATTTAAAATCGACTTTTTATTTAAATAGTTATTTATTTTATTTAAATTTATTTTAGGTAAAAATAGATACGTAATACCTATATATGTTCAATGTAATTCATTGTAGTCATTTTTTAATAAAAATATATCTATCAAATTTTATTGAAATTTTTAACGTCTTTTACCCACCTTCTAGGCACATTTGAAAATTTACATAAAACCTAATTTTAGCGCTTATTTGAATTGAATTTAAAAAATCTGAGTGACATGGTTGACATCAGTAAGTAAAATGTGGTTTAATAGGATGAAAATAATTTTTGGTGAATAGTAACTTTTGAATTTTATTTACCACTATTAAAAGTAAATAAGGTAATTACAGATAGCAATGATATTATAATTATCCTAAAACATGTCCTAATTCTATTCGATAAGTGTATTTAGACCATAATAAATCTTTGGAATAAAATATGATCCTTTTGGTCCACTTGTATTAGATTAGAACATTTATTATTATTTTATTTATTGAAGAGTTAAAACTGTTAGATCTAACTTTTAATTGCTAAAATATTTTTAATATAGGGTTATACATAAGATAAATTCGACTATAAATATTCATTAGAAAGATATAATTATTTCCTATATAATGGTATTTTATTTATAATTTTTAGATATTAAATAATTAAATTTAGTTATGACACCATGATGATGTAGTAAATACCTTATTATTGAAAGACTAAAATAATTGATATTATAAATATCCAAATAAATTTAAATTGATACTTTTGATATATTACACTAATTTTATTGGTTAATATGACATGTTATGATTTATTTAATATATTTTCTTTATAAGTGATAAAGTTGTTATGACTTTCACAAAAACCAAATACAAAATAAAGTCAAAATTGACATAAATGAGTTTTTCAAACAAATACTATATTATTAATTGATTTAATATTTCTAAAAATATAAGGTTCACCCAAAGGATTTAGATAAGGTTATATATGTAAATAATGAACCACTAGGGGTTCTCTTGGATTTTTATAGTAAGTTTATTAACCATTTATTTTAATAATACAAGAATACATGGTTAGAGTTAAACTACTTAACTAAGAGTTAAATATGTAAGATAAGGTTAATATGGTGATATAAATATGTCTAAAACCTATTGGTTGAGATGTGTTAGACCCAGAACCGCCTTAGGCTCTAAATAAATCCTTTTTGAGCCATTATAAACTGAATATGATTGTATAATAAATTAATATTTCAACCTTTTCCTAAAGTGACCCTCACCTCTCTTATAAAAGAGTACTTACCCTTCTCTTAATTTCACACCTCAAAAGCCATTTGGCTCAGACAAAACCTTCTCAAATATCCCCATAAATACTCTCAATTAATCCTAGATCCCTTACTTAGATTTGAAATCCAACCTAAGGATCCCATTTTATCAAATCAAAAGTAAGCACCTGAAGAAGATGTAATAATTTCATCACCTATTTCAAAGTTCTTTTCTTCTTCCACTTACTCTTTCTTTGTTGTTTCAATAACAAAATAATAACTCTTGTACCTTCTAAATACTATGATGTTATTATAAATGTGGTACAACCATATTTATTATTCTATCCATCCTATTAATTACAAATTCACCATAAACACATATGCACGACTTACCGTCTCCACGTCATGGTGTAATTTTTTATTCAACACTTTATTATTTAGATGGGTATAATAATGAGTATAATTGATGTAATAATAAATATAACATGTTAATTATTCTGTATATATAATATACCATCCAATAACATACATTTTTACCATTAATATAATGATATTATCGCTCTTACATACGTACGGATTACCGTCTCCACGAACACGACGAGATTCATTTCCCATCGTAACCTCCTCCAATTGACATTTTTATTTATCAAAACACTTTTAAAGGGTAAAGTGAGAACCCTAACATCAAACCAGTTTATCCACCAAAAGATAATATATTTTTGTTGAAGAAAATCTTGATCAGATTGGAATCAATTTCCTTGAACAGTATCTAGGGAATAGAGTTTACCTGGGACTTTGGATCATCCTTCAAGATGTATTCATAATGTTTTTCCAATATGTCCCATGATTGCATGAATTCCTCCATATTTAGATTCCCCATGTTGAAGCCTCTCCTCAAAATACAATTCTTCCTATCAATCCATTGACCTTTCCCCTTTGAAGTTTTCACACGAAGGGATCTTCCCAACATTTGTTTCATCACTTCCTTCGGTGCGTTGATATCCAGCACTTGCCACACCATCTCTTCATCCGAGTGAAAAGGAAGGTCCATGTGATGCAGCACCGATGCTATCTGATGTTGAGGGTCAGCATGGAATCCCACCTCACGCTGCTGCCCCGGAGAAAGTTCTTCCTCCACCCAACTCACTTCCTTAGAATTTATAATCCATGCCTCTTACAGGTCCTTAGATTTCTCTTCTGCCTCCCCTTGAGGAGATGTTACCTCTTTCGAAAGAAGGGGGTCAACATCCCCACTGACCTAAGCTCCAGCCTCTTTAGAGGTAACCCCCACCTACTTTCCAGTGCCTTCACACACCATCAAGAGGAGGCTGGCTTTATTAGAGGACCTGGTCATAGGGGGACTTGGTAAGTTTGAGTAATCTTTCCATTGTCACGGCATCCTGATATGTTTGAAAAAACCTCCAACATCAACTATGAAAGTTTTTCCCTTCCTTGAAGATGTTCTGAAAAAATCCTCTTAAATTCCCACTTCCTTTGGTTCAGTAGGGGAGTCCAGAGCTGACTCTGAATCCACTTGGCTAGCCTCCTCTTCCGTACTGGTATCTCCGACAATCTCATGTACCTCAACTTCACCTAGCACCGTAAACCTGTTATGAGAATTGTAAACACTACCTCCATATTTAACCTTATCAGAATAAGAAGGTTTGATCTGAAAGTCCTACGCAGTAAAATCTGATCCACTTGATTGATCGAAGCCATGTCCCATGTATTGAAACTACTGATCTCCTGAGGCCAGACTACAGGGATGATCACCCGAGTCTATCTCCATTAAAACTTCCTCATTCACCCTCGATGCATTGAGTAAAACCACATGCAAATACTTATGAACATCCTTGCCAGTTTCCAGGTGCACCTCTCTCTCTATTTGTCTAACCTCATCCACGACTATACCTGTGTTCTTGCTGGTTCTCATACCCTCTTCCGAGAGAACAGCTGAAGAACAGGGGACACTCAGATCCTTCTTCAGGCGGCTAAAATCATCACGAACTATGGGGTTCAAATGAGAATCCTTTGGGCCCATCTTGCGAGCCAGCATCACACCAGGGGACAAATAACGTAGAGCCTTCTCCCCTAGAACCTCACCACGCGCGACCTCGTGCTCCCCCAAATTTTCACTTCCACGCGCTTGATGTTCCTCAAATGAAACCACCAACTCCTTCGATGGCCTAAACCGGCTCATGCGGCGACATCCTGAGGTCATATGGCCAAGCTTGATGCATCCTGAACAGAACACGGGCCAAGACTCAAACACCACCCATTTCTTCCACCCCAACTCTTCTCCAACCGTAATCCACAGCCACTCGGTTGGAGGTTTTGAAATATTCCCCATCGTAACCATTCAAGAATAATTTTCATTTGATGATTAAAAATAATGTTTAAATAACTTAATATAATTCTAGATATGAATCAAGTACATCCTATACACGACAAACACGACTTACTTAACAAAAAATATAAATTAAAATGAATCAGTAAACTCTTGAAAAAATGATACTACTAAAATATTATTAACAAAGAAATATTAAAAGATAATATATAATATCATATTTATATATATAGTTCTCGTATAATTTCATAACAATTATTTAACTATTATATACAATTTTAACATGCCCTCTACTAAGGAAAAGTTCAAGTAAGGGTTAATTCTACAATCTCTTCTTTATCCGAGGTTGTTTATACATGATTATCTACTGGGACCTCTTTATCATCCACATTTGTGTTTCTTAAAAATGTATTTCAAAACATTTACTATTTCCTAGACTATGGGTTTAAGTAATTTATACTCTTGTTTGAATATTTATGAAATTTTTATAAAGGAATATTTCCATCATTTTCCAAAAAAGGTCCTTTACGATCTTTTGGAAAAAATTAAGGAAAGAAAGTTTTTTTAACTTATACTGAGAGTGCGGCTATTTTTTGCCATTATAACACCTTAGAAGCTTCCATTACAATATTATAAAAATATTTTCAAAAGAAATTTTTTCTTTTATAATTATGTGACTTTTAAATGATTTCAAAATAAAAAGAGATATTTTTCTCAATTAGTTTTGATCTCATCTATGTCAACATCCTTTGATGGATTTTACACTAGTTTGAAGTTGATTTATTATGATACAATCTTTCATATTGTATTAAAGGTTTTGTGATATGTTTGATTATGGATGTGTTATTTTTATACCATTCATGGTTTATAGTTAAAGTATTAACATTTCGTGTGTTAGTTTTAATATGAATGATTATGTTATGTTTCAACCTTTTCATATGAGGAATGCATTAGATTTAGTAAGTGATGGGTGAAGCCAGCTATAGCTCCTTGATGCATTGGTAGGTCTCATGAGACAAACTAGTGTCTTGGAACTAGGACTTGAAAAAATATTATTTGTTGTCTTGGTACGTGACTTTGACTATGTGGTTATGATGCCCATCATTATGTATTCCATCATTATGAAATTGGATATTGATATTATATGTGATTATTCTACTAGTAGAATATACATGTGAAAAAGTAAATGAAATTATTTGATTTATCTTTTTCATATTATGCTAAAGTTTAACTTTAAAAGGCTTTTGTTTTAGTCTTATACATTGCCTTAAATTTTTATGCTTATTTATGAAAGTTTCTACTATATTTTTATCCTTACTGATCATATGAGCTCACCCCATTATTATGTTTTATTTTTTTCCAAGATGCAATGAATTATATTATGATTAACCTACATGAATAGGCTAAGGGATATGAGTGTGTTCAAAGGGGTCCCAATGTTGTTGTTTTTCCATTTCATAATGTAATATATGACTTATATATGTATCTAGTACTTCCAAGGCTACTAAACCAATCGGTCTTTCAAGTCTTGATCTTTTGTGATCTTGCCAATGTTATTTAATAATGCACAGACTCTGGGTAACTAGGGTCGGGGCATTACAAATGAACTTCCCAGTGAACCTCGTCATACTCCGTCTGATGGAATTTAATGCAATTATGGACATGGATTCTATTTCCTTATATAGAGCCAAAAAAATTTGCTGTGAGAGGAAAATCACTCTCCATATGGTGAATTGACCCACAATTATATACAAGTGAAAGGATTAGGATGAGTCTTATTTAGGACTATCATCTCAAGTGTGGATATTACTGCCCTATGAACACATGTAACTGGATCAGATGACTGTGTCTAAGGAAGCCACCATCCTTGAAGACATGCCTATTGGGAGGGAATTCATTGATGTTTTTACCGAGTAATTTCTTCGTCTTCCTCCAAGATGGGATGTTGAATTATCAATTGATCTTATACTTGGGGAATTTATAATATCCAAGACTTCATATAGAATGGCTATTGTGGAGCTTGAGGAGTTGAAGAAACAAATACTGGAGAATCTGGATAAAGGGTTTATATGCCAAGTGCTTCACCATGGGGTTCACCAATCCTCTTTGTCAAGAAGAAGGATGGATCAATGCACCTTTTCATTGATTATGATGATCTCAAAAAAATCATGATAAATAAAAAGTGTCCTCTACTACGAATTGATGACTAATTCCATCAACTATGTAGAGAAAAATACTTCTCCAATGTGGATATGTAGTGGGGATATTACCATGTAAGGTTGAAGGAAGAGGATATCCTCAAGAATACTTTTCGTACAAGATATGGGCACTATAAATTCATAATAATGTCTTTCGGACTCACTAATGCTCTTTCAATATTCATGGAATTGATTAATAGATTCATTATATATTACCTAGAGATTTTTTTTGTAGTCATTATAGATGATAATCTAATATACTCCAAAACTAAGGAGGGCCATGCGGAGAATCTAAGCACTTTACTAGAGACATTGGGAAAGGAGAATCTCTAGGAAAGTTACAACAAGTGTCAGTAATGCTTGAAGGAGGTCTCATTCTTGAGTCATATCATCACAAGAAATGGGATATCTATGGATCCCTTCAAGAGAGATACAATTGATGTATGGTTGAGTCCAACATCTATAATGGGTATCAGTAGCTTCCTGGGGTTAGTTGGATATTATCTCTAATTTGTGAGAAATTTCTCACAATTGTCCAACCCTCTTACCAAGCTGACTCAGAAGGGAGTAAATCTTTCTTGGAGTGATGAATGTGAAGATAACTTCAATGAGTTGAAAATGAAGATTATCACCAACCTCGTGCTCACACTACCCACAAGTGCAGAACTTTTGTGGTATTTAGTGATGCTTAATATAAGGGAATGGGCTGTACGTTGATGAAAAATGACAAATTCATTCCGTATTCTTCAAGGAAATTGAATTTTCATGAGAAAAACTATCCAACACATGATCTAGGGTTGGCTTCAATAATCTTCTATTTAAAAATTTGTCGACATTACCTCTTTGTGGAGAAGTGAGAAATATATACGGATCACAAAAGACTCAATTATATATCCACCCAGAAAGAGTTGAACATGCGCTAACAAAGATGGTTAGAGATGATAAAATGCTATTACTGCTCAATATATTACCACCCAGGGAAAGAGAACAAGGTGGAAAATGATCTTAGTAGAAAGGACCCAATGATTCTATCACTGATAAGAATTGAAAAGGATCCAATATTCTTAGATTTTATAAAGATGTACATGGGAATCATAAATAAGGGAATGTTATCAATCCTTCACAAATTATTGCTCAACCATCTATTTTGGAAAGGTTAAAGGTAGCTCAAAATGATGATGTGAGAATTCAGAAGGAAGTGGAAGATATTAGAAAAGAAAAATCCTCAGAGTTTAATGTTAATGAAGAAGGAATTGTAAGACTTACGTAAAGACTATGTGTTACATCAAATCTGAAGTTAAAGAAAGAACTTTTGGATGATGCACAAAGTTCGAATTTCTCCATTCACCCAAGAAAAAAAAAGATGTATCGAGATCTCTGAGAGAATTATTGGTGGGATACCATGAATAAGGATATAACTGAGTATACATCAAATTTCCTGGTATGTCAGCAAGTTATGGCTGAGAGGAAGAATTCTAAGGGGATGATGCAACTATTACCCATACCAACATGGAAATGGGAAAACATCACCATGGGCTTTTCCACTGAACTTCTAAAGAATTACAAAGGAAATAATGCTATCTAGGTTGTTGCGGATCATCTTAAAAATAATACACACTTCAATACAATTTGAGAGGATTTATCATTGGATCAACTGGCACAGATATACATTAGAGATGTGGTAAGGCTCCTAGGTGTACCACTATTTATTGAATCCAATCGAGATCCAATGTTCACCTCTAAGTTATAGAAGAGTCTTTAACATGCTCTGAATATTGAGATGAAATTATGTACAACTTATTATCCTCAAATTGATGGAAAATATGAGAAGACTATCCAAACACTTGAGGACATGTTGAGAGAATTCTCAATGGACTTAAAAGGAGGATGGGATAACAATCTTCCTCCGGATGAGTTTTCTTATAATAATAGTTTCCACTCAAGCATCCAAATGGCTTTTTATGAAGACCTTTATGGGAAGAGGTGCAAAATAATGATATGTTAGGATGATGTTGGGGAGAGAAAACTCCTAGGTCTGAAAATGGTCAAATAAATGGTGAAGATGGTTAAGACCATCCAGCCGCACATTAAAGCTGCTTAGATTCGACAAAAGTGCTATGCTGATAATCATCGACAAGACCTAGAGTTTGATGTCAAAGACATGGTATTCTTCCACATATCACCATGAAAGAGAGTTATGAGATATGGGAAGAAGGGAATTCTTTGTCCAAGGTACATCATCCCTTTTGAGATCCTTGATCACATTGGAGTAGTGGCCTATCGTCTAACCCTACAACTGAACCTATCTCAAGTAAATGATGTATTCCATGTACCACTATTGAGTAAGTACATACCTAACCCATTGAATTACTCAATCCATAGGTGCTACCATTGTTGAATGAACTCTCCTATAAGGAGAAGCCGATGAAGATCTTAGATCGTGGGGAAAAAGTTCTTCAAAATAATACAATTACCCTCATCAAGGTGTTGTGGAGAAACAAAATGTTTGAAGAAGAAACATGGGAATTAGAGAAAGTGATGAAGTAGAGATACCCTAATATGTTTTAGTGTTGGAAAAGAAAATTTCTAGGGAAAAATTTCTTAAGGGGGAAGACTGTGACGAACCAAAATTCTATTAATGAAAATTCTTTTTAATCTAATTAAATGTCTTATTATGTAAAATGGTTATATAATAGATGAACTTATTTGGTTTTATGATTTTGGATTTTAAAATATTGTTAAGAATTTAGACTATTTTTAATATATTCATTGAATAGTGATCACATGATTAGTATAAATAAAGGGATTTAACAAATCCAATTTACTCAGAAAAAGGAAGCGATGCCCTCATCCAGAAGAATTGCTCCACACAAAGACCATTTGTTAGAGCTCAGAATGGAGGTGGCATCACTATGACTTTCTCTTGACCAACCCCAAGATGAGCTTCAACACATTAATCTTGAACAGAACCTCCTATGGGAGAAGTAGAAGTTGATAGAGATTACCACCTGAGCAATGTTATCCGAGCCCCCCCCCCAAGATTCTGTCACCATCACACACCTTAACCTTAAGTTATATACGAGTGTTATAAAGGGTTATGTAACAAGACCATATAACTATGATTATGTGCATTATTTTTATAGAGAATAAATAATATAGATTCATTTTATTATTGTTAGTTTATAATTTTTTTTTAAATCCCAAATAGTATTTTTAGTTAATATTCAATTAACAAACATATTTTCATGAATTAATGGATTTATGAATTAAATAATATGTTAATAAACTATTATTACTAAATTACATTTTATTAAATGTAAATGATCTTATAATTTTGATAAGTATAATTTTAATTTTTATTAAGGTTTGAAAACTATTTTTTTCAAAACCCAAGAATTTTCAATAAAAGTCAGTTTTTATATTAAAAGTAAAAAATCTCATATTTAGAAAATTATTTAGATAAAATGAATTTTTTTTGGAATTAGGATGTAAAAATTATCAAACATTGAATTTTTCATAATTTTCCAAGAGAGTCGAATTTTCAGGTACAAATTAAATTCTATTTAATTATATAATGTGTTTTATGACCTCCTAATGGCTCAATTGTTACGTAATAAAATACTATTAATGATATTTGAGTCCAATATATATCATTTATCTTTAAAATAATTTTATTTTAGATTTGTTTGATTAATTTTATGGTGCCTTAGTGGACCCTCCTTGACTTATAAAACATTTTATCTTTCTAAATTGTTTTCCTTGAGAGTGTGACTCACCTCCACATAAGAAAGCCTAATATTTTAATAAGTTCAGTCATTGGCCTTATAAATTAATTTTTTACACTCCCATTTTTCAAAAACCATGGGATGGTTTTTGGTTTTTATTAGTTTAATGTGTAGTGTCCAAAACCTAAATAATAAAGAATTCACTCTCTTTTCCTATATAAACCCACCCAAGATTCCACTTCCTCTTCACTCAACGCCTTTGGATTTAAACCAAACTCTTCCCTAATATCTTCAAAATCCTCCAAAGGTTCCCTAATCTCTCTATAAGCTTCTATCAAGCCTATCTCATGCCTTTGGGATCACACTACTATGTAAGGAATTTCTTCCTTTCTCATTTTTTTCAAATTTTTTTATATTGTTACACCCTTTTGTTTTCAATTACAAGTATTGGGGTATGATTTAGCACCTACCACATACTTCCCTCCTTATGTTTGAATGATGATATACCTATTTATCTCTCATTAATGCCTCCCAAGTACACCTGTTATCATGTCGAAATTACATAAGGAATTTCTCTCTTCTCATTTACATTTAAGAAATTATTTTATATTATGAATCTAAATTCCATTAAATATGTTGGGAAATGTATCTATATGACCCCCTTACTATCCATTTAATGTATATATAATGAGATACCCCCTTTTCTCTCATCAACAATTTTTATGAATTATTATGCCACGCCGTTATGCTGCCAAAATTGTACTGTGATTTTCCAAGCCAAAGTCATTGTGTAGTGAATACCATGGGCACTCCTCCATCAAGGATATTCACCTTTAAACACATTTACTTATTAATTATATAGTTTCAGGGATGTATAACACATTATTTTATCTTGAAATAAATTATTTTTTGAATGATTCTATGATGTATGATCCATGTGGCACACTTATGCATGAAATGAAATGATTAAGAAGAGTGCACCCTAATAGAGCTCGAATGAATTAGACAAATAATAATATCAAGTTACTTCAAGTGCAATGAGGGTTTACTCATGATAATTCATGTTCAATGAGGGTTTAATCATGCTACATGTGAAATGAGCCTTGGATCATGCTAATATCATTTTAAGTGTTGTTTCCACATTTCCTTGTCATGATAATCATGCTATATCATGCCTTTATGTTCATGTTTCTCTTGTGCTATATTAAGTTATTTTGTAATGTTCTTAATTCCCCAATAAACCAGACCTATAGATCCTTAGAGTTGTCTTAAGTGAATTTTTATGTAATAAATCATGATTAAGTGTGTAATAAAGATTAGGGTTGTTACATAACCCATGAATGTTATCACCCATGAGAATTCCAAGGATCAAAACAAAGTTCTTCACACTTTTCAAAACCACAACATTTCATTCTACTAAAAACCTAATTTCAAAACCCACTTTAAAATCATTATTGTTTCCCAAAACATCGAGTTTTTGAATCCCCTGTTCTGATTATAATAATCCAATATCATCTTACACAAAGACCGTTTCATGAAAATCCATCTTTTCAAAGCTTTGTTCAATACTGTTTGGAAAACCCATTTTCAATCCATTGGAAAATCACACCGTTGTCACTTTAAAATTCTATTTAAAACAGATTTCCAAAACCCTATGTAACATAATTTAAAATCTCCCAAAAATTAATTTTGGTAAACCAAATGTTTAAATTATGAAAATACACTTCCAAAAAACTCAACACTATTTAATCAAAAACAGTTCCATTTTAAAATATGGTTTCCACTGTTTTCAAACAATATATTTCTAGAATTATTATCCAAACCCAAAAGGATTCCAAATGAATCAAGGGAAAATGAGTGCTGATGGGTGACTCAGAAGCATGGTTGTAGGCCATACACCAGTCACACCACCATCACATAGAGTGTTATAGGATAATATCCCCAGCTCCAGTTGGACTGCCAGGCCCTGTGAGCTCACATATACCATTAAACTAACTTCCATTTCATTTCTCAAATAACAAACAACCACAAGAACCAAAATACTCAGATGAAACCCGACTTACCTTTGTAAATCATGTCCCAACACAAGGTGTGATGGCCAGACACCTTAACCATAATCATAACATATAGTTCTGAAAATTCTACGTCTAGTCTACCTAGACTCTTTCCCAAAAGAACATGACCCAAAATAGAGAACCTCCTTTGATACCATTTTTGTCACGAATCAGATCTGGTCACCATTAAAACCGGAACCCGACCAAGTCTATGATAATCATCGAAGGGAGTTCCCAATCCCCATGGGATGGAATAATTTATCGGGTATGATAAAGTAAATTTTCTGAATAATCTACCTACATTTATAAACATAAAACAACAACCAAAATATATTAACTGAATCTGAAAATTTAATCCAAACAAGCATTTAATAAAATTTTAGAATTGAATTAAATGGGTTTAGAAAAATCACAAGAGGTCCACAACACAAAATTATTAGCAAACACAACCCAAGAACCACCGCAAGGAAAGGGGTCATCATCCCCAAACCATCTCCACAATACCACACCGAGGATGGAAGCTAACAACCCAAACCACCAATTCCAAAAGCTTGGCCCAAACTTGCTAAAAAGATTTCCAAGCCTACTTACACCCAAATTTGTAAGTAGTGTGTGAGCCTAAGCCCAATATGATTCAACCCAAAAGATATTCCTTGTGAAAAACTTTATAATAAAAAAAGATTTCATGTTTTTATAAACAAAAAATTCCATAAATAGTTTTAAAGGATGCAACTTTCAATGAAAATAGTTTTCAAGTGGGGAACTTTAAAGAATGAACAATTTTAAAGAAAATGCACATGATACTAAATTTTCCACCCCAAACACACCATATGCAGATGGTAAGTACAAAATATCCAATGAGTACTAGTCACAGGAACACCCATAGGCACTAGTAAGTTGTGAACCCTAGGTACCTTGTATCTTGGTGGAAAGTAACCATAAAAAATATTTGTTCTCATGCATGAGACACTAGTAGGGGAATCAAAAATAACCTAGTGGTCCCCAAAATCATCATCATAGTTTAGTTAGTTTTTTAATCTTCAAATTCTCTATGTGAAACCAGGACAAAACCACTCTGGATCACTAGCATACAAGTACAAGTCCATCCACCCAGATACCTGGGTTTCCCTTTTTGTACTCAAAGAAGTTCTAAATATTATAAAATAACATTTCACATGTAAATTAAATTTAAAAATCATAAGAACATAAAGAATACCATAAAGAAGCCATAAAATACCCTTTTCACATTCAAATTCATTTTAACATCATACTCACACCAAAACATCCCATAAACATGTCCTGTACCTTCCTCACAGTTTAATAAATCATTACAAAATTTATAAAATATTCTAAAAAATTTTGAAATAAAAAAGAATCACTTTATCTTCAAAAAAACCTATTTTAAGAACATACACACCCTAAAATAGTACCTCAACATCTTTTTAAAACTTTAGATAACTCAATAAACCATTTAAGATTTTTATAAAACAACCTCAAGGAGTATACCATGCTTTTTCACATAAAAACCATTAAAAACCCTATTTCAGGGACAAAAGCACACCAAAACTCTACCAAACCAAATTTTAAATCCCAATAAACATTTAATGAACAAATTACATATGTTATAAAATGACCCCAAATTATACCACATGAGTTACAGAAGAAAAAACACAATTTCAAGAAAAAATTTAACTTTAAAATTAAACACTTAACCAGTTCCATCAAAAACATATTTTTCACCACACACAACATATAAAATATAGAAAAAATAAGTAAATCAAGTAAGATAACTCATAAAGCAATTATTACACATGGAATCAACTACCATTTGTGTCAAAACCCCAAATCATTGTGCAAAACTTCAACTGCACCACCACCGCACCACAAGGGAATGAAAATGAACCCTAATAAAATAATATTGAACAAATAAACTCTAAAATAAACCCTAGGTATATAAACCTTGTTTTTGGAAATTTGAAACATCAAGGAATAGGTAAGAAACCCTAAGGGTATTGAAAGAAACAAGAGAGAGATTCACTTACTTGAAAAACATTGAAGAAATATCCCCAAATACACCAATACTTGAATCTCTAAGAATAAAAAATTGAAAGGGATGTTGGAATAAGGATAAAGAGGTTGAGTGGGGATTGAAATGGGGGAAAAAGAGTAAATAATGAATGATTTATGAAAGAAACAAATTACCTTTTTAAATCTAGATTATTTGAGAAACCTAGGGTTTTTGGGATTGAGTGAGAGATATAATAATTGAAAAATCATAAAAAATGCATGATATATAAAATAAATAAAATATTTTTTAAAAACTGTAAATGAACTCATGGGTTGGCCAAAATCTTGAAGAAACCACCCCAATAAACATACCCCACAAATGGTTCCACTCGGAGTGCCACAAATTCAATTCTAAGCCACCTCATCCTTATAACTTAACTTTTAAAAAATATAAGGCCATATACCATCCAAGACTTCCAATACTAATGAATTAGATCAAGAACACTCAAGACACCAAATTTAAACCCGTAACACTTGGAAACCAAGAGAAAACTAAGAACCAAATAAAGATTTGAAATAAATCATGGAATTGAAAATCTAGGTGTGACATATACCCTAATACCCAAGCCGACACTGAAATGACCCAAAGAGTTTTCTTAATTCCCATTGGTTGGATATAATCATGTAGCCTCATACAGTATGAAATTAGGAATGAATTTTTTACAAACACAACAAATGCAAGAGAAAAAAGTTAGTATGAATAGAAGAAAAACTCCATAGGGAGAATTATAATATAAGTCAAACAAGTATAGAAAACCCAAAGTAAAACAAAAAAGTACCCAAAAATAGGATAAAATCCCATGTACTAATGGGAACAACATAAAAAATCCAAAAGATCTCAAACAACAACCACCTCCAATGGGTGCTTTCCCCTTGATCAAACACAGAAAAAGGAAATCTACAAATGCCTAAAAGAACATGTAGGATGTGATCTAAAAGGCTAGTAGGGAATCACTAGAGATTCCATAATATGATTCCACAATTAATTAACCAAATAAAGATTTAAATTTTAAATAAAAAGACTTAATTTCAAAATATTATTTAAAACCAATCAATAATTACATTCCAAATTATAGAAATAATTTTCAAAAATGTATTAATAACATTCTATATTAAATTGTTTATATAAATTCAAAAAGAATGTGTAAAAAAGTTTACAAATAATGGAATATATATCAAATCATTAACAATGAGAAACATGTTCATCTACCAAGAGGTACAATAGTTCTAGTTTATGGGATCCTCACACCCTTATATAATGAAAATTATAATGCGCACACAAGTCCCTTTAACACCAATCAAAGAGGGCGGACCAACATCCCATTGTGGATAAGACCTTCCAATACATTTATGATGGAGTTTTAAAGCAATAATCCATTTCTAGGGAATTTCCATCCAAGATTTTTTGTCCCTAATAACACACTAAATACCTAAGATTTTATGCTCTCTAATAACAATTAATAATGGGAAGTATGTTTTGAAAACTTTTTAAAATACAATTCAACCCTTTTTCTATTTCAATGTTCTAATTTCCATTTAAATACAAAAATGGATTTTTAATCAAACTTGACTTTTTTCTTGGATAAAACCACCTGGTTTCTATCAAACCATTTTATACTATTTTCCCAAAATACAAATTTGAAACCAATTTCACAAATCAATTTCACAATTTAATTTCACAAATTAAATTCCACAAACTACATCCAATTTCAAAAATCAACCCCAATTCAATCGGATTGGGTATTTTTCCCAAATTTAGTGCCAAATCAAATACAACGATCAATTCATCAGAATTGGGTTTTTAATAAACAATTGAAATAAATTTAATTTAAATAATGAAATTTAGGTTTAAATAAATTATCCAATCATAAATAGAACCACATTACATAGATCATGGTATCACAAAAAAATAAATCCCTAGGAAGAAAACTATAATGAATAACATCATTAATGAAGTTATGATAATTAAACCTAGATTCAAGATCCGAAAAAATTGTAATTAAATCCTCTAATAACATGGAGATCTATTAAACCATAGGAAGTAGAGAATATGGAATGGGATATAAAGAATGGGATAAGAAGACTCATAGAGAAGAGATTGAATGCCATTCCCCCAGATTCGATTCTCCTTCATAGGGGTGTAGAAGGGAAAGATTTTCTTCTTAGGAGCTCCAAGGACCTAATATTTCATCAGATACTAAGTTAGGGATGATGGGGTGTCAAAAAATGGGGTTCAAGAATTTTTAATTTAATTTTAGGATTTATTAAAAGCTGCATGCGTGGTTTCTTGGGTAGGGCAACATAGTTAGAAAAACCATTCACCCTATCCATGAACCCATTTTTTCCATGGTGCACGGTTTCTACTAGGTGGTTGCATATTATTTCAAACTGTGAAATAGCCATGAAAACCCCAACTATTTGGGTTTACATGGATTCTATTAATAGGGTGCACGGTTTGGAAAAATCATGTGCCAACCATGAACAACCCAGAAGTTTTCAAAAATTCAAACTTCTTTCTAGAAATAACTCAAGATGAACCCCAACCAAATCTTGAACAAAAGGAGGGGTTAAAGAATACCTTAAAACAATAAAATGATATTACAACCTCCCCACCATATAAGCTTTATGTCCCCAAAAATCTTGTTAAGAAGCGTCTAGGTCAAAAAGATGAGGACAATTCCCTCTTATCAGTGTCTCCCTCTCCCACATCTCATGAAAACTTGAACCGTGCTACCATAGTTGTTGAACCAAAGGTATAATTCTATAAAAAGTACCTTGGTCTAAATATCTAATATCCTGACTAGATATAGAATCATGAAAGAATTAGGTTCAACATCATGATCACTCCAACTCAGAACATGAGATAGATCATAAAGATATATTCAGAGATGCGATACATGGAACAATTAATGTATCTACATTAGCCATGGTGGAAGTGGTAAATAGTAAGACACTTTCCCCACCTGATCAACAACCTCAAAAGGTCCCACAAAAAAGAGATTGTTTCCCTTGCCTCTAGCCATCGATGACCCAACCGAGGTGTAAAATTCAAGAACACCTGATCCCCAACTGAAAAATACAATGGTTTCTGATGATGATCAACATAAAATTTATATAAGCTCTGTGCCATCAAAATTATTTGACAAATCAATTGTATCATTTATATAGTCTCTTAAAACAAGCTTAGTTCAACCAGGGATCATTCATTGATCTTTGACCAAAACAAAAAAGCTTTTCATGGGTGGACATACAAGGCCTCAAAAGGAGAAGTTATAATAATAGAATGATAACTATTATTATAAGAAAACTCAACCATTAATAAGTGATAATCCTAAGATCTTCTAAAATCATGGAAACATGTGTGAAGCATATCCTCAAGAATCTATAAATCTCTTTCTATGTTACCATCCTACTACAGATGATATTTCATACTCAAACAAGCATGAGATCCTAATGCCACCAATAGTCTTCTATAAAAGTGATAAGTAAACTGAGGATCCCTATTAGCGACTATAACATATGGAACTCCATGCAACTGAATAATCTATTTCACATAGATATTTCTCAGTTTTTCAAATTTGGTTGTATCCTGAAAGGGTATAAAGTGATATTATTGGTCATCCTATCAATCAAAACCCATATCACAATATTATTTCTTTGTGTATGCGACAACCTAACGAAAATTTCCATATAGATCTCATCCCACTTCCATGTAGGGACTGGAAGTGGATAAAGAAATCCATAAGGTCTCTGGTGCTCAACCTTTACCTATTTTCTTGTATAACAATGAGAGAAAAAATCAATAATTCCCCATCTCATACCTGAATACTAGAATTGATGTTGCCTATCATATAACATATTTGTGGTTTCTAGGTGTACTTCCCACTGAGAATTATGAAAACCCCTATCACAACTTTCATGACCGATAATAGTAAAAAAAGATTTTGATAATATAGAATGCACTCTGTAGAGAACTACCAACCAAGATTAGTGTACCCTCCATAGGGAGAGAATATAATGCTACAAAACACCTCATCAATCTTCTTTTCATGAATAATCAACTTGATAATAGTGGAGGTAAACTGAAAACTATATAAAACAACCTCATTTATGGATTATCAGACTCCAATATGCAACTGTGTAAAAATATCCATCAAGTTCCATTGTTTTGAGGATTCTTTCTCGGCCTGGGTCAGAAGATTACTACTCAAACCATCTGTGAAAACGTGCCCTTTCCCTGGGGTTAGGTGATGTCAAAGTCAAACAATTTCAGGCTCTCCACCCAATGCCTATGGTAGATATTCAAATATTTTTGAGAGAAGATATAATTTAATCCCTTATGGTTGGAATACACAGTAAACCTTTCTATGAAAAGGCAATGACACCAACTATTAAGCGCATTCATTACAACTTTCAATTTGAGGTCATGGGTCGAGTAATTATTCTCATGTGGCCAAAGTTTCTAAGATCCAAAAGCAATGATATTATCACCCTACATAAGGATATATCATGTAAAGACTTGGTTTATTCCTTATAAGACTTTTGAATATTTCTACATATATTTTTAAATCCAACTGTTGAGATGATGTGCGATTCTAAGGCCTAGTGTGCCCAAAATAAATTTTACAAAAAGATTAAGTATATTGTATACTATACATGTGGAAGAAATAAGATATCTCTTAAACATTATCTTATATTAGAAATCTGAGGCCATGATTGATTCTGAAGAGTTCAATTTACCCTAGGTGAGGTATAAATTTTGTCGGGGTGAACCTTATGTAGAAAATGCCACAGAGGACATTTTTGTAAATAAAATAATTAAATTTTATTATTTTATTTGGAGCACCAAATAAAATAACTTTTTAACGGGGACTCATATTAGAAAAATGAGACCACCGTTGTGTTTGGAATGGGGTGTTTTCCCTAGGTTTGACATCAGGTGAGGGGGTGTGGGAGGTTTAGATTTTGAAATTGTTGAAAATTTCTTATAAATAGAAGTTTTGATAAATGAGCCTGAGTTAGAATATTTCTCTCTCGGATGGTGTTTCCCTTGACAATGAATATTCGATGTTCTTACTTCATAGGATAGTGACAAAAATTCAGATCCTAGTAGATAAGAGCATAATGAATGCAATGGTGGACCCAGAATCTAGGTAGGATTTCTAGTTTGGATTCTGAAGCTCCCTGTTTTAATTTTGTTGTTAAAATTCACTTCGGATCCTATTAATTTCACTGAAAACCTTCATCGATGTCCAAACTTACAACAACCATAAATTTTTTAATTTATAGATAATCCGTTCTATTCCATTCTTGGCATTCTACATCAGTAAAATTTTCTTCATGCTGAAACAACATCCAAACGTTGAGTGGTGTGTAGATCTATGAAGTTCGTGATCCAAGGATTCTGAATCTATGAAGGTGTTTTGTTTCAGGAACCGAATAAAATGCAACAGTGAGCGGAAGAAGCAGTTACTTTTTACCATGATAAAACATCAACAGATTGTTTGGTAGAGGCTGGTGCTATGAAGGTATCATCCTGGGGAGTCTAGATCGAGTCTCAGATCAAATTTCTGGAAACTAGGGTGTTCCCAGTGTTCTACAAAAGTACCACCAGTGTGGTGGTAGTGTCATAGCATGGAAGTGTCCATAGTGGAAGGGAGGCGGTGTTTTCAGGGTGCACTGGCAGTGCGAAGGCCAGTGGGAAATGGGCCAGTGGTCCGGGCCAGGCCGTGCTACTGAGCCGCAGACCTGCTGGACTGGGCCAGTCCAACCTGGATGGGCGTTCAGGCTAGGGAAATTTGAAAATTCCCATATCTTTCGAAACTCACATCCATTTGATGTGATATCTTCATCCACATGACCCTTACTTCAAGGAAGAACTTTTGAGGCTATTTGGAGTAATTTTTATTCCTTCCTTGTGGCTCGGTGGTATGAAACATCCATTTTTAATAATAATAATATAATTATTATTATTATTAGGGAAACTTTCATTGGACTGTACATATGGATACAACATCCTATTGAAATGTCGTCAGAGGCATTATGTCCCTTGAGTTGGGGATGAATTTTAAAGAATAATTTTGGTCTCTTAAACCGAAATGGTGATGCAAGCCCCATGAGCCCCATTTTGGGTGTTTGCAGTGAAATGTCACCTTTTCACTAGGTGTCAATTTTAGAGAAATTAATAGGCAATATTGTGTGTTTTTCTAAGAGGGTCACAATGGAGTGATCCATTTGATGTGATTTAGGGTCAATTCATGGGCCCCATGGGGAAATATTTTTATACATCATGGTGGAATGTAGTTTCTTCCCCAGGAGTCCGTTTTGGGCAAATGATTAGTTGATCCTATGCATTCTTCCACAATGATCATGAAGGTGTGATCCATTTGATTACACAAGGCCATTTGAAAGAGCTATGTTGGATGAATTACATTTTATCCCTTCATATCAGTAATGAGAAATGTGAACTCTTCAACCTTTTGGAAAGAGGTGTAGTGTACTCAAGGACTACACTGGAAGGACTTATAGGTACTAGATCATAGTTTAGTACTCGAGTATAGTTAGGTACATGAATAAGCAATGAGGCGGATCAGCCCAACGTGTGGGCCCCACACACACCTTGTACCACTCTACGTATATTCAAAATATTTTATCTCCTTCTGTTGGATTTGTATTTTGGCATAAAAGTAGCCTAATCTATGTTTTTTTCTGTGTAGAATACGATGGTGCCCTCTCTAGTGGCTTTGAATATAAGATGCAAGATGTTCTAGGTGTGATGCCTATTAAGGAAATACCCAATGAATATAGTGTAGTTTATCAATTATTTTTGAGAATTACCATCTAGAAAGGATACTAGATCACTTTTGTCTTACCCTCTAGTGGGGTTGGGAAATTGCATTCATCATTCTCTCTATTTCTGGCTAACCCCCCAGCTGGGCTGGGAAGTGGTATTCACCTAGGACACTTTTGGATTACCCTCCAGTAGGGTTGGGTAGCTGTGTTTTCCATTCTCTCTCTTTCAGGCTTACCCGCCAGCTCGGTAGGGTTGTGGCGTTCTCCTATGACACTTTTAGCTTACCCTCTAGTGGGGATAAGAAGTGGTGTTTGTCGTTCTCTCTCTTTAGGTCTTATCCTCCAGTGGGGCTATGCAGTGAGGTTCACCAATGAATCTTCAGGATCTACCATCCAATGGGGTTGGTTAGTGTGGTTCATTTTTTACTCTTTAGGGCTTACCCTCTAGCAGGGTTGGGAAGTAGCATACGTCGATGCAACTTCTGGGATTACCAATAACTGTACCGAGCATACCCTCCAACAGGACTGGTTAGTGGTTCCTCGTCTTTGAGACATGATCTATTGACTGTGTGGAACATTGATGATACTTTATTTGGTTTAACTTTAGTCTATCAAGGTAGGGGGATGCTTTTACGATTGAGACACATCCTTGTGACGTGGCCTAAAACATTGAGGGCGAGGCAGTACGACCCGAAGTAGATAGTATCAAGGTGTGGTGAATGAGTCCCTTTGACTTGAAGTTCTGACCAGACATGTGGGATGCTGGGAATCATTGGTGGTTACTTATGGAAATGTTGGCTACTGTTTTCTTAAACTGATTTTTAAGAAGGATATCCCCTTACTATCTCATTTGGGATTCTTTGACTGAGCATATATATGTATCCTATTTCATTACCCACTCCTTGGGTTTTGTTTACTGTTCTTCTAGGAGAGGCGAAGACGTACGAGTTATGCCACATGATATCCATGTCTCAATTCTCATGGTTGGAAGAGTATAATATCCTACTAGAGGTAGCGAAGACTCTATGATAAGTTCATATTCTCACTGTTTCTATCTCCTTGTGTTTAGATGAGCTTACTTCACTCACTTATTGGGTTGAGATGTACTCTCTTTTACTGCACCTTATTTTATCTACTAACCCCATTTGCAGTATATCTTTTGCTTCTCCCTTGATCCTTTGGGGAATCCTACTTAGTATTCTTATACTCACCCTTTTTTGGGATTTTCCCATACTTGGTGTGCCCTTACAAACGATAGACATGTTGATCGTGGCATCAGAGGAGCTTAGGGATACAATGTGCTTGGACAGAATGCGGTGTTCGTAGCTTAGGATTCCGGAGAGGGAATCTCCTAAATATTTTAATTTTTCACCTATTGCTGGGTTGTGGCACTTTTCTGGTTGGGTGTGTATTTTCCCCCTTTCCCATTCCATTTAATTTTCTATAATTGTACAGTTTAGAGGTCAATTCATGTTTTTGGTTTATTTATAATAGTTTTGTATCTTGTTTTCATTTTCCACTGTACTTTTTCATTATGTTGGTTGTGTGTGCATGCACATGATCTAAGGAAAAGGCCTCCTTGAGTTTTTTTTGTACCTTCGGTGCTAGTCATTTGCCCCTAGCCTATAGAGATGGGCTTGGGGTAGTAGTGGATTGAGCCCGACATGAGTCAGGTCATGAAAAAGTGTTATAAAAGGTGGTTCATTCCTTGAGACGTTATCCAGAAATTCCCTAAAAAAAATTAAATGGTTGGGTTTTAGGGAAATAGTGTCAACATGTATTAAGAGAGGCTCTCATTCTAGGGAGCCTAGTGTTGGTCCTGAAGCCAACATATCCATTCACATGGACTATGATTACCCACTTGTCTAATCAGTATACTGAGATATCTTTTGTAGGGAATAATGGTATGTGCATAATATAGGATCGAGTCTTTGAATTTATTTCTCGAGGTACCTCCCCATCATTGTTGATATATATATATATATATATCCTCATTTGATCAAGGTACTCCTTGATTGATTC
The DNA here is from genome assembly GCA_963277665.1 of Viscum album. Classification (NCBI taxonomy): domain Eukaryota; kingdom Viridiplantae; phylum Streptophyta; class Magnoliopsida; order Santalales; family Viscaceae; genus Viscum; species Viscum album. Next base: position 1,595,626,373 of record OY728130.1, on the reverse strand, counting down.
AGGATGCCTCCGCGATGACATCTAGCCTAGATATCTGGTCCAGTTTTTGATGATGACTCCTTGAGTGATGAGGCCTCAGTTAAGGATCCATCATATGCACCCCATTTCTCCGGGTGGGTAGGTAGAAGCACCTCCACCTGTAGAGAATCAGTTAGTACTAATAGTTTAGACCGATGAAGAGTGTAGGTTGAGAACACTTCACAAGTTCAAACATCAGAAACCACTAAGGTTATGCAGTAAACCATACCCTCAAATATTGGAAGTTTTCTAGAGTATGTGGTTATCCTCTTTAGGCTTGTTCAGACACCGATAGATCATATGGTGGCTTTCATGACCGGAACTTTTTATGTGGATCTGTTGGACGTTGGTGGAGTCCAGTTACTCAGATACATGATGAGTCAGTACTATCATGGGATGACTTCCATAATATCTTCTATGAGAAGTACTTCCCCTCTTTCATATGATCTGTCTAGATTTAGAAGTTTATGGAGATTCAGTAGAGAGGGATGAAAGTGGATGAGTATGTGAATAGGTTCATATTCCTTACACGCTACTCTCTGGACATGATACATGATGGATATTTCCAGGAATGGAAGATTGATCAGGGTCTTCGTAGAGGAGATTCAAGAAATCTTAGTTACCTTGTGTATCCAAAACTTTTCCAAGGTGAAGGAGTGAGCAATTGTGATAGAGAGATTTTTTTAGAGGGGTGTTGGTTAGCTAGGTTTGGTAGAGGACACGTTGAAGTTGTGATGTGTGCCACAGCTAGAAGGTGTCTGTTGGAATGGCCTCCATATAGGAGGCCTCCTCTTGATAATACTCAAATCCATGGTTGGGCATAGTGGGGAGCATTGGGATAACCCAGGGAGTGCTAGTACTATGCTTGTGATGGGTGAGGTCACATGGCACGAGAATACCCAACCAGATGATCTGAGCTTTCTATGAAGTTGGTAGATTCACCTCTACAGCAGATGCAATGCCATGATCAAGGAACTCCTAGGTGAGGATAAAGTGCTCCCTCAGGAGGAAATGTTGGCAGAATAGCAGGAAGAACTGTGGATGGTTGAAGATGTTGTGAGTTCCTTCCACCACCACTATGCAGCCCACATCAGGATTAGGGAGTTGGCGGATGGGGTTGCGGGTAGCTTCATACTATGGATGTCTACAATCCTGCAACATGTGAGATGATAAAAGGTACGCTCTGTTTCTTTGTTACCTTTTTCAGTAGAACTTTTTAGACACTATGTGATGTACTCTTTTCTTCCAAGTCCTTACTCGAAGAGTTATTGGGGTGATACGAGGCATTGGTGTAACCTCATATCAGTGTTGTTCGATGTAGGTTTGAATTCACTAGGAAGAGGGATCCTTCCCCCACCATGATGCATTTTTGTGATGTGAAAAAAACTATGAGGGTGAGTTAGTTCTTACCAAATAGGATAGTATCAAGGTGTGAAGGATGAGTCTCTCTGACTTGTGCATTCAGGGTGGAGTTGTGCAGTGGATTATTAGAGTAAGTCAGGGATTTTCTAGTGTATTTTTACTACTTGACCTCCTTTTGATTGTGATTCCATTAGTGAGTGTGGTGCAGTGTCTGGTTTTGTTGGTTACTCTTATTCCAAGAGAGGCAAAGATGCATGGGTTATGCCATATGCTTTCTATTTATAGCCTCTTATAGGCGAATGAGTTTAATCACTGGGCCTGTTCACTAGTACCTTTCACTCTCAACATCAACTCTTGATACTACCATTATAAAGTACATGTTGAGGTGATAAAGACCTCATGAAAAGAAATATTCAACTCACTACTTGGTGTTGACAGTAGTAGTCCTCACCCTGAGGATATGGAGATACTACCTTTTGGGAGGATGATTTGTCGTTTGCACAGACCACCAGAGTCGGAGGTATGTCTTCGATCAGAGACACCTGAACCTGAGGCGGTGGCACTGGTTGAACTTCCTATAGGAATATTACTTCAAGGTATTCTATAATCCAGGAAAGGGTAACATTGTAAATGATTCCCTTAGCAGGAATTCCTAATCTCTCAAAATTTGGGAAGTTTCAGAGCAGTTATCTACCCTGTAGATGGCCCTAGTGGAGTAGGAGGGTACAATTTTCTTCATTTGATCATGTGGATTCCTTCACTTCCCAAGCATGTCAGAGAGTCTCAGTTATGAGACATAGATTATGAAATCCTGCATGACAATATTTTCCTTAGGTGCTTCATCATATTCATATTCTGAAGGATGGAATCACAAGAGGCCATTATAGAGACAAACAATGATTCTAGTAGTGACGTAGGATTTAGAGGTTTGGATAGAGAGGTAAACTATCCCCATGAGTTTCATCGAGACATTCAGAATCATGAAAAGATATAGAGAGGTTTCTTACTGCTATGCCTATCCCATCAGTTGAAGTGGGTTCACGATGTCCCCTATGTGTCGCAAATGAGGAGATACGTGAATATTCTTTTGTACATCATTTAAAAGGGAAGAACTTATGAGGACGAACCATCCCTTTGGTTTGCATGTTGTGGAAGCATGGAAATGTGCAGAGTTCATAGGAGCGGGAGATCTAGGTGTGAGCTCAGTACCCTGAGCTATTTTCTTCAGTTTTTCTTTTTTGGGGATGAAAAAATAGAAGGATTCAATGATGTAGAGACCAAGTGTTTTCTCTATAATACATTGGAATATTGCAACATATATTTCCAGATCCAAGCGCTGAGACAACATTATATTTTGAGGTTTGGTGTGACCAAAATAAAATATACAAAAATATTAAGTATATTATATACTATTCATTTCGTGGAAACAATATATCTCTTAATTTTAGCTTGAATCAGAAATCAAAATAAACGATTGAATCCAGAGAGTGCTGTTTACCCTGGGCGGGGTATAACTTTTGTCGGCATGGACCTTCTATAGAAAACACCATTGAGGTAATTTCTGTAAATAAAATAATTAAATTTTATTATTTTATTTGGAAATCCAAAACAAATAACTTTTGAACAGGGACTTAGATTGGAATTCTGAGACCACCATTGAGTTCAGAATGGATTTTTCCCTAGAGGAGACCTCAGGTAAGAAGGAATGGGAGGTTCATATTTCAAAACTATTAATAGTTTCCTATAAATAGGAGTTTTGGGAAAAGATCATGATTTAACACATTTCTATCCCGAATGACAGAGCTCTGGAAGACATCAATTTAACATCCGAACTTCATCTGATCAAGATAAAACTTCAGATCCTGGCATATCAGAGTGGAGTGAACATAATAGAGGATCCAGGATCTAGATAGTATTTCTAATTTGGACTATGTAGATCCATATTTTAATTTTCATTGTCAAAAATAACTTCTGGTCATCTTCGTTGCTTTGAAAACATTCATCGATGGCCAAACTAACCACAACCATCGATCATTTAATTTCTGGATCTTCCGTTCTTCGACGTTCTTCATGTTCTTCATCGGTCAAAATTTTTTCATGCTGAAACAACATCCAAACATTGAGTGGAGCATAGATCAGTGAAGTTTGTGATCCAAGGATTCTATATCGACGATAGTTTTTCATTTCGAGTGTTAGAGTAAGTTTAACAATGATCAGAAGTGGTAGTTACTTTTAACCATGAAGAAATGTCAATGTATCATAGAGAAAAAGGTGGTTCTGTAAAGGTATCATCTTGGGGAGTCCATATATAGTCTCATATTGAATGTTCGGAAACTGGGGTGTTCCCAGAGGATTGTAGAAGGACCACTACCATGACACTTGTGCGATGACAGTAGTGCTATTGCATGGAAGAGGCCACGACCAACAGGCCACAGAGTAAGGGTGCTAGTGCACGTGGGGTGTTCTGGTGGTGTAGAGGCCAATGATTGGTGGGATTGTGGTATGAGTAGTGGACTGACAAGACCAGGCTGACCTAGCCCAGATGGGCCTTTGGGTCAGGGAAATCTGCAAATGCCCATATCTTTCGAACCAAACATCTGTTTGATGCATCTTTCGTGGCCACACAAAACGTTATTCAAGGAAGAACTTTTTAGGTCAGTTGAAAAATATTTTATTTATTGATTGAGGCTTAGTGGCATGAAATTTCCATTTTTAATAATAATAATATAATTATTATTATTCAGGAAACTTGCATCGGCTCGTATATCTGTATACAACGTTCGATTGACATTCCATTAGAGGCATTGCAACCTAGGATTTGGGGGAAATTTTTCAAAAATAATTTCTGGTGATTAAACTGAAATGGTGGTGTAAGACCCATGATCCCCATTTTGTGTGTTTGCGGTGAAATATTACATTTTCACTGGGTGTCTGTTTTGGACAAATTAATAGTTGTTCCCATGTGTATTTTCAGGGGATCACAATGGTGTGATCCGTTTGATGTGTTTCGGGATCGAGGCGTGGGACACAAAGGGAACTATTTGTACACAGATCGGTGGACTGTAGTTTATTCACCCAAAGCCTATTTTAGGTGAATGAATAGTGGATCCTGTGTATTTTTATGCAAGGATCGTGATGGTGTGATCTGTTTGGTTACTTGGGGTCGTTGGGAAGAGGAATTTTAGTATAATTATGTTTTTCCTTTTAGATCAGTAACGAGAAACATGCGCTTGTCAACCTTTTGTCTAGAGATGCAGTGTAGTCTAGAAGTACACTAGCATGCCTTATAGGTACTAGCTCATAGTTTAGTACCTGAGTACAACTAGGTATATGACCAATCAACGAGGCTGGGCCACCAGACTTCTTGGCCCCACACATGCTATTTACCACATTATGAATCTTCTACCTCTCGTATCTTCTTCTATTGGACTCATATTTTATCATTTGAGTAGCCTATCCTAAGTCTTTTTTTTCACACAAAATGTGAGGGTGCGCTCTATAGTTTTTTTGAGATACTATGGAGATTTTATGAGTGTGAACCCTATCTGGGGTGATACCCGATGACTGTAGTGTAATTTCTCAATGATTTACGAGATGTACCATCCACCAGGGATGGGCAGAGCACTTTCGGCTTACCCTATAGAAGGGCTAAGAAGTTATATTTTCTATTCTATCTCATTCAGGATTACCTTCCAGGTGGGCAAGGCAGTGGTGTTCTCCTATGACACTTTCGGCTTACCCTTCAGCGGGGTTGGGCAGTGGCGTTCATCATTCTCTCTCTTTTGGAATTATCCTCCAGCTGGGTTGGGTAGTGGAATTTTACTATAAAACATTTGGCTTACCCTCTAGTGGGGCTGGGTAATAGCATTCACCATTCTCTCTATTTGGGGATTACCCTCTAGCTGGGTCAGGCAGTGGAATTCATTTATGAAACTTTCAACTCACCCTCCAGTGGGGCTGGGTAGTGGCATTCATCGTTCTCTCTATTCAGGTCTTACCCTCTAGCGGGGATGGGAAGTGAGGTTCGATAATGACTCTTCAGGACATACCCTCTAATAGGTATGTGAAGTGAGGTTCTTCATTTACTCTTTTGGGCTTACCATTCAGTGGGGTTTGGTAGTGGAGTATGCCGATAACTCATTTGGGCTTACTGATGAAAGTATCGAGAATACCCTCCTATGAGGATAGGCAATGGGTCCTCGACTTTGGGACATGATCTCTTGACTGTGTAACATAGTTACGAGACTTGATTTGATATTCATTTGGACTCTTAAAGAAGAGGGAAACTTTTCCCATCGAGACACGTCCTGGTGACTTGACCTAAAACTGTGTGGGAGAGACAATGGTGCCCAAAGAGGATAGTATCAAGTTGTGGTGATTGAGTCCCTTGACTTGCAGTTCAGAGAAGATGTGTGGGATGCTGGGCATCATTGGTGGTTACTTCTAAAACTGTTGGATACTCTTTTGTTGGGCTGCGCTATGAGATGGAGATCCCCTTACTCTCTCATTTGGACTTCCTTGAATAAGAATATATGTGTATCCTATTGCATTACCCACTACTTGGGTTTAAATTACTCTTCTTCTAGGAGAGGTGAGGACATGCGACATATGCCACATGCTTTCGGTGTCTAGATTCTCTCCATTAGATGAGTCTACTCTCTTACTAGAGGTAGTGAATACTCAATGAGAAGTTCATATTCTCACTATTTCTTGATCCTTGTGTTTGGATGAGCTTACTTCACTCTCTTATTGGGTTGATATGTACTATCTTTTACTGTACCATGTTCTATCTACTGCTCCCCTTTTCAGTACATATTTTTCTACTCCCTTGAGCCTTCGAGGCATCATACTGGGTATTTTTAGTCACCCCTTTGGATTTGACCACACTTGGTATGACTTTGCAGAGGACATATAGGTTGATCATGTCATCAGAGGAGCTTAGGGATACAGGGTGATTGGACCTCATGAGGTGGTCGTAGCTTGGGATTCAGGAGTAGGACTCTCCCATCTAATTTACCTTTTCACCTTTTGTCGGGTTGTGGCACTTTTTTTGTTGGGTGTGTATTTTAACCCTTTCCCTTTCAGTTTTATTTTATATACTTGTACTGTTTAGAGGATGATTCATGTTTATAGTTTATTTATACCATTGTGATATCTTTTTTTTGTTTTACCTCTTCAGTTTTCATTGAGTTTACTACATGCGTGAATATAGGTTCTTAGGAAAATGCCTCCATGAGTTTGTTGTGATTTCAGTGCTAGTTGCCTACCCCTGGCATATAGTGGTGGTCTTGGGGTAGTTTTGGATCGACCCTGGCATGGTTCGGGTCATGAAATAGCCAAAAACTAAACTAGGTGCATCACATAAGACCACATAGCCCCACCCGGCATTTGGAAGAGTCAATACCAGTACAGTAGTAAAAATAAATTTTAGCTCAACAAAATAATCCTAACATTTTTCATCCCATGAAAAATTTACTCCATTAAAAGTTAGAGAATTCATCAGAGAATCTAAATTTCAGTAGTAATTTAAAAATAGTTATAATACCAAGCTAAACCCAAGAAGATTCCAATCTTGAAAAAATTTCGTGGTTGTTCCCATGTCATAACAACTTTAAAATTTTTAGGATCAATTAAACAACCATGTTTCTAAATCCCGTGTCCTAATAAAATCACTTTCCAAATCTATAAATCACATTTTTATAGGTTAAAATAAATTTCATTATTTCTCAAAAGTCCAAAAATTCTCTCAGATGATGCGCATGATCCTCCTCAAACTTAGAGTAAACAATGATGTCATCCACAAATACTACCACAAAGGTATCAAACACTCATGTAAGATCCTATTAATCAAATCCATATGGATTGTAGGATCATTCGTTAGACCAAATGGAATGATAATGTACTCATAATTTTCACACCTTCTCTTAAAGGATGTTTTTTGAATGTTAAATAATTTTATCCAAAATTGATGGTAACCTAATCGAAGATCAATATTCAAGAACAACTCCACCCCTTTCAACTGGTCAAAAAGATCATCAATCCATGTAAAAGAATACTTGTTCCTTACCATTAATCAATTGAGTTTTTAGTAATCAACACAAAGGACAAGTGAACCACCATCTATCTTAGAAAATAAAACTAATTCCAAAGATGGTGACACACTCGGGAATATAAATCCTTTATTTAAAAGATCATCCAAATGAATCTTTAGCTCTTTCATTTTATATAGTTCCATGATGTAATAGGGAATATATACTGGTTGAGTTCCTGACACAAGATCATTAGTAAGCTCTACCTCCCTTAATAGTGGTAAACTAGAGAAGTCAAAATTGAAAACATCAGGAAACTCGACGAAAATTGAAGGGGGATCACTACTCAAAGATTCTCTATCAAGATCAAAAGAAAACACATATACTACATTCACTAACTCGAGATATAAAGATAGAGCTCTGATGGACATCATGTATCATTCTCCTTGAAAGATATGAAACACTCCATCAGGTGTAGTAAAGGAGAAATGTAGAAGGTATTAATAAATCTGAGATTTATTGGCAATGTGCGAATCCATCCCGAATATAACATCAATAGGTTTCACACCAAGAACTTGAAAAATCCAAACAATATCGATATACGATAAAGGGAAAACACAAGTAGGACTATGGACATCCTGGTCTCTCTTCATTCTGAGGGGCGTAGTAATATCAATTACATAAGATAAAATCCCCATAGAAATATTAAGAAGGTGCAAAATAGGTGTTGAAATAAATGAGTGAGATTCACCAGTATCAAATGAAGCAGTAACTAATGATGTATCCATAGTGATGGTACCTCTCATGGTTGTTGGGACCATTTCTACCCCCTCTAGAGGCTCTTCCACTAGGTGAAAAATATTTGTTTTAGATGCATATGGATGGAACCTATTTTTCATCAAGCATCTAATTCCATTGTAGTTTTAGAAGTTGATGATGTTCATATTCCACTACATGGAGTGGAATAAACATGATATAACTTCTACAAGTGACCTAAGCATCTACATGATCCACAAATATTTTTTCCCTCAGTGATAAACCATTCAAAATTCCCAAGATTTCCATACTGGTGGCAAATGAAAGGTCCTCTTCCTAACAATTAAATAGGTCTAAAAAAACCTTGCTGTCGTGAACCACCATAAGTATATTCACACTTCTTCTTTCCTTTAAAGGAACTCACACTTCCATTGGGAGAAAAAGGAACTCCCATCAACCCTGACTTTCTAGCCAGGTCCATTTCAACCATTAATGCTCTATACATCACATAAGAATAAGAAGAAAGATTTAGTAAGAAAAACTAAGATATAATATCGTATTAAAGTCCCATATCAAACCATCGAGTCTTCATGTTATCATTCAACACAATCTTAGGTGAAAACTACACAAACTCAACAAAATGATTTTCATATTCTGTCACATTCCTATGAGTTTCCTCAAGTTTGAAAAACTCTATATCCTTGGTGAATACCATCGACTCTAGATATAACCATTTAGTAAAAATATATTTAATGTATTTCCACACAAGGCCCTCATGTTTCTTTTCCTCCACCATCATGTCTCTCTATCTCCCACTCAATACTCGAAGCATGATAGTGGAAAAATTCACCTTGATTTCATTAAGATTCTATAATAACTCAAATAAACACTCAATCATAGTTAACCTATACCCATCCTGTTGAGTATCATTTGATTCCTTGAAAACTAGTGGCTTCTGGTGAAGGAACACCTGAGCATGGTTTTTTAAAGCATTCCTTTGAGGTTCTATATTTGGTGCCTAAAAAGAAAATGGTGCATGTGCCTGTCCTAGAGCATGGGCAGTACACAAAATCACCTCAACCAAAATCAAGAACACTAGAAGATTTAATCTCTATGGTTCATAAAAAACTTCTTCCTAGATTTGATTCACATGTCTTATCAGAGGCATGATTCTACACAACTTTAACAGGCAACATTCAAGACATCAAATTAACACTAAAATAGTTAAACAAGGGAAATTAATACCAACAGAGAGTCAAAAAATATTTGGATTTCAATCTATCTAAATTATAAAACAGGTAAAAGAGTAGAAATAATCCTCAATATGTATTTTACAAACTACCCCTAGTGACTTAAGTCTCATTGCGATGAGATTTTGCTAGGAACTTAATCAGAGAAGCCTCTTAAATCATGAAAATATTTTTAAATTGCATACTAGCATCAAGGAAAGATGATTAACATGAACCTTTGATACCAATTTACCATGAAAAAACCTAGATACCCTGTTACCCTAATACACAAGCAAACTCTAAAATGACCCTAAGGGAATTCCAAATCCCCATGGGTTAGCGACAAGCACCTGGAATCATACAATATTAAAGCAGGAACAAAGTTTCCACAAACACAATAGAGGCAAGAGAAATAAGTTAGTATGAATAAAAGATAAACACCACAAGGAGAACTATACTAGAATTAAAATAGGTATAGACCACCCAAATAATTACCACAATGTACTAGAAAATAAGATAAACTCCCAATCCCCATTGGACACAACAACACAAAGCCCAAAATTTAATAGCAACTACCACCTCCAAGGGGTGATTTCCCCTTGCTCAAACCCGACAGGAGGAAATATACAAACTCTTAAAGGCATAGGTATGGTGTGATCTAAAATACCAATAGGGTCTTATTAAGGATTCCATAATATGATAAAAAAACTAATTAACCAAATAAATCATTCAATTTTAAATAAATAGTCATGTAATTTCAAAAGTATTTTAAAAAATATCATGATTTACATTACAAATGATAGAAATAATTAAAACAAATGGATTAATAAAATTTTATATAAAAGAATTTCTATAAATTCAAAAGGCATGTGTAAAAAAATGTACCTACAAGGGAAAAATATCAATGCATTTAATGTCACGACCCGTCCTTGGGGCCCGTTCCGTGACTACCCCAAGCCCGCCTTCCATAGGCTAGGGGCTGGCGACTAGCACCAAGGGCGTAAATCCCGATAACTGGGAAGGAATTTCCTTATAAAAGTAAAAAAAACACCACAGAGTACAAGCGGAAGTAAAAAACTAAGTACAAAGAGAATTGTTGAAAGGTAAATGGGCCAGAATACAAACCCAAATGAAATTACAACTACAACTGAACAAAGTAAAACAGAAAAATACAACAGCTGGAAGAACGGAAGCGGCTCCTGGGTCGTCCTCCTCAGATCCTACCTGAAGGGTAGGTACAGATATCCTCCACAATGCTCTTGCCCGCCAACCTCTTCCGTGTGTCGTATCGCCATGAATTCCACCTCCGGATACTGACTCGTCGTGTAGTACACCTCCGGGTATCGTCCACTCCTTGAACACTCAGCCCCCGTCAGCACTGCCCATCGTCTGCAACCAACACAATGAGGTGCGGGAAAAGCCCATGCAGGGGTGAGTATAATGATACTCAGTAGGGACCCCGAGACCCTCAAGTTCTCACTAAAACCAACAAGGATAACCACAAAGAAGATCTAAACAGATAACCACTACTTAGGTATATGCCCATACATATACCAAAGTTATCAAGTAACCCATCTCAATCATGAGGAAACACAAGGATCATAGACTCAGCTCAAACCAGGATTTTCATTATCGAAACCATAACTGCTGAAGAGCCCCGTCTCTGGAGTGTATAGTGGTACTGTCATGACTCTGAGGTACTGCTCACTAAACCAAGTCTCTGAGGTACTCCTCTGGTCGAGTACCGTGGGTCTTCTGCCAACTACCAGGCGCTCCGTCCGCCGTGGGTCTGCCATCAAATATCGGGCACTCCGTCCACTGGGCTAGTCGACTCACTCCAAGTCGAGTCGGTCAAGCAGTCATCAGGTCTCAGCCATCTACACGGTCTACGTACTCCGTATGCTCATCTCCGGGAGGGACCTCTCCACGAGCTACTGGTCAATACTCCAAGTATCACAAGTCCCACGAAGAAGTATCTCAAAGGACCCCCTCATCATAGGGGTCTCAACGCAACAGACGCCGCGTCAATCGGATGCCCGGTCTGTGAGTTATTAGCCTTTTCGTTCCCGGGGCCCGGTTGGTTTCGTGTACGAACCAATCCGGCTGTATCTCAACTGTACCCCGAACTCCCATAGGGTATACTCATAGGTACAGTTTCACAACGCAATCACCAATGCCACTGACGGTTCGTCAAACGGACGTCCAGTCTGAAAGATATCAGCTTTTCCGTTCTAGGGGCCCGGTTGGATTTCAGGTACAATTCAACCCGACCATTATCCAACAGCAACCAAAACTCGTGCGAAGTATGCCAAAAGTTCCGTCTCATAAAGAGGAATTCAACGAGAAAGACGGCGCATCAATCGGACGCCCGGTCTGTGAGTTATTGGCTTTTTCGTTCCAGGGGCCCGGTTCATTTCGTGAGCGAACCAACCCGACTGCACTCCGACGACATCCAAACCTTGAGCGGAGTAAGCCAAAAGATCTGTCTCACTTAGAGGAACCCATCAAAGTCGACGGCACGTCAATCAGATGTCCGGAGCTCAAGATATAAGTGTTTCCGCTCTGAGGTCCCGGTTGGTTTCGTATCCGAACCAACCAGGCAGAACCCAAAGTATTCTGAAACCTTGAGTGTAATATACCGAAACGACCTTATCGATACAAGGATCTCATCTCCGCAGATGGTGCATCGATCAGAGGTCTACAACTCACGATATAAGTGAAAGACCGAAAAGGGTCTGAAAACGGGGGGTCTGGGCCCGGACCGACCTGGCCCAACCCCCCCTGGGTCGGCCCGAACCGGGTCGACCCGACCGGGGTCCGGGTCCGACCCGGATGGCGCGACACAGCCCGGAAGGGCTGGCCCGGCCCGACCTGGGCGTGACCCGGCCCAACCTGTGGGTCGGCTCGGCCGGTTACTGCCGAGCGAAGCAGAGCGGGGCGCTGCCCCCGCGTGAAGAACCGTGGCCCCGCATGGGGCCGCCCGTGCCAGCGGACGCGACAGCCAGCCGCGTCCCGCCGCCCCCTCCGGTCCCACGTGGTCAAGGGACCGCGCTCCACCGCCGCGGCTTCAGCCGTGGCGGATTTTTCCGGCGGTGCTCCTGGCGCCACCGCCCCTGACCGCCGGCGCCGCCGTGCCGGCGTGGCGTGCCGGCGGGGGCTTCCGCGGACCACCGGACGCGCTCCGGTGGTCCTATTCGCCTACGGTCTTCGAGAGTGATCGTCCAAGGACCCGACCTTCGCTGCAAAGCCTTCAAAACTCCTTCGCGGCCCGCCTCACCATCGTCTGTCGATCCGCACTTCGACAACAAGAAGCGGGGTCTTCAAATCGCCTTCGCGGCCCCGACTCCGCCGGCGGTTTTGTTTGGCCCCAATGGCGCGGCGTGACGGCGCCACGCTTCTTCCCCACGTTCTTTCATCTCATTTCCGCGCGGTGCAATGGCACTGCGCTGCCTTTCACGTGCCGCAACAAACTCAAGAACAAGGGGGGACAGAGGGTCGGTCATGTTCGTGCGGTCCGACCTCCCCCCGTTAGTATGATAACAGGCGGCCCAAAATGAAACCAAGAAAGGCGACATATGAGATCATGATCAATAATAAAATAGACCCCCACAACTTCCCGCAACAAAAATTCCCAACCCGCAAGGAAAACGCGCGCGGATCAACTAGATAATTAGTTGATCCGTGTTTCCTTGTTTTCTTTAGAATGAATGAAACGAGGGAATAAAATCATTCTCCAATAATTCCCTACCTCAAGCGTTGTCGTCGAACGTGAGTTCGTCACAGAATTATCTATTGCGGAAGAAGAGGATCGTCGCGGAAGAAACGTCGCGGAAGGAGCGTCGCAGAAGAAGCGTCTTTGACGTCGCGGTACACAGCGTCGCGTCGTCGATCTCTGAGGGATTGGCATTCTTCATCGGAGGTCAGAGCGTTCTTCACGTTCTTCGCGTTCTTCGTCGAAGAAGAATGCTTTCCTCCAAATCCTCCCCACGCCAAAAGTTCCAACAGAAATAAAATAAGAGTTATCTTATTTTATTAATGCACATGACACGTTTGAATTTCAAAAGAAAAGAAACGAACAATTAATTCAATGAATTAATTGTAACGATTTAACTGCCCAATTAATGAGGCGTTTCTTATCCAGAAAAACGCACGGTTGACTTTCATTAAAGAGGGGGGGTTGCAGGTGCGTTACTTAGAAGGAATGAAACGGTGGGGATCCTGTAGGCCCCACCTCACAAATATCCTACCAAGTGGGTAGGATATTTTGGGTTCCACCCTATCCGCTTAACTTAGCTTAAGTGGCTTTTAAGTGGCTTTAAGTGAAATAAAATAAAGTTGTCACACCACTTTATTTTATTTCTTAACTTAACCCCAAAAATTAAAAACCACACCCGAGAAAACGCAACTCCGGAAAAGGCGTTTCTAATAAAATTCCGGAACTGCGATTACAACGGTGCCCTTGGAATTTGATTCCAAGCAATGGTTCAAAAGTTAGAAAAACCCGCTCGTTTGTTCACTAAACGTACCTGAGCTAAACTTCGGAAAATGATTCCGGGCACACTGGGACTCAGAATCAGGCGCCGTCAGAAACCGCGTTCTTGAAAAATCCCAAAGAAAATTTAGAAAAAAAATTTCCTTGAAATTTCTGGTTCTTTACATTACTCCCACCTCAGGGCTTTACGTCCTCGTAAAGCTTTTACACAAACTAGGGTCACAAAAGCGGTACAGAGCATTCATCTGAGCCTCTCGCTCTCATTTGCTCACCTGGAGGTTCCCGTACTGCCAGTGAAAGCGAACCTGAGGAATAGACCATTCTCATAGGATCCACCCCTGTCGATCCTCGATCCCCACTGGAACCTCCGTGAATGTCACCCCATCGCCATCATCCAGCTCCCCATGGTCGATGATATGCGAAGGGTCGAGCATGTATCTCCTCTGTTGAGATACGTGGAAGTCGTCATGCACCTGGTGCAACTGAGGTGGATGGGTCAAGCGGTAAACCACCTCGCCTACCCAGTTGAGGACCTAGAAAGGCCCGTTGAACCTCGGAGATAACTTACCGCCTTGGACACATCTCCGTAAACCTCGTCGAGGTGAGACCCGCATAAGGATGTGATCGTCATCCTCGAACTCTAGAGGTCTCCAATTCCTATTAGAACTGGAACTCAAACGACTGCTGCCACGAGGGTAAGGTTGACCGACTCAAGGGTGATCGGTCGCACCCTCCTGTGCAAGAATTTATCCTGTGCTTCCTGGGGTTTCCTTTTCGCCGACCAAGGAAAACCCATCCCGACGTCGTAGTTAAACCACAACCGTTTTTGCCTAATACCGTCAATCTGTGTATGAACTGTGATTACCCAGTCCATACTCAAACCAACGTCGTAAGGCCTCGACGCTGCCACCAAGATATTCCATCCGAAACTTTCACCTCGAGGGTCTAACCACACTATCGGCTTAAGTGTGATTATCGAGTCTCCTCCCAAGGTATCTCCAGACGTGAGGTTAAAGTCCACGGCTTACCGGAAACTCTAGGTCTGGGACAAGATTTTTGAAAGAAATTAATGATTCATATCGACTTCTGTTACTACAACAACTAGTAGTGGACACAGACTGTCCCTTGAATCATTTTTAGAGCCATTAGATCACACTCCTTGACCGCATGCAGCCGTACTCTTCCTCTCCCCTCAAGCTCTCTGAGCCTGGCGGGGATAACTAAGGCAGGTGGTTGTAGCATGTTAATATGTACACCACCTCATGCTGCTCTCCTAGCTCTGCCTCCACGTCTGCTGCTTCGCAGACTCATCTCTCCTTAAAGATTCCCCTTCTTGAAACATTTAACATGCTCGAGTCTCTAAGACTGGCGCCAGTTTCCTGTTTCCTACTACACTGTACAGTCTTCATCCACTCCTAGATGATCTGCACCTTCTTTGCCTACGATCTGAAAGAGCTACTAAAATTTCTCCTTTGCTGAAAAGAGAAACTCGGTCTCATCCCCTGGATGAACCACGCCCATTGCCTAATACAGTCAATCCTGACATGAATGACGCATTCATGCCATGGATGACGTCGTAAGTCCTCGATGTAACTACTAAGAGATCCAACTGTAACTCTCGCCTCCAAGGGTCGAGTCACACTGTCGGCATCAGTGTGAGGTCATTGGGTCTCCTCCAGTAGAAATATCGAAAGTGAGGGTCAAGTCAACAGTTTTAACCGGGACCACTCAGTATCAACCAAACAAAAGGACAGGAAAGAAAACATCACAAAGATAAGTGTCTTTTTATTATTGCATCTCACAGTACAAAGACACGAAGCAACGAAAAACAAACATAAAAAAAACTAGAAGCAACATAATCAAAATCCTCCAGGTCTAGAGCTAGTCCCTCTCCTGTCCATCTACTTCCGGAGATCCATGACCATAGGCCTCAGCTGCCTGAAGCTGAGCTCTCTCATGTCCTCCTGTCCCCTACGGTCAGGGTGGGCCTCCTAGTGGTGGTGGTGGCAACACCCCAAAGCGTTGTCCACCTCCAGCTGCATAGCCAGCTCCTCTTCCATGGCCGCCTGCTCCTTGCGGTCTGCCCTGATCGAGCCTCTGCCTCTGCCTAGGAGGTTCTACATTTAACTGTTGGTCATCTGCATGGTGGGTCGGACAGTCACGTCCCATGTGACCAATCCCGCCGTAGGAGTAACACTGTCCACTCTCGGCATGACTAGATATGACTCCACCCTAGTTCCCCCACACAACTGAACCTGAGTCGTGCAGTCGGCCACCAGTAGGTCTGGTCCTCTTGGACCTCTGCGTCATCTGTCTACTACCTGCTGCAGAAGACTCTACTGTAAGCCAGCTAGTGGTGGGTCGTGCTGCTGGAGACTGCTCAGTAAGGAAACTCTCCACTAAGAGGGCTCTCTCCAACACCCCTGTCTGGGTCGGAATGCTATGAAAAACAACAGAAGCTCTAATCGCCTGCCTAAGCCCCTTCTTGAAGGTTAGGGCCCTGAAGAGCAGGTCCCGTACCATATCTGTGGAGTAGCGCGAGAGGTCTGTGAACCTCAATGAATACTGTGCCACTGTCATGCTGCCCTGCCGCAGCTGAAGTAGCTCCTGTATACGCATCGCTCGAAGGGTGGCTGGTACAAACTCTGCCCGGAACAGGCTCTCGAAGTCTGTCTATAGAAGTGTCGCCTCTTCATGCATCTGAAGCATCAGGCTCCACCATCTGCCTGCTTCTACCTGAATAAGGATGGCATCAAGGATCACCATGAAATCTGACGGCGTCCCCACTTGCCTGAAGACTCTCACTACAGCCTCCAGCCAATCCTCAGCCGCCTGCGGGTCTGTCTCTCCCCGGAACCTAGGTGGCCTCTGGCACTGGAACTCGTGCAGTGCGCTCAAGCGACGTGCACCCTCTTCTGCTGAGGCTTGTGGAATCGGTGGCCCAATGGGTAGTAGTACCGCTGGTGCCCCCACTGGTGCCTCAACTGGGATAGGGCCATGTACTAAGGCCACGTCGCTCGGCGGGCTATCAGTACGAACAACTCTCGGGGCTCTAGCTGGTCGTCCACAGGGAGGCATCCTGAAGAAACAAACATGACACAGTCAAAAGATTTATACATGGTGAGCTGACCTGGTTTGAGATGATATTTAAAAACTTCTGGAAACACACACACAATCAGTGTTTTAATGCACAGAGTCAGAAATCGGTTGTCAGGGTCCTGGTGTATGGATACATCAGCCGCCCGCACCAACACTGGACTCCCTGAACTGAAAACCACACTTGGTACTCTAAACACTATTGCTTCACTGAAAGAAAATATCAGAGCTATAAGTTCTATGGTAGAACCGACTCCTCTGATACCAATTTTTCACGACCTGTCCTCGGGGCCCGTTCCGTGACTACCCCAAGCCCGCCTTCCATAGGCCAGGGGCTGGCGACTAGCACCAAAGGAGTAAATCCTAATAACTGGGAAGGCATTGCCTTATAAAAGTAAACAAAACACCACAGAGTACAAGTGGAAGTAAAACACTAAGTACAAAGAGAAGTGCTGAAAGGTAAATGGGCCAGAATACAAACCCAAATGAAAGTACAACTACAACTGATCAAAGTAAAACAGAAAAAGACAACAGCTGGAAGAACGGAAGCGGCTCCTGGGTCGTCCTCCTCAGATCTTACCTGAAGGGTAGGTACAGATAGCCTCCACAATGCTCTCGCCCGCCAACCTCCTCCGTGTGTCGTCTCACCATGAAGTCCACCTCCGGATACTGACTCGTCGTGTAGTCCACCTCCGGGTACCGTCCAGTCCTCGAACACTCGGCCTCCGTCAGCACTGCCCGTCGTCTGCAACCAACACAACGAGGTGCGGGCAAAGCCCGTGCAGGGGTGAGTATAACGATACTCAGTAGGGACCCCGAGACCCTCAAGGTCTCACTAAATCCAACAAGGATAACCACAAAGAAGATATCAACAGATAATGACTACTTAGGTATATTCCTATACATATACCAAAGTTATCAAGTAACCCATCTCAATCATGAGGAAACACAAGGATCATAGACTCAGCTCAAACCAGGATTTTCATTATCAAAACCGTAACTGCTGAAGAGCCCCGTGTCTAGAGTGTACAATGGTCCTGTCACGACTTCGAGGTACTAATCACTAAACCAAGTCTCTGAGGTACTCCTCCTGTCGAGTACCGTGGGTCTTCTGCCAAATACTGGGTGCTCTGTCCGCTGTGGGTCTACCGCCAAATACAGGGCGCTCCCCCTAATAGCCTACAGAGGTACTCCTCCGGTCATGTACCGTGGGTCTGCTGCCAACTACCAGGTGCTCCTTCCACCGTGGGTCTGCCGCCAAATACTAGGCGCTCCGTCCACTAGGCTAGTCGACTCACTCCAAGTCGAGTCGGTCAAGCAGTCGTCAGGTCTTAGTCGTCTACACGGTCTCCGTACTCCGTATGCTCGTCTCTGGGAGGGACCGCTCAACGAGCTACTGGTCAATAATCCAAGTATCACAAGTCCCACGAAGAAGTATCTCAAAGGACCACCTCGTCATAGGGGTCTCAACGCAACAGACGGCGCGTCAATTGGACGCCCGGTCTGTGAGTTATTAGACTTTTAGTCCCTGGGGCCCGGTTGGTTTCGTGTGCAAACCAATCCGGCCGTATCTCAACTGTACCCCGAACTCCCATAGGGTATACTCATAGGGACCGTTTCACAATGTGATCACCAACGTCGCTGACGGTTCGTCAAACGGACGTCCAGTCTGAAAGATATCAGCTTTTCCGTTCTAGTGGTCCAGTTGGATTTCAGGTACAATCCAACCTGGCCATTATCCAACAACAACCAAAACTTGGGCGAAGTATGCCAAAAGTTTCATATCATCAAGATGAATTCAACGAGACAGACGGCGCCTCAATCGGACGCCCGGTCTGTGAGTTATTGGCTTTTTCGTTCCAGGGGCCCGGTTGGTTTCGTGAGCGAACCAACCCGACCGCACTCCGACGGCATCCAAACCTTGAGCGGAGTAAGCCAAAAGATTGTCTCACTTAGAGGAACCCATCAAAGTCAACGGCACGTCAATCGGACATCCGAAGCTCAAGATATAAGCGTTTCCGCTCTGAGGGCCTGGTTAGTTTCGTATCCGAACCAACCCGGCCGAACCCAAAGTATTCCGAAACCTTGAGTGTAATATAACAAAACGAGCATCTCGATCCAAGGATCGCATCGCCGCTGATGGTGCATCGATCAGAGGTCTACAGCTCACGATATGGGCGAAAGACCGAAAAGGGTTAGAAAACGGGAGGTCTGGGCCCGGACCGACTCGGATGGCACGACCCGACCCGGCCGGTGGGTCGGCTCGGCCTGTTACGGCTGAGCGGAGTAGAGCGGGGCACTGCCCCCGCGTGAAGAACCGCGACCCCGCGTGGGGCCGCCCGTGCCAGCGGACGCGACAGCCGGCCGCGTCCCGCCGCCCCCTCTAGTCCCGCGCGGTCGCGGGACCGCGCTCCGCCGCCGCGACTTCAGCCGCGGAAGATTTTTCCGACGGCGCTCCGGGTGCCGCCGCCCCCGACCGCTGGTGCCGCCGCTCTGGCGGGGGCTTCCGCGGACCACCGGACACGCTCCGGTGGTCCGATTCGCCTGCGGTCTTCACCAGTGATCATCCCGGGACCCGACCTTCACTGCAAAGCCTTCAAAACTCCTTCGCGGCCCGCCTCACCATCATCTGTCGATACACACTTCAACAATAAGAAGCGGGGTCCTCAAATCGCCTTCTTGGCCCCGACTCCGCCCGCGGTTTCGTTTGGTCACAACGGCGCGGCGCGACGGCGCTGCGCCTCTTCGCTGCGTTCTTCTTCTCGTTTCCGCGCGGTGCAACGGCACTGCGCTGCCTTTCACGTGCCGCAACAAACTCAACAACAAGGGGGGAAAGAGGGTCGGTCATGTTCGTGTGGTCCGACCTCCCCCCGTTAGTATGATAACAGGCGACCCAAAATGAAACCAAGAAAGGCGACATATGAGATCACGATCAATAATAAAATAGACCCCCACAACTTCCAGTAACAAAAATTCCCAACCTGCAAGGAAAACGCGTGCGGATCAACTAGATAATTAGTTGATCTGTGTTTCCTTGTTTTATTTAGAATGAATGAAACGAGGGAATAAAATCATTCTCCAATAATTCCCTACCTCAAGCGTTGTCATCGAACCTGAGTTCGTCGCGGAATTATCCGTCACGGAAGAAGAGGATCATCATGGAAGAAATGTCACGGAAGGAGCGTCGCAGAAGAAGCGTCGTTGACGTTGCGGTACACGGCGTCGCATCGTCGATCTCCGAAGGTTTGGCGTTCTTCGTCGGAGGTCGTAGCATTCTTCGTCGAAGAAGAACGCTTTCCTCCTAATCCTTCCCACGCCACAAGTTCCAACAGAAATAAAATAAGAGTTATCTTATTTTATTAACGTACATGAAAAGTTTGGATTTCAAAAGAAAAGAAATGAACAATTAATTCAATGAATTAATTGTAACTATTTAACTGCCCAATTAATGAGGTGTTTCTTATCCAGAAAAACACACGGTTGACTTTCATTAAAGACGGGGGGGGGGGGGGGGGGGGTTGTGGGTGCGTTACTTATAAGGAAAGAAACAGTGGGGCTCGTGTGGGCCCACCTCACAAATATCCTACCATGTGGGTAGGATATTTTGGGTTCCACCCTATCCGCTTAACTTAGCTTAAGTGGCTTTAAGTGAAAAAAAATAAAGTTGTCACTCCACTTTATTTTATTTCTTAACTTAACCCCAAAAATTAAAAACCACACCTGAGCAAACGAAACTCCGGAAAATGCGTTTCAAAACAAATACTGGAGCTGCGATTCCATCGGTGCCCTCGGAATTCGATTCCGAGCACCGGTTCAAAAGTTAAAAAAACCCGCTCGTTCGTTCACTGAACGTACCCGAGCTAAATTTCGGAAAATGATTCCGGGCAAACCGGGCCTCGGAATCAGGCGCCGTCAGAAACTGCGTTCTTGCAAAATCTCAAAGAAAATTTAGAAAAATATTTCCCTTGAAATTTCTGGGTCTTTACATTTAAAATGAGAAACATGAGCATTTACCAAGATGTATGATAGATCCTGGTTATGGGATCCTCACACACTAATATAATGAAAATGAAAATGTGCACACACATCCCTTGGACACTGGTCAAAGAGGATTGACTAACATACTATTGGGGATAATACCTAACAATATGTTTATGTTAGAGTTGTAAAGAATCAATCCACTACTAGGGAATTCCCATCCAAGAATGTTTTCCCCTAATAAATCACAAGCTAACTGGGCTTACATGTTCTCTAATAATAATCAATAATGAGAAATTTATTTCAAAACTAATTAAAATAAAAATTAACCCATTTTAAATTTCAACATACTAATTACCATTTAAAAACCAAAATGAGTTTTTAATCAAATCATTCCTTTTTATAGGATAAAACCACTGGGTTTCTATCAAAAAAAATTTAAGGCAATTTTTCCCAAATACAAATTTCAAAAAAAAAATCACAAAAAAATCACAATTTAATTCCACAAATTAAATACCAAAAAATCCAACCAATTTCCACAATCAAACCCAATTTAGTGGAATTGGGGTTTTCCCCAATTTAATGCTAAATCAAATACAATGTCCAATTCACTAGTATTGTGTTTGTAATAAAATAGTTGAAATAAATTTTTTTTAAATAAAACAATTTAGGGTTAAATAAATTGGCCAATCATAAATGGAATGACCTACCATAGACCATGAGATCATGAAAAAAAAATTCCGAAGAGGGAAAATCCATCAAAGAATATAAGGAATAGAGATCCGAGAATCAAAACTAGATTCAAGATCTGAAACGATAGGGATTAGATCCTATAACAACAAAAATATATATTAAACCCTAGGGAGTAGTGAATAGGTAGTGGGAGATAGATTAAAGGAGAATAAGCCTTAATAGGAAGATATCAACTGTCATTCTCCTAGATTTGATTCACTTTTTGTATGGGTGTAGAAGGGAAACCATTGGTTCATGGGATCTAAAAGGACCTAAGATTTCATTAAATTCAGATATAGGTACATGGGGGTGTCAAAAATAGGATTCGATAACTTTTAAGTTAATTTTAAGATTAATTAAACTCCATGAACACAAGTTTATGGGAAGGGATGCATGGTTAGACAAACTATGCACCCCATTTTTCCAAGGTGTATGGATTCTACTAGGTGGGAACATGGTTTTTCAAACCTTGCACTATCTGTAAAAACCCCCACTAATTTTTTTTCACAGTTTCCACCTAGAGGTTACTTAGTTTGGGAAAACCATGCACATCACAAAATTTTCAAAAATTCCAACTTCTTTCCTGAAATAACCCGAGACGAACCCTAACTAAAGCTTAAAAAGGAGGGGTTAAGGAATACCTAAAAATAGTAACATGATGTTACATGTATATATTTTACAAATAAATTGTTCATCCATATGATATATATTATTCTTCATGTTTAGAGAAATATTCTAAAAATAAGATTTAATTTTTCAAAATATGCCATTGTTGAGTGGTGAGAACTATTTTCTTTATATTTTAATATAAAAATTGAATTCAAAATTTTTATCTTTGATAAATTTTTTTACCATTTATTTTCTTCAAACATATCATATAATTATATTAATCAAAAACCATGTGCATTAAAATAATTATCTTAGATTATTCATAACAATCAAGATTTAAAAATAACTTTTCTTATCACATAATATAAAATAAGATAAAAATACACATCCTTTATTCTGATACAATTGATATTTGATATAATTGAATGTATCCACTTCCTTGATTCAATAACCATTTACTTCATCACTTCAATATATACTTAAATCTTTATCAATTTTATTTTAATTTTGAACTCTTATATATATTAAAAATAATTGAAAAATATATAGTTGGTATCATATACACTTCAAAATATAAGAATTTATTTCTATGATATCGTTCAATATAATACATTTATCATGATATCTATAATAAAGTAGGTTGAATGTCAGTGTCGTCAACACATTTTGTCAATGAATCCTTCTTTAAATTCCTGAAAATCAATCATTCCTATTAAACCTCATGGACATGGGTTTATTTAGGCTATGTAATTTCCATCAAAGGGCTTGAGATGCCAACTTCCGTTAAATAAAAAAATAGAAAATCATTTCTCACATTAATCATTAATGCAACATTACTCATAACGCACCCAACAAATCCTACCTCACTGCAAACATATGTCGTCATTATTTTCATCAATGTATCATAGTACACAAATCATAATACTAATTAATAATAATTTTAATTTCTAAGGATCAATACAAGAATATGCAGATAGGAAAATCCAATGACATATATAAATATAGATTTCCTACTAGTGATTCTCATTATCGTAATATCCTACAATGAATATTACCAAGGGCATACACCAAGAAAAGGTTCCTCAGGGTCCTATAAGTCTCTACCCCTAATAGCCTATATCATTTTTGTCTCTCAAATGATATCACTAGATATAGAACATATATTTAAGAATAGAATCATAGAACTTTTAGGTTCTCATCATAGAAGGGAATTGCTATAACCTTTTAGCTTTACAACTACATTAAGGAAATTATCACAAACTATGTTACACAAAAGAGAAATAATGATGTGATAAGTTGTTTATTAATATTCAAAACTATGAATACATGTTATCATAAGGTATATGGAATTTCTTTCTAGGGAACCAAATCCAACACACAAACACACACACACACAAATATATATGTGTGTGTGTGTATTCATAATGAAAATATATTTTAGAAACATTCAATTTAAGAATATTTGTGGGGTCATCATGTGAAAACTGGGCCACCATAACACCCAAACATATATGCTCAGCCAACTTTAGAGAATAATAAACTCATGCCACAAAACTACACCCATACCCAAAGACTCTGGGTAGGGTTTAATATCATTAAATGACCACTCTCCTTCTCTTAGGCCAGGTTCCACACTAATTCCTAACTACTACCCCACCTCTATAGGTTAGGTTCCATACCAAACATGAGTTTCCTTGTAATATGTCTTGACCTATACCTTCCAACTCAAGCGAGGGTCCCAACACTGTATCCTAGAGCAATATATTCTCACTCAGGGTGGTCCACCAACACCTTCTCACTCAAGGTGAGTCCATTCATTTCAATCATGTACCAGAGCACATCTCACACAGGGTGGGTCACATACCACATCTCCTGTCACATTACACCATAGACCCATCCCTTCTCACTCATGGTGTCCCTTTCAATAACTTATTACCCAAGATGATTCTACACATCCCAATACACACCATATCAAAACATGGACCATACCTTTTCTCTCAAGGTGGTCCTTCTAGAACCTTGTCACTCATGGTAAGACCATAAACCCTTACACATTATCACCAAAATCACTCTAACCACTCCACTATATTAGGGTGGGTCTGGTAAGTACAACATGGACAAGTCCCTTCTCACTATAGATGGGGTTTTCAGCATGTTACAACATATGGTGAGGCTACCTAGTTAGTATCATTATAAAATACACACACTCTTTCACCAATAAACATGACATCACTTATCATCACACATGATCATCAACTCGCCTCCTAGGTGCTAGTCAAAAATGAACTAGACCCACATCTTGAAGGACATATAATCATACATATATACTCATAGTTTAGACTCTATAATAACATATTTTTCGTACAATCATAACATTTTAATCATATTTAAAATATCCTCTCACCAATAAGGGTGTATACATGATTCTCCAAATAAACCATCTCTTAGTAATTGATAAAAACTCATACTCATCACACCATAAGTATCTCTCAACCCGTAGGGACAACATGACCCTAGACTATATAGATTCTATTCAAATCCTCTTCCATATTCACATCACAACTTGACCCACTAACCATGGACCATGTTGATCTAACTCACACGAAGACACTTAACATCCTAATGGAAATTTATCCAAAAAATATATCACAACACATACCTTTTCATATCTCAATATCCCATTGGATATCTCCCAAGACCATCATTTCAAGGAATATTTCCCCAAAAAACTATATAAAGCCTCAGAGGACACATCCCACTAATTTAAAACACCATGACTCCAATCCACCCTTAAAAATGTATTCGCTATTATACATGTGATGAAAAACCATCTCAGCTATCAACACCATGCCTAAGACTCTCATTCATACACAAATATCCCTTTGAAACCAACCTAGGATATTAATAAATCATCTAATACCCTAATACCTACCTTTAGTCTCTCATAAACATAACCAACATCTCTTCACCAAAGGTGACGTAGTCACCAGACACTTCCAAATTACCAATGATCAATGGATTTCTTTCACAATCTCTAGAATTCTTAATGTCACCATATCTCTAAAACCTAGGAACTATTATTTCTTATCCATTTAAATTGAAAAAATAATCTATTTAATGTATGTGAATTCATGCTTAAATTTTCATATTGTTTTGTCTTACTGGGACTAACTACCTCCAATATAGAGTTACCATCCCTTGTAAGACTTCCCATGCATCGTCCAACCTTGCAACAACACCCGAGACTCCATCTCCATCTAAAAATAATAATTAATTTTAAAAATTTATGAATAACTATTCAATATAAATTAAAGGGGACTAACATCCAAAAACCTCACCAAGTAGTGGTACAAAATTTAAACCTTAAAAACCATGTCTGTTCATATTCCTAACATATCCTATTGTCATGCTGAGAGAAAGACTCATCATATGTGATTGGTTACACTATTATCTACTGTATTTGTCATCAAAACATTACATAAAGATTCCAAAATTAGTGGGTTGGAAAATGGTATCAAAATGTAAGGTATTGGAGTTATATTATACCTAAAATCACAACAAGAAACACCCAAGAACTAAACATCACCAAAGGGGAAAAATGAAGAAAAATATAGTGAAGATATAACCGAAGGGACCTCTCCCAACATCACAATTTACATAAATATTTTAAGGGGATTAACAATAAAGGATAATTTTTTTGATCACATGCGATGAGAAAAACACTGGGGGTGAATTAATGATTAATATTTTCATTCTATTTCCTAAAAAATATCTTTCTTGTTCAACACATTTCTCTCTTTAATTAAAAAATGTATATAAATAAAATGAAAGAAAATAATATTTTTTTAATGAGGTTCACCTCCATGATGAATTACTATGACCCTAGTTTGCATTGGGTTTTAACCCCCACATAATTATCTTTTTATTATCAAGAAATAACTCTGTAAAGGGTATGACCTTGTACCTATAAAATGATGGAATAACATAGACTTTCATTAAATCACCAACATTATATAATTATCAGAAGAATATATCCTTGAATAATAATAACCAATGAAATTCAATTTCACAAGGACCAAGTGGTTGTGATGTTATTCTATCATTATTCAACAATAATATTCAACCATCTCTTTCTGCTTATTTCTTTGATACCCTTATTGTTCTCATGGAACATAGTATTTAGTATTTTACCAACATATTTTTCTTTACTTTTCATGTAATTTATATTTTAAATAATGTAAAAATATTTCCATATTTGAATATGTAAATTCTTCCTTTATTTATGATAGTGTATTTCCTTTATAATTACCATTTATATCCCTTAAAACTTCTCTATTAAAACATCAATGAATTTATGATTATATTCATCACATCAGATTAGAAAATACTGTGATACTCCTCTATAAAATTTTTAGTTCTTAATTTTCATTCATGTCTATATAGAATAATACAATGTGATAGTATTGATAGATATCAAACTCTAGAACCAAATTCTACTTATTTCTATTCACAATTAGTATTTAGGTGTAGGTTTCTTCTTCACGACTTGTGACATGTTCATCCTTGTTCTTTAATGTAGATACCAGTAGAATAAATAATTATTGTAAACTTAATAAAAACATCTTAAATTCTAAAGAATAAAAAATTCACCATCTAATTTTTCTTTAAAAAATCGTTATATCTTCTATAAATATCTTCTCAGAATTTTATCAATTGACGAATCTTTTGTTTTCCCTTTGTTTCTATTATCTAAGTGAATGTTACTATTTTACACCTTTGTGACTATCTGGACATTGATTAATTTTGATCATCATCAATGATATTGAGAAATACAAATTTATAAGTCTCTTATGACATCATCCTTTTTCCATATTCTATAATGTGCACCGATGAATGTATCCTATTTTTTAAAAAAATTAAACTTATAGATACATGATAATATATTTCATTTAACTAATTTCAACTCATTGATGACCCTTGAAAAATATCATTTATACTCGTATGATTATCAGTATATACTCAAAAATAATCTTATAATTTTTGGGAATAACTCTTATAAACATAGAAAATGACACTTATGTTCTCAGAAAATTCTTCAGTTACTGTTATAAAATTATTTGATAACACATATGAAATCCTTCAATCAAGAATAAATTTTTTTTAATTCATATTTGAAAATATCCAATGAATTTTAAAAACATTGGTGTTTAGAAGAATAATTCCAATAATATTTATCTTAAATTTTAATTCATTATATCAAGTAATTACTATATTTAGGGTATTTACATGTTCCCCAATAACCTATTAATTCTAATACAGTGTGATTCTTTTACTCAATATTCTTACAACTAATTAAATCAACAACCATGAATTTTTACTAGTATAGATAGTTATTTCAACAATATTATCACTTGTCAATAATTATTTATAATTCATATCAATAATCATAACATTAAATGGATGCAACCTTGAATACATTCATCAAAGTATTTTATGAAACATCTCACCTTTACCATTTCCCTAAGAAGCTTCATCCATCACCCGAGATAAACACTAATCAACTTAAACATAATTCACTCATTTATAATTAATTAAAACAAAATAAAACATATTCCTAAAGTTGGATCACAAATCTCCCCATTTATACTTTTTATAAATACTTAAAATTTCATTTTAAATTTCAAGTCTAAATTTTCACCCACTCAATATATTTAATGTGACTGATATGTAAAACCCTTTTCTCTCCATTATTAACAATGCAAAAAAAATTTACGTAGAGGGTGGTACCAACTTATTCAATGTAGTGAAACATGATCCAAACAAATCTATGTATATTCAATCTTGATTGGGGGATAAAATAATAACCATTAATTAAGATATCAATAATATCCATGAATAGTTTAAAAAATTATAAAAATTCAAAATCTTCATTTAGAAAATGAGAAACCAATTTTAAATAAATTTTTGATACTCAATAAAAAAATAATAAAAGTTTATAAACATTCATGTTTCTCCCCATACATGTTACTTATCCCATTAGTAATGATTATGAATAATTAGGGATGAAATATCATAAACAACTTACCTTAGTGTAGGTAAGTGGGATGCCCTCCCATTTGTAGCCTTATCTTCTCAAAATACTCAATTAGAGGTGTCCTGCTAAGGATATCATCAATAAATTCCATCGATGTAAAACATTACATATTTAAAATTAACCATTATTTCTTTTTTAATTTATAAAATTATAGTTATTGTCAATTTGTTTTGTTCAATATTTTCTTAATTAATTCTGTGAAATATATACAGAACATTGATTTCCATGACCAATAATTAGTGGAAAAATTTCTATAATATTCTTGTATTTAAGTTGGGTGCTCATCTAGATATTTTTTGTAACAATATATAATGAAACCATATTAAATGGAGATAAATGTGTATGATGATTTAATTCTATATTTCCATTTGATATATCATTCACTAATAATTTTTTTTCACATTATGTAGAATTGTTTTCATCAACACCACCAACTGAGTCTGTATATGTATCACCATTGAAATCCATCTCACCTTTCTTATTATACAGAGAGACCAAAATAAATGTATTTGGGTGATATATAAAAATAAATTTGGATATTAGAAGAGGTAAATATTATGTATTATAATGATATCTAGAATAAAGAGTAACAGTATAGACTATGTCTAGCATGGACACAATCAAGTATGAGAGAATCACAATTATGTTTAAAAATTATTTCTCATTTTTTCCCTCCATCATTTTACTCAATTTTTCCATCATAAATTGGTGTATAAAATTATCTTTATTTCCTCATAATAGCTCTCTAATAGTTCTTTGTCATACTTTTCTTAAAAGATGAAAATTTTAACAACATTTAGGGTTACATTCAAACCCAATAAAAATTTATCTCCCCAAGAATTGAAATTCTATCAAATTCTTCGTTTTTATGGAGAAATATTCACATAATTTTTCCTCATTACATATGAAGATGATATGACCAATATACATAATCAAAATGAATGATTTAGTGTTATTTTTTTACATTGATATTAATATATACCTTCCCTTTCTTGAATTACATACTCTTCATGTACTCATATTGTTTAAGGTATCGACCTCTTAGGGATTGTTCCAATACATATAGGAAATTATTCATCATTAAAAGTCTAGTTATATATTCATCAAGTATAAAATAGTCATGTTTCTCTATGTAAACCTATTTATCTATCTCACTATTCAAAAAATGTAAATTTGATATCCATTTGGAAAATGTAAAATCATCTCTAGGATAAAGTAGAAGAAAGATTATGATTATTTCATGTATAGAAACTATACTGATGGTTTCATAAAATTCAATTAATTTAATAAATGAATAACCCTTTCAAACCATCCGACCATTGTTTCTAAAAACATCAGTTTTAGTATACAACTTATTCCCAAATTCTCATTTCCACTATGAACATTCTTCTAATTGGTTCGTGGTACAATCTACCATGTTTTATTCAATTAAATTTGACCCAAATCATTATTTGTATCATGAATCCACTCATTGTGATCAAAATATTCATCAAATTCTCAGGGTTCATCACTTAAAAGAACACTAGTGTGACTAGTTTCTATGATTCTTGTTTTAGTATTCACCCCAAGATTTTACCCCCTGATTAAAATTTTAACATCAACTTGTTTCCTTAATATCACATTTACTATTATGGAAATATTATCCTTAGAATAATAACTCAAATAAAATACATCAATATATTCAATATGAACAAATATATTCTTTATAGTTTCTTCAATAGGTTCAAAACTAATAAAATCAACCACAATATCTACTATGCTTGAGTTCTTGATTTCTTATTGATTTTGAAAGAATATCACATCATAAATATTAAAAATATTCTCATACATACTGTTTTAATATATGTAAGAGATTCCATTTGGTGTATAACGAAGGGATATTCCCTTTTTACCTTTCTCATCAAATTTAGCACCACCTTTGTCTTTTATTTTGATCAAACATAGACATAAAAGCACATTAACAAGTTTTTACACTTGTATTATTTTTTAAAAACTCATCATAAGAATATATATCTATATTTTTTCACAAAAGAAATCTATTTTGTATGATTATATTAGTGGAAATATCTTTCGGCCTGAAAATTCTCTAGGAACCATGCTTATTATGAATGGTTTTTCCCTTGCAACTTTTTTCACTATTTCCAATTATTTCATGTATTTAAAATATAAATAAATGTATTCATTTATAATTTAGGTATTTTATATACAATTCTATTATATTTTTTTAATTCTTTCCATTATGAACAGGCCTCATATTCCATATATTATTTTTAGCTTGAAAGCCTAATTAATAGTATTTTCTAGATTCCCCAACTTGAAACTTGTTACCTTGGATTCTCAAACCTACTATTATCACTAATCTATATTTTAAAATCTTTAATAAGATACTATTTATTATGAATATTAATTTTTTTCGATCATAAACAATATATACTAAAATGAATAAATTGTTCTCAATCCATCAATAAGGAATAATCATTTGAAGAAATATGATTTTCCCAACATTGGACATTCGATGTCCTTATATTTTTATTGATTTATAATTTATATAGGTGAAACATCTATCCTTATATATTTAAAAATTATTTATGTTTAATAAATAACCCATTATGTAATATGGGAAAAATCTATATATAATATAGTGTTTCTCATATTTCAATTATTTAAAAGCATGTTCAACCACATTAGCCCATTGCTTCAGATGACTAGATTTATTAAGATATGTATATTCTTATTGATAATATAATTAATATAGAATTAATTTTAGGAATTAATATAATATTTTTAATTCTTGATCACACCGCTTATGATTTTATTACAAATCCCTAATACTATATTACAGTTTAATATTATTCTCATACTATTGAATATTTTGATTAGTTTATACATGTTTCCGATATATTCCCTTTGAATAATGATCCATTATTTTTCCTCTTAAATACATATTATTCAAGAAATGTTGTTATTTAATATCAAACATACCAACAATCTAATAGTAACTCTGAAACTTACTCCTTTGGTAGAAATTTAGTTGATGCATTGATTGGAGTTTAACTAATTTTTTTTTGATTTCTTTTGTATTGATCCCTCCATACCTTTTTATGGAACACTTAATTTGATATTTGGTAATAGTGAAATGAATTTTACTAAATATTTCTACTTACAAACATGACCATGTTTTACATTTTATTTATTATTTATGAAAAATCAATAGTAATGTTTTCACTGGATCTTTCCGAGAATATGATTCTCTTTTGAAGTTGATAAATTTTAGACTATCCTTCTTTATATTTAACATAAAAAACAACATGATTCCTTTATTTGTATTTGTTTAAACTCCCTTAATTAAATACCACCAATATGGGGGTGATAATTTAATCTTTATTTTCAACTTTTTATCTTTAACAAGATTTAATTTTAGCTTTCTACCTTTTCATCCCCAAGAATGATAATAGAATTAATATCACTAATGATCATTTTTTTTGAATTATAAAGATTAAACCTCATAAATTATTTGAAAATAATGTCCTTCTCATCATAGATTTGATTATTCTTACCATAATTCTTTTTGATATGGATATTTTCATCTCTTAACCTTTATATTTATTTCAATTACATCATGATTTTAATTATCATCATATAATCCTTCACTAATTATTATTATTTTAGGGAAAAATCATTTTCAATTGGTAATACATATTCTAATGAGTCATTATATATATTTTCTTATTCCATTATAAACTTAAATGAATCATTAAGAGTGTCCTCACCATCATAGATCTCATCACTATTTTAAATTTAGTCTTTAAATGATAAAATATTTCTTCTAAAGAAATTTATTATCATTTTTTCCCATTTGATGGTGATTTATTTATTTTGAAATAATCCATTTTCCAAGAGTGTTAGTTAACTATTTTATCATATTCAATAATAATTTTTACCATTAGATACAACATGATAGATAAGTGAAAAATATATCAACAATTAAAATATTTTAAGGAATTTTCCTTTAATAATCCGACTTCACTTTCTCAAATATTATGGAAATCAGTGAGAGAGTTAAAAAACTTCCATATTTTCTTCTTTATCTAAATTTGTGTGATCCCCTTCAATATTCACGTGCTAGATATATTTGAAAGATGTTAATTTCCCTTTTTTCCTTTTATTTTGTTAACAACACCCCTTATAATTTTATAATTTTTGAGGGTATTATATAGTTCATAAATGGTGAAAATATTAAGGTGTACATATTAATGGGTTGATATCTTAACATAAAACTTATATAGTATGTTTCTCAAAATTTTAATCACCATAATATAATTTTTAAAATTTTCTCCAAATCAATTGATATATAGGGAAATAATGTTAACAATCGTAAAAATTACTTAATTTATTAATCTTCATGAATGATATCATATTCAAAATACTGTCTATAATTTTATAACATATCTTCCTTCACATTGACTTTCCATTTATAAATAAAATGTTTTTTTTGAAATTGTATTTTCAATTGAATAACTTTTCATTCCTTCCAAATGATAATTGGAAAAATTGTAGTTAAAAAAATACATATATAATAGGTTTTACTTTGGAAAAAGGGAAAATCCTTAAGAATGATCTTATAGAGATCAAAAATACTATGTTACATGATCATATAATCCATAGTGGTACTCTCAATCAAATTATCCTAGAGATTTCACATGATGCCTCAAATACAAGTGGAGGATTTCCCTGAAAAGGTTCTTATGCCATCGTATGATCTATGGTTGATCATGCAATGCCCCCTTGTATTTTTTCGATCTATGCATTACAAATCAGATCATGCTAAGGGCTTACATGGTTCACATGATCATATAATTAATGAATGAACTCAAACATGTCAACATAACCATGATAAATACCTTAAACATGTTATCTTAGTCATGTAATTCCTTATTAGAAAACTGACAGATAAAACCCATGGGATTCATGTGAGTAAGGATATAAATGATGGGATATTTAAATGTTGGAAGTTAAACCATTCTTCATGAGAATAGAATTATTAGTTTATAAATCATTTAAATGACCTCATTTAAGTCATCTTGATCACACAAAATCCCTTGAATATTTCATCTTGATCATGTGATTCCATAGTGGAAAATTGATGGACAAACACCATGGCATTCGTGATATAAAGGTTCTAAATGATGGGATTTTTATTTTATGGAAGTTACAATTATATTCACATGAAAGGATTATGTGGTTTTCATGATATATTCATTGATTATGAAAATGATCATGTACATGTCAACTTAATCAAGAAATTCCCCCATGGAGTCATAAAATTGATTCCATAAATATCAAGTCATGTGAAGGCTTACTTAGTTTGTGTGATCTATTAATTGATCATGAGAAAAATTGTAGTCATGTTGGACTAATCACACAAATGAAATCACAAATGTCATTCTGATCACATGAAACCCCAATAACATGTAATCTTTCTCATGTGAATGACCTTGGTCATGTCAGAATTATCACACAAAAACCCTTGGACATGTCCATCTTGAATATAATGTGATGCCTATATGTGGACTTGGTTATGCAACTCGGGCCTTTGGACATGTGACCTTTTTGATGCATGAAACCCCAAAATATTCATAGGTTCAAGGAGGATGGTAATTAATTATTTATAATTCTGTATATGTTTATCATGTGATAAAGAGAAGATATTACTAAGGATGTATGATTCGATCACATGGAGTGCATTAGAAATTACTGACATATACGGAAGGTCCTTATTTTGACTCAAGTTGATGAATGTGGATTGACCAATACAAAATGTGGCATAAATATAGAACTTAACCTATCTATAGACCACTTGGTGAAGAAAAAATATGATACAAATGAGGGAGAACTTTATAAATTGGTGGGTTCACGTGATTACAAGAGTCTTATGCTTGACAAATCTCTCTGAGTAACTTAATGGAAATAAATGGTGAATGAGTCATGAAAGTATGGATAATGAGATATCTTATTGATCATGAAAAAATAATATAATCATGAGATGGCCTCCTGATCATTTTACATAAATATAATCACCTAACACCTCATCAATCACGTGATTGTATGACCCACACAAACTTACCTATCCATGTGACTCCAAAGGCTTCATGGGAAGTGCATTAAGGCCCTTCCTTTACATGAAGTGCATGAATAACTCACCTTTATGTGATTACATACCACAATATTTGGTGCATCAGTATGGCTTCAAATCCTTCATATGAGGTGTAATCCCTGGTGTCCTTGCCTATTGGTGTGGCTCAAAATGGATAACATAAAGCGTGTGACCACATTTCCTTCAACTGTATCATATGATCTCATGGAACTCATGTGACCACCAAACAACAAAGGGTTTCACGGATTCTATATTAATCCCTTATATTCCCATTAAGGTTTTATTCCTTTAAATATCCAACAAAACTCCCTAACTCATAGGGCTAGGCCAATATCTATATAATCTCTACCATAAATCCTTACCCATAAGTAGGCATAAGACATTTGAACATCATGCCTCGTAATTCCTTCACAAACACAATGTATCCTTTACATAAAAATATATATTGTGAAAGATATCTCCTTTTTCTCATATATCCATACTCTATATGGGATTCATAATCACACTTCTCTTACAGTATTCTTAGTGTTTAATCACCATAAAAACTCAATCTTGTATTCATCACAGTATGTTTGATATTCTATCATATCTTGTTTCTAACATTGAGCATACATTACGAGTCCATAGAGATATGAAATGATCATGAAAATAACATGATACAGATTTCCCCAAACATAGGAATCCACCTTGGTATAAGTCTCTAACTTTACATAACCGTGGGGAAATAACCCCCTTGACTGTAACCATCATTCCCTAAACATTATCGGGTTAGGAACTTGTGAACTATGAGGACTCTAATTCTTGTATTCATAAGAAACATAGGATGTCTTCATAAGTCCGAAGTTTCATAAAAACATAATTTCATTTGAAATTTTCACATAGTAATGCTCTTTATTCTAACCTTAATAGCCATATACAGGCCTTCAGACTATTACCTGGTGAGAGATTGGCTGAACACTTTCACTTAGTATTCCTTAATGCACATAATTACCATCAATTTGATATATGATGTGAACAAAAACAAGGATTCCACGAGGTGAAATGAGAAAATGGTACCTTGAGAGGTAGTTTATATCAATATAGAAACCAAGGCCACATGTCTATAGAATTTGAAGAAAAAACAAGAACCTGACACCTCTGAATGATGAGACTCCACCCCATCAGTGATATTCAACCAAGGACAAATGGAAGATGTCGCTATATCCCACTCACCACCAGGATGATTGAAATCCCCTCTAAGGGAGAAAAAATTGTGCAGTTTGAAGATGTTATACGCATCCTTTGGTGGATTAATAAGGAATTACCCAGGGGAAATATTCTCAATTGGATCTTCCTTTGCCCAAAAACACATATCCCTCCTCCCATTAATAAATAAGTATAACCCTCATGAAAGTATAAAATCTAATCCACAGGAAGGATTTTGAACTAGATGAATGAATAAAATAAACATGGGAATTGTGGAAGACCATGATTTTACTACATTATAATGAAAACCCACACCTTTTTAGGGTGATCATATGACCCCAAGAATAATTGAAAATTAGTATAATATATAAGCAAGGTAGCCACATAAAACCTCTACCTATGATCATTCTCATGGGGAAGTTTAGTCGGTGCTACCCATAAAACTCCTTAATGCTATCAAATATCTAGATACTCATGTGGGATCTATGGAAGAGTGATGTGCCTCAGTATATCCTGAGAGAAATTTGTACCCAAAATGGGTGGATGAAATTTTTCCCCTACTTAATTTTGGAAACCCTATCTTCTAAACCATTAAAAACACATGTGATACATAACAACAACTTACACACACCATTTTCCCGATGTGGCACTATGATTGGGACTCAATATCTTCAAGTGGTAAACAATACTGAAATTATTTAAACAAACTTTGATGGGGTTATATTTCATTAGGTATAGTAGCCTCCACGTAGGGGCCATCACATGATGATAATACCTCAGTATTCAATTATTCATTCAATTTTGATCAATTATACCAATGATATTGATTAAGGACCTCAAAAATTAAAAATAGTCTAAAAATGATAGGGTATTTGAATTTATCAAAATATTAATGGGTCTAACATATTAACCCTACATTCCACTATCGAAATAGAAGTTGTTGGAGAATTATGTTGATAACCTCTCTGATCAGCTACAAACACCATTGAACCTAATGAATTACCCTGGTGAAATCCATGTTTTTTTAGAAATGATTTTTCTCAGAAGATTACATTTTGAGAAATATGGTAAAATACCAACCCACAATCCAGATAAAAGGAAAATTGTTGTAATAATTAGAAACTAATTTCATCATTTTCAAAATAGTAATAATGACCACCAGAACACCCATCCAGGCCATGAATCTCTTGATTCCTCCCACCGAGTGAAAATGGTATAAAAACTACCTTCAAATGAAGATAAAGATAGAATAGGTCTATTAATGACTTGAGGAAGAAATAGAAAAGTTTACTCTTAAAATGATTTGGTCCTTGGTAATTTTCATAGAGATGTGGAAACAAATATCATCAAGATACATGTTCCTAGAAAACCCAGTGATGTTGTCCTCTGTGAACTCCATGTCTATTTCCCATTTCATAGGATAATGGGTCAAACCATATTGGACTACATTTTCATCAAAGACATCCTCCAGGGAATGATTGATTCTATACATACGATAATGGGAAAATCCCTAGTGAAGGTGACGTACGAGACCACCACCAAACTAGAAGAAGATACAAAATATAAATAAGTTCCAGAGAGGTGTTCATAGATGTTTGATAACTGGTTGAATAGAAATATATTTGACTAAGCTCACTCCACCCTTAGATCATAACTTATTAAACTGATCATGATTTTGTAACCTAGGGAGATTCCATTGAACCTATCTCTCAAATGTAGATGTAATCATTAGAAACAGGAAAAGGTTAAAGTTAAAGATTCTCATCCCATACACACTTTTTCTTTTCATCTTGTGGATATATTTCCTTCAGTATCCAAATTATGGGAATAATCCTAGAAAATGAAATCCTCATAATATGAAGAGTTCATTTTTAAAAAAGTTAACATTATTATCTTAGAGTATCATTTATTTGATGATGAATTAACCCATAAATATGATTTCCCTATACCTGATTGGGGGGTGGGATGTTGAGGCTATAGAATCCAAGGGAAAAACATGATGACAATGTCATGGTAAACCGTAATATCTCTACCAAATCCCCACTGAAGAAATTTTTTTGGTTGATACCAATGGAAGAGCTCTTCAAAAATCACAATAGTGGCATGAAGACTCCTCAAATTCTTATAGTATCCATCCAGGTATGATTTTGTTGGACAACCATCTAGTTGGTGCATAAATGATCAATCAACCAAAACAAAGGGGTAATTCAGTGTGGCCTACAAAATTAGAAACAAATGTACCTCAACCTCTATATAAGAACAAGAACCATCTACCTTGATCATATCAACCCCTATTCCTCATTTTATGGTGAATACCTTCCATGGGAAGTGCATACCTTTGGTGTAGAAATATGACATTTGAGATAGTTAGCAGCTATACTAACAAATATTTCAATCTGGGATGATCTATATATTTCAAAAGATATTAGAGAGTAATTTATGAAAGACCTCTAGGGTTCCCAGGAGTTTATAAAAAAAGTCACTACAATAATAGTTTATAGAGCATAAACTACTCCAGTGGAATTTCATAATTTCATCTCTTTCATAGAGAAAGATTAAAAAGATGTTATTTAAGGGATATAGAAAACCCATATATGTTTTATAAAATATCATTAATTTTTATATCTTTAGGGCTTTGGTTGAAAATTGTTTTGAGATTAATATTATCCTTGTCTAGAACCTCTGACATTTAGGATAAAATGAGAAGGATTTGTCTCTATGGAATATGACCATTCCCCATTAGGAAAAGAGAGAGAGTAATCCTCTCAGGAATATCAAGATTAGAAACCATTCAAGGACCCCATGTGTACTTCAATGTTTACGGTTGTCCAATGAGACATGAAATACAATGTTATTCTTTGAATAACATGGCTTCATATTCATTCCACAGTTCAGAAGACATTCCATAAATGGTTACAATATCCCATTGAGGGAAAGGTTATCATACAATGTCATGATAAATCCTACTTTGATTCTTGTGAATCGTGATATATCAAGGAATATTTATACATGCTAAAAGGAAAACAACCAATGATAGAGGGTGATATGTATTTTTATACTCCCAATAACATGGGAAATTCCCCTAAAAATCTCTAGAGCCTTCCCAGAAGTGACTATGTACTACCTATAATCCTAATCAAAGCAGCAGATCTACTCCCACTAGAACATGTTGGAATAAAAACTTCACTAGATTGTGTCTATGCCGGAAAAATTTCTCAAGATGAAGTGGTTTCATAAAAGTATATTCAGAATAATTATCTATTAGTTTTAGAAAATTCACTCACACCATTAGTAGAAATTGAAATTCCCCCCAAGAAATTCTGTATAACTTGGTATATCCACACCTCTCCATCCCCTGTCTATAATAAAAAGGAAAATAAGAATCTATAGAATCCCCCACGATGGATTCGGTAGTTTTTTATATTAATTATTCTTCTCATATACTCTCTTGCTTCAAAAGAGATAGATATTACCCTAAATTATCCACCATTTTGGGAGATTCCCTCAAAAAAATTGAGATGGACGATGGAAAGGATGACATTAGGAATAACACTCATAAAATTGAGGAAGGTTTCTACACCACCATTGATGATCTTATAAAGATAAAATCAAGAACAGAAGAGGACCCTAGTCCCACAATGATCAGTTCCTCTATAGCCTTCATAGAGTAAGAGATGCATATTTATTTCCTGAGGAAGCATCAATACATATTCACTTAAAATTATATGGATATTCATGGGGTATACCCCGATGTTACTACCCATCATCTAGGCTTGCTAGATGACCATTGAGGTTCCAAGTAGACATCTAGGAGAATGAAAACCTATCAAGTTACCAATCTATAATCCAAATTTAGAAAATTAATCCAAATCTGATTTTTCCAAGAGGTGAAGTACCCAATATGACATTCCAAAATCATTATTATTAAGAAAAAAATGGGAATATTATGGTCAAAATTTATTTTAGGGACCATTATCGACACTTCCCAAAGGATGATTTCCTAGTAATGATCATGAACCTTTTTATTGCTGAAACTATTAGATTCTGATACCTTTAATTAATAGATGAGTATTTAGTGTATAATGAGATCAAGATGGACCTTAGAGATGGGGACAAAACTGTCATGAACCCATCCCTCCAAAGATACTGTAATGAGGGGAGAGAGATAATGACCCCCTTGAGTCTCGCCTCTAGTAGGCCCCTGGTTGGTGACTAGGACCAAGGGTGCAAAAATTTCATAAATATTGGAGGAAATACTATTTTCAATTAAAAAATATGGGGATATAAGAATGATAATCCACTTTGAAACTCCATGAAACAATATAAAAAATAAATTCAATAATCATCCCACATGCATGTGTAAAATATAATTATTACAATATAAAAGTCTCCAAAGAAAATACCAAAAATAAATCTAAGTAGAGACACCACAAATGCCAAGATCTAAGCTAGTAAGGTCCATCAAGGTCTATGAAATCCTCTTAGAAACCCAAAAAAATTATATTCGTAGGGTGATCATACTAGTATACTCAGTAGGGAAACCAAATTCTCTTTTTCATAAGTGAAAGTGGCATACTAATGCACGCATGGGAAAATAGCATAACCAAATAGAACCTAATTAGTCATACTAACCACCCAAACTTACCATGGAATTATCACCAAGTAATAAAAAAACAAGTAATATAATAAAAAGCGCATCGATGATAAGGTAACTGTACCAGTTTCCCACTAGTATGCCTCTCTCTCCCAAGATCATATGTCTTGGCGCTCCCATCCCTTCTGTATCCCAAATAACATCCCACCCACACAACTAGGCCCTGAACCACATCACAACCCTTCTACACACACATGGACCTCAAAAAACATCCCACCCACACACACCAGGGCCACACAACACATCAAATCTCATTCTGATCACACCTGAGAAATCACGTCACCATCTCATCCTGAAGACATTAGGGAAAGAACAAACTACCTTACCCAAAAACACATGGGCCCTCACATATCTCCAGAAGACACCTAGGCCATCTCATCTCTCCTGAAGACACCTAGACCCTCAAAACCACCTTCTAAGATAGTAACAAAACTCCGTCCATCACATCCTGTTCCATACCTACCTTTCCAGGAAGAGAAATTAGAAAAGTACAGGTACTCATCCATTCGTACTCTTCACCAAATTTTGGTAAAGACACCCTCCCCCATGATGATTGGGGTGTTGGGTACATGGTGCTCAAATAGGGTGGGGTGCATATTGAAATCACAAGGAAAAATAAAAGTATATACATATATGATACCACACACTCAAGATCATCCTTTGGGTTCTTAGACAAACCATAAACTCAAAACAATATACCTTACTGATACCTCTAAATGAAAAACACCACACAACAAGACAAAACCCCATTTTACATTCCCAACCAATTGATGTATCCTTTTACATTCTCTTAGACATATTAAAAAAATATTCATTCATTCTATCACTGCTCGGGAAATTACTAAGCACAACACATAATAAAAACACATTCATAGTCATTCATAGTCATCCAGGGGATAAAAAACTTTGGTAAATTAATTCACTTCACATTATGTTCACATCATTCCACGACATATCAATACAGGGGAATATTTCTTCATGTCACTCATGTAGAAACTTTGGGATAATTACCCATACCAAACACTACTGTCCTTATTTTAATTCAGCCTTCACAATCCATCATTCCAACAAAAAAACCCCAACTCACAACCACATCCAGCAACACATCCCCATATCAACATATCCACAGAACCAACCCCCTACGCAAAAAAATGTTGAAAACCACATAACCCCATGAACGAAGTAAATTTGTTTCA
This sequence comes from Viscum album, assembly GCA_963277665.1. Classification (NCBI taxonomy): domain Eukaryota; kingdom Viridiplantae; phylum Streptophyta; class Magnoliopsida; order Santalales; family Viscaceae; genus Viscum; species Viscum album. Next base: position 1,595,584,789 of record OY728130.1, on the reverse strand, counting down.
CATTTCACAAGGAATCCCTTATTTAATTACACTTGTTAATTCTGGGATCATCGCAGAAGCATTATGATCCGAGGGCATCCATTAATTAGCTGAATATATGTGATTAGCTGATTCTTATATTTAACCATTAAACATAAATAAAAAAACATGCCTTCCATAAATCTCTTAGTGTGAAAACAAGGACCCCCAATGACTAAAATTTTAAGTGGGTAGTTGGCCTATACAATTCATAATATAAACACAAACAAAATAACAAAGAAAGATCATGAGTCAATTTTCTAGCCCCATGTTTATTTATTTTATACCAATTAAATTATCATTGTTAATTTGGAAACAACTACATTAACATGTAAAACATCTATATAACCATCTTGCTTGATGTACAATTAATAAAGATGAAGGGAAACCTACATAGAAGAAGAGATGATCAACACTTCTGGGTTGGACCAAAATAGGTCTGCACATATGACAGGAAAAACTCGAAGGAGAAACACGATCCCAAAGATATATAAGATTACTCGAATGCGATGAGAATAGTGGTTCAGGGATTCCCATACCAATAGAATACTGGAAGGAATAAAAATTAAGAAAGGTATCTCGACTTTGGGAAGATCTAGAAAGATTCAACTATTTAAACATGTTTTTTATTTTACATTAATGGAAAATTTGTTTAAGATATCCTGTTTTGACAAACTTAAAGGCCTTAGACTCTTATGAAATTATAGATAGGTTTTTTGGGCTTTTTATCAGTATAAATACATTAAAATACATCGTTATAAGTGTTTTACATCATGAAAAGATATCAAAAGGAAAAAACTAGAAGAAGTTGAAAACACTATTCACGAGCCATCATTAGATGAGGCACCACTCGGCGAGGTACCAATCACAATCCACCATTAGATGAGGCACTGCTATATGAGGCACCACCCGTGAGATAGTATTAGGTGAGGCACCTTCGGATGAAGTATTTCTCAACAAGACACCGCTGGATGAGTGACTGCCAGTGAGAGACCACTAGCGAGCCACCACCAGCAAGCGATCAACAGGGAAAGCCAATGTTAGGGTGAGCCACTGTTGGGAAAACATGGAAAACAGGGAAATTTTTAAATTTCTGAAATGAGTCACATTGATCTCCCATAACACCTCAAACACCAAATTCCCACAATCTAATAGAACATAGAGGTCCGATCCATTACATCGGATACTTATCAAACTATTCTCATCCTCAAGAATTCAAAACCAACAAGGAAATAAAAAATAGGAAGGGTCCAAACAACCATCCCTTAGGATACCTCTCAAAGATCTCATTACACTTTAATCACTACTAAAAATACCAACATTTGATGATAAACCACCTTGTATTGTTCAAAGTTGGAGTTGAAACCTCCAAATCTTATAACACCTCCTTTGACAATAGTAAACCAAGCCTCATCATGTCAACCAAAACAACCAATAAATAGAACTCAAAATCATAAAAACCACATCATATCACTGAAAGATGTAGTGAATTCCATCCTCCATGTCATGATACAATCTTATTTGGGAATCACTGACTCACCCGCATGGGTTTAATCATTTCACAATTAATGAATCTCGATTATTGTAACACCCGAGACTTTTATGTTATATAAATCATCAAAGGAATCTTGCTTGGCTTGCTTTACACGAAATCGCGACCTTCCTCGATAGCTTGCGTCGTACGCAATACCGAGTTTCACTAAACAACGACATGCTATTAAAATATTATTAAAACTAGCCGTTATGAATAGTAATAACCACTTTTTGAAATTTTATAAATTTTATTTTTCAAAATGGACTTCATTTTTGGATTCGGAATATTGAAATTACCCTAGGGTGAAATTTTGGTATTTTTCTGAAAACTTTCAATTTTTGATGAATAGTGAAACCACTAAGTGGTAGTTAAAAAACTGATTTTTTCATAAAACTTAATTTTACCGCTTCTGTGAGTGGAATTTCAAAAATCCAAGAGACATGGTTGATGTCAGTAAGTAAAATGTGGTTCAATGAGATGAAAATAATTTTTTGGTGAATAGTAACTTTTTACTTTTTTTTACCACGGTTAAAAGTAAATAGGGTAATTAAGGGTAAAAATGATATTATTATTACCCTAACACATGTCCTAATCCTATTGGATAAGTGTAATTCGACCAAAAACAAACTTATAAATAACATATGACCATTTAGGTCCACTTTGATTAGATTAGGACATTTATTATTAATTTATTTAAAGAAGGGTTAAAATAGTTAAAATCAAAGTTTAATAAGTAAATAATTTTTAATATAAGGATATACATAAGATAAATTCGACTATAAATATTCATTATAAAGCTATAAATATTTCCTACATAATGATATTTTATTTGTAATTTTTAGACATTAAATAATTTAATTTATTTATGACACAATGATGATGCAGTAATTATCTTATTAATGAAATATTGACATAATTGATGTTATAAACACCAAAATAAATGTAATTTGAGACTTTTTATGAATTCCACTAATTTTATAGGTTAATATGACATGTTACTATTGATGTAATTAACTTTTTTCGAACTAATAATTCTGTTATGATTTTCACAAAAATCAATTACTAAATAGTGTCAAAATTGACATAAAATACTTTTTAAAACAATATTATATTAGTAATTGTTATTTTATTCCTAAAAATCTAATGTTCGGCCAAATGACTTAGATAAGGTTATATATATTAATAATAAACAACTTGGGGTTCTTTTGGCTGCTTATAGTAAGTTTATTAACCTAATAGTATAAGAACACAAGAAGACACGGTAAAAGTAAAATTATTTAACTTAATGTTAAATCTAAATGATAAGGTTAAAATAGGAACCTAAAATTGTCTAAATTCTATTGGATGAGAGGATTTCGACCCATACCCACCTTAGCTTCGAAATATATCAATTTGGAGCTATTTAAAACCGAACTTGACTTTATAATAAAATAATATTTTTAGTTTTCCAAAGGTGCCCCTCTCCTCCCTTATAAAAGGGCACCTCCTCCCCCTCTTCCTCACACCACTTTGAGCCTTCAAGCTCGTCCAAACCCTGCCAATTCCTCCTCTACACTTACCTAGAGACATCCTAGAGGTCCTGGTCATCTTCAAAGACCAATTTTAGTGCCCTAAAATAAGGTCTCAAAGAAGCACTTCAAAGAAGATGTAATGTCCGTTACCGATTCTTTCAACTTTATTTCTTCTTCCACTTATTCTTATTTAATTGTTTCATTATGAAGTAATAACATCAGTATCACTCATATACTGATATGTTATTATAAGTATGAAACAAACCTATTTCACGATCTATCCATCCTACGGATAAAGAAATCACCGTGCGTGCGTACGTACGGAATACCGTCTCCATGCCGTGGTGTAATCTATTTTCCACCACCACCTTACTTGGATGGGTATAATGGTGTAAATAATGGCTATATATGACTATTATAAAGTGATACTGATTCTGAAACAGTATACATACACTCCAATACAATTCCACGATCATAAGAACGATATCATCACTCGTGCGTATGTACGGAATACCGTCTCAAAGATGTGATGCGACTCGTTCTACATGATCTTAATTTAATAATGATTATATAAATGAATTGAATGAATGAATATGATATATATTACACTAATACCATTCTGGAAATGAGGTATCTATAACCTAAAGATAAGATGTAACGCCCCGACCCCAGTTACCCAGAGTCGGTGCATTAATTACATAACATTGGCATGATCACAAGAAAGATCAAATCTCGAAAGACCGATTGGTTTAGTAGCCTTGGAAACACTAGATATATTAATTAGTTTTACATTACATCATAAAATGAAAAACTACTACAAAAACATAATGTTTCCACAATCCACACTATTATCCCCTCATAATATCCTTGCAGGTCATTCATAACTTACTTCTTCACATCCTGGGAAAAATAAAACATAGAAAAGGGGTGAGCTCAAATGCCCAGTAAGGATAACAATATAGCAGAAACTTTCATAAATAAGAATAATCATTTAAGGCAATGTATAACTAAAACAAAAGCCTTTTAAACTTTAACTTCAACATAGTATGGCATAAATAAAATGAAATAATTCCATTTACTTATTCACATGGATATTCTACTAATCGAATAATCACATGCAATATCAATAACCACTTTCATAATGATGGAATGCATAATGTCAGACTATCATAACCACATAGCCAAGGCCTCGTGCCAAGACTACAAATAATATTTTGCCAAAGCCTTGTGCCAAGACACTGGTTTGTCTCATGAGACCTACCGATGCATCGAGGAGCAATAGCGGGCTCCACCCGTCACATATTAAGTCCAATGCATTCCCATATGAAAAGGTTTAAACATAACATAAACATTTGTATTAAAACTAGCATATGAAATGTCAATACTTTCACCATAAACCATGAATGGTATAAAAATAGCACATTCACAGTCAAACATATCACAAAACCTTCAGTACAACATAAAAGTTTTGTATCATAATAAATCAACTTCACATAAGCATAAAATCCAACAAAGGATATTGACATAGATGAAATCAAAACTCTTTTTAGAGAAATATCTCTTTTTATTTTGAAATCATTTAAGAGCCATACAAAATAAAACATTTTCTTTGAAAATATTCTTATAAGATTGTAAGGAAAGCTTTGAAGATTTTATAACCGCGGAAATTAGCCGCACCCGCCGTATAAGTTAAAAAAACATTCTTACCTTAATTCTGTCGAAAAGGTTAAAAAGGACCTTGTTTTGAAAATGACAGAAATATTCCTCTTATAAAAATTCAAACAAGGGTATAAATGACTTTAACCCATATTCTTGTAATTAATAAAAAAATTTTGAAATACATTTTTAAGAAAACATGGATGTGGATGATAAAGAGATCCCAGTAGATTATTACATATAAACAACCTCGGATAATGAAGAGATTGTGAAATAACCCTTACCTTGTACTTTTCCTTAGTTAGGGTATGTTAACCTACTGTATAATGGTGAAATAATTGTTATTAAATTATACAATAATCATATACATTCATATGATATCATATATGATCTTTTAACCTTGATTTGTTAATAATATCTTAGAATTATCGTCATTTCGGCTGTTAACGGGTTCATTTTAATTTATATTCTTTGTTATGTGAGCCATATTAGTTATTAATCGGATGTATATTATTCATATCTAGAATGATATCAAGTCCTTAGACATCATTTTTAAATCATCAAATGATAATTATACTTGAATGGATACGATGGAGAATGAATCTCATCGCGTTTGTGGAGACGGTAGTCCGTACGTACGCACGAGCGAAAATATCATTCTTTTGATATTAAAATAATATATAAATGGATGTCATATCATATATACAGAATAATTAACATGTTATATTTATTATTTACATGAGTTGCACATCATTATTATACCCATCCAAATAATAATATATTGAATAACAATTACACCACAACGTGGAGACGGTAAGCCGTACGTACGCACGTATGGTGACATGTTATTCAAAGGGTGGATAGAATACTGAATATGGTTGTACCATATTTATAATAACATCACAGTATATGTGAGATACTGGAGTTATTATTTTAGAATGGTAAGAACAAAGAAAGAAGAAGTGGAAGAAGAAAGGAACTTGAAAAGGGGTGGTGAAAACATTACCTCTTCTTCGGGTTCTTCCTTTTGATTTGATCAAAAGGGCTCCTTAGGTTGGCTTTATGATCAAACTAAGGCCTCTAGGTTGTAGTGAGGGAAGTTGGGAGAGTATTTGGGCAGGGTTTGGACGAGCCAAGTGGCTTGAGAGGTGTGAGGAATGAGTAGAAGTTGTCTCCTTTTATAAGGGAGAGGAGGGGCTCTTTAGGAAAGAGTGAAAGTATTACTTTATAATATAATTATATTCGGTTTATAATGGTCCAACAATCATTGAGGTCGAAGATAAGATGACTAATTTTCTAAATAACATCAACCAATAAGAATTGGACAGGTTTTAGATAATATTTTAATCATTATAATCTTATTTATTTAAATGATTTATTAATGAGGTAAACATTGCATCATTATTGTGTCATTAATAATTTAAATTATTTGATGTCTAAAAATTATAAATAAAATATCATTATGTATGAAATAGTTTTATCTTTCTAATGAATATTTATAATTGAAAATAAAACATGTATAACCCTATGTAAAAATTGTTCTTCTAAAAGATGTAAGCTTATGCCATTTTTATTTTTATTTTAACTTTATTAATATAATGTGTCCCTACCACATACAAGTGGCTCTAAGGGGTCCCCAAATCGACCCAAGGATGCCCATGGTCGGGTATGTGTCCACCAATAAGGTTAGGACACGTTTTAGGGTAAATTTTTATTATTATAATATTCTTTTTTAACCCTTATTTACCGGATTTACCCTTTAACCATGGTAAATAAAATATTTACCGCAGTAATTATTCAAAATGTGTAAAAATAAAAGTTACCTATTTACAAAAATTGAACATCCTGATTCCAAATATGGAATCCATTTTCCTAAATTCAAAACACATAAGTGGAAGAAATTAATTTAAAATTAATTCCCGCTGTCAAAACAAAAAGCGTGTTTTTAAGAGAAAATAACTATCAAAAGATTGACACTTGTTTATGTTCGGTTTAATTGTAAAATTATGTCCAATGACCAACATTATATTAAATGGTAAAAATATATTCTAAATATACATTAAAACTACTAAAATTCATAATTTATCACTATTAATTATTTTTATTAAAAAAGTTGTTTTTAATTAAAATTTAGTAATTTTCACTATTCATCAAAATATGAAAGTTATCCGAAAAGTACCAAAATTTCACCTTAGGCTAAATTAGATATTCCGAATCCAAAAATGAAGTCCATTTTGAAATATAAAATATATATAATTTTTAAAAAGTAGGTATTACTATTCATAACGGCTAGTTTGATTGGTTGTTAGAACTCGGTGTTGCGTACAACACACGCTATCACATTAATCAAAGAGAAGCGTACCGTAGAAGCTTGGGATGTTTCATTTTAATTTTTTTTTTGATGTCCCCCTTTACTCAAAAAGTTTAAAATATTTTATTTAAAATGGGTTCACTATTAAAAGTTGGTAAAAGTGCAATACTAAAAATGAATTGGTCTTACATTATGTCTAAGAAACTCATAATATGGATTCTAAAATTATAAGGATTATATAAAGTATAAAATTTAGTTAATACTATTCATAACCTCTTTTGAACAGCTTGTTTGGTAAGTCATGGTGTGCTTGAACTCGGTGTTGCGTGTAGTGCAAGTTATTGTATTATTTTAAAGAAATAACACGCTATGAAATCTTGGGGTGTTACATAAGAATAATAATTTATTCGACAAAACACGCATAAGAACAAAAAGTTATAAACACCCGAATAACAAGTAGCAATGAAATATTACTACTAAGAAGCTAAGAAAATGACCATATATGATATCCTAAAAATAACTATGATTCTGGAATAAGTAAATAACATTATTTAAATCATTATACAGGAGGTTCGGACACTTACGAAGGAAAACGGACCTAAGGTAAGGGAAATATCACAATCTCATTTTTATCTGAGATTGTTTATACTTTAGTATTTACTGGGGTGTATTTTATCATCCACATCCATGTTTCCTCAATATGTAATATTATTTCCATTCACCTACAATTGTTTAAATCCTATTTTACCCTTTGGCGAGTTTTTAGTAAAAGATATGAAAGGAATCTTTTGTCGTTTTTCGTACGAGATACTTTTTTGACTTTTCCGACAAAAGTACGAGAAGAATGTTTTTTTAACTTATACGGAATGAATGGATTTTTAAAACATTATTTCCAAGAAGATTCCTTTACAAGTTTTCAAGTTTATTTTTAATCAACTTCTTTTAGTTTAAAATTGTAAGACATGTTAAGAAAGGAAAATGTTTTTGAAGTAGAAAGGATATTTTTTTCAAGAATAGAGTTCAAGTGTTTTATCAAAATTATTTTCCATCTAAGATAATAAAGGGTTCTGTTTATATCCCTATTACTACATGGATTTGATTATGTTGTGATGGAAATATTTTTATGAATTCCTTTATCTTATATGAATTGTTTTATGATGTCATGTTGTTTAAGAATCCCATTTTTATTACATGGGTTATGATATGATGTATGGTTTATGATTTTGCGGCACACATAAGGATGGTATCATTATGAGATGGGTGGGACCTATATCTATCTCCAATGAATTGGGTAAAGATTTTATATCTCATGAGATAGATATGGCAGGAACGGTAGGTTATATCGGTTCAGTGAAACAGGACTGAAACGAGGAGTGAACTCGGTTCAGAAATGGAATTTGTCCACTAAGATAGTCTTGGAAATGAGTCTTGACTAATAAGAAATGATTCTCTATGATTATGTGTGTATTCCACAAAGTTTCATGTTTTATGCTATGATTATTGGGATTACATTTCACTACTATGATATATCCCATGTTATGAAATTATGCTCTCTTTTGCAGGTTATGATTTCCAAAAGTTATGTTCTCATGAATATGATGTGATTGATATTTCTTTTGTTTACCCTTACTGAGCATTTGAGCTCACCCTTTGGTATGTTTTCATTCCCCAGGTCAGGAAGAAGGTTATTAAGTAAGATATTCAAAAGGGACTATAGATATGATGAAATAAATGGGAGACAGTGTAGACACTTTATGAACCAGTTGTTTATGTTTCCCAGTTTCTAAAGACACTATACCAATAAGGTCCTTTCGTGGTTTTGTTATATGTTGTAATAAGTATGCTTCAATTTTGAAGTATTAACAATGTATGTAAATAATGGGTCGTTATAGTTGGTATCAGAGGAAAGGTATAGTCAACCTTTGGAAACTAGGATGTGAAAGCCTTAGTAAGAACACTAAGGATAAGTCTAAGCATAGAACACAATCTTAGTATTTTAGAAATGGCCATGAATAACCTAGGATAAAACCTTAAGTGTGAAATCTTATTCTTGATTATGTGGTTTTCCTATTATAATTAGTGTTTCTCACACTATTCTTCTTGGTTTTAGTCAATGGCTGGAACCCGAAGGAGTCGTGTTAATGCGGAATATGATGGGCAATGCAATGATTGTCCCCCTGAGCAACCAAATGTTATGGGAGCTGGAATGCAAAATCTTGTAGCCATGCTCACACAACTTTATCAAGCTATGAATCATGCAGGACTTCCAAACGAGCAATGGAAGGAGCAACATTCTGTTGAATCCTTCATGAGACAGCGTCCACCTTCTTTCAGCAGGTCTACTGATCCATTAGTTGCTGAACAATGGATTAGTACTACTGAAAAGATATTTTCAGTTCTTCAATGTTCTGAGCATGATAAAGTCATCTTAGCAGTGTATCGTTTGGAAGGTGATGCTGATCAATGGTGGAATCTTATTAAGAATACGAGGCAAAGGGATGAAATTGAGTCCATGGAATGGGACGAGTTCAAGAACATATTTTTCAATAAGTACTTCCCTCGTATTCTCCGAACAAAGATGGAGAAAGAGTTTCTTGAACTAAAGCAAAAGGATGATGAATCTGTTGGTACCTATGAAGCAAATTTTACAATACTTTCAAGGTATGCTTCTGGTATTATTATCCAACCTGAGAGTAAGATCGATCGATTCTTTAGTGGCTTAAAACCAAGTCTTCGAAGGGCGTTAGCCATAAGGGACTTTAATAGCTATGAGGAAATCGTTCGATGTGCTCTCAAAGTTGAGATGGAGATTGGAGTAACCCATCAGTCATATGGGTTTGATAAGAAGAGGAAAATGGAATTCAAAGGAAAATCTAAAGAGCACACTGAAAAGAAGATGAGCTTTCCCTTATGCTCAATATGTGGAAAGAAACATGGAGGGAGTTGTCTTAAAGGGACATGTAAATGTTTCAAATGTGGAAAAGAAGGTCATCGGGCATTTGAATGCCGCGATGATGGGAAGAAGATGTCTAATGATGCAAACAAAGGAAGGGATACACAGAATGAACCTACTACACTTCAATGTTTCAAGTGCAAGGATATGGGGAATTATTCCAATAAATTCCCTAATACAAGGGTTGATGATGATGGTCGACGTCAACAAACTATTAAGGCTAAAGACAAAGGAAAGTCACATGCAATTTATATCAGCGATGTGTAGTACGATAACGATGTGGTGAAAGGTACACTTACCATCCACTCTAAAGTAGAAAATGTTTTATTTGATTATGGATCCACCCACTCTTTTATTTATGAAGAATTTTCTAAGGGTATCACCGTATTACCTCCACAATTAGATGTTGAGATAGCTGTGGCAACACCTAATGGCACAACGGTCGCATCAAAAGTTAATAATTCTTCTCCGATCGAAGTTTGTGGGAAAGTGCTTCCTGCAAATCTTGTGATCCTTCCTATAGTGGAATTTTATGTGATTCATAGCATGAATTTACTTTCTTTATATGGAGATCATATCAATTGCCAAAGAAGGGAAGTCACATTTCATATTCTAGATCAATTTATGATCGTCTATCAATGCAAGGATGAACATAACCTTCCAGTGGAAATTCCCTCTACCTTATGGGTCTTGATTCCACTAAATGATGGTTATTTATCTCAAATGGTTGGTGAGAAACTCACGATTAAAAATATGCCCATTTTACGGGAGTTTGATGATGTCTTTCCGGAGGAATTACCGGGTCTTCCACCAAATCGTGAAGTTGAGTTTTCAATAGAACTCGTACCAGGTGCTTTTCCTATTTCAAAGACACCTTATAGAATGGCCTCAATTGAGTTTCAGGAATTGAAGAAGCAACTCCAAGAGAATCTTGATAAAGGATTCATACGCCCTAGTGCGTCACCTTGGGGAGCACCTATTCTATTTGTTAAGAAGAAAGATGTATCAATGAGACTTTGCATTGATTATCGAGAACTTAACAAGATCACTATCAAGAACAAATATCCTCTCCCGCGCATTGATGACCTATTAGACCAACTACGTGGAGCTCAATACTTTTCCAAGATTTATCTTCGTTCAGGGTATCATCAATTAAGGGTCAAAAGGGAGGATATACCAAAGACGGCTTTCCGTACAAGTTATGGACACTATGAATTTATAGTGATGCCATTTGGTCTTACTAATGCCCCTGCTATCTTCATGGATATGATGAATAGAGTCTTTAGAGACTATCTTGATCAATTTGTGGTTGTCTTTATAGACGATATTCTGGTCTATTCAAAGAGCAAGGAAGAACATGATGATCACTTGAGAATTATATTGAAGACCCTGAGAAAGGAGAAGCTTTATGCCAAATTTACCATGTGTGAATTTTGGCTTAAAAAAGTTTCATTTTTGGGTCACATAATCTCAAAAGAGGGGATATCTGTGGATCCAGAAAAAATAGAGGTTATTGAAAGATGGTCGAGACCAACAACAGTAATTGAGATCCGAAGTTTTCTTGGTTTGGCTGGATATTATCCAAGTTTTGTGAAAGATTTTTCACAATTATCTAATCCACTCACCAAGTTTACTCAGAAAGGAGTTAAGTTTTTTTGGACGGAAGAATGTGAAGAGAATTTCAAGGAGTTGAAAAGAAGGTTATCCAATGCACCTGTGCTCACACTGCCTTGTAGTAGAGAAAGGTTTGTGATCTATAATTATGCACCCAAGAAGGTATTGGGGTGTGTTCTTATGCAAAATGATATGGTGATAGCTTATGCCTCACGATAGTTGAAAATCCATGAGAAAAATTACCCAACACATGATTTGGAGTTAGCTGCGGTAATCTTTGCATTAAAGATTTGGAGGCATTATCTTTATGGAGAAAGGTGTGACATTTATACTGATCATAAAAGTTTAAAGTATATTTTCACACAAAAGGAGCTGAATATGCGTCAAAGAATATGGTTGGAGCTGATTAAGGATTATGACTGCTCAATCCATTACCACCCTGGGAAAGCAAACAAGGTGGCAGATGCATTAAGTCGACAAGACCATGCCAGTTTATCCATGATAAGGATCACAAAAGATCCAATATTTATGGATTTAGAAAGGATGGATCTTGGAATTATAATGGAAGGGGAAAAATCTTATCTTTCTCAAATGAATGTTCAACCATCTATACATGTGAAGATTAAATAGGCACAGAAAGAAGATGTCGAGTTACAAAAGAAGGTGAGAAATGTTCCTGAATTCAACCTTGATTGTGATGGGATAATAAAGTTCAGGAATCAGGTTTGTGTTCCTCCCATCCCCGAATTAAAGAAGGAGCTACTGGATGAGGCTCATAGTTCTTCATTCTCTATTCATCCTAGAAGCACGAAGATTTATAGGGACCTGAAAGAGTACTTCTGGTGGGATGGCATGAAAAGAGATGTTGCTGAATATGTCTCTCGATGCTTGGTTTGTCAGCAAGATAAATCTGAGAGACAGAAGTCTAAGGGGATGTTACAACCATTACCCATACCCGAATGGAAATGGGAAAACATCACTATGGACTTTGTCACAGGACTTCCTAAAACATCCAAAGGCAATAATGCTATCTGGGTCATAGTTGATCGTCTTACCAAGTCTGCACACTTCATTGCTATTAGAGAGGATTTCTCTCTGGATCAGCTTGCCAGGATATATGTAAAGGAAGTGGTAAGATTGCATGGAGTACCACTTTATATTATATCTGATCGGGATCCGAGATTTACCTTGATGTTCTGGAGAAGTCTTCAGCATACTCTGGATACAGAGTTGAGTTTCAGCACAGTTTATCATCCTCAGATAGACGGTCAGTCTGAGAGAACAATTCAAACTCTAGAAGATATGTTGAGAGCTTGCTCTATGGATTTAAAAGGTGGTTGGGATCAACACCTACCTTTGGTGGAATTTTCTTATAATAATAGATTTCACTCCAGTATTCAAATGGCTCCTTATGAAGCTCTCTATAGAAAGAAATGCAGGAATCCAACTTGCTGGGATGAAGTTGGGGAAAGAAAGCTATTAGGACCTGATCTCATTGATGAAATGGCAGAAAAGGTCAGATCTATTCAACAACACATAAGAGCAGCTCAGAGTCGACAGAAAAGTTATGCCGACAACCGAAGAAAAGTCCTAGAGTTTGAAGTGGGTGATAAAGTGTTCTTACGAATATCTTCCTGGAAGAGAGTCATGAGATTTGGAAAGAAGGGGAAGTTGAGCCCTAGACATATCGGTCCTTTCGAAATACTGGATCGTGTTGGGAAGGTAGCTTACCGATTGACACTTCCACCGAATCTCTCTCAAGTTCACGATGTGTTCTATGTATCTCTCCTGAGAAAGTACATACCTGATCCTTCACATGTACTTAGCTCAGAAGTTGTACCGCTGGAGCAAGATCTTTCTTTTGAAGAACAACCGATAGAGATTCTGGATCGTAGAGAAAAAGTCCTACGAAACAAGACCACTCGATTGGTGAAAGTTTTATGGAGGAACCACCAATTAGAAGAAGCTACATGGGAGCTTGAGGATATGATGAGGGAGAGGTATCCTCATCTGTTTGTTACAAAGTGACGAATTTCGAGGGCGAAATTTATTTTAAGGGGGGTAGAATGTAACACCCGAGACTTTTATGTTATATAAATCATCAAAGGAATCTTGCTTGGCTTGCTTTACACAAAATCGCTACCTTCCTCGATAGCTTGCGTCGTACGCAATACCGAGTTTCACTAAACAACGATATGCTATTAAAATATTATTAAAACTTGCCGTTATGAATAGTAATAACCACTTTTTGAAATTTTATAAATTTTATTTTTCAAAATGGACATCATTTTTTGATTCGGAATACCGAAATTAGCCTAGGGTGAAATTTTGGTATTTTTCTGAAAACTTTCAATTTTTGATGAATAGTGAAACCACTAAGTGGTAGTTAAAAAACTGATTTTTTCATAAAACTTAATTTTACCACTACTGTGAGTGGAATTTCAAAAATTCGAGAGACACGGTTGATGTCAGTAAGTAAAATGTGGTTCAATGAGATGAAAATAATTTTTGGGTGAATAGTAACTTTTTACTTTTTTTTACCACGGTTAAAAGTAAATAGGGTAATTAAGGGTAAAAATAATATTATTATTACCCTAACACAAGTCCTAATCCTATTGGATAAGTTTAATTCGACCAAAAACAAACTTATGAATAAAATATGACCATTTAGGCCCACTTGGATTAGATTAGGACATTTATTATTAATTTATTTAAAGAAGGGTTAAAATAGTTAAAATCAAAGTTTAATAAGTAAATAATTGTTAATATAAGGTTATACATTAGATAAATTTGACTATAAATATTCATTAGAAAGATAATCAGATTTCATACATAATGGTATTTTATTTGTAATTTTTAGACATTAAATAATTGAATTTATTTATGACACAATGATGATGCATTAATTATCTTATTAATGAAAGATTGACATAATTGATGTTATAAACACCAAAATAAATGTAATTTGAGACTTTTTATGAATTCCACTAATTTTATAGGTTACTATGACATGTCAGTATTGATTTAATTAACTTTTTTCGAACTAATCATTCTGTTATGATTTTCACAAAAATCAATTACTAAATAGTGTCAAAATTGACATAAAATAGTTTTTAAAACAAATATTATATTAGTAATTGTTATTTTATTCCTAAAAATCTAATGTTAGGCCAGATGACTTAGATAAGGTTATATATATTAATAATAAACAACTTGGGGTTCGTTTGGCTTCTTATAGTAAGTTTATTAACCTTATAGTATAAGAACACAAGAAGACACGGTAAAAGTAAAATTATTTAACTTAATGTTAAATCTAAATGATAAGGTTAAAATAGGAACCTAAACTTTTCTAAATTCTATTGGATGAGAGTATTTCGACCCATCCCCACCTTATCTTCGAAATATATCAATTTGGAGCTATTTAAAACCGAACATGACTTTATAATAAAATAATATTTTTAGTTTTCCAAAGGTGCCCCTCTCCTCCCTTATAAAAGGGAACCTCCTCCCCCTCTTCCTCACACCACTTTGAGCCTTCAATCTCGGCCAACCCCTGAAAACTCCTCCTCTCCACTTTCCTAGAGAAATCCTAGAGGTCCTGGTCTTCTTCAAAGACCAATTTTAGTGCCCTAAAAGAAGGTCTCAAAGAAGCACTTCAAAGAAGAGGTAATGTCTGTTACCGATTCTTTCATCTTTATTTCTTCTTCCACTTCTTCTTATTTAGTTGTTTCATTATGAAGTAATAACATCAGTATCACTAATATAATGATATGTTATTATAAGTATGAAACAACCCTATTTCACCATCTATCCATCCTACGGAAAAAGAAATCACCGCGCGTGCGTACGTACGGAATACCGTCTCCACGCCGTGGTGTAATCTATTTTCCACCACCACCTTACTTGGACGGTTATAATGGTGTAAATAATGACTATATATGACTATTATAAAGTGATACTAATTATTAAATAGTATACATACACTCCAATACAATTCCACGATCATAGGAACGATATCATCACTCGTGCGTACGTACGGAATACCGTCTCCACGATGTGATGCGACTCGTTCTACATGATCTTCATTTCATAATGATTATATAAATGAATTGAATGAATGAATATGATATATATTACACTAATACCATTCTGGAAATGAGGTATCTATAACCTAAAGATAAGAATAAGAATTTATTCGACAAAACACACATATGAACAAAAAGTTATAAACACCCGAATAACAAGTAGCAATGAAATATTAAGCTAAGAAAATGACCATATATGATATCATAAAAATAAGTATGATTCTGGAATAAGTCAATAACATTATTTAAATAATTATACAGGAGGTTCGGACACTTACGAAGCAAAACGGACCTAAGGTAAGGGAAATATCACAATCTCATTTTTATCTGAGATTGTTTATACTTTAGTATTTACTGGGGTGTATTTTATCATCCACATCCATGTTTCCTCAATATGTAATATTATTTCCATTCACCTAAAATTTTTTAAATCCTATTTTACCCTTCGGCGAGTTTTTAGTAAAATATATGAAAGGAATCTTTTGTCATTTTTCGTACGAGGTACTTTTTTGACTTTTCCGACAAAAGTTCGAGAAGAATGTTTTTTTAACTTATACGGCATGAATTGATTTTTAAAACATTATTTCCAAGAAGCTTACTTTACAAGTTTTCAAGTTTATTTTTAATCAACTTATTTTAGTTTAAAATTGTAAGACATGTTAAGAAAGGAAACTGTTTTTGAAGTAGAAAGGATATTTTCCTCAAGAATGGAGTACAAGTGTTTTATCAAAATTATTTTCCATCTAAGATAATAAAGGGTTCTGTTTCTATCCCTATTATTACATGGATTTGATTATGTTGTGATGGAAATATTTTTATGAATTCCTTTATCTTATATGAATTGTTTTATGATGTCATGTTGTTTAAGAATCCCATTTTTATTACATGGGTTATGCTATGATGTATGGTTTATGATTTTGTGGCACACATAAGAATGGTATCATTATGAGATGGGTGGTACCTATATCTCCATCCAATTCATTGGGTAAAGATTTTATATCTAATGAGATAGACATGGTAGGAACGGTAGGTTATACCGGTTCAGTGAAACAGGACTGAAACGAGGAGTAAACTCGGTTCAGAAATGGACTTTGTCCACTAAGATAGTCTTGGCAATGAGTCTTGACTAATAAGAAATGATTCTCTACGATTATGTGTGTATGACACAAAGTTTCATGTTTTAATTTATGATTATTGGGATTACATTTCACTACTATGATTTATCCCATGTTATGAAATTATGCTCTCTTTTGCAGGTTAAGATTTCCAAAAGTTATGTTCTTATGAATATGATGTGATTGATATTTCTTTTGTTTAACCTTAGTGAGAATTTGAGCTCACCCTTTCATATGTTTTCATTCCCCAGGTCAGGAAGAAGGTTATTAAGTAAGATATGCCAAAAGGGACTATAGATATGATGAAATAAATGGGAGATAGTGTAGACGCTTTATGAACCAGTTGTTTATGTTTCCCAGTTTCTAAAGACACTATACCTATACGGTCCTTTCGTGGTTTTGTTATATGTTGTAATAAGTATGCTTCAATTTTGAAGTATTAACAATGTATGTAAAGTATGGGTCGTTATAATTATAAATCAGGTCTTCCGCTTTTCATATGTTAGGGAATTATCACAAATTACCCCACACACACCCAAGGCAAGGAGAGAAACTCATCTCATATAAAATAGGGTTCATACATCACATTATAAAGAAAAACAATAAAAGAAAAACTCAAAAAAAAACTCTTGGTATTGAGAAGTCATTTGCATCTATCACTCCCAAATACTCTTATAATGGACACCATATCTCCACAAAACAAATACCAAAGGAATGGTTATTCCATAAAGAACCTTCTCTCGATTATCCTAGATCTCTACTAGCCACTCCACAAATATCGCGTCATCCTCAATATCCATATATCCCCAGTTGATGACATGGAAGTCATCATAAATATTCTGATGAAGCTGAGAGATGCGGAAGATGTTGTGAATCCTTTAAAACTGAGGTGGTAATGCCAAATCGTATGCCACCTTTGTAACTATCTCTAACTCCTAAAAGTGTCTAACTAACTTGGGATAAATCCTAATCCCTCTTCCAAACCAATGTTACCCACATAAATGATATAACTTTAGGAAAATTTGGTCCCCAACCTAGAACTCCAAGGGACACCTCCTCTGATAGAAACAAGACTTTTTCCGGTCCTATGATGCTTTCATCCTCTCACAAACATGCTGAACCTTCTTGCACATGCTCTACACCCCATTAGGACCAGGAATAGGTATTTCTCTAACCTCCATCCATAACAACATTGAAAAAAATGGTCATCCATACAAATCCTCAAATGGGTCCATGTCAATGGAAGAGTGATAGTTATTATCATAAGAAACATTGACCAAGGGAAGGTGTTATACCCAAAATACACCAAAGTCTTGGATGAAGCTGACAAAAAATCCTCTTATGTCTAGATAATCTATTATATCCACCCATATCTCTGAAGTTTTAAAGAGGTATTGAAGTGTAACTGGGTGGAAAAACCATGCTGCAATCCCCTCCAGACACATGAGTTTAATAGTGAATCTTGATCTGAGACAATAGACTATGGAACTCAATGGGACTATACCACTTCATAGACATACTTATTATCCAAATAATCTAATACCATTGACTCCTTGATCACTAATAAGTGGGCATATTTCATAAACTAATCCACTATCACAACAATAGCATCACAACCTCCCTAAGAGTTGGGTATCCTAGTGAATAAATCCATTGAGATGTCATCCAATTTATACTCAACAACATCCAAGTGATGTAAAAATCTATGATAGACGTGATGCTTGGACTTTACTTACTGGTAAACCAAGCACTTCACCAAAAACTCCTCCACGACCCATTTTTCCCAGGACACCAAAACTGTATCCTCAAGCTGTAACACCCCATGATTTTACGAAAAATATTATTTTTAATTTTATTAATGTCTTGTGTTGTATGCTACAACAAAAGGAGCTTGGACAACACGCATCCCTGACTTGGCTTGCATTACACGCAAGCGCGACCTTCCACGATAGCATGTGTTGTACGCAATACCAAGTTTCGCTAAACAACGATATGCTATTAAAATATTATTAAAACTAGCCGTTATGAATAGTAATAACCACTTTTTGAAATTTTGTAATTTTTTTTTCAAAATGGACTTCATTTTTGGATTCGGAATATCGAAATTATCTTAGGGTTAAATTTTTGTACTTTTCGGATAACTTTCATATTCTGATGAATAGTGAAAATTACTAAATTTTAATTAAAAACAACTTTTTTAATCGAAATAATTAATAGTGATAAATTATTAATTTTAGTGGTTTTAAAGTATATTTAGAATATATATTTACAATTTAATACAATGTTGGTCATTGGATGTAATTTCACATTTAAACTAGACATAAACAAGTGTTAATCTTTTGATAGTTATTATCTCTTAAGAACACGCTATTTGTGTTGACGATGAGAATTAATTTTTAAATTAATTAATGCAAATGATATGTTTTTAATTTGTTAAAATAGACATCATTTTTTAGTTCATAATATCAAATATTCCTTAGGCCTAATTTTTGGTATTTTTCTGGAAACTTTCATTTTTTGATGAATAGTGAAACCTCTAAGTGGTAGTTAAAAAAAATGAATTTTTCATAAAACTTAATTTTACCACTTCTGTGAGTGAAATTTCAAAAATCTGAGGGACACAGTTGATGTCAGTAAGTAAAATGTGGTTCAATGAGATGAAAATAATTTTTGGTGAATTTTTACCACGGTTAAAAGTAAATAGGGTAATTAAGGGTAAAAATGATATTATTATTACCCTAACACATGTCCTAATTCTATTGGATAAGATTAATTCGACCAAAAACAACCTTAGGAATAAAATATGACCATTTAGGCCCACTTGGATTAGATTAGGACATTTATTATTATTTAATTCAAAGAAAAGTTAAAAAAATTAAAATCAAAGTTTATTTACTAAAAGATTTTTAATATAGGGTTATACATAAGATAAATTAGATTGTAAATATTAATTAGAAATATAATACGATTTCCTACATAATGATATTTTATTTATAATTTTATACATTAAATAAATTAATTTATTTATGACACAATGATGATGCAGTAATTACCAGAATAGTGAAAAATTAGAATAATTGATATTATAAATACCCAAATAAATATAATTTCAGAATTTTTATAAATTACACTAATTTTCTAGGTTAATATGGCATGTTAGTATTGATTTAATTAACTTTGGTCGAAGTAATCATTTTGTTATGAGTTTCACAAAAATCAACTATTGAATATTTTCAAAATTGACATAAAATAATTTTTAAAACAAATATTATATTATTGATTGTTATTTTATTCCTAAAAATATAAGGTTTGGCCAAGATACTTATATCATGATATTTGTATCATTAATGGACCACTTGGGGGTCTCTTGGATGTATATGGTACGTTTATTAACTATATAATATAAAAATATACAGTGTCATGGTAAATGTCAATCTAATTAACTAAGAGTTAAAACTAAAATATAAGGTTAGTATAATGACATAAACTTGTCTAAATTCTATTGGATGAGAGGGTTTCGACCCATCCCCATCTTATCTTCGAAATAAATCAATTTTTAGCTATTTAAAATCGAATTTGGCTTTAGAATAAAATAATATTTTTGTTATTCCAAAGGTGCCCCTCTCCTCCCTTATAAAAGGGCACATCCTCCCCCTCTTCCTCACACCACTTTGAGCCTTCATGCTCGGCCAACCCCTGCCAAATTATCTTCTTCACTTACCTATAAACATCCTATAGGTTCTGGTCTACTTTAAAGACCAATCTTAGTGCCCTAATAGGAGGTTTCAAAGAGGAGTATCGAAGAAGAGGTAATTTCTTCTCCCGATTATTTCAGGCTTCTTTCTTCTTCAACTTCTTCTTGTTTAGTTGTTTCATTATAAATTAATAACATCAGTATCAATAATATACTGATTTGTCATTATAAATATGAAACAACCCCATTTCACCTTCTATCCATCCTACGGAAAACAAAATCACCGCATGTGCGTACGTACGGAATACCGTCTCCACGCCGTGGTGTAATATGTTTTTCCACCAACACATTACATGGATGGGTATAATGGTGTAAAGAATAACTATACATAGTTATTATAACATCATACTGATTCTGATATATTGTATCATCCACTCCAATTCAATTCAATAATTATGGAAATGATATCATCGCTCGTGCGTACGTACGGACTACCGTCTCCACGACGCGATGAGATTCATTCTCCACGTTAACCATTCATGAATGATTATAAAGTATGTATAATAAGTAATAATGAAATATATTACATAATAATGATACTGGATTTATGTGTATATATATGTATTTAATATACTTAATTCCATTCAACTCAATAAGGAAACGAAAACAGCGTTCATGAGTACGTACGGCCTACCGTCTCCATGAACGATGTATTTATTTCCATTTATTGATTTATTATATATATGTATATTCTGAATATATATTATATATAAATCATGTTTTATATTCTGGAATTATGAAATCGTGATCTATGTAATCATATGAATAATTACAAGTCAAAACACGGACGGCAAATGAAACGATTTTACCCAAAAAACTCTTTAACATGGAATTTACAAAAGAACGGGTAATATAAAGTCATAAGTGAACCATATATGATATCATAACAATGAATATGATTCTGTAATAAGTCAATGACATTATTTAAATCATTATACAGGAGGTTCGGATACATACGAAGCATATCAGACATAAGGTAAGGGATAATTTTTCAAATCTCATTTTTATCCGAGATTGCATATTCGTAAATATTTACTGGGGTTATTTCTATCATCCATGTCCATGTTTTATAAAAGTTTTTTTCATGTCTGTTTAAAGTCCTTTTTACCCATTTTGACTTTTACTACATGGTATTTAAGTAATCTTTCTTTTGTTTACGCTACGAGGTACTTTTTAACTTTTCCGGAAAAAGTACGAAAAGAATGTTTTTTTACTTATACGGAACGAACGAATTTTTACGGTTTTATAAAGCCTTATTTTCATGAATATTCCTCTAAAATATTTCATGACTATTTTCAACAAAATCTCTTTCTTTTAAAATTGCATGACGTTTTGTGAAAAGAAATTGATTTTGAAGAAGAAAGGATATTTTACTCAAAAATTCATTTCAAGTGTTTTATCAAAATCATTTTCCATATAAGATGAAATTATTTCATATGTGTATGTTTCAAGTGTAATGTCTCTATGATTTAAATGGTTTCCATTTTCTTATTATGAAATGATATCCATTTATTCTATATGGCTTATGTGATGATGGGATGATGTTTATGAAACCCATTTTATTCATTGGGTTATTATGAAGGATGTA
The DNA here is from genome assembly GCA_963277665.1 of Viscum album. Lineage (NCBI taxonomy): Eukaryota > Viridiplantae > Streptophyta > Magnoliopsida > Santalales > Viscaceae > Viscum > Viscum album. The sequence goes on along the minus strand of OY728130.1, from coordinate 1,595,562,650 downwards.
TGTTTATTTTGTGGCACAAGTAAGAATGATTTCATTATGAGATGGGTGGGACCAATATCTCCCTCCAATGCATTGGGTAAAGATTTATATCTCATGAGATAGACATGGCTGGAATGGAAGGTTAAACCGGTTCAGTAAAACAGGACTGAAACGAGGAGTGAACTCGGTTCATAAATGGACTTTGTCCACTAAGATAGTCTTGGAAATGAGTCTTGACTAATAAGAAATGATTCTCTATGATTATGTGTGCATGCCACAAAGTTTCATGTTTTTTGTTATGATTATTGGGATTACATTTCACTACCATGATTTATCCCATGTTATGAAATTATGATCTCTTTTGCAGGGTAAGATTTCCAAATTGTTATGTTCTTATGAATATGATGTGATTGATATTTATTTTGTTTACCCTTACTGAGCATTTGAGCTCACCCTTTTATGTTTTTTTCCCTAGGATATAAATAAATGTTTTAGGTAAGGAAACAAAAAGTGGAAGATCTTTATGGGAGATTTTGAAGATCTTTCACCATGATTAGAAGATTACGTTCCAAGTTTCAAAAGACACTAAACTATTACGGTCCTTGTGTGTCTGTTTTTGTTCTGTATTAAGTATTCTGCAAAATTAATGTAATGTCCATGTACGTTAAGCTTAGGGTCTCTACGGTTGGTATCAGAGGAAAGGTTTTGTCAACCTTTGGAAACTAGGATACGAAAACATTAGTGAGATCCCTAGAGATATTTCTAAGGTATGTCTAGGGATGTCCCTAAGGATAAGTATACGTATAGGATATAGTCCTAGAACTACGGTAACGATCTTATAATTTAACCTAAAATGTTAGATATTGAAGGTACTCCCCATTTATTATATTGTTTTCCCTAGCGTGATTTTTACCTCTCACACTATTCTTTTTGGGTTTTAGATGATGGCTGGAACCCGAAGGAACCGTGTTGATCAATGTAATGGACAATGCAATGATTGTCCTCCTGAACAAACAAATGTTATTGGAGATGGAGTGAAAAATCTTATTTCTATACTTACAGAAGATATGAATCGTTCTGGACTTCCAAATGTGCAGAGAAGGGAACAATATTCTATTGAGTCCTTCATGAGGCAACGTCCACCTTCTTTCAGTGGGTCTTCTGATCCACTTGTTGCTGAACAATGGATCAGTACTACTGAAAAGATATTTTCAGTTCTTCAATGTTCTGAACATGATAAAGTCATCTTAGTAGTATATCGTTTGGAAGGTGAAGCTGATCAATGGTGGAATCTTATCAAGAATACAAGGCCAAGAGACGAAATTGAGTCCATGGAATGGGACGAGTTCAAGAATTTTTTTTTTTCAATAAGTACTTCCCTCGTATTCTTCAAAAAAAGGTGGAGAAGGAGTTTCTTGAACTAAAGAAAAAGGATGATGAATCTGTTGGTATATACGAAGCGAATTTTACAAGGCTTGCCAGGTATGCATCTGGATTTATCATCCAACCTGAAAGTAAAGTTGATCGATTCTTCAGTGGCTTAAAACCAAATCTTCGAAGGGCATTAGCTATAAGAGACTTCAATAGCTATGAATAAATTGTGCGTTTTTCTATCAAGGTAGAAATGGAAGTTGGTGTTACTTATCCATCTCATAGTTTTGAAAAGAAACGAAAGATGGAGTTCAAGAAGAAATCTCAGAATAATGGTGAAAAGAAGATGAATGTTTCCCTATGCTCAAAGTGTGGAAAGAAGCATGGTGGAGATTGTCTTAAAGGGACAATTAAATGTTTCAAATATGGAAAGGAAGGTCATCAGGCATTTGAATGCCGCAATGATTGGAAGAAGATGTCCACTGATGCAAACAAAGGAAGGGATACACAGAATGAACCTACTTCACTTCAATGCTTCAAGTGGAAGGAAATGGGGCATTATGCTAATAAATTCCCTAATCCAAGGGTTAGTGATGATCGACATGAGAAACCACTTAAGTCAAAGGACAAAGGGAAGTCACATGAGATCACTATTGGTGATGTTGAATATGACAACAATGTGGTGGAATGATTAAGTGTTTATGTAATGGGATTCCAAAATAATGTTGTACATAGTATCGTGGAATATTGGAATATTTATGTATTGGTATATTGTGGTTTTCAATGGTACCGGTAACCATGGAATGTGATTGAGATATTTTTGGAAAAAAAGATGATATGCGCATAATGAAAGGAAAACGAGAAAATGAAATGGTTGACCGTATTCATAAGCTCATGACTGATATAAGGAGAAGGTTATATCATTGTTTGAGTATATAGAATTTTTTGATTTTGGTATGTGGAAAGAGTTAACTTTTGACTACATTCATGTTTTCACTATGGTTCAATGGGTATTCATTCTTCAAGAGAATACATGATTAAGGTATTCACATGTTTGTAATTTGACCAACAAGACATATCTTATGATATATGGGGATCAACGATGGTATTAAATATCTAGTAATCATTTTCACTATATTATGAGAGTGGACTGCAGTATTATGGATAAGCCTAAAGATTGGAATGGATTATGTTGGAATAAGTTAGTATTGTTTAAAGATAGAATTTTTTTTGATATTATTGATGGGATGTTATAGTAATATAGTTGTAGAAAAAGGAGAACCTGCAGGATGGGCGACAACCCATCGCGTCGGACAAGGCTGTGGGAATCGAACCCACAACCGAAATGCGACTGGCCTTTATCGCCTACCACTGGCCTACAGGAAGTACCTGGTTAGTAGAAACTAGTTTTATTTTATTAAGCGGTATGATATATGAAGTATAAGTTCATTTTTGGAACCATATACGATTAATCTAACCATAAGATGGAATTATAACTTTTGCTAACCATTTGTTTGAAAGAGATGGAATGACCCATCATTATATCACATGATCTGCTAACACATCACGAATAACAAATTCTACTTCATTTCTTTAAGGAATGAAGTGGAAATTGTTCAATTCACGAACAACAGTGAGATTGTACCAAAATCATGTAAGTATTTCTTTTAATTCATCAACTTTAGGGAAATGATCTTGAAAACCAAAAATGTTGTCCTAGTTCCCTTATATCCGATGAATCAGATGGTACCTTAGATCATCAAAAATCTATAGCTTTGTGATTGTTGGCTTTTTCATAGCCATGTTCTCTACCACTCTCCATCAGAACCTGATTATTAGATTTTTCTTCTATATCCATATTTTCACCTATGTTCTCCTACATGGAAACCCAGTGATGAGTTAATTTGGGTAACCGTTACATTTCATACTTTAGTTTTTAAAGCCATGTTTTGGTATTACATTTTACGATGTGGGTTTCTATTAAAGAAACTTTCGAGTAGTAAACCATTTATAACCCCGACGAATTTCGAGGGCGAAATTCATTTTAAGGGGGGTAGAATGTAACACCCCAAGATTTTACGAAAAATATTCTTTTTAATTTCATTAATGTCTTCTGTTGTATGCTACACCAAAAGGAGCTTGCAGAACATGCATCCCTGACTTGGATTTCATTACACGCAAGCGCGACCTTCCACAATAGCGTGTGTTGTACGCAATACCATGTTTCGCTAAACAACGATATGCTATTAAAATATTATTAAAACTAGCCGTTATGAATATTAATAACCACTTTTTGAAATTTTGTAATTTTTTTTTTCAAAATGGACTTCATTTTTGGATTCGGAATATCGAAATTAGCTTAGGGTGAAATTTTGGTACTTTTCGGATAACTTTCATATTCTGATGAATAGTGAAAATTACTAAATTTTAATTCAAAACTACTTTTTTAATCCAAATAATTAATAATGATAAATTATTAATTTTAGTGGTTTTAAAGTATATTTAGAATATATTTTTACAATTTAATACAATGTTGGTCATTGGATGTAATTTCACATTTAAACCAGACATAAACAAGTGTCAATCTTTTGATAGTTATTATCTCTTTAGAACACGCTATTTGTGTTGACGATGGGAATAAATTTTTAAATTAATTAATGCAACTGATATTTTTTGAATTTGGAAAAATAGAAATCATTTTTGAGTTCATAATATCAAATATAGGTTAGGCCTAATTTTTGGTATTTTTCTGGAAACTTTCATTTTTTGATGAATAGTGAAACCACTAAGTGGTAGTTAAAAAAAATGAATTTTTCATAAAACATAATTTTACCGCTTCTGTGAGTGGAATTTCAAAAATCCGAGAGACAAGGTTGATGTCAGTATGTAAAATGTGGTTCAATGAGATGAAAATAATTTTTGGTGAATAATAAATTTTTATTTTTTTTACCACGGTTAAAAGTAAATAGGGTAATTAAGGGTAAAAATGATATTATTATTACCCTAACACATGTCCTAATTCTATTGGATAAGATTAATTCGACCAAAAACAACCTTAGGAATAAAATATGACCATTTAGGCCCACTTGGATTAGATTAGGACATTTATTATTATTTAATTCAAAGAAAAGTTAAAAAAATTAAAATCAAAGTTTATTTACTAAAAGATTTTTAATATAGGGTTATACATAAGATAAATTAGATTGTAAATATTAATTAGAAATATAATACGATTTCCTACATAATGATATTTTATTTATAATTTTATACATTAAATAAATTAATTTATTTATGACACAATGATGATGCAGTAATTACCAGAATAGTGAAAAATTAGAATAATTGATATTATAAATACCCAAATAAATATAATTTCAGAATTTTTATAAATTAAACTAATTTTCTAGGTTAATATGGCATGTTAGTATTGATTTAATTAACTTTGGTCGAAGTAATCATTTTGTTATGAGTTTCACAAAAATCAACTATTGAATATTGTCAAAATTGACATAAAATAATTTTTAAAACAAATATTATATTATTGATTGTTATTTTATTCCTAAAAATATAAGGTTTGGACAAGATACTTATATCATGATATTTGTATCATTAATGGACCACTTGGGGGTCTCTTGGATGTATATGGTACGTTTATTAACTATATAATATAAAAATATACAGTGTCATGGTAAATGTCAATCTAATTAACTAAGAGTTAAAACTAAAATATAAGGTTAGTATAATGACCTAAACTTGTCTAAATTCTATTGGATGAGAGGGTTTCGACCCATCCCCATCTTATCTTCGAAATAAATCAATTTTTAGCTATTTAAAATCGAATTTGGCTTTAGAATAAAATAATATTTTTGTTATTCCAAAGGTGCCCCTCTCCTCCCTTATAAAAGGGCACATCCTCCCCCTCTTCCTCACACCACTTTGAGCCTTCATGCTCGGCCAACCCCTACCAAATTATCTTCTTCACTTACCTATAAACATCCTATAGGTTCTGGTCTACTTTAAAGACCAATCTTAGTGCCCTAATAGGAGGTTTCAAAGAGGAGTATCGAAGAAGAGGTAATTTCTTCTCCCGATTATTTCAGGCTTCTTTCTTCTTCAACTTCTTCTTGTTTAGTTGTTTCATTATAAATTAATAACATCAGTATCAATAATATACTGATTTGTCATTATAAATATGAAACAACCCCATTTCACCTTCTATCCATCCTACGGAAAACAAAATCACCGCGTGTGCGTACGTACGGAATACCGTCTCCACGCCGTGGTGTAATATGTTTTTCCACCAACACATTACATGGATGGGTATAATGGTGTAAAGAATAACTATACATAGTTATTATAACATCATACTGATTCTGATATATTGTATCATCCACTCCAATTCAATTCAATAATTATGGAAATGATATCATCGCTCGTGCGTACGTACGGACTACCGTCTCCACGACGCGATGAGATTCATTCTCCACGTTAACCATTCATGAATGATTATAAAGTATGTATAATAAGTAATAATGAAATATATTACATAATAATGATACTGGATTTATGTGTATATATATGTATTTAATCTACTTAATTCCATTTAACTCAATAAGGAAACGAAAACAGCGTTCATGAGTACGTACGGCCTACCGTCTCCATGAACGATGTATTTATTTCCATTTATTGATTTATTATATATATGTATATTCTGAATATATATTATATATAAATCATGTTTTATATTCTGGAATTATGAAATCGTGATCTATGTAATCATATGAATAATTACAAGTCAAAACACGGACGGCAAATGAAACGATTTTACCCAAAACACTCTTTAACATGGAATTTACAAAAGAACGGGTAATATAAAGTCATAAGTGAACCATATATGATATCATAACAATGAATATGATTCTGTAATAAGTCAATGACATTATTTAAATCATTATACAGGAGGTTCGGATACATACGAAGCATATCAGACATAAGGTAAGGGATAATTTTTCAAATCTCATTTTTATCCGAGATTGCATATTCGTAAATATTTACTGGGGTTATTTCTATCATCCATGTCCATGTTTTATAAAAGTTTTTTTCATGTCTGTTTAAAGTCCTTTTTACCCATTTTGACTTTTACTACATGGTATTTAAGTAATCTTTCTTTTGTTTACGCTACGAGGTACTTTTTAACTTTTCCGGAAAAAGTACGAAAAGAATGTTTTTTTACTTATACGGAACGAACGAATTTTTACGGTTTTATAAAGCCTTATTTTCATGAATATTCCTCATAAATATTTCATGACTATTTTCAACAAAATCTCTTTCTTTTAAAATTGCATGACGTTTTGTGAAAAGAAATTGATTTTGAAGAAGAAAGGATATTTTACTCAAAAATTCATTTCAAGTGTTTTATCAAAATCATTTTCCATATAAGATGAAATTATTTCATATGTGTATGTTTCAAGTGTAATGTCTCTATGATTTAAATGGTTTCCATTTTCTTATTATGAAATGATATTCATTTATTCTATATGGCTTATGTGATGATGGGATGATGTTTATGAAACCCATTTTATTCATTGGGTTATTATGAAGGATGTATGTTTATTTTGTGGCACAAGTAAGAATGATTTCATTATGAGATGGGTGGGACCAATATCTCCCTCCAATGCATTGGGTAAAGATTTATATCTCATGAGATAGACATGGCTGGAATGGAAGGTTAAACCGGTTCAGTAAAACAGGACTGAAACGAGGAGTGAACTCGGTTCATAAATGGACTTTGTCCACTAAGATAGTCTTGGAAATGAGTCTTGACTAATAAGAAATGATTCTCTATGATTATGTGTGCATGCCACAAAGTTTCATGTTTTTTGTTATGATTATTGGGATTACATTTCACTACCATGATTTATCCCATGTTATGAAATTATGATCTCTTTTGCAGGGTAAGATTTCCAAATTGTTATGTTCTTATGAATATGATGTGATTGATATTTATTTTGTTTACCCTTACTGAGCATTTGAGCTCACCCTTTTATGTTTTTTTCCCTAGGATATAAATAAAGGTTTTAGGTAAGGAAACAAAAAGTGGAAGATCTTTATGGGAGATTTTGAAGATCTTTCACCATGATTAGAAGATTACGTTCCAAGTTTCAAAAGACACTAAACTATTACGGTCCTTGTGTGTCTGTTTTTGTTCTGTATTAAGTATTCTGCAAAATTAATGTAATGTCCATGTACGTTAAGCTTAGGGTCTCTACGGTTGGTATCAGAGGAAAGGTTTTGTCAACCTTTGGAAACTAGGATACGAAAACATTAGTGAGATCCCTAGAGATATTTCTAAGGTATGTCTAGGGATGTCCCTAAGGATAAGTATACGTATAGGATATAGTCCTAGAACTACGGTAACGATCTTATAATTTAACCTAAAATGTTAGATATTGAAGGTACTCCCCATTTATTATATTGTTTTCCCTAGCGTGATTTTTACCTCTCACACTATTCTTTTTGGGTTTTAGATGATGGCTGGAACCCGAAGGAACCGTGTTGATCAATGTAATGGACAATGCAATGATTGCCCTCCTGAACAAACAAATGTTATTGGAGATGGAGTGCAAAATCTTATTTCTATACTTATAGAAGACATGAATCGTTCTGGACTTCCAAATGTGCAGAGAAGGGAACAATATTCTATTGAGTCCTTCATGAGGCAACGTCCACCTTCTTTCAGTGGGTCTTCTGATCCACTTGTTGCTGAACAATGGATCAGTACTACTGAAAAGATATTTTCAGTTCTTCAATGTTCTGAACATGATAAAGTCATCTTAGTAGTATATCGTTTGGAAGGTGAAGCTGATCAATGGTGGAATCTTATCAAGAATACAAGGCCAAGAGACGAAATTGAGTCCATGGAATGGGACGAGTTCAAGAACTTTTTTTTTTCAATAAGTACTTCCCTCGTATTCTTCAAAAAAAGGTGGAGAAGGAGTTTCTTGAACTAAAGAAAAAGGATGATGAATCTGTTGGTATATACGAAGCGAATTTTACAAGGCTTGCCAGGTATGCATCTGGATTTATCATCCAACCTGAAAGTAAAGTTGATCGATTCTTCAGTGGCTTAAAACCAAATCTTCGAAGGGCATTAGCTATAAGAGACTTCAATAGCTATGAATAAATTGTGCGTTTTTCTATCAAGGTAGAAATGGAAGTTGGTTTTACTTATCCATCTCATAGTTTTGAAAAGAAACGAAAGATGGAGTTCAAGAAGAAATCTCAGAATAATGGTGAAAAGAAGATGAATGTTTCCCTATGCTCAAAGTGTGGAAAGAAGCATGGTGGAGATTGTCTTAAAGGGACAATTAAATGTTTCAAATATGGAAAGGAAGGTCATCAGGCATTTGAATGCCGCAATGATTGGAAGAAGATGTCCACTGATGCAAACAAAGGAAGGGATACACAGAATGAACCTACTTCACTTCAATGCTTCAAGTGGAAGGAAATGGGGCATTATGCTAATAAATTCCCTAATCCAAGGGTTAGTGATGATCGACATGAGAAACCACTTAAGTCAAAGGACAAAGGGAAGTCACATGAGATCACTATTGGTGATGTTGAATATGACAACAATGTGGTGGAATGATTAAGTGTTTATGTAATGGGATTCCAAAATAATGTTGTACATAGTATCGTGGAATATTGTAATATTTATGTATTGGTATATTGTGGTTTTCAATGGTACCGGTAACCATGGAATGTGATTGAGATATTTTTGGAAAAAAAGATGATATGCGCATAATGAAAGGAAAACGAGAAAATGAAATGGTTGACCGTATTCATAATCTCATGACTGATATAAGGAGAAGGTTATATCATTGTTTGAGTATATAGAATTTTTTGATTTTGGTATGTGGAAAGAGTTAACTTTTGACTACATTCATGTTTTCACTATGGTTCAATGGGTATTCATTCTTCAAGAGAATACATGATTAAGGTATTCACATGTTTGTAATTTGACCAACAAGACATATCTTATGATATATGGGGATCAACGATGGTATTAAATATCTAGTAATCATTTTCACTATATTATGAGAGTGGACTGCAGTATTATGGATAAGCCTAAAGATTGGAATGGATTATGTTGGAATAAGTTAGTATTGTTTAAAGATAGAATTTTTTTTGATATTATTGATGGGATGTTATAGTAATATAGTTTTAGAAAAAGGAGAACCTGCAGGATGGGCGACAACCCATCGCGTCGGACAAGGCTGTGGGAATCGAACCCACAACCGAAATGCGACTGGCCTTTATCGCCTACCACTGGCCTACAGGAAGTACCTGGTTAGTAGAAACTAGTTTTATTTTATTAAGCGGTATGATATATGAAGTATAAGTTCATTTTTGGAACCATATACGATTAATCTAACCATAAGATGGAATTATAACTTTTGCTAACCATTTGTTTGAAAGAGATGGAATGACCCATCATTATATCACATGATCTGCTAACACATCACGAATAACAAATTCTACTTCATTTCTTTAAGGAATGAAGTGGAAATTGTTCAATTCACGAACAACAGTGAGATTGTACCAAAATCATGTAAGTATTTCTTTTAATTCATCAACTTTAGGGAAATGATCTTGAAAACCAAAAATGTTGTCCTAGTTCCCTTATATCCGATGAATCAGATGGTACCTTAGATCATCACAAATCTATAGCTTTGTGATTGTTGGCTTTTTCATAGCCATGTTCTCTACCACTCTCCATCAGAACCTGATGGTTAGATTTTTCTTCTATATCCATATTTTCACCTATGTTCTCCTACATGGAAACCCAGTGATGAGTTAATTTGGGTAACCGTTACATTTCATACTTTAGTTTTTAAAGCCATGTTTTGGTATTACATTTTACGATGTGGGTTTCTATTAAAGAAACTTTCGAGTAGTAAACCATTTATAACCCCGACGAATTTCGAGGGCGAAATTCATTTTAAGGGGGGTAGAATGTAACACCCCAAGATTTTACGAAAAATATTCTTTTTAATTTCATTAATGTCTTCTGTTGTATGCTACACCAAAAGGAGCTTGCAGAACATGCATCCCTGACTTGGATTTCATTACACGCAAGCGCGACCTTCCACAATAGCGTGTGTTGTACGCAATACCATGTTTCGCTAAACAACGATATGCTATTAAAATATTTTTAAAACTAGCCGTTATGAATATTAATAACCACTTTTTGAAATTTTATAATTTTTTTTTTCAAAATGGACTTCATTTTTGGATTCGGAATATCGAAATTAGCTTAGGGTGAAATTTTGGTACTTTTCGGATAACTTTCATATTCTGATGAATAGTGAAAATTACTAAATTTTAATTCAAAACTACTTTTTTAATCCAAATAATTAATAATGATAAATTATTAATTTTAGTGGTTTTAAAGTATATTTAGAATATATTTTTACAATTTAATACAATGTTGGTCATTGGATGTAATTTCACATTTAAACCAGACATAAACAAGTGTCAATCTTTTGATAGTTATTATCTCTTTAGAACACGCTATTTGTGTTGACGATGGGAATAAATTTTTAAATTAATTAATGCAACTGATATTTTTTGAATTTGGAAAAATAGAAATCATTTTTGAGTTCATAATATCAAATATAGGTTAGGCCTAATTTTTGGTATTTTTCTGGAAACTTTCATTTTTTGATGAATAGTGAAACCACTAAGTGGTAGTTAAAAAAATGAATTTTTCATAAAACATAATTTTACCGCTTCTGTGAGTGGAATTTCAAAAATCCGAGAGACAAGGTTGATGTCAGTATGTAAAATGTGGTTCAATGAGATGAAAATAATTTTTGGTGAATAATAAATTTTTATTTTTTTTACCACGGTTAAAAGTAAATAGGGTAATTAAGGGTAAAAATGATATTATTATTACCCTAACACATGTCCTAATTCTATTGGATAAGATTAATTCGACCAAAAACAACCTTAGGAATAAAATATGACCATTTAGGCCCACTTGGATTAGATTAGGACATTTATTATTATTTAATTCAAAGAAGAGTTAAAAAAATTAAAATCAAAGTTTATTTACTAAAAGATTTTTAATATAGGGTTATACATAAGATAAATTAGATTGTAAATATTAATTAGAAATATAATACGATTTCCTACATAATGATATTTTATTTATAATTTTATACATTAAATAAATTAATTTATTTATGACACAATGATGATGCAGTAATTACCAGAATAGTGAAAAATTAGAATAATTGATATTATAAATACCCAAATAAATATAATTTCAGAATTTTTATAAATTACACTAATTTTCTAGGTTAATATGGCATGTTAGTATTGATTTAATTAACTTTGGTCGAAGTAATCATTTTGTTATGAGTTTCACAAAAATCAACTATTGAATATTGTCAAAATTGACATAAAATAATTTTTAAAACAAAAATTATATTATTGATTGTTATTTTATTCCTAAAAATATAAGGTTTGGCCAAGATACTTATATCATGATATTTGTATCATTAATGGACCACTTGGGGGTCTCTTGGATGTATATGGTACGTTTATTAACTATATAATATAAAAATATACAGTGTCATGGTAAATGTCAATCTAATTAACTAAGAGTTAAAACTAAAATATAAGGTTAGTATAATGACCTAAACTTGTCTAAATTCTATTGGATGAGAGGGTTTCGACCCATCCCCATCTTATCTTAGAAATAAATCAATTTTTAGCTATTTAAAATCGAATTTGGCTTTAGAATAAAATAATATTTTTGTTATTCCAAAGGTGCCCCTCTCCTCCCTTATAAAAGGGCACATCCTCCCCCTCTTCCTCACACCACTTTGAGCCTTCATGCTCGGCCAACCCCTGCCAAATTATCTTCTTCACTTACCTATAAACATCCTATAGGTTCTGGTCTACTTTAAAGACCAATCTTAGTGCCCTAATAGGAGGTTTCAAAGAGGAGTATCGAAGAAGAGGTAATTTCTTCTCCCGATTATTTCAGGCTTCTTTCTTCTTCAACTTCTTCTTGTTTAGTTGTTTCATTATAAATTAATAACATAAGTATCAATAATATACTGATTTGTCATTATAAATATGAAACAACCCCATTTCACCTTCTATCCATCCTACGGAAAACAAAATCACCGCGTGTGCGTACGTACGGAATACCGTCTCCACGCCGTGGTGTAATATGTTTTTCCACCAACACATTACATGGATGGGTATAATGGTGTAAAGAATAACTATACATAGTTATTATAACATCATACTGATTCTGATATATTGTATCATCCACTCCAATTCAATTCAATAATTATGGAAATGATATCATCGCTCGTGCGTACGTACGGACTACCGTCTCCACGACGCGATGAGATTCATTCTCCACGTTAACCATTCATGAATGATTATAAAGTATGTATAATAAGTAATAATGAAATATATTACATAATAATGATACTGGATTTATGTGTATATATATGTATTTAATCTACTTAATTCCATTCAACTCAATAAGGAAACGAAAACAGCGTTCATGAGTACGTACGGCCTACCGTCTCCATGAACGATGTATTTATTTCCATTTATTGATTTATTATATATATGTATATTCTGAATATATATTATATATAAATCATGTTTTATATTCTGGAATTATGAAATCGTGATCTATGTAATCATATGAATAATTACAAGTCAAAACACGGACGGCAAATGAAATGATTTTACCCAAAACACTCTTTAACATGGAATTTACAAAAGAACGGGTAATATAAAGTCATAAGTGAACCATATATGATATCATAACAATGAATATGATTCTGTAATAAGTCAATGACATTATTTAAATCATTATACAGGAGGTTCGGATACATACGAAGCATATCAGACACAAGGTAAGGGATAATTTTTCAAATCTCATTTTTATCCGAGATTGCATATTCGTAAATATTTACTGGGGTTATTTCTATCATCCATGTCCATGTTTTATAAAAGTTTTTTTCATGTCTGTTTAAAGTCCTTTTTACCCATTTTGACTTTTACTACATGGTATTTAAGTAATCTTTCTTTTGTTTACGCTACGAGGTACTTTTTAACTTTTCCGGAAAAAGTACGAAAAGAATGTTTTTTTACTTATACGGAACGAACGAATTTTTACGGTTTTATAAAGCCTTATTTTCATGAATATTCCTCTAAAATATTTCATGACTATTTTCAACAAAATCTCTTTCTTTTAAAATTGCATGACGTTTTGTGAAAAGAAATTGATTTTGAAGAAGAAAGGATATTTTACTCAAAAATTCATTTCAAGTGTTTTATCAAAATCATTTTCCATATAAGATGAAATTATTTCATATGTGTATGTTTCAAGTGTAATGTCTCTATGATTTAAATGGTTTCCATTTTCTTATTATGAAATGATATCCATTTATTCTATATGGCTTATGTGATGATGGGATGATGTTTATGAAACCCATTTTATTCATTGGGTTATTATGAAGGATGTATGTTTATTTTGTGGCACAAGTAAGAATGATTTCATTATGAGATGGGTGGGACCAATATCTCCCTCCAATGCATTGGGTAAAGATTTATATCTCATGAGATAGACATGGCTGGAATGGAAGGTTAAACCGGTTCAGTAAAACAGGACTGAAACGAGGAGTGAACTCGGTTCATAAATGGACTTTGTCCACTAAGATAGTCTTGGAAATGAGTCTTGACTAATAAGAAATGATTCTCTATGATTATGTGTGCATGCCACAAAGTTTCATGTTTTTTGTTATGATTATTGGGATTACATTTCACTACCATGATTTATCCCATGTTATGAAATTATGATCTCTTTTGCAGGGTAAGATTTCCAAATTGTTATGTTCTTATGAATATGATGTGATTGATATTTATTTTGTTTACCCTTACTGAGCATTTGAGCTCACCCTTTTATGTTTTTTTCCCTAGGATATAAATAAAGGTTTTAGGTAAGGAAACAAAAAGTGGAAGATCTTTATGGGAGATTTTGAAGATCTTTCACCATGATTAGAAGATTACGTTCCAAGTTTCAAAAGACACTAAACTATTACGGTCCTTGTGTGTCTGTTTTTGTTCTGTATTAAGTATTCTGCAAAATTAATGTAATGTCCATGTACGTTAAGCTTAGGGTCTCTACGGTTGGTATCAGAGGAAAGGTTTTGTCAACCTTTGGAAACTAGGATACGAAAACATTAGTGAGATCCCTAGAGATATTTCTAAGGTATGTCTAGGGATGTCCCTAAGGATAAGTATACGTATAGGATATAGTCCTAGAACTACGGTAACGATCTTATAATTTAACCTAAAATGTTAGATATTGAAGGTACTCCCCATTTATTATATTGTTTTCCCTAGCGTGATTTTTACCTCTCACACTATTCTTTTTGGGTTTTAGATGATGGCTGGAACCCGAAGGAACCGTGTTGATCAATGTAATGGACAATGCAATGATTGTCCTCCTGAACAAACAAATGTTATTGGAGATGGAGTGCAAAATCTTATTTCTATACTTACAGAAGATATGAATCGTTCTGGACTTCCAAATGTGCAGAGAAGGGAACAATATTCTATTGAGTCCTTCATGAGGCAACGTCCACCTTCTTTCAGTGGGTCTTCTGATCCACTTGTTGCTGAACAATGGATCAGTACTACTGAAAAGATATTTTCAGTTCTTCAATGTTCTGAACATGATAAAGTCATCTTAGTAGTATATCGTTTGGAAGGTGAAGCTGATCAATGGTGGAATCTTATCAAGAATACAAGGCCAAGAGACGAAATTGAGTCCATGGAATGGGACGAGTTCAAGAACTTTTTTTTTTCAATAAGTACTTCCCTCGTATTCTTCAAAAAAAGGTGGAGAAGGAGTTTCTTGAACTAAAGAAAAAGGATGATGAATCTGTTGGTATATACGAAGCGAATTTTACAAGGCTTGCCAGGTATGCATCTGGATTTATCATCCAACCTGAAAGTAAAGTTGATCGATTCTTCAGTGGCTTAAAACCAAATCTTCGAAGGGCATTAGCTATAAGAGACTTCAATAGCTATGAATAAATTGTGCGTTTTTCTATCAAGGTAGAAATGGAAGTTGGTGTTACTTATCCATCTCATAGTTTTGAAAAGAAACGAAAGATGGAGTTCAAGAAGAAATCTCAGAATAATGGTGAAAAGAAGATGAATGTTTCCCTATGCTCAAAGTGTGGAAAGAAGCATGGTGGAGATTGTCTTAAAGGGACAATTAAATGTTTCAAATATGGAAAGGAAGGTCATCAGGCATTTGAATGCCGCAATGATTGGAAGAAGATGTCCACTGATGCAAACAAAGGAAGGGATACACAGAATGAACCTACTTCACTTCAATGCTTCAAGTGGAAGGAAATGGGGCATTATGCTAATAAATTCCCTAATCCAAGGGTTAGTGATGATCGACATGAGAAACCACTTAAGTCAAAGGACAAAGGGAAGTCACATGAGATCACTATTGGTGATGTTGAATATGACAACAATGTGGTGGAATGATTAAGTGTTTATGTAATGGGATTCCAAAATAATGTTGTACATAGTATCGTGGAATATTGGAATATTTATGTATTGGTATATTGTGGTTTTCAATGGTACCGGTAACCATGGAATGTGATTGAGATATTTTTGGAAAAAAAGATAATATGCGCATAATGAAAGGAAAACGAGAAAATGAAATGGTTGACCGTATTCATAAGCTCATGACTGATATAAGGAGAAGGTTATATCATTGTTTGAGTATATAGAATTTTTTGATTTTGGTATGTGGAAAGAGTTAACTTTTGACTACATTCATGTTTTCACTATGGTTCAATGGGTATTCATTCTTCAAGAGAATACATGATTAAGGTATTCACATGTTTGTAATTTGACCAACAAGACATATCTTATGATATATGGGGATCAACGATGGTATTAAATATCTAGTAATCATTTTCACTATATTATGAGAGTGGACTGCAGTATTATGGATAAGCCTAAAGATTGGAATGGATTATGTTGGAATAAGTTAGTATTGTTTAAAGATAGAATTTTTTTTGATATTATTGATGGGATGTTATAGTAATATAGTTTTAGAAAAAGGAGAACCTGCAGGATGGGCGACAACCCATCGCGTCGGACAAGGCTGTGGGAATCGAACCCACAACCGAAATGCGACTGGCCTTTATCGCCTACCACTGGCCTACAGGAAGTACCTGGTTAGTAGAAACTAGTTTTATTTTATTAAGCGGTATGATATATGAAGTATAAGTTCATTTTTGGAACCATATACGATTAATCTAACCATAAGATGGAATTATAACTTTTGCTAACCATTTGTTTGAAAGAGATGGAATGACCCATCATTATATCACATGATCTGCTAACACATCACGAATAACAAATTCTACTTCATTTCTTTAAGGAATGAAGTGGAAATTGTTCAATTCACGAACAACAGTGAGATTGTACCAAAATCATGTAAGTATTTCTTTTAATTCATCAACTTTAGGGAAATGATCTTGAAAACCAAAAATGTTGTCCTAGTTCCCTTATATCCGATGAATCAGATGGTACCTTAGATCATCACAAATCTATAGCTTTGTGATTGTTGGCTTTTTCATAGCCATGTTCTCTACCACTCTCCATCAGAACATGATGGTTAGATTTTTCTTCTATATCCATATTTTCACCTATGTTCTCCTACATGGAAACCCAGTGATGAGTTAATTTGGGTAACCGTTACATTTCATACTTTAGTTTTTAAAGCCATGTTTTGGTATTACATTTTACGATGTGGGTTTCTATTAAAGAAACTTTCGAGTAGTAAACCATTTATAACCCCGACGAATTTCGAGGGCGAAATTCATTTTAAGGGGGGTAGAATGTAACACCCCAAGATTTTACGAAAAATATTCTTTTTAATTTCATTAATGTCTTCTGTTGTATGCTACACCAAAAGGAGCTTGCAGAACATGCATCCCTGACTTGGATTTCATTACACGGAAGCGCGACCTTCCACAATAGCGTGTGTTGTACGCAATACCATGTTTCGCTAAACAACGATATGCTATTAAAATATTATTAAAACTAGCCGTTATGAATATTAATAACCACTTTTTGAAATTTTGTAATTTTTTTTTTCAAAATGGACTTCATTTTTGGATTCGGAATATCGAAATTAGCTTAGGGTGAAATTTTGGTACTTTTCGGATAACTTTCATATTCTGATGAATAGTGAAAATTACTAAATTTTAATTCAAAACTACTTTTTTAATCCAAATAATTAATAATGATAAATTATTAATTTTAGTGGTTTTAAAGTATATTTAGAATATATTTTTACAATTTAATACAATGTTGGTCATTGGATGTAATTTCACATTTAAACCAGACATAAACAAGTGTCAATCTTTTGATAGTTATTATCTCTTTAGAACACGCTATTTGTGTTGACGATGGGAATAAATTTTTAAATTAATTAATGCAACTGATATTTTTTGAATTTGGAAAAATAGAAATCATTTTTGAGTTCATAATATCAAATATAGGTTAGGCCTAAGTTTTGGTATTTTTCTGGAAACTTTCATTTTTTGATGAATAGTGAAACCACTAAGTGGTAGTTAAAAAAAATGAATTTTTCATAAAACATAATTTTACCGCTTATGTGAGTGGAATTTCAAAAATCCGAGAGACAAGGTTGATGTCAGTATGTAAAATGTGGTTCAATGAGATGAAAATAATTTTTGGTGAATAGTAAATTTTTATTTTTTTTACCACGGTTAAAAGTAAATAGGGTAATTAAGGGTAAAAATGATATTATTATTACCCTAACACATGTCCTAATTCTATTGGATAAGATTAATTCGACCAAAAACAACCTTAGGAATAAAATATGACCATTTAGGCCCACTTGGATTAGATTAGGACATTTATTATTATTTAATTCAAAGAAGAGTTAAAAGAATTAAAATCAAAGTTTATTTACTAAAACATTTTTAATATTGGGTTATACATAAGATAAATTCGATTGTAAATATTCATTAGAAAGATAATAAGATTTACTACATAATAATATTTTATTTATAATTTTTATACATTAAATAAATTAATTTATTTATGACACAATGATGATGAAGTAATTACCATAATAGTGAAAAATTAGAATAATTGATATTATAAATACCTAAATAAATATAATTTCAGACTTTTTATGAATTACACTAATTTTATAGGTTAATATGACATGTTAGTATTGATTTAATTAACTTTGGTCGAAGTAATCATTCTGTTATGAGTTTCACAAAAATCAACTATTGAATAGTGTCAAAATTGACATAAAATAATTTTTAAAACAAAATTATATTATTTATTCTTATTTTATTCCTAAAAATATAATGTTCGGCCAAGATACTTATATAATGATAGGTGTATCATTAATGGACCACTTGGGGGTCTCTTGGATGTATATGGTAAGTCTATTAACTATATAATATAAAAATACAAAGTGTCATGGTAAATGTCAATCTAATTAACTAAGAGTTAAAACTAAATGATAAGGTTAGTATAATGACCTAAACTTTCCTAAATTATATTGGATGAGAGGATTTAGACCCATACCCACCTTATCTTCTAAATAAATCAATTTTTAGCTATTTAAAACCGAATTTGGCTTTATCATAAAATAATATTTTTTGTTATTCCAAAGGTGCCACTCTCCTCCCTTATAAAAGGGAACCTCCTCCCCCTCTTCCTCACACCACTTTGAGCCTTCCAGCTCGGCCTACCCATGCCAAATTATCTTCTCCACTTCCCTAGAAACATCCTAGAGGTTCTGGTCTACTTTAAATACCAATCTTAGTTCCCTAAGAGGAGGTTTCAAAGAGGAGTATCGAAGAAGAGGTATTTTCTTCTCCCGATTCTTTCAAGATTCTTTCTTCTTCAACTTCTTCTTCTTTAGTTGTTTCATTATAAAGTAATAACATCAGTATAACTAATATACTTATTTGTTATTATAAATATGAAACAACCCCATTTCACCTTCTATCCATCCTACGGAAAACAAAATCACCGCGCGTGCGTACGTACGGAATACCGTCTCCACGCCGTGGTGTAATCTGTTTTTCCACCAACACCTTACATGGATGGGTATAATGGTGTAAAGAATAACTATACATAGTTATTATAACATAATACTGATTCTGATATATTGTATCATCCACTCCAATTCAATTCAATAATTATGGAAACGATATCATCACTCGTGCGTACGTACGGACTACCGTCTCCACGACGCGATGAGATTATTCACGTTAACCATTCATGAATGATTATAAAGTATGTATGATAAGTAATCATGAAATATATTACATAATAATGATAATAGATTTATGTGTATATATATGTATGTCATCTACTTAATTCCATCCAACTCAATAAGGAAACGAAAACAACGTTCATTCGTACGTACGGCCTACCGTCTCCATGAACGGTGTATTTCTTTCCATTTACTGATTTATTATATATATATATATATATATATTCTGAATATATATTATATATAAATCTTGTTTTATATTCTGGAATTATGAAATCATGATCTATGTAATCATATGAATAATTACAAGTCAAAACACGGACGACAAATGAAACGACTTTACCCAAAACACTCTTTAACAAGGAATTTACAAAAGAACAGGTAATATAAAGTCATAAGTGAACCATATATGATATCATAACAATGAATATGATTCTGTAATAAGTCAATGACATTATTTAAATCATTATACAGGAGGTTCAGATACATACGAAGCATATCGGACATAAGGTAAGGGATAATTTTTCAAATCTCATTTTTATCCGAGATTGCATATTCGTAAGTATTTACTGGGGTTATTTCTATTATCCATGTCCATGTTTTATAAATGTTTTTTTCATGTCTGTTTAAAGTCCTTTTTACCCATTTTTGACTTTTACTGCATGGTATGTAAGGAATCTTTCTTTTGTTTACGTTACGAGGTACTTTTTTACTTTTCTGGCAAAAGTACAAAAAGAATGTTTTTTTACTTATACGACACGAACAAATTTTTACGGTTTTATAAAGCCTTATTTTCATGAAGCTTACTCTAAAATATTTCATGACTATTTTCAACAAAATATCTTTCTTTTAAAATTGCATGACATTTTGTGAAAAGAAATTGATTTTGAAGAAGAAAGGATATTTTCCTCAAGAATTCATTTCAAGTGTTTTATCAAAATCATTTTCCATCTAAGATGAAATTATTTCATATGTGTATGTTTAAAGTGTAATGTCTCTATGATTTACATGGTTTCACTTTTCTTATTATGAAATGATATCCATTTCTTCTATATGGCTTATGTGATGATGGGATGATGTTTATGAAACCCATTTTTTCATTGGGTTATTATGAATGATGTATGTTTATTTTGTGGAACAAGTAAGAATGATTTCATTATGAGATGGGTGGGACCTATATCTCCCTCCAATTCATTGGGTAAATATTTATATCTCATGAGATAGACATGGCTGGAACGGCAGGTTAAACCGGTTCAGTAAAACAGGAGTGAAACGAGGAGTGAACTCAGTTCAGAAATGGACTTTTTCCACTAAGATAGTCTTGGCAATGAGTCTTGACTAATAAGAAATGATTATCTATGATTATGTGTGCATGCCACAAAGTTTCATGTTTTATGTTATGATTTTTGGGATTACATTTCACTACCATGATTTATCCCATGTTATGAAATTATGATCTCTTTTGCAGGGTAAGATTTCCAAATTGTTATGTTCTTATTAATATGATGTGATTGATATTTCTTTTGTTTACCCTTACTGAGCATTTGAGCTCACCCTTTTATGTTTTATTTTCCCAGGATATAAATAAAGGTTTTAGGTAAGGAAACAAAAAGTGGAATATCTTTATTGGAGATTTTGAAGATCTTTCACCATGATTAGAAGATTACGTTCCACGTTTCCAAAGACACTAAACTATTATGGTCCTTGTGTGTCTGTTTTTGTTATGTATTAAGTATTCCACAAAAGTAATGTAATGTCCATGTACGTTAAGTTTCGGGTCTCCGCACAAGCCATGGTACAACATGGAAATTATTGGGAATACTTCCAAAGGTGAGTTATGAAACATATGAAGAACTCCATTATCATTCTCCACTAGAACAAACAACCTTCCATGAAACAATATATAGTTTTGGCCATCATTTGACCATCCTTATAGAGGGTCACCATGGGAAACAAGATCAAACATCACCTCTACCTATAAGTCCCCCAATGAGAATCCTCCACCTAATACATCAGAGAAGGACGAACATTCATCTGAAACAAACAAAATTTTTCACTATCCACTATTTCATCTAAGTTTGAGGCTTCCAACTCCCCCATCTCTCTATAATCATTAAAATATTAACGAATAACCTCCTTTTATAAACTTCTTCTCAAAGAATCAGCCACAAAATTTCCCTCCCCCAATGTGTAAGAGATCAAAAAATCATAGTCATAAAGATTTCCATCAACCTCCACTAACCTAAATTCATATCATGCTAGTAAAAGATATACATCGAAAACTTATGATCCATGAAGACCACAAAGTGCTCAGTAATGAGGTAATGCTTGAATAACTTTAGCACAAAAATAATTACTGATAGTTCCCGATCAAGGGTTTTATAGTTATGCATATAGGGACATAACTTCAAAGGCCCATAAGATATCACTACTTCCTTCTATGTTACTATGCATCCCAAACCTAGATGGGAAGCATCAAAAAACACCTCAAACATCAGTCCTTCCTCTAGAAACTCAAGAACTAGAGAACTAACCAACTTCACCTTCAAGTAACCGAATGCTTCCTAGAACTACTAACTCAATAGAAAATCTTGGTCCTTCCTCATTAAAGAATCCAATGGGACTGCAACTCAAGAGAAATTAGGGAAAACATATGCTAATATCATTTAATACCAAGTAAACTGTGAACTTATTCCACTTTATTGGGCACTTCCTAAGAAACATCGCTTCCAAATTTGATGGGTATAATACCACACCTTGATAAGACACCACATTCCTTAGAAAATGAACCTCTCTAATATAGAACATGAACCTAGACAACTTTCCAAAGAGATGGTGGAATCAAAGAATATGGAAGATAGTTTTGAGATGCTCAGAATGCTCCACCCTTAACTTTGAGTAGACCTGGATGTCATTGACAAAAATTAAGACAAACTATTGTAGGAACTCATTAAAAATGGAGTTCATAAGTCTGATGAAAATGGTTGGTGAGTTCATAACTCCAAAAGTCATAAATTTGAACTTGGAGTTCCCATACCTACATATGAAGATAGTCTTCAAGATATCGCCATCCTTTACGCTCAACTTGTGATATTTTGACCATGGATTGATCATAGAAAACCAACTCACCCCTCTCAGCTGTTCAAAAATATTGTTTATCCTTAGAAGAGGGTTACATTTCTTAACTATAACTAGATTCAACCTTTGGTTGTTTATAAAAAACCTAAGACAACCATATTTCTTATTAGAGAAAAATAATGAAGCACCCCATGATAATATACAAGTCCATATAAAACTCTTGTTTATCATATCATAAATATAAATACACAACTCCTGCAACTTAGAAGGTTACATCTGATAAGGAGCCATCAAAATTAGAGAATCATTGGGATAAAATTATATCCCAAATACAACATCAATTCAAGGGGGTAGAATCAAAAAATCCTTAGAGAAAACATCAAAGAACTCCCCAAAAACCATAGGAACCTATACCATCTTAGCATCCACTGATTTTACCAACATCCCAACCAACAAGGAAAGTAATGGATCCATGCATCGACTGGCCACCTGGAAACCCTGGTCACCAACAGAAGCCACATGTTGGCCATCCACATCTAAAAAAACTCTATATGAAATAATTCAACAAAAAAATGTATAAAATACAACAATTTGATGCCGATAATGATATTTTATGGCTATATCTATAAAATCAAGAGATCCCGATGGGGATGATGTGGTCCCATCATCAGTCCACACCCCAGAACACGTCAAACAAGGTGTTATGGCCTCTGAATGGTATACTCAAAATAAAGGGAACGAGAAGAATCCCTACATCAAGTCACATAGAATGGGTTAGATTGGGTGTATCAAAGGAGTGCGAAGCTCCCGAATAAAATAAATCACAAGGAAGGGTACTGAAAAAACAGTTCGTACCTCTAACGTTATCTTTCCCTACTAGAACTGCTTCCTTTGCTGCATGAAACTAACCATGCCAAGTTCATATACCTATCTACTGATGAAAATCTCCACAGATATTCCCAAGTCATGGTTCCTAAGGATGAGGAACATCATGGGGTCAATCTCTACTTGGTACATCTCCCCTTGGTTGAGCAGAGACCTGCTGCCCCTACTCCTAAAATGGCAACACTGGAAACTACTATTGGGGATGGCATTGAACCTGTCCACCTCCACCAAAAAAAAACTCAAGAAACCACTAGGAAATGGATCTAGAAATGAACATGATACCCACAACCAAAACAAACCATCATGAATCTCCAGAGAAAATAATGAAAACCATCTAAATGGGGAGTCCAGAAAGGAAACTGTTAAGGTTGACTCCCTACCGATCATAAATTGATGGTCCCAATGCCTATGAACTTCCATTGGAAACCTTTTCTCTTGATCAACTCTACTATATCCCCTTTTACAGAAAACCACCTCATGAGTGAATCCGCTCAATCAACCCCACCTTCTTCTAAACCTATTGATACGTTAGTTGTGTAAAAGGAGTAACAAAAAAATGGTAAACGGAATGAGTGCCTCCTCAAGATGTCTTTCATGAGACTCTTCATCTATAAATATTTGTATGGAAAAATGAAGAAGATCCTTTAACATGATCCCAAAATCTCACACAAACATACTCCTCTTCTAAAGGTATAGTACTTCCTACCTCTACCTTTATTGTTGACGAAAGGAACTCTATCTAGAACTCATTCTAAAAGTCTATCCAAAAAATGCATGCCTCCTTCAATTACCCCAAATATAGCTTCCACCACTAACACACAACTCCCTACATCTGACACACCAACAAAGGGACCTAATATCCCATCGGGGACCAGATCAAACTGAAGGAAATCTCTTGCTACTCCAACTATATCTTTTTATCCTCATATGAATCAAAAACATCATATTTTACCAAGGTCTTCCATTGGAAATCACATAACCTATTCTACCACGGATCATCCTCCTCAATTGAATCAACCCTACATTGATCAAATGGATCATCCGGTTGAGCCTCTATTTATTGAGCCACACGTGGATGATGACCAAGAGCCAAAGATGAAAGGAAAACAACTATTTACTAATATAGAGTAATATTTAACCTTATTATGGTTAATTTTTATTTATCCCATTTATTAATTTAACATTTAAAAACAACCCAATTCAAATAAGAATACAAGTCATTATGATTCATGTAACTTTCATAGGTATCAAACCTATAATAAGGTTAGTCTTACTTGGCTATTAAACAAGCTCAGAGTTCGTCCATTGGATCATGATGGGCCCTAAAATTCAATTTCCAAAATAGTCTTTCAAGAATATGTCATGAACCAAGGTGAGATGGAACTATATCCATACCATCCCAAAAAATCCTCAATATTATTAACTCCAAACTACATCCTATCTCTCAACCATCAGCTCTGATACCACTCTGTCACGACCCCCGCCCTCAAAATATACTTCACTAAGGGGAGAGAGATAATGACCCTCGAGTCCTGCCTCCAGTAGGACCCAAGATGATGACTAGAACCAAGGAGGTACAAATCACACAAACATGAGAGGCATTACCATTTTCAAGAAAACAAGATTGGGAGATAAGATAGATCATCCACAGTGCAACTCCAAGACACGATATAAAAAATACAGCCAAAAAGCATCCCACATGCATGTGTTAAATAAAACTATTAGAATACAAAATCCTCCAAAGTAAATATCAACAGCAAAGTAATGAAGAAACACGAAAAATATCAAGATACAATCTAGAAAGTTCCAATAGAGTATGTGAAATATTTCTGGAAAACTGAAAACAATTTATATATGTAGGGTGAGCATACAAGTATACTCAAAAAGAAATCCAAAGTCCCTCAGGCACATGTGAAAGAAGAATACTAATGCACCCATGAGAAAATAGCATAACCAAACAACATCGAAGTAGGCATACTAACCACCAATCTCACCAGGCGCACTCACCAAGTAACACAGAACAAATAATATAATATAAATCACATCACTGATAGGGTACCTGCACCACTTTCCCATTGGTATTCCACTCTCGTCCAACGTTGTATATCTTGACACTCCCACCCCTTCTATATACCACAACACATCTTCCCACACACATGGGCCACATGGCACATCACAAACCACCTGCACACACCTAGTCCTCACAACAAAGCCCAACCGCAAACACCTAGGCCTCACAACACATCCTTCCCACACACACCTAAGCATCACAACACATCACATCTCATACCAATGACACCTAAGAAAGAACGTCACCATAGTATCCCTAAGACACCAGGGAAAGCACAAACAACCTCTCTTGAAAACAACTGGGCCATCACATCTCACCCAAAGGCACCTAGGCCATCACATATCGCGTGAAGACACATGGGTCATCAAAAACACCATATATAACAATAATAAACCTCTTACCTTCATAGCATGTGTGATACATACCTCGCCTGGAAGAGAGAGAATAAATGAGCAGGTACTCATCTATCCGTACTCCTCACCTAATTTTGGGAAAGACATGACCCCCCCATGTTGATGGGGGTGTTCGAAACATAGTTCTCCAATAGGGTGGGGTGAGTAAATAAATCACAAGATAAAATACAAGTTTTTATATATAATACCACACACTCAATCCAAACATATGGGTTATCAGAAAAACCAACAACTCACAATACTACTCATGTTGCCACCTCTAAATGACCAACACCACACAACAAGACACAAACGCCATTTCACATTCTCAACAATTTTTTAAACCATTTCCATTCTATTATCCAAACCAACCCAAGCCATTCATGAAATATTAAACAAATATTTATTCATTCTGTCACTACCTGGACAACTAATAAGCACAAGAAAAAACTAGTAACAAAGTCATAGTCATTCACAATCATCCAAGGGATGAAGATATTGGGTAAATTAACACACTTTACATTATGGTCACATATTTATGTGAAATCGCAATATGGGGAAGATGTATACATGTTACACATGGAGAATATTTAATAGAATTACCCATACCAAACACTATTTTCGTTCGTAAAATTTATCCTTCTCTATCCACCATTCCAACCAAAAAAACCCCATACTCACAACCACATCCAACAACACATTCCCATATCAACATATCCCTAGAAAAAACCCCATGTTCACAACCTTCCCACAACCACATAACCACACAATCCAACAAAAAACATATTATAATTTAACAAGTAATCCCTTATTTAATTCCACTTTTTAATTCTTGGATTATCATAGAAACAATACGATCTTGAAACATCCATTAATTATATGAATATACATGATTAAATTATTATTATATATAATAATTAAACATAACTAAAGAAATATGAATTCCATAAATAAATTATTGAGAAAACAAGGGCCCACAAAGACCATTATTTTCAGGGGGTAGTTATCCCAAATAATTCATAATATAAATAGAAACAAAATTACCAAGCAAGATCATGCCTCACTTTTTCAACCACTTGTTTATTGATTTTAAACCAATTTAATTATCATTATTAATTTGGAAAAAACTACCTTCCAAAAAAAACATCTATATATACATATCTCAAGATTAACAACTAATAATTAATAAGGGAAACCTAATTGAAAAAAGATATGATCGAAACTTCCTCGTTGCACAATAACTAGGTCAGATATGTTAAAGGGAAAACACCATGTAGAAACATAAACCAAAAGCCACAACATCTTACTCAACTCCTATGGGAAGAAGGGTTTGGGAATTCCATACCTTGAGAAAGAAGGAAGGAAGAAAAATGGGGGGAAGTTAAATATTCTTTAGTATGATATAAATAGTGTCAAACATTTAGTGACATTTTTTATTTTCCATTAAAGGCAGATCTGGTAAAGATAACACATTTTGACCAATTAAAATCCCCCAGACTCTTTGGAAATTAAATATTGGATATTTAAAATTTGAATCGATCTTGAATACCATGAAACATGGCTTTAAAATAATTTTATGTTAAAGAAATACATAAAAAGGGAAAAACTAAAAGAAGGTGGAAATACAGCACATGACCCACCATTAGATAAGGCACTGCTCAGCGAGGTACCGCTCAAGAGCCATTGTTAGGAAAGGAACTTATCCCAAGAAACTATTAGGAGATGAACCACTAGATGAGACACCTCTTTTTTAGAAACCTCTAGATGAGTGACCGTTATTTAGATACCACTCAGGAGCAACCTTTAGTGAGACACCTCCAGCGAGGTACTACTAGCGAGCCACCACTAGGGTGACCCACCACCATGGTGATCCACTGTTCAAAAAACATAGAAAACTGGTAAATTTGAAATGGGTTAAAATGAGTCACCTTGTATTCCCATGACACCTCAAACACCAAATTCCAACGATGTAATGGTCTCGAGATGTCTAGGCCATTACAAACAATACCTTCAAAGAACCTCAAGAAATATTTTTCTATTAGGTCATGTCCTTTCAATCTAAATAATGTTGGAAACTATTATAAATGAACGTTTCATCATATATTTATAAAGATTCTGAGGATGAATCATGGAATTATATTTCAATTAACTGGTGGTAAAATATTTATGGTTTTGTGATCACCACACTAATTTTTAGACAAACTTCGACAACCTGTGGCATCAGAGTTTGAAGATAAATTACCTGAAGTTTTTTCTTGGAGAAACATTAGGGAAAATTCCTTTTATTTTTGATACACCACCATGGTGTCCTAATGGATTTAGAAAAAATAGTACAATTATAGATATTTAACCACCTTGGAATTTTTAAGAGCTGAGAGGGCCCTAAGGGAACCTTACATATATCATTCATTTCATAGCCAAAAAAGATGGAAGATGATTCCCCATCACTAAGTTGACGAGGAAGAGATATATCTACCAACAACATACAGACTAATAATAATCTTTCAATAACCTTACTCAGTATCTACTTCTTCTACTGAAATTAATTCAACCAGTAGAAGGGAATCAACTCATTATATATGAGGCTTCTAGGGAATGATCACTCGATGACTTCCTCATAAAAAAATTATGCGAGGAATTAAAATAGTCTCTACTATATTATTTTAATGATGATAGATACTATGATACAATATTCTAATATCAAGAATAACTACAACACACACATATTTCTAGTGAAAAATCCAAGGCAATACTTGTAGCATCACGAAGTCCACTTGATCTATCATATCAACCCTCTCAAGTATATTATTTTCTACCATATACTAAATAGGTTTCTGGATGAATGGAAATTTATTCTATAATAGTAAGGTATCTAATTTGTGTCATAGAAGGAAATTAGAGGTCATAAACTGGATGATTTCCAAACAAAACATCATACGCCATAAAACATTCTAGTGGAAATTGAAATCCCAGGAAAAGGGGGTTTCTATGCCTGTGAGACCCCCAAAATTTTGGAGATGTATTTTTTAAATATCCTCAAGAATTTCAATTGAAAAGTGGGAGGAAAACATGAAAATAAATCGAGTTGGTTTATTGGTTGTCTTTATTCCCCTAGATAAGTAAAATTTTCCTTACTCCTCACTTTATGAAGCTTTCATTAATAATGAGTTGGAATACCAAGCACTTATTGCAGGTTTAAATATATCCTTGTTGATGTAGATATTCAACATAAATATCAATGGTAATTTAAAACTAGTGATCAAATAAATCAATATTGATTACACCATCTAGTGGGAAGTATTAACCCCATTTATTGGTTCTGTGAGGAGACTGATGGAAGAGTTCCTCCAAGAACCAATGCTATATAACATACCTTGATCATAGAATGCCCAAGATAATTCACCAGGGAATACAACCACACCCCAGGATGATCCTAACTAAGATGAGGTAGTATTTCATGTCACACACCGAAGTGTAGTACCACTAGACATCATCTATGACATGGAGGAAATAAATTAGATAAATGCTTTCCTAGAGCATGACATGATCACATTTCCCCCTTTATGGATGAATTCCATAATATAATTACTCAAAAAATATAATTATCCCTCAAGATCAATCTATAAAGGAAGAGATCCAATGACTAACAATGAAATTCACTCTTTAGGATGGAAAAAATTAATTGAAAGATATTTATAAACAAGGATTTGAAATATTCATCCTTAGATGAAATACAGAAGGAGAGATCCCAAAATTCATGGATAATGTACATGAAGGATATTGTGGTTACCAAATGTCCATAAAAGGCTCTCCCACCAAATTAGGATTCTGGTTTGTTTTTAGAATATGATGATACAAGACTGTAGAGAGTTCACCAGGATGTATCATGAATGTCAGAGCAATTTAAAATTAATCCATCATCCCATGGAGTTGTTTCATATAGACAAATAATTCTTGAATTTTCCATATAGGGAAAGAATATCTTGGGTCCATATCCCCCAGCTACAATTAAGTAGTTTAACTACACCCTTACTACTACCGAGATATTTTCTAATTAGGCTAAGTCTATAAAACATGAATAAGTTTTGAAAAAGAGTACCACCATCTTCATGAATCCCAATATCATCACTAGATTCAGCATCCCTCACATGATATTGAAAGACAATGACACCAAATTTTGTTATTATGAGTTGAATAGGTCATATCGGGAGTATAACATCATGTATAACCATTATTATTTCTATTATATTGTATAAAATGGATAGATGGATACATTCAATAAGAACATAACAAATATAATCTAAAAAATGGGGGGAACATGTAAGATGTCTTGGATGGAAAATATTATCCATGGTTTATGGACCTAGTTTACCACAACCTAAAATTTCACAAAAGTGATCCCATACTCACTACTCTAGGGAATAGAGGTATTATTACCTATTGATGTGTAGTTGAATTCACTATGAACTTCTATCTATGGAAAATTTTTAGGAAGATGAGTAATCACAAAAGTGACTTGATGAGTTATAATGACGTGATGAGAAAATTCTTCATACATTGCACAACCTCAATGTCCATTAAAATCAGATTGAATGAGGTTTTGGAAAAAAAATTCACCTATATTAATTCTTTGAAAATAATTAGTAATATTTCTGAGAATCATAATGATAGCAGGGGTGAAACCTAAGGTCTATTAAAATGTATCCAACTCATTATCCACAATGGATGGGGAATGCCTCGGTCCCCAAACATATATGAGGTTCCTCAAGAAATACATTGTGTAAACTAAACCATGAGAAAAATTCATAGTAATAATTTAAACATCACAACATCCCAGGTCCTCATCACATGACCTTAAACTAAAGGACATATATGTTCTAGTCCCACAATGTTAATCTGAATGAAAAAAATACTTACTATATGATGTTAAACTATATGGAAGATGACATGATCATATGGTATTAAAATACATGTAAACTAAATTACTAACTTCATGACATCAAAAAACATAGTGGTCCTTGTCATAAGACGTTAAACTGTACAACATGTGTTTACCTTATGTGAACTATCTCCCTTCTTATATACATTCCATATATGTAAAAAAGGATTCCTATGTATGATTTGCACAACTCATACCATGTTTTATCTGATGAAAAATCACGAGGGAAAAGTTTTCAAGCCTTTATCATGGCATTGATACTGTTTCTACACCAAGTTTCCATACTACACATAATTCAAATCCATACAAAAAATGAAGTGCTTCATCTATATGTGAGAGTTAGATTTATATAAGGGACCTTCTATTATTTGAACTATATTTGTCATGATTCCCATCTTTATGGGATATGCAATGAAACATATATCTCTTATTTCAGGGCTATCCTAAAATTCTAATCACATCCAACCATACTAATCCATGAGAGTCATATCGATATAGATATTCCAGTCCACATGAAAATGTGAAGGTGGTTTCCTATCATAAACTATCAGAATATTTAATCTAAATTCCATTATCCTCTTGTTTATCATTCTAATCATGACTAATGTGATCTTACATGACCTTAAAATACACTATTTTTATTGTGATTGATATGAATCTTCTTAAAAAATACGGAATAACATCTTTGACACATTAATTTAAACTACATGACATGATTTCTTCATGCTGAACAGATCATCCCCTATAATGGTTGTCTACTTCAGAATCACATATCTAATATCTTCTCCTAAAAAATGTGTCTGATACAGGTTTTCATATCCTTTAGGGCCATCAAAACCTTCTTTAATATCATGTTTTCTATAAACCATCTACATGTTCTTGAAGTGGAAGTTGATAGCGATCAATTTATTGAGTTTATACACTTTTCTTGGAACCCTGTAGACCTCAAACCCATATAATTTTAGTTAAAACTTATATTAAACAGATAATAAGGACTTTCTAATCTAAAAGGACCCAACCAAGATTCAGTAGTGAATTACAAAATGCATAAGTGCTTGTGCCTAGGGGATGTTTTGGTTCTAGAGGAGAACATGTGATATAGGCTTACCCCATTATTAATGGTTGAAATGTACCCACCAATATCTACCTCACATTGAGTTATATATTCTTGTGTTATGATTTACACTTCCCATAACCCAACTGTTCAATAGGATTCAAGTACCCTCGATGTTAATCAAATGTGCATCATACTAAATGTCAAAGAAGGATTATGATATTGTATTCTGGTAGATTTTTATTTCATAGGATTTATCTCCATTAGAAGACCCAAATTCAATGATATGGTTAATCCTCAATGACATCACATTTCTTCCAACCCAATGGACATAAAAATTCTTAGAGAGGGCCATCATTTGAGGCCCACTACCTACATAAGATCTAGGTCCATCCTAGGATATGTAAACCCTTATCCATAAGTATGTGATATGGTTGAATGTATCATGTCCATACTAGGACAAGATATAGAAATTCACTTTTCCTATGTGTGATTTCCATATATTTAGAGGAACATTTACCTGGTTTTTATGTTAAGTCTCCCTAGGTGAAGATTCATAATTCCCCATACCAACATACGATCTAGAACCATTTAGGGAATCTTTGTAAGAAATGCATGTGTTTTGATTCCTACTATCATATGATATGTATTGATCCAAGTATTCCTTAACCATAAGACCAGCCATAATAACAAAAACATTCCATCACCCATATGAATGATCTTGATATGTGTAAGGAACCTTATCTTATAAGAACTTTGTGTAGTTTGATTCATATTAGAAAAAGTTATGTTGTGAAACATGGGTATATTTTCTCAATCCTAGATAAATGTTTTATACTATCATAACCTCCCAAAATGATTTATCTATATTAAAAGATGTTATCCTTATTTATACACAAGACTATAATGATTCCCCCACAAGTGAAATCATATCCCAATATGGGAGCCCTACTCTTTGACGGTATCACTAGCAGTTCAACATCATGAACCCAGATGATAGTTTTTCATTTTTTTTGAAAGATAATAATCCCTCCAACCTACATTTGAGTAATATCTATATTGGATATTTGAAAATGAGTTAATTAATCTTGGAAACCATGATTGAAATGATATTCATCTTCCCCTAAATATGAGTTAGATCTATATAGGGGACCCTCTGATATCTGTAGAAATATGTATAGTTTCATTAATATTATCAAATGATACATATTGAATCCTGAGTCACTGATCACTATACCAAGCCATATTTTTTTAGAAAATATCCTTCTTACCATAGTGTTAGAACCTTTATAGTGAAAATTCACTAATTTTATGGAACTACATTAAGGTATGAATTAATTATCCTTTTATACACATGATCTAGATCCATGTAGATTATATTAACAAATATTTTGTATATCCTATCAAAAATTTTCCCTTCCCACATATGAGTTCAACCTATGTTGAGTTACATATGAGAAATACATTTATCTTGATTTATATTATCATGAGTTTTTTAGTGACCTTAAATCCTTGAAACCATAGCCTAGCCACAAAATCCTATGAATATTTCATCCACCATTCTGCAAACGAACTAGATCTATGTGAGTGGTATTTCTATGAAAGGCCAATCGGTGGCATGATTCATGCCCCGTAAAGATGTATATAAAAACCCATGGAAGACTAGTCATATAAATTACATATTTCCTTATATTCGATCCTCTTTATAAGACCCCAATTTTCCTAATAATACTTGATTTTTAGAAACTAATTTCACCTATTGAATATTTATATCTATGTATTTATTTATTTTTCATGAATTATATCTATAGAAAAGGGTCCTTATGAATATAACCATATACCTATAAACCTATATAACTTTAGACATTCATACCACATTCAAATTCCCCCAACCAATGAAGGGTATCTCTAAGGATATGTTGAAAATTTTTACATCAATTCTCAAAGGCCCTAGTCACATGATGTTATATTATAGGATAATTATGTCAAGGTAACATGAAGTTAAAATACCTGGAAGGTATATCCCTATTACATGATGTTAAACTACGTA
Source organism: Viscum album (assembly GCA_963277665.1). Lineage (NCBI taxonomy): Eukaryota > Viridiplantae > Streptophyta > Magnoliopsida > Santalales > Viscaceae > Viscum > Viscum album. Next base: position 1,595,528,428 of record OY728130.1, on the reverse strand, counting down.
GATCATCATCAATCATCACTCCTTATCAAAGTACCACAAGTGACTAACCATGTTCAATCAATGATGGAGATTCTTATAGAATATTTTTTTATCACCTCAACCCATAAATAAGACTTTATTTGTCAAGTGTATCAGGTTTCCAAAAACCTTCCATTTTCCTTGTAAAAGTGAAAACATACCTCTACATGAATGTGTAAGTGATGGATCTATATAAGGACATTGGATCTATCAACCAAGGGTATATTGAACTTATGTGAAGGGAATTCTAATCATTTTGATCTCTACAAGCATTATAGTGTAACTCATCACCACGATGTGATTTGATATCACCCTTGACCTGATTGTATCATAATAACGTTCATGATCTGAGAACCACGATCCATGATTCACCTCACTTTCATCCCCCACTCAAAATAGTTATAGAGTAATATAAACAATGGGAATCCTAATTTTGTCATCATTTGAAATCATCATGATACCATTTCTCTATATCAATACCCTAAACTATGAAAAATTGGATTAAAGTTGTATAAACTTAAATGTTATCTTTTGATGGTCCAAATCACATGACCTTAAAATTATAGTGAAAGAGACACAAAATTTTTTAGGGAGAATTCCTAAAAAAGGTGGTTTTAGAAAATACAAGTCCCATCTTGATAATATCTTTATCTTGAGAGTTCAGGATAAAGTTAAAGTGTAAATAAAAATGTCATGAAGATCACACGACCCATATTATAGACCACTTAATAGTTGATCCATGTTCTGTTCCACCTTTTGATCCAAAAATGTATATTATTGATTTGTATTATCCACTATATGTGATAATGTGTTTAGTAAGTGGAGAAACAGCTTTTAGGGTGCTCGAAATCTTCTGGAATATTTCATTTTCCATAAAACACATCAATATCCTTAAATTTTGAGTTGATACCCACCAATTACTCATGTTGATAAACTTCTATTGGATCCCCATAGCCTCAAGTACTTTATCTTGGTTCTTCCATGTGTTGTATTGGTAGTATGGATAAGATAATCTGAATGGAACCCTCTAGGAATCTCTTGCGAATAACACAATTAATATGTGCTTGTTCCTAGGGGATGTTGTAGTCCTCGAGGAGATTCCACCTAAAAAACCATGAACTAATTTCCTAACTATGTGTAATATGAGAATCCACCATTACTAATAGTCCGACTATACCACCAGTATCCACTTCACATTGACTCTGATATTCATGGGATATGATTTAAAATTTCCATGACCAAACCATACAAGTGGATTCGACATCAATGATATTATGTTACTATGTATTGTACTCATTCCAAAATATGGAATGCAGTACTCCATTCTTGAACCTTTTAGTGGTACTCATATTGTGACCCTAAACCATGTGATGTAGGGTCCAAGATTAATGACAATACACTTAATGCCTCCATTTATAGGCTAGTCAATAAACTATACATAGGGTGTGAGTACCCTCCTTGGATAGTTCTCTCTCCATACCCTACATCACTACCCAAGTGTTTGAGTACTTAAAAATCTTACACATCCTATATGATGGAGAAAACTCCCATATTCTTGACTACACACATAAAAATACTTGGTACTATAGACAAGGGGCTTTGACCCGTTGACCAATGGAGTATTGTCTTTGAAAAAAGTTTCCTCTGATCATTATGATACCTTGCAACATCATAGCAGAACTAAGATCCTTAGGGTGTTTTACAATCATCCACTATGTGTCTACCCCATTTCATTATCCCTAATTCAAACTCTTAGAGGTGTGATTTACATAATTCATTATCAAAATATCAAAATTGATTCGACATCCTTGATGTTATGTCACTACATACCATACCTATTATAAGTATGGATGAAATATGTCCAAACCCATTATGAATATCCTTCTATCATAATTATTGTTAGGATACAGGGTGCCTGAACCCTTCATGAATATCCATCCTTCATAATTTCAGTAAGGATTTTGGGTGTCCTTACACTTGATGAATATTTATCCTTCATTTTGTAAGAATAACAATTCAAATAAGGTCTATGATATATGTGCGTAAACTACAAAAAACATGTTTCGAGCCATAAGAACCTAAAATATGACAATAGAACGTTTGATCTATAAAACCCCACACTATAACATAGGTAGTTTTGATCTATATGACTCTAAAAAATAAAAATATATGGTCTGAGAAAAATGACCCAAAACAACAAAAAATATGGTCTGATCTCTTTGAACCTAAACTAAAACTATATAAGGTCTGAGCTATACGATCCTAAACTACGAAAATAGAATGTTCATGTTTTTTGGATCTAAAATATAACAAAATAAGGTTCATGATATAAAACCCTAAACTAAAAAAATAACATCTAAGATATATGAACTTAAACTTCAAAAAAATAATTTCTATGATATTTGACCTAAAATACTAGTACCTCATCGATCCATTGACCTTGAATTTCCAATGGAAATTGATATGATACTAACTATGCTAAAAACCCAAAAGTGTGATATGGGTAGAACATGAGCCTTTTTTCATTGTAAACACAACTTCTATGATCTAGGAATAATTGAGCATTCAAAAAATGAAAAAAGGTATACAACTTATCAGTTGAAAATCCCATACTGGTCAGCCTGAGAACAATTTGAGCCCAAAAACTCTAAGACTCTCCCTCAAGGGATTAGGAAAAATTAGTGTTAAGAAAAGATATAAAAATAATGTAGGGACCATTATCTGGACCTATAAAGATTCGAGATATGCTATCTAGGTCAACTGACCTAGGAAAAGCGTATGGAACTCTCTCTCTACAAGACACATCCAAATAAATCCTTCCATTTGAACTAGAAAAGTTACAAAATCTGTGAATTTGATTAATCAATTATTATATTATTATTTCCTTAATGTGTCTAGTGATATTTATGATATTAATTTATCCAAATCCTATGAGCACAATGAAAGTGAAAGAGGAAGGAAACAACACTTAGAATTGGAAAACTTGTTTATTGAAAATTCAAAATAAGAGGGAGGGGAGTAATATAGATAGTTTAGAGTCTCTCCAATGATTCCCTAGAAATAATATGATAGGATCATGATACAATTCTATCTGAGTTCTCTAGATTGGTTAGAGTTTGGTGGGAGGCATCAATTTCATGACAAAGTGTCAACTGCTCTATTTCCTCGACCATTATTTGTGGATGAATATCCTTGATCAATGAGGATATCTCAAGATTATCCTTTTAGGTATTTTTCAATAAAGATGATTTATTTAAAAAAGAATCCTTTTCATGAGCTATAAAAAGATTATCATATACTGTCACTATGCTAAATATTTTTCATCTGATCAGGAAACTAGGAGGATTTAATATGATTTTTAGAAATATATCTCAGGATTACCTTATCTATTAGAGTATAAAATTTCTATCATCATTGTTTCATAGGTCTATTTCATGACCAGATTATTACTACTGAGAAAAAATGATCCACTACATGGCTTCATATAATCCCCAAAAATTGAAGCTTCCTATCACTAGGTCACAAAAGATATGGAAGAGGTATTCTCATCGAACATGAATTTCCTCCCAGGGAGTCTTGATAATTTGGGCACAAATCTAGTGCCAAATAAGTTTACTTATTATCACACTCATAAATACCATTCTAGATGCTATGTTGAAATGTGAAATGGTTGTAAAAATATATTTAGGCATTAAATCTACTAATGGAAATACCAACACTATAGATAAAAAAGTGAAGAGAGTGGCTTAGATTACTCTCCCTTTTACACTAACAAACATTGAAGATCCATTACTTAGAACATTATACCCGATGTGTATGGAGTGGAATCTTTTCCCAGTATACTCTTCCTCTCCATTAAAGGGGTTTTCATACAAATACGAGAGTTTGTTAGAGGGGTCTCTTGAGTCCTAAATCAGCTCTATTTTAGACATAAACAAGGGGTTAATAGAGGTATATAGTTTAAAAACTTGTGTAATTGGTTGTAGTATTACACCTATTCTATAGGATTAAATCCAAGATTAGTCATTTTCTTGAGGAAGATGAGTAGGAGAATCAATAAGTGATAGTGAAATCATGGAATTAGTATCCTTATCTGTCAAAATCATCTATAATTGATGAATAATATCCCGATGTTGTTCCCAAAACATGATAGTAAAATGTTATATAAGACATGTTTTGAGTGCAACATAACTAATGGGAAAACATATATAGTGTATATGGAACACAAATGATTAGTTTTTCTAAACACGGTGTGAGAACCCTATAAAAAATTGATATTTTACACGACCTCTCATTAGAAAACCGCTTATATCATCAATGGTCAACCCAAAAGGTATAGGGTATGGAAAAAAATTAAAACATTTAGTCTCTCCCAACATGTTGGAAGCCAAATGGATGTCTAATGACATTTATTTGAGCTCATTGACATTTTTTATCCTGATGAAGAATATGAAATGAGGGATCTCAATAGTATTTTGTTGCATATAGCCCCAAAAGTTCTTTCTTATCAAGTCAAATTGAAACTTGTAGGTCCCAGTGATCCAGTAATGGGTATTACCCTATTGAATGTGACTAAGAAGTTTATAGATATAGGTAAGGTTTGGAATCTCTAGGTTAATTAATTTCCCTTATTCCATCCATGATGCAATCACCCACATGCCAAATCGGTTTCCCATATATGCATCTCCAGCTCGAAAGATCCATTTGTTTAGAAACATGGAAAAAAATCCCATAAACCCATAACTTATAGACACACCTGGTTTCACCCAGTATCCCCATGAAACATACTCCCCAACATCCTTAATGTCCCAATATGAAATCTTTAATTCCAAATCTATACAAAATGATATTTATGCAGACGTAAAATAGTTTTATGAGCCCTTATTTGACAATGAAAGATGTATATCTATTATTTAAAAGAAAATGATCTAGCATAAGTTCACCTCCTTCTTTATTTTCTCTCTCTCAAGGGTGATCATATCTATAGCTAATGTGGGATTATGTTTTTTGTAATCCTAATTGTTTTTAGTAGGGATGAATTCGTCATAAATTTTTCTAAGAGGAAGTATTCCCCCATGATGATGGATATCTATTAGGATGATCCATAATTCACCATGGATCAAGTGAAAAAATTTGGTTCTAGGACACCAATGACTGATCAGTTCTATATAAGGTTCTGGTGGATGGTACACAAAAAATTGAGAAATGAACATCACATCATAGAGGTGGATGATGCAAAGTTGATAAAAATATTTTGTATAGGTTTTTTTATCCCACAATGGTTGTTCTCAGTCATCAAAAAAATTTCCACCATGGAACATATCTAATTTCAAACAATACCCACCTTTCATATTTTCCAAAGAGGAGATGAGAATAAATGAGTAATCAAGGTAATATTTAAGTGAGTAATATTACAACCATTAAAGATCATAGGTCCACAATTAATTGCATAAGATAACCCCTAGAATGGTTCTAGGATCAGTTGACCATGCCCAAAGATTGTCAGCGGGATATAGTTGATGGAGAATGAAAATAAGAATGCTAGAAGATTATTCTTGGGTGAATGGATGGTAGTGCTCTCCAGAATTCCGAAGTTATATAGAGTAATTTAATTATTTATATGTTAATATGGAGGTTTGTTCATAATAAAACAATTTTTAATGTAATTATAAAACAAGTCTGAATATCAAGAATTGACATTGCGATTCATAGAGGTCATATCCCTCTACTTGGATGAATTAGATGAATTATATAAGCTCAAATCCATCTAGAACATGACATAAAAAGAATAAATTATAATAAATTAATGGCTTTTCTATAATGACATGGAGGTTGTGACCCATTTTGATTCTCACGATCATATAACTATGGAACTGCCACGTGAATCTGATAAACCGCAAAGGCATCATGTGACCGCATGACACCCAAATAAATCACATGATGTAACCTCATGTACAGGGATTCATGACATGGTTTAAATAATTTACCATTTATTAGATAGTTTCTTGGTTACATGATCCATATAGACAATGTGTATAGTGACCGTACTTTTTCAAGCATGACTATTACATGATTTTTATGACAAAAAACATAATAGAGATAAAAAACCATGATAAAAAGTTTTAGTTTCTTTGGGAAAATTAGGATCATGAATAAATTTTACATAATAAATCATAAACATTTATTTTAATCCTTCTTATTTATCATTATAAAATCACATGTTTTCCTTAGTATATGTAGTTACCTAATGATATAACTCAAATAAAGGGGTGAGATAAAATCCCTGTAAGAGGATGAATAAGGGAAATGAATCAATATAACACCAGTAATAATAATAATAATCCTCATTTCATAAGAATATGACCATCATAAACATCATGAGGGGCACATGTGATAATGGCTTGGAATTTGGAAATGCATAAAAATAAAAATCATGTCATAGTAGTCAAAGACAACACATAGTTGAGAACACATATAACATCATGTTCACACATAACATATGTGTGTAATCATAAAATTGTCATTATTAAAAAATATAAAATCATGTTCACATAAATTACACATTATATCCTGAGATAAATCACATTACCAAATTCATTGGAGAGATATGTAATTTCGAGACTACCCATCACATTATAATATTTATATAATAATAAATTCCACAAAGAACATATAACAATCATATTGTAAAATAATTTGGTTTCCTAATGGTTAAATAAATAATAAATTTATGAATAAATATTGGGGTTCCCAAAAGAAAAATAACATGAGTTTATGATATGAAAAAGTGCATGAGGAGTTGAGGATTTCTTTTGGAAAGAAAAGTATTTTTGGAAAATCAATTTATTAAGATAAAAATAAACATGGAAACATTTAAATCATGAAATGAAAAAGGAATATTAATTTAATGATATTTATGGAAAATTAATGTAATATCCATATTGAAATTTATGTGAAAGAGAGAAGACCCAAATAAAGGGAGTTGGGTCTGAGAATTCCCTTACCTTAATTCCCACTTTATTTTGTCACTTTTCACCTTCTGAATAACAAAAATAGATTCATTAAAACAATGATACAAAAGTGATCTATTGTAATAATTAACAATTTTTATCAATGATACTAATTTTATAATGTTTCTTAGTTTCCTTGGTTATAGGGTAGTCATTTTGATATCATGTTTTACTTAAACATTTTCCATTTTTATTTAATTTCATTATTTTATTAAATGTAATTTATAAATTGGTAGAATTAATTATTGAATATTTTAATACATAAAATTTAATTTTTCTATATTATATATAATTCATAATATCCATTCATGATGTTGGTTACAATCATTGAGAAGGAAATGTCTCCGTTGGTGGTTAACAACCCTTTGATGAGACATTGTGAGGAGTGCATGATAGGGAAGTTTGAAATTTATATATAATAAATGTGATAAATCTATTAGGTTAAAATAAATAATATAGTGTTAAACTAATTCATAATTTATTTTATAAGGTTTTTACTTGAATGGGGTGGTAAAAAAAGAAATTGGTGAAGAAGAAGAAGAATAAAAAGAGATGAGTTGATCAAAAATTACTTAATAGTCAGTGTAGATTCCCTTGTACGACACTATAAAAAATATAATGATTGGATTTGGTTTACTCAAGGAAATAACTAGATATTTAAGTGGATTAATATGGAGTATTTTTTCATAGGATTGAATTTTTTTAGAGGTGTATGAGTGATCTTGAAAAGGGAGGGAGTGGGGTTATTTATACACAAAGAGAGGGGTGTTTTTAGAATTAAATATTAGATAAAATAATATATCAAAGGGAAAAGTTGTGATAGTGAATTTTTTATGATATAAATTACATAAATATATAATATAATGGTTTAAGTCTTTAGACATATTTATTATTCCAATTCATTAGTTTATTAAAAAGGAAAGTGTAAGGAATGAAAAATTATTATTTTAAGGAATCACATTTGACTTTAGGGGTGGGGAAATGTTTTTTAGGTTTGGAATTTAAGTTTATTTTAGGTTAATTACTCATTTATGAAATTAAATAGAAGAGGGAATAAAATAGAGTTCTATCAATGATTCATTCATTATTACATCATGAATGATGTAATATAAGATACCCAAGTTATGTGAAAACTGTATTTTTACTATTCACCAGAAAATTGAAGTAGTTCATAAAACAACCTAAAAATATCACTTTGAAAATTTAGACATGATGATGTCAAAAATTATATTAATTTAACCCAAATAAATTTCTAAAATTGGTAATTTTAGTTTTTAATATAAAAATTAGGAATTAAAAAATACATTAAAATACAATTTACTAAAAAGGTGTTTATATTTTCTTTGAGTTTTTAATCATGATATTTACTTTTTAGAATTATTATATTTATATTTACTTAAATAAATCATGTTAAATATTTTTTATTTCATAATTTCTTATTTTGAGTTAAAATTTCTACTCTAATGGACATGTTTCTATTTCCAATGATCAGGTTACTATTATTGATAACTAGGTTACTATTCTAACAACCACATTACTATTCCTATTGTCACATTATCTCTTACAAATACTTCTATATTCCTTTATTTATTATTAAACTTAATTCCTCTTCTGGTTATATATTTACATTTTTTATAATGTTGTTTGGTTTACTAATATATATTTTTTCTTTTCTATAGTGATTGCAGTGGGGGTGGTGATTTTTTCAGATTGGGGTGATCCATATTTTCTAATTTTATCTTTTTATTTTATATTTTTTTTCCATTTCTATTTTTTGGAATATTAATTTGTTTCATTACTAATTAATATATCATTATTTATTAGTGAAATAAATTATTTTCGGTTTCTTTATGTGTATAATACGATATAATATATTATAATATACATTTATTTCAATAGAAAAATATCATTTATAAACTATTAGTTATTTAATTATTCCCTCTATTATCACACCTGGATCTTCAATTCCATTCTTTATTTAGAATCCTATTTTTGTTCGTATCTTTCTCTTGGTTTCCCTATGTTTTGGGTTTAAAATTGGTGTCTCGGGTGTTCTTGATATAATACCTTAGTATTGGAAGTCATGGATGGTATTTGGCCATGTATTGTTTTTAAGGGAAGTAATAAGGGAAAGGTGTCTTGTAATTGAATTTGTGACAATTCTAGTGAAACCTTTTGTGGAGTATGTTTGTTGAGGTGGTTTCTTAAATATTTTGGCCAAACCATGAGCCCATTTCCAAATTTTTTAAAAAAATGGTTTCTCTTATAGATCCTTCATTTTTTAACATTTGTTTACCCGTTCCACTTCCCATTTGGCCTCCCAGACCTATTCAAACCTCCATATCTATTTTTAACCCCTTAGGAACTCATAATCATGGTGGATTTGGGTAATTTATTAATGAAATTGGGCCAACCCATGAGTCCATTACTATATTTAAATAAATTATTTATTTATTTTATATATCATTAATTTTTAACATTTTTCAGTCATTACACTACTAAATGGAGACCAAAATCCCTATGTGAATCCTCATTTTCCATTTTCCCTCTATATAGCTCATCATCATCATGGAATAGGGCGAATTTCCTCAAGGTTTCTTATATTTTCCAAATTTGAAAAGGGACTTTGTTTCTTTAATAAATCATTCGTTTTTTACTCTTTTCCCCCATTTGAGTCCCCATTATACCTCCTTAGCCTAATGAGAACCTCTATTCCAATTTTGGATTCTTGGAGATTCAACTATTGGTGTATTATGGGTGATTTCTTCAATGTTTCTCAAGTAAGTGAATTCCTCCCTTGGTCCTTCCATTTCCTTACGGTTTCTCTCCTCCTTATTGAAGTTACAAATGTCTACAAACTATGTTTTCATAACTAGGGTTTGATTTTGGGGTTATTGTTCTAATATTGTGTATTTAGGTTCCTTCCCAATCCCTTGTGGTGTGTCCATGATTCAGTTGAAGTTTCTTACAAATATTTAGGTGTTTTGACACAAAAGGAAGGAGATTCCATGTGTAAGCATTATTTAATGAATTATATTTCTTAATTTAGTTATTTATCATGTTTCTAATTTGTTTTTTGTTGTGAGAAATTTGTTTTTGATGGAGTTGTACGAGCGTTTAATTTTAAAGTTTCATTTTTGCTTGAAATGGTGTGTTTTTCTTGTGTAACTCTTATGGTATCATTTGGGGTCATTTTATAAAATATGAAAATAGTTTATTAAATGTGTCTTGGGATAAATAAATGGTTAGGTATGGTTTTGGTGTGCTTTTGGCTTTGAAATATGGTATTCGAATAGGTTTTATGTTAAAACAATTATTATATGATACACCTGATTTTTGTATACATTTTCACATACTTTATTAAAAATAAGAACAAGTTTTCATTAATTACCTACTTCTTAGGAAAAAAAAAAATACTTTGATTTTGGTGATCTTGTTCATTTTCCGGAGATTTATGGCCAAATACACAAAATAGGGGTTAATTGAGAAAAATTTATAAACTACACGGTGTGTACTTATTTACACATCATGTACATCCAGACTCTGACATGGATTGACCAGGAAAAGTACATGACCATGTAATCAGAATTTGGTACATGCCGTGTTCACACTTTACACACCATGTAGACCCTTCTAGAAGTTGTTGGAAGATGAGAAGAAGTCTACACGCCCATGTGACTTGCTGAAGGGAACACATCATGATTAGCTTATAGACGCCGTGTAGACCTTTCTAGAAGCAGTTGGTGGCCAAAAAATGAGACTAAACGCCGTGTATGGTGGCACTAAACACAGTGTATAGCTATCTACCTACCAGGAGGTGTCATGTTCCAAGTCAAAGACATCGTGTTAGGCCACCTACTTGTGGAGAAAACCAAGGAAAAGTGCATTGAAAAAAGTATATTCCATGTAATTTTTCTACATGTCGTTTAGTTAAATTTTCCCTAAAAGGAGGCCTGGGCCTCCAGTTTAAGGGGGTGGTGTGTGGATAGAAAGTGTAGAGAAAAGGTTGATGGTCTGAAGGAGAGAAGCTCTGCCACCATACTACCACCATTCTACCTTCTACCAAATAAAAATTCCCTCCACGAAGTTCCAAGCATGATCACATCTGGAATCAAGAGCTTTGTGTTTATTATTTTCTATATGTGTAACTAAATACCCCGGGTTTTGGGGTTGTGGAAGATGATGAGTTATAATTTAAATTAGTTGTTATGAATATTTCATTCCTTTTTACATCTTCTTATTATTCTTAAATAAATTTTTTTTATCACTAAAAATTCTGAACCAGACAAAGGGAAGAATTTTTAAGGATTCAAAAGTAGAATAACAATGAATAATTTCATGTCCATTGGAAGTATTCGTTGACTCAAAATGGGATAATCCTAATAAAGAACTGTGAAACACTGACTACCGGACCACGGAGTTAGTTTCTTCATCTCTATTTAAAAGTTTACCGGACCAAGGAAATTTTATTACAAATTGAAACCTAGAGTGTTGGGTTATTATGACCAACACAACCTCATAAGCAATTTTATTTAATAATGAAATTCTCATTAATCCATAACCCCAATTCATTTCTCTTGATTTTCATCAAAACCAATTTTCCAATATTATCTTCTATTCATTAAATAAATTATTTAAGAAACTCAAAACCAATTATTCTTTTTATCCACCACATTAAAGATCAACTTTAAATCTAGAAAACTTCATTAAAACATAAAAACAAACTAAGTTAAACAAGATAAAAATAAATTCTGTTTCCCTGTGGATCGACCCATTACTCGTGATGTACTTGTTTGGGTAAAATTAATTTGGGACACTGATAATATACCTTCAGTGAAACAACTCACCAAATTTTGGCGCCATTTCTGGGGATCAAACTCGAGTCATCCATGTGAGAGGAAGATATACTAACCACTATACTAATCTTATTTCTTTTTTGTCTTTATTTTTTCCTCATTTATTATTGGTTTGTTTTAAATCGTGCAGGTCTTTAGGTGTATGAGCAGCTACCTCAGACATTCCATGAATGCTGAGTCTTCAGGGTTTTTCCCAATTGACCCAGAGATCGAACATACACTCTTGAGGCGCCAACGAGCACTTGTGGCTGAGCATAACCAAAAGAATCTAATGGAATAGAATGTGGAAAGAAATCCAGATGTTGTCCAAGCAGTAGGACAACAGTTAGGTTCGGATGAGAACCGGAACCAGCAAGCTCCACTTTCTCTAGGGTATGGCCCGTAGCAGCTTAAAAAATTCCAATCAGAGCAGATACCATTTCTACTCCAAGGTTAGGGGACATACTACGCCCCTCAGGAACAACAGTACATGCCTGCTCCACTCCCTTAATAGCCACATACATGTTGTACTCTCATGGACTATACCCTTCCATCTATCCATGAAGCTGACACGGGCATCGTTCTTCCACCGGTGCAAGCCCAACACTTAGAGATCAAACCTGGTATCATGCAGCAGATCCAGAAAATCATTCAGTTCGGCGGTCTACCTAGCAAGGATCCCAATTTCCATCCCTCCACTTTTTTGGAGGTCTGCAACACATTCCGCTACCACGAGGTGTCCAAAGATGCCATTTGTCTTCTCCTCTTCCACTTCTCTCTAAGGGATAAGGAAAAAGACTGGATGAAAGGATTTAGCAATGATCTATACTCACATAGTAGGAGCTTTCACATGTGTTCCTATCTAAATACTTCCCACCCTCGAATATGGTGATGCTATGGAATGAAATCCACAACTTCCAGCAGCATGACTTAGAGTCATTATATGAATTATGGGAGCGCTTCAAGGAGATGTTGTGCAAATTACCACACCTTGGACTCCCACTTTTGATGCAGGTCCAAACCTTTTACGAAGGGTTGAAAATGAATAAAAAGTCTGTGGTGGATGCTGGTGCCAGAGGTACAACAATGAGGAAATCCCCAGAAGAGCTTTTTGAACTTCTGGAAGACAAGTCTGCCAACAGCTTCTAGTGGCATTCTGAGTGGGTCACACAGAAACAAGGTGTATATAACATCGATTCTAATACTATGTTTGCTACCCAATTGGATGTCGTGTCCAAAAATATTGAAGCACTCAATCTGAAGGGCATGTGTCAAGTACATGTGGTAAACCATCCAGTGTGTAGCGAATGTGGTGATAACCACATCATGAGAGAATGGATGAGTTTTGTTGGAGGCCCTTCAACAAGAGAGGTAAGTTATGTTACCCAAAACCGAGGGCCAAACCAGTACCTTCAATACCAGATCCAGGCATAGCGTGATCAATAGAACATAGGTTGGGTCCAACAACAACAAAATACTCCACCCCAATGACTTCTTGGCTACAACTAGCCTCTATAAAAAAACCAGTACCAAAGGGAGCAACAACCCCAACTGGGCTCTTATCAGGATCAAGAGTATTCAATCTCTCACCCACTGCATCCGCAACAACCACTGACTCTAGCCTCTCAACAGCCACCATAGGAATAGAACACCTCAAGGTTAGAGGATCTTAGGACTAAATTTATATCTACTACTGAGACCAAGTTCCACAATCAAGAGGCTTCAATTTGAGGCCCAGAAAAACAAATTGGCCAGTTGGCAAACCATCTTTGGGGAAGGAAACCCAGTACACTATTGGGTAACATTGAGAAAAACATAAGGGAGGAAGCCCATGCCATCACGCTAGGAAGTGGAAGGGAGCTACCAAAGTAGAAACCAGCATAGCCCGGTGCAACCACTCCCCCTGTTGATAAGGTAGGTATAGATACAGACCCCTCCTCATCAAAAATCCCACAGAATGAGGATTCAAAGAATAAAGGAAAGGAGGTTGTCAAGCCCTTTCAGCCTGCCTTACCCTTCCTAGAGAGATTGAAGTAGATAAAGCTGGACCACCAGTTCATCAAATTCATGGATGTGTTTAAAAAGCTGCATATAGATATACCTTTTGTAGAAGCACTAATGAAAATGCCCACTTACGCCAAATTCAGGAAGTAAATACTCTCCAAAAAAATAAAGAAGGAGGATTAAGGCACCATTAACCTAACAAAAGAGTCTTCTGTAGTCATCTAGCATTTGATTCCTCCCAAACTCTAAGATCTAGGTAGCTTCACTATTCCATGTACTATTGGACCATGTGAGTTTGGGAAGGCCCTCTGTGACTTTGGGGCCAGTGTGAACCTCATCCCCCTTAGAGTTTTCAAAAATCTAGGGCTAAATGATTTGAATCCCACCCAAGTAGCCCTTCAACTTGTTGACTGATCCATTAAACATCTGTAGGGACTACTGGAGGACGTATTAGTCAAGGTGGGTAGGCTGATCTTCCCTGCAGATTTCATAATCCTCGACATGGAGGATGACAAGGAGGCACCTCTCATACTAGGAAGACCTTTCCTGGCCACTGGGAAGGTACTGATCAACATACACCAGGGGGAGAAGATTTTCCGGGTAGGAGATGAAAGAGTCTTCTACAATTTCCTCAAGGCTGTCAAGCCTGCATCATTGTCAGAGAATGAGGACTGTTATGCGATAACCACCATGGATGATTATCTGAGAAACAAAATAGGATAACCTGGTATGCTATTTTACTTTAGATAAATTTATTATTCCATTCATTCTAGTTGTAGAAGCACAAGAGGACTTGTAATTACTAGAAGGCTTCGGCAGCCACAATTGGCAACATGCAGTTGTTCCTGATAATCTTGAATGGGACAAGGTGCAACCACTTGTGACTTCGATTTTAAAGGTGCATAAACTAGAACTAAATCCTCTTTTATATTCTATAAAGTACGAGTATTTGGGAGATCATCAAACCTTGCATGTCATACTTAATGCAGAACTATCACAGGAGTAGGAAGATGAACTTCTGCAGGTTCTGAAATAGTGGAAGCACACTATTGGGTGGACAATCACTGATTTGAATGGTATCAGCCCTACCATTTTCACCCAAAAAGTGCTACATGAAAAAGTTTCCAAGCAATCTCGCCCACCAAAATGGTGTTTGAATCCCCCCATGAAAGAAGTTGTAAAAAAGAGGTGACTAAATTGTTGGATGTAGGCATCATCTATCCCATCTCAGATAGTCCACGGGTGAGTCCCTTACAAGTGGTACCCAAAAAGGGGGGGTATCAATGTGGTATCAAAAGATAATAATGAGATCATCCCTTTCACACTGTCATAGGCTGGCGAGTCAATGTAGATTACAAGAAGCTGAATGATGCCATGAGGAAAGATCATTTCTCTCTACCATTCATAGATCAAATTCTAGAGAGACTAGTGGGGAACAAATTATATTTCTTCCTCGATGACTATTATAGATAAAACCAAATTTTTGTTTCCTAATAGGATCGGGAAAAGAGCTCATTTACATGACCCTATGATACATTTTCTTACCAAAGGATGTATTTTGGCATGTGGAATTCCCCTACCACCTTCCAACACAGTATGATGGCTATCTTCCATGACATGGAAGAACATATCCTGGAGGTACTCATGGGTGTTTTTTCCATTTACAGAAAATCATTCAGCACTTGTTTGTGGCATCTGAAACTAGTTTTAGAATGATGTGAGAACACTAACCTAGTTCGGAACTGGGAAAAGTGTCATTTCATGGTGCAAAGATGCATCGCCCTTGGCCACAGAATGTCATCAAATGTAATAGTGGTGGACCCAGTAAAGATAGAATTCATTTCATGACTACCTATTCTGACTTCGTTTAGAGCCATCCGCAACTTCTTGGGGCATGCAGGTTTTTACAGGCGGTTTGTTTGCAACTTCTCAAAAAATTGCCCAGCCCCTCACCAATCATCTAACCATGGATTCCATATTTGAGTTCAATGATACATGCACCATAGCTTTTTAACACCTGAAGCAGCACCTAGTGGAAGCTCGAGTGATGATTTCTGCCAGCTGGGAAGAACAATTTGAAGTGATGTGTGATGCTAGTGACTACGCAGTAGGTTCAGTCATGGGCCATCATCTTGAATAGATTTTCAGATCTATATATTATTCCAAGAGTATGCTCAAAGAGGCACAGATCAACTACACCACCAAAAAAAGGAGATTCTTGCAGTTGTTTTCGCATTTGACGCGTTCCGTTATTACTTAGTGTTGTCTAAAGTTATTATTTATACTAACCATATAGCACTAAAGTACCTACTGAACAAGAAATATGTGAATCCCCGATTGATCAATTGGGTAACCCTCTTACAAGAATTGGATTTGGAGATTCTACATAAGAAAGGGAGTGAGAACGTTGTTGCTGACCATCACTCCCTCCCAGAGCTACCTAATTTAGAGAAGGATGAAGATTGTGAGATCCGTTAGGATTTCCCTGAAGAGGACCTCTTTTCGGTCAACGAAACACCTAGACCATGGTATGATGATATTGCTAATTTTCTGGTTGTAGGCGTCGTTCACCCCGACCTCTCCTTCCAGCAAAGGAAGTGGGTTTTCTCTGATGTGAAGAGGTACATATGGGAAGTTCCTCTGCTATTCTGATCCTGTGGTGATGGGGTGATCCGCCATTTCATCATGGAGAATGAAGTTTATGGAATCCTGGAGTTCTATCATGCCTCACCAGTTTTAGGACATCATGGGAATGATCGTACGACAACAAAGATCATGCAGTCTGGGTTTTTCTAGCCCACCATGCATAAAGATGCCCATGCATTTGTTTCCTATTGCAATCAGTGCCAGAGGACTGGTAATGTGGGACATAGAGCCAAGATTCCCTAGCACCCCATTCTTGAGGTCAAGATATTTGATGTCTGGGGCATAGATTTTATGGGTCCCTTTCCCCCCATCTTTCAGAAACACTTACATCCTAGTCTACATCGACTACGTTTCCAAGTGGGTGGAAGCTACTACTACAACACACGACATGACCAATGTAGTCATCATATTTTTAAAGAAATATATTTTTAATAGGTTTGGAGTTCCCCAAGTACTGATCAGTGATAGAGGGACCCACTTCGACAACACACTGATGAGAGGAATACTATCGAAATGTAAAGTAAAGAATCATATGGGGACATATTATCATCCCTAGTCCAGTGGACAAGTGGATCTCTCCAACTGTGAGCTCAAGCAGATCCTTGAGAAAACAGTGAACACTTCAAGGAAAGACTAGTCCAAGAAGTTAGATGATGCTCTCTGGGAATATCAGACTGCTTTCAAAACACCATTGGGAATGTCCCCATTCTGCCTCATCTATGGAAAGCCATGCCATCTTTTAGTAGAGTTGGAAGACAAATCCTACTGGGCCGTCAAGGCCCTGAATTTTGATCCGAAGGTAGCTGAAGAGAAGTGAAAGTTCCAATTATTGTACTTGATGAAATCAGATTAGAGGCATATGAGAACGCAAAGCATCACAAGGAGAGGACAAGATAAATTCATGACCAGATGATTTCATGTAAATATTTTGAATCCAGTGATCAGGTACTTATCTTTAACTCTCTTCTTCGATTATTTACCATGGAAGTTAAAGTCACGATGGTCGGGACCATTACAAGTTATACGCATATTCCATCATGGAGCAGTGGAAATTTCTGGAGAGGATGGTCTAACATTCAAGGTGAACAGACAATGGTTTAAGGTTTACCATCACATTGAAGACATAGTGGGAACATTTTCCACCATACAGCTCAGGTAAGATGAGGTAAATAGGTCAATCCAACGACCTAAAAAAAAGTCTCTTTTTGGGAGGCAACCCAATGGATACACGCCGTGTACCACCTATATACACAACATGCACTTTTTACCTTTTCATTTATTTTATAACTATTATAAATATATAGTTTAACTAAGAAATAAACAAGGATGTTGACGTGCCGATGGTAAAGTCACTGGAGTTTGTTTGAGTTGTCGCCGGTTCAAATCCTCCCGAGCTACCTTCAGAATGAGGTTCCTCCGTTTTCTCTTTGTATTTTCTTAAATGGTGTGTGTAGTATTTTTCATATATATATATATATATATATTTTAATATAAGAAAACCCATGGTGGGGATGGATTGGTTGGCCAAGATCGTAACCCAACTCCAAAAGACCCGGGTTCGAATCCTGAAAATAACCAAATTTCAATCATTTGTCCTTTTAATAAAACCACCCTACGTGTCTTTTGATATAGGTCGTGTGCGCCAAGTTTTCCTTCTAAAACTGAAAATATTTTTTTTGCATAATTAATTCATGCTGGTGAAGTTGGAAGATTGGCAGAGTCTTGGCCTTGGATCCAAAAGACCCGGGTTCAAACTTGGCTAATCTCCCTACTTCATCCCTTTTTGTACAAATAAAAACCACACGAAATGCATTTACTTTCTTCCCATATAGTATAGTCCATATACATTAAATATATATAAATAATTAATAGGAGCAGCAGTACAACCTTTGCTCTAGTGGTTGAGGGCTTCCATTCGGAACGGCCGATCGCCTGTTCTAACCTCGCCCCAAGCACCAGACCAAAGGTTGTACTTCTCTTTTTCCAATTTTAAAACACACGATTTGTATTTCCCAATACATTATGTTTATAGATTTATTTTAATGTATGTATATATATATATATCTCTATTTTGTTTATTTTAATTATTAATATTAATTATTATATAGTTTAGTATAATAATTATATATCTATATATATTTATTTCGTAAAAAAATGGGATACATGATGTGTATTCTATTGTAAACTCTATATATCGTGGCTATTAAAGCCGTGGACCACCTGACTTCAGGCCGAGTAGAGTGACCCCCTCCTCTCTCCCCGTTTCTTTCCTCGTACGAGACCCAACCTCCTCACTCCCAAATCTGCTGATTTAGGGAATTTTTACTTCTGATTTCTTCTAAAAAATGATCATTTGTTTAGTTATGCCCTTCTACACATGCTAAAAGACATCCTTCGGTAAGCAAATGTACTGCAGGGGCATGTAATTGTGCTATTCTTCTGATCCACTAGGGCAATAAAAATTTGGTTGTAGCCGGAATAGCCATCGAGGAAGCAATATAAGTTGTGCCCTGCTAGTCTCTCTAGCATTTGATCCATGAATGGTAGGGGAAATGATCTTTCCTCGTGGAATCATTCAGCTTCTTGTAATCGACACAGACTCACCCTTGGTCTGGTTTAGAATTTTCAGTGATAATAATATTTTGAACGAGGCTCGCTCGACCATAAGTGCTCGTTGGCACCTCAAGAGTATCCGTTCGATCTCTAGATCAATTGGGAAAAACCCAAATGACTTAGTGTTCTTGTAACGTGTGAGGTAGCTGCTCATACACCTAAATACCTTCACGATATGAAACACACCAAGCGTAAGCAAGGAAAAAGAAAGATAAAAATAAATAAGATTATAAAAGATATTTTTGGGAATTTATGATTTTTATTTTCACTAAAATTTGATACTACCTAAATGAAAATAAGAACAAAATTAACTTTTTTTATTCCCCAGCAACAACGCCAAAATTTGGAAAGTTGTTTCACTAAAGGTATATAATTGGGGTCCCATGTTATTTTTACCCTAACAAGTATAGCACCTATAAAGGGTCGATCCACAGGAAAAAAGATGTTATTTTTATCTTGTTTAACTTAGTTTTTTTTTGTTTTAATGAATTTTGCTGAATTTAAAGTATATTAGTGATGTGTTGGACAAATAGAATAATTGGTTTTGATTTCTTAAATAAATTACTTAATGAATAGAAGAAAATATAGGAAAATTAGTTTTGGTTCGAATAATGAGAAATGTGTTGGGGTTATGGATTAATGAGAAATTGATTATTAAATAAATTTTATTATAAGGTTGTGTTGTTCATAATAAACCAACACTCTGGGTTTCAATTTGTAATGAAATTTCCTTGGTCCAGGTACGACCTTCTACACCCTCTATTTCATTTTATTACAAGCGTTTGGGGTGAGTTGCGGATTGGTCAACCGTTTGGATTCCGTGGTACACTGGCATGCTTTGAAGAACACACGTCATGTATATTTGTACATGGACACACACCGAATGCTTAGTGATTTGAAAATACATGGTGCGTATGTTTGGTACACACTGTGTACCATTCCCCATCATGCCCAAGTATTTTTTTCACACGGCCTTAGACACCATGTTCACGTACATGGAATGTGTGTTCGGTAGACACTATGTATAACATTTCTTCCAGCCAGCCCGTGTCTAACCCTCCACCTGGCCATTTTACTTATTCTCTTGCACACATCGTGTGGTACTTATACATGGCTTGTCCTATATTATTAGAACTACTTAACTGGTGGCCATGTATTTTCCAATACATGACCAGGACCACTTTACATGCACACGACGTGTATGTTCGGTACACGCCGTGTAACATTTCTTGGTTTATTCCATGCTCACTCGACTTGTCTATCCAGAGAACATGGGAAACTAACCCACTTTTATTACACACCGTGTACTCTAGAAAAACACGCCGTGTATTTTTTATTTTTCCAATCTCACATTTTCTTCTTTTCCTTTTAAATTTTCCTTTTCTTTTTTTTAGGTTTTTCTATTCTCATTCAAGATATGGAAGACTGAGATCCTTCCCGTGGGAAGCGGCCCACCTCCGCCACTTAGGGCGAGAGGCCCATTTATCGTTTTATATGACTCTGGCCTACAACACTACCAGATCGAGAATATACAGTGTACTAGCTCGCTCCATTGGCTATCCATCCCATGCTCACTACCTCGCCGAGGCTGCCACTAGTAGCGCCACACGTCCACCATCTCGCACCGAGCCTCCAAGACCCATCATTCCTTCCCCACCAGGTGCCACTCCACCTGAGCTCTCCTCATCCATAACTAGTCCCTCATCGACCTCCCCATCCAGCGAGCCTCCATCTACTCTAGCCGATCCACCCCCAGAACCGTCTCCTACTGCTGCACCTCCACCTAGGTCGGGACCTGCAGGTGTTCCCTACCCTTGAATGGTGTTCCTGGTCACCAATTTGGAACATGATAGATTCTAGCGCTTCTCTCTCTCCCCCTTGATTCCATTTAACAGCCTCTATCTAGATATTTGTGTCCCTCAAGATCTAGGTATCTAGGGCGAGTTGGAGGAACTTCTCGGGCACACTCCCTTACTCTCGATCTTCCAGGTCAGCACTCATATTTTTCAGGATTTATTTTTGGAGGTTTCTACTTCATTTGAGTTCGATGGGGCCAAGTACTAGGAGATGCCATGTGATGTAGTACTAGTGGTCTGGTTTCGGCTAGATAGCCATCACTTTTCCCTTACCATGACCGAGTTCAGCCGAGGGTGCAGTTTCTATCCTCATCATGTCACCCCACCCCTTGTCTCCTCCATGACCTGACCCGAGCACTCTGACCTCATGGCCATGTGGTGGGAGATTGTTGGGCCTAACCACTACTATACCCCTACATTCTAGAATAATACCTTTATAGCTGACTTCATCATTCGCTTCACCCACTGGTGCATTAACACCATTCTTTTTCCCCGCCATGGGGATATGGGGGTCATGACCGGTCGTGAAATGGAGCTCCTTACTGGTGTCATCCGGTAGGACTACCTGGACCTCCCTTACCTTGCTGCCTCCTATTTTCATGCCATGTTTACCGGCCATTAGGGAAACCTGAATTGTGGGTTTTACACCACACACCTTTCCCACCACCTCGGGGTTTTGAGCCTTCACTACCCCATGACCTGATAGTTTCCCCCCTGCAGATGGACTCTCTCATGCTTATTCGCATGGGATTGGTCTGGAAGTTGGGGGTTCCTACTTCCTTGACCAGGAACCACCACGACCACCTGCTGAACCTCCTGCCCCCACTGATGCACCTGCTACTCCTTCCCCTCCCCTTCCAGCTTCTCCACCCCAACCCCTTATTATTACCCCCCTTATTCGAGCCTACCTTCTTATATTCCCTCTACTACCCCCACCTACCTCTGCACCCTCGGTCAATCCACCTATTCCCTCCGTCTAGATACGATGGAGTAGAACTTGGTCCTTCTCGATCGACAATAGGACCAACTTGAGGAGATGTTGGGGATTCTTCTTTGGCATCATGGTATTCCACTACCCCCACTACCTGCCTCTATCTTGGCTCCTGGCCCTTCCTCCGCAGCTCCACCGCCCTTTACTGCACTGGCCACGTATTCAGTTCTCTTATCCACTATGGGCCCAGTTGCTGCTACCACAGCTGCCCCCACTTCTGTCAGTCCAGGGAGTGATGTCGATCTTCCTCTTCTGAGTCTAGCTCATGTGGCTTCTACTTCTATGGATTATCTTCCGAGTGCGGATTCCGAGCCTCTAGTTTCTACGGCTCCTAAGCCTTCTCTATCAACTAATTCTGTACCAGATGATGTATCTTCTGAGGTGAACCCGACCTGGTTTTTGGACACATGTTTTTCATTATATATATATATTTGTGATATCTTATGCCTGTTTGTGTTCTGTATGCTTGCAGCTTTCTCTCTCCACGACCATCATAGGTACTGCATTATGCTATGGACTATCCTTCTCCATCCCTCCTCATCTTTCTTTTCCTAGATAAGAGGGAAGTATTGTTTTTCACTTTTTTCTGTTATTTTCTTTTTCTTTCATTCCTTCCTTATTTCCTTACTTCCCCTCATTCTAGTCCACTATTGTGTCCCCACATTCCCTTATTCATCTTTCTAGGAACATTGTGGACCATGTGCGGTATTAAGTATAGGGGAGCATCTCTTCACCACCTTAGTCTTTTCCCTTATCATAATTCTATGAGACATCATTATTAGAATATATATTTTAAAATGTGAATACATTTTGGTTAACCATATTTTTATATAATAAAGCTAAAAGTGGGAATTTTTTTAAAAAGTTGCATGCTTATTTTGGTTATTAAGTATGTTAAAAATGATTACTGATATAATTTAAATTGCAACTTGTAATCCTTGGATAATTACATCAATTAAGTCTAATCAATTATTTTCAAGTCATGACCTGATTGTCTCATTATTTGTTTTCCCACTCCTAAGATGTATTCTAAACCCATTGTCATATTCTTCATAATACCCTCTTTATTGAGAGATTATTAGTATATAAATAACTACCAGAATTTGAATGTTTTCTTTTTGAAACATGATAAATTTTTGAATTACATTAAAATGATTGAGGCATTAGATAGTTTTAACCACTTTATATTGAGACCTACCCTACTTCTTATATTTGTGAATCCCCTAGAAACCATTAATAACCTTTATATGAAACCATATTACCAGCCTATTTCCCTTAATACCCTAATTATTTTATGATTTTTCATGATTATTCATTTGATATCAAAAGAAGGGATTGTAAACACATGGAATAATTTCGTGAATTGTCATGAAATTAGGTATGAGGGAGAGCCTCTTGACCATTTGGGGGAAAAGGGTTCCAAAACTCTATTTTTGGATATTCTGAAAGGTTTCGTTTGTCTTTTTTATAAAAAAATGATACAAACAAAGGGAACATATACTCACTTGTTGGTTTGTGAACCCTACCTACCCAAATAAAGGAGATGGTGGTGATGAGATTATTTGATAAAGCTTGTTGAGGAAACTTTTACATTGAGCTTAACTTTGAATATCATGCACTGTTATTTAAAGAATTTAGCCTCCTTTTCAAGACTCAGAGTTATTTTTTCCATCTTTACCTACCAACCTTTAGCCACAAAATCATCTGATGCCTATTTAAAAGCCCTCATGATTTCAGGAAATTAATTTTCTGAAGTAGAGAACAATATTTCTTGAAAACCTATGGATAGAGTGTATATATCATTGATTGAGAAAAACTTTTAATTAAAATTTTTTGAGTGTTGAGTGTATTATTGGTGTGGTAGATCATCAAGTGGATTGTTTTTTTTGAAAGGTTGAAACATGTGTTTAATAGAGGATGACAAAAGTTAATTGAATTATATAAGAGGCATGATTAGAATATCTCCTGAATTGGAACTATTTTGTAACTTTTTAGATTTTTTTCCTATGACTTATTATTTACATTTATGATTGATTGAATTCATTGCTTTTAAAATATACACTCTTTTAATTAGATGTTGATATTTTTTTTAAGGGAAAGCAAATGAATAAGTATAGGAGATTTTGATGCACTCAATTTGTGTATAAAGTTTCACATACATTATTGAAAATAATAAAAAGTTTTCATTAATTACCTAGTTATTAGAGAACAAATACTTTGATTTTGGTGATCTTGTTCATTTTCCGGAGATTTATGGCCAAATACAAAAAACATGGGAGAACTGGGAAAAATTTACAGACAACATCGCGTGTAATTATTTACACACCGTGTATATCAAGACTCAGACAAGGATTGACCAGGAAAAGTACATGACCAAGTAATCTGAATCGGGTACACTCCATGTTCAAATTTTACATTCCATGTACACCCTTCTAGAAGTAGTTGGCGGATGATAAGATGTCTACATGCCCATGTGGTCGGCTGAAGGGAACACATCGTTTTTAGCTTATAAACATCGTGTAGACCTTTCTAGAAGTATTTGGGGGCCAAAAAACGAGACTACCCGTCGTGTATGGTGGCGCTACACGCTGTGTATACCTACCTACCAGGCGACGCCGTGTTCCAAGTCAAAGATTGCATGTTTCGCCACCTAACGGCGAAGAAAACAAATGAAAATGCGCATTGAAAAAAGTACACACCATGTACTTTTTCCAAACGCCATGTAGTTATATTCTTTATAAAATGAGTCCTTGGCCTCCGATTTAAGGGGTGGTGTGTGGAGAGAAAGTGTGGAGAAAAGGTTGAAGGTCCGAAGGGGAGAAACTCTACCGTTGTACTACCGCCATTCTACGATCTACCAAAGAATCATCCCCTCCTCAATGTTCCAAGCATGATCACATCAGGTATCAAGAGCTTTGTGTTTATCATTTTCTATATGTGAAACTAAATACCCAATGTGTTGGGGTTGTGGAAGATGATGAGTTATAATTTAAATTAGTTTTTATGAATGTGTTTGTTCATTTTAACATCCTCTTATTCTTCTTATATCACTATTTATTATCCCTAAAAATTCTGAACCAGACCAAAGGCAGAATTTTCAAGGATTCAACAGAAAAATAACGATGAATAATTTCATGACCATTAGAAGTATTCATCGACTCAAAATGGATTAAGACAAATAAATAACTGTGAAACACAAACTATCGGACCAAGGAGTTAGTTTCTTCAACTCTAAATACAAGTTTACCAGACCAAGGAAATTTTATTACAAATTGAAACCTAGAATGTTGGGTTATTATGAATAACATAACCTCATAAGAAATTTTTTTTAAATAATAAAATTCTCATTAATCCATAACCCCAACGTATTTCTCTTGATTTGCATTAAAACAAATTTTCCCTTATTTTCATCTATTCATTAAGTTATTTATTTAAGAAACTCAAAACCAATTATTCTTTTTATCCAACACATCAAAAATCGACTTTAAATTCATAAAACTTCATTAAAACAAAAATAAAAACTATGTTAAACAAGATAAAAAAACATCTAATTCCCTGTGGATCGACCCCTTACTGATGCTATACTTGTTAGGGTAAAAATAATTTGGGACACTGATAATATACCTTCGGTGAAATGACTCAACATTATACTTCTTGGAAGTGTTTAATAAAAATTATAAATGGTTTATTGAGTTATACAAAGTTTGAAAAGGATATTTATGTATAGTTTTGGTGTGAGTATCCTATTAAAATGGGATTTTGAATGAGAAAAACGACAATTAGTGATGTCAAACATTTTGAGAACATTTTATGAACTGTTGAAATGTTTTATTAAATTATAATAAGGGTGTGAAATATGATTGTGGTTTGTTTTGTGTGAGTATGATGTTAAAATGAGTATGAATGTGAATAGAGTTCAATGTGACATGATTATGGACAGTTTGGTGCGTGTATATTTTGGAAATGGAATTTTCATGTGAAAATGGTATTTTATGAGAAGTGGGACTTGATTGAGAACAAAGAGGGAAAAACTGAGTATCTAGGTGGGAAGACATGTACTAGTATACTAGTGATCTAGACTATGTTTGTACCTATTTCACATAGCAAGTTTGACGATGACAACATTAACTAGACTATTATGATGAAATTGGGGAATAATAGGTTATGGATATTTTCTATACTAGGGGATCGTGCATGAGACCAGATATTTATTATGGTTAGTTTTCACTGAGATATGCATTACCTGGGGCCCACAACTAGCTTGTGCCTAGGGGTGTTCCCATGAATAGTACTCATTGACTATATGATACTCACTGTCAATATATGGTGTGTTTTTTAAGAAAATTCAGTAGCCTTTTTATTTTATTTAAATGTGTTCATTCCTTAAAATGGCCCTCTAATTGTTTTTTCATTTATTGTTGCATCCGTTAGAAAATTGTTGCTACCTTTTTTTGTTTCTTAAAACATGCAAGAATTTAATCTTATAATGTTTATCATATGGAATATTTTGGATGTAATTTTATTGGTATTAGTCTCACACCCTACTTAAATGGTGTAAGTATACTTGGTAATCTTTTTCGTAGGTATAAAGAAAGCTATTAGTGTCAATCGTTCTCATTAGATTCCATTCTTGGTGCGTTGTAGTGGAGAACGATTGGGGGTGATGGACCCTTGCTATATGGTGTCCATTGAGTTATTTTTTCTGCTACTTTTGAGTTGTGTCCATCATGGGATTTGTGTAAATCCATGTATTTCAGTTCTGAAGTTTGTTAAAGGCTTTTTTGGATTAAATTTTCAGATTCACTTTATTTATTGTTGTTGGTGGTTTAATGCTTCAAAATTCGGGTAAATAATTCTTAAACACCTTTTTATGATAAAAAAGAACTTGTTCCATACCATGGGGATTGGGAATGCCTCTTGAGCCTTACCATGGACTAGGTCAGGTGTCTGTTTTGATGGATTCCATATCTGTTTCATGACAAAATGGTATGAAGACAGGTTCACTCTTTTTGGGTCATACCCTTTTGGGAAAGTCTTGGTAGACCAGATCTTTGATTTTTGGGACTTGAAATTCTAATTAAGAGTAGTGTTCCTAGACATCACACCTTGTGATGGGGTTCATTTCACTAGGTAATGTTGGGTTTTATCTGAGTTCTTTTGTTTTCATGGTTCGTCGATGACTTTGAAAATTAAAAGAGAGTTGGGTTAATGGTCTCAGTGATCTCACAGGGCCTAGAAAGCCATGAAGATCTAGTGATATTTCCATAGAACACTCTATTTTATGTTTATGTGATTGGAAAATGGCCTCCAACCATATTTCCAAGACACCCTCTAGCACTAATTTCCCCTCGAATTGTCTTGTGTCTTTTTATATTGAAATTTTGGAAATTTTTTTTAAACAAAAATGATGACTTTATTTTTAGAAGTGTGAATTTGTATGAAATTATTTTATAGTAATGAGAAAATGGTTTGATTTCTGAAAGGTTGGAAATGCAATTTTAGGATGGTTTTAAAATAGTAAATGTTGTGTTTACACCCCTTTTGAAATTGTGAATTATGTTAATGTGGGTTTTGAAAATCTATTTCAAATTGAGTATTATGAGCTATTGAAATGTGTTTTGAATGGAATTAAGTGTTCTAGAATTTATGTGTGGAGTTTGAAGATGACTGTTTTTTGGTAATTGGTGCGCTATGGAAACTTTACATGAATTTATATGAACTTCTTTTAAATTGGGATAAATGAGCTTCAAAATGAATGGATGTTGATGAAATAGAGTTTGTCATAAAATTATAAGTGTTTTGAAATGGGTTGATTTGTTTTTAAAGTAACGTGTATGACTTGAAAGTGAGTTTTAATTAATTTTTAGTGTTTTTTGAAATGTCTGGGAAGATTTTAATTGGGTTTTGATTTTGTGGTTAGAGGTTTTGAGAAAAATAATGTGTCAGTTGAATGTCTTGGTATTGAAAAGTGGAAAGAATGCTTGTTTAAAAGTTTAGTATTTCCATGAGTGACCACATTCATGGATTTATATAGGGAGATAGATGTTTAAGGTCACAGATTGACGAGTGATAGTATGGATATAAAGAGGGCGCTAGTGTGGCACATAAACATGTATGTGTGAGGCCCATGGGATACCATTGGTGGAGGTGCCAACCACTGACCCGTTTATTTTAAAAGAGATGATATTAAAAGAAACTTTGATGACTTGATGACTGGGTTGGGTGGTGTATCTTATTTTTTTTGTAATGTTGTAGGGGATTATATTTAGTTCGAGAACCCCTCTCGTTTGAACGATGTTTTTGGTTTTTGTTTTGTTGGTATGTTGTCTTGAAGTATTGATTGGTGGAACTTTGTAATAAATTTCTCATGAATACCTTGCGATTTATCTCCTAATGTGTTTGGATCGGGTTTGTGGTATATTTTGACCAAAGGACCAACTTGGTTTGGTCCCTGAATTTTTTGGTTGGCTCGGGTAAGCCCCCATAAAGAGTTAATGCATGACTGAAGTGCATCCACTGGTGATTCACCGTTGGCAGTCCGTCCTGTTGATCAATGTAAAAACTATATTTCTTGGGTTGAGGGTTAAGTATACCCCTCTTCTTTTTCGGTTAAGTGGATCCTTTCTTGGTAGGATAGTGGTTGTGGAAGGTTTAAATACACCATGATTCCTTAGGTTTTCAGAGTTTTTAAATAATCATATATGATGTTTTACACTATTGTGTCTACAATTTTTAGTATAAGTGGTGAAAAAGAATTCCAATGTGGAAGGTGAAAACAATCGAGGATTGTTAGTGTAGAATGATGTCCTGAAGGGATTTTGGGTCTTCATTTTGTCTAATTGAGGAAAGGGTTCATGTTGGGCAACCAATGTTGAAAAGTTGTGTCATTCGAGGTTGTTATGATTTCTTATGGTAATCTCATGCTACTGGAAAAACATTTCAGGGTTTCACTCTTGGTAATGACCCTGTCACTTGCAAGGGACATGATCGGCTTTGTCTTGTTATGTTGTGTTTGATTTTAAGGGAAAAGGTGGATGTTTTAGAACCTTTTTAGGGATTCTTCTTAATTGAAAACGTGGTTATATTATGACAATTTTGAATTACTTGTTCTTAGTGAATATGTGTTCCATGTGTTTTTCTTATGTTGTTTCTTTTTCAAGGTGAAATAGGTGTTTCATGTGCATCACCCAAGTCCTTGTTTGGGGAAATGTGTTTGAGGTACTTAATTTCATGGGGGTTTCAATCATTAGCTTCTAATTGCAGTGCATCATATGCTTCAAACATAAGGGATCCATTCATTAGCTTGAGAGTGAAGATTTTCTCATAGACAGAGAGTCACCAGGGGTGTAAGGGATCTAGGTTAAACATCTATCTCTAGTGTGGGAGGTAGAGATATTTTGAGGTTTCGATGTGGTGGTTTCATTGCAAGTGGTCACAGGTGGTGGAAAGGGACGTGGGGACCCTATCCCTCAGAGTTGTAATCCACATTAGTGGTGAAGTCTTTATTTTTTATAGGGAGTCACGATGGTTTTGTTTTATAAAACCTAGTTCCTGAACCCTTATGGGTGCAATTATGAATATGGTTGTTCATGTATGAATATCCTTGTTGGCTCTTTTAGATCTCAGTTTTGGTTGGACTCATATAAGGATGGTAATGTTCGTGGGAGTGATGTAACGCTTAGTGCCTCTATTGGGATGGATTTTCGTTGATTGACCCCCCTTGCGGTGGGGATTAGGTCTTATGTGGTCTTTTTCATGTAGGACCATGAGAGTTTGTTAAGATAGTTGCTTCATATGTTGGGGATACCCACCAAGGATCACATATATGTCTTCTTGGAATAAGTATAATGTTAGTCTATTCCTTATGGTGGGGATTATGTTTGGGCATCCCCCTATTGGTGTCTCAATTCTATCTTGGGAAATCAAACTGGATCTTATGGTGGGGAGTCCATTCGGGTCTCCTGATATTAGTGAATCAGTTATGTATGTAGTGTAGGTTTGGTGGTTGGTAGTCTTGTTCGGAGCTATCTAACCACCTATTTAGTCCTTTGGTAAACATTAGGGTTGGAGCTACCCAATGGTTTTCTTGAATTATGGTTATGGTAACACTGACTATTTTAGAATAATGGTGTAAATATTGGTTAGTGAGAGTATCCCTACCTTTGTTTGATCAACCAGAGGTGTTTTGGCCTTTTTGGGGTGGGCAAAACTTGGAAAGGGAGTCTATCTTGGTCTATCAGTTAGTTTTTTTCTTGCATCTAGAATTTATGTGTCTTTCCAAGGGTGGAAATATTAATGGTGGGGAGAATTTTAACACTTATATCTTTAATTCAATTCTTTGATTAAAAAAATATTTTTTTCTCAGTTTTCTCTTGTTTTCCGAGTGTTCTGGGTTTAAATTTTGTGTCTCGGGTGTTCTTGATATAATTCATTAGTCTTGGAAGACTTGGATGGTATTTGACCTTGAATTTTTTAAATGGAAGTTATAAGGATGAGGTGGCATGGAATTGAATTTGTGACACTCCTTGTGACACCTTTTGTGGGGTACGTTTATTGGGGTGGTTTCTTCAAGATTTGGTCCAAACCATGAGCCCATTTCTTGATTTTAAAAAAATTGTTTATTTTATAACTCATTAATTTTAACCATTTTTAACCCATTATACTTTCCACATGGCCTCCCCTGACCTATAAAAACCACCATATTCATTTGGACCCCTTAGGAACTAATAATCATGGGGGTTTTGGTGATTTATTTAGGCATTGGGCCTTCCCATGATCCCATTTCTAGATATAATGAAATATTTTATTTCTTTTATATGTCATTCATATTTTAACATTTTTTGTCATTCGACCTTTAAATCAAGCCCAAAAACCCTAGGAGAACCCCCCATGTTTCATTTTCCCCATCTGGAGCTCATTATCATCATGGATTAGGGTGAATTTCCTCAAGGATTCTCAAATAGTTTAGATTTGAAAATAGATTTTTTTTCTATCAAAAATCATTCATTTTTTACACCTTTCCCCCATTTCAGTCCCCACTCGACATACTCAACCTTATTCTAACCTCCATTCCAAATTTGAATTGTTGTAGATTCACCTATTGGTGTATTTGGTGAGATTTCCTCAAAGATTCCCATGTAAGTTTATTCATCTCTTATTCCCTACATTTCCATAGGGTTTCTCCCCTACTTCTTGAAGTTTCAAATGTCCAGAAACTAGGGTTTCATATATATGGTTTGATTTCGGGTTTCTTGGTTCAATATTGTGGATTTTGGTTTGTTTTCACTCTCTTGTGGTGCGACAGTGCTGCAGTTGAAGTTTCTCACCAATATTTGGGTGTTTTGACACAAAAGGTAGGTGATTCTATATGTATGAATTATTTGATGAGTAAAACTACTTGAATTACTTATTTATCATATTCCTAATATGTTTTCTATTGTGAAAAATCTATTTTTTATGGAAATAGTTGAGATTTTAATTTCAATGTTTCATTTTTTCTTGAAATGGTGTGTTTTTCTTGTGTAACTCTTTTCATATCATTTGGGGTCATTTTATAACATATGAAAATGGTTTATTAAATGTGGAAAGGTCTGAAAAATTTGGTTTATTAGGGTTTTGGTGTGATTTTGGTCTTGAAACAGGGGTTTTGAATGAGTTTTATGTGCAAAGAATTATTATACTTCTTGGAAGTGTTTTACAAAAATTGTAAATGGTTTATTAAGTTATAAAAAGTGTTCAAAGGATGTTTATGTACTGTTTTAGGGGGAGTATACTATTAAAATGAGTATTTGAAAGATAAAATGATGATTTCTTATGTCAAATGTTATTTAGAACATTTTTTGAATTTTTTAAATATTTAATTAAATTGTAAGAAGGTTGTTAAACATGTTTACGAGCTGTTTTATGTGATTATGATGTTAAAATGAATTTTAATGTGAATAGTGTTTTATGTGACATAATTTTTTTTCTATTTGATGTTTGTGTAATTTGGAAATGGAATTTTCATGTGAAAATGGAATTTTATGAGATGTGCAACTTGATTGAGCACATAGGGGGAAACCCAAGTATCTTGGTGGTTGAACATGTATTTTTATTCTAGTGATCGTGAGTGGTTTCATCCCTATTTCACGCAGAAAGTTTAACAATGACAATAATAACTAAACTATTATGATGATATTAGGGACCAATAGGTTATGGGTATATTCCCTACCAGTGGATCTTGCATGAGAAAATATATTTATTATGGTTACTTTTCACCAAGATACGAGGTACCTTGGGCCCACAGCTAGCAAGTGCCTAGGAGTGTTCCTATGAATAGTTATCATTGAATATATGATACCCACCATCATTATATAGTGTGTTTGAATGGAAAATTCAGTAGCTTGTGAATTTTATTTTAAAGTGTTCATTCCTTAAAATAGACCCCTTGAACACTATTTTCATTTAAATTTGCATCCCTTAGAAAATTGTTGCTACCTTTTATTTTTTACAAAAACATGAAATATTTTTATATTTTAATGTTTATCACATGGAATATTTTGGGATGGAATACTATAGGTCTTATTTTCACACTCTACAAACATCCTTGGGTGGAAGTAGACTTGGTAATCTTTGTCGTATGTATGGACAAAGCTTTAAGTGCTGGTGGTTCTGGTTGTTAGCTTCTATTCTTGGTGCGGTGTTGTGGAGAAGGCTTGGGGATGATGTATCCATTATATGATGTGGAACTTGAGTTCTTTTATATGATAATTTTGATTTGTAGTCCTCTTGGGATTTTTCTAAAACCATGTATTTCATTTCTGAATTTTATTAAAGGATTGTTTGGATTCAATTTTTTAGATTCAGTTTATTTGTTGTTGTTGGTTGTTTAATGCTTCTAAATTCATGTAAATCCTTTATCAAAAACTTTTATGATACTTGGTAACTTGTGCCAAATGGTGGGGATCGTGAATTCCCCTTAGACCTTTCCATAGATCAGGACAAGAATTTGTTTTGATGCTAACCAGATCTGGTTTGTGACACCTATAGAAATTTCTTCCCTGAAATTTCAAATCCTATTATCGGTTGAGAATAGGTTATGGTATTTTTATTTTATTTTTTACTCTATTTCCCATGTCACCTCTTCACACTTATGGTTAATCCATAACACATTTATAAGGAGAGTTGTCTTGTTGTATAGAACTTTGTCTCCTCCTTCCAAGATATTCACCAGATTCTCATCATATGAGTGTTAATTCTCTAGTTATTCCACATATGGATTCTTTACATGTTGGAGATTAGGTATGTACTACCTCATGAGTGAAAAATGGAACATGTCATGAACTTGAACCATATTTGGTGGATGTGAAATATGATAGGCCCGTAAACCTATACGATCAAGGATATTAAAGGGGTTATTGTAACTTCATCTAAGATTACCTTTTATTTCAAACCTCATGGCTATCTTCCATGGTTATATTCAAAGGAAAATATTTTCTCCGTCCTAAAAATACAATTACCTACAATGGTATTCATCATATATTTTCTACCAACTCCAAGAAGCTTTTATATATTGTTGTATGTCTTGATCCTTCTCTGCCATCTCTTGCACATGGTCAGGTACATGTAGATTTCATTCACGAAGTTCATCCTATAAATTGGAAGTTCTACATATATTTACATATATAGATTTATACAGAACCATATGAATTCTTGAGTGGAATCCATTGTTTTTTGAAGACTCAACCAATGGGATATTATTATCCCATCATCCTTTAAATTCCCTTGAGCAGGCTATTAGCATGTCCTTGAAAATATGAATAGTCCTATAATATTGGCCATCAATTTGGAGGTTCTAGGAGATGATTAAATTAATTTTTTTTTATTCAAATCATGTTTAATACTTCTATATAATTTATATGGGAACCTTAGATCTCGATCAGTGATGATCTAAAGTGGAACCCCATATAACTTGACCACATCACATATATCTTAGAATATTATTCAAGGGGTAAATCTTACTAAATATAAATTATATAGATCGTATAATTGAGTCAATCCACCATAAACCATATCAAGTTATTTCTTTATAATGTATTCATGAGACCAATGATAATTTCAATATCAACATTCTCCCATTTCCATATGGGTTTATTCAATTGTCCCATCATCCGTTTAGATTTTTGTTGCTAATATTTAACTTGTTTATATACCAAAGACTATGAGATATACTCCACAATCTCATTTATAACGTTGTCCCAAAAAGATATCTTTCAAAGATGACAATGAAACTTCTTACTTCCAGTATAGATAGATAAAGGTGACCTATGTACATTATCAAATAAACCCTTCTTTATATCAGGGGACGATGGCACATAAAGCCTTATTAAAACTTGAATCAAACTATCATCATTTATATGGAACTCATGTAACTTCCCTTAATTTACTACATTAAACTTATTTTGAATATTAGAAATGTTCATTTTATAACTAATTGATCCTCTCATGGATAAACAGTTGTGTAATCATCTGGTCAAGGTAGGATGCATTTACTTCCATTATGATTTCAAGACCCATCCTTTACATGTCCATGAAGATAGGGTATTTCTCATTCTACGTCATGGATAAATTAGGAAGTTTATTTCTTATAAGAGAATCAAATACCTTGGTCACCTTTCTTGAATGATAGTAAATAGAGAAATCATAGCCCTTGATTAGATATTACCATATTCCTTGACGAATGTTGAGCTCCTTCTATTTGAATATATACTCTAGACTATTGTGATTAGTATATATATTACACTTTTCACCATAGAGGAAGTGCCACTAAATATTCAGAGTGAAGATCATAGTTTTTAACTCCATATCATGCATTGGGTAGTTATTTTCATGGATCATTAACTGTCATGAGGCATAAGCTATCACAATATCAATATGCATGATAATGCAACCCAACCCCTTCTTTAAAGCATCAATTTATATCAAAAAACCTTATCCACTTATTGGTTGAATAATTAAAGGTGTAGTGATTATCCTCTTCCTAATATCGTTAATGATGTCCTAATATTCATCCATCCATACATACTTTAACCCCTTCTATTACATATTTGTAAGCAGTAATGAGAAGTATCTCAAAAACCATTAGTAGTACCCAGCTAAGCTAAACACATTATTAATTTTACTGATATTAGTCGGTCTAGTACATCCCTAATATTCCATTATTTTTGAATGGTCTAGATAAATTCCCTCACTCGTGATCATGTTCCCCAAGAATGAAACACAATGTATCCAAAGGTCATACTTTCTAAACATAGTTTACATTTTTTCCATAATTAATGTTTCTAGAACAATCCTTTGATTCTCTTCATGTTACTAATTTCTATTAAAGTATATGATAATATCATCAATAAACAATACCAAAAATTTGTTGAGGAAGTATCTAAAAACTATATTAACAAAATCTATTAATATTGAAGGTTAATTAGTAAGGCTGATGGGAATTACTATTAATTCATAGTGCCCATAACTTATACACAAATCAGTATTCTAAATATCTTTCTTATTTTTACTAATATTATGATATAAAAAACTAAGATCCACCTTTGAGAAGTATTGAGATCCACATAGTTGATTGACCAATTAATTAATAATTGTAAGGGGATGGTTGTTCTTTACGGTGATCCAATTGAGCACCTAATAATCTATAGAAATACACATTGATCAAAAAATTTTCTTTTAATAGGCCACTAGAACACCCCAATGTGATTCACTAGGGAATAAAAACCTTTTCACAAATTCTATTTTAGCCACCTCTTTAACTCTTCTAGTTATATTGGGGACATCTTGTAGGGTCATTTTGATATAGGGGTGGATTTGGGTATGATCTATATTGAGAACTCTACCTCACGATCAGCGGGAAGTATGAGTAAGTCTTCCGGAAATACATTAGTGTATTCCCTAAAAAATAAGCATTTATTTTTGGTTTATACATTCCTTTGACTCAATCATTTGTTAAAGGTTTTCTTATTTATATGGTATCAAATCCCACACCATTGATGGATTTTCAAAATGTGATTGATGATCTTCCTTGAATTTTTATTAGAGTATTAGAATGTTTGGGAAAATAAAATAAATTTCATTTTACAAACATTTGATGTGTGATCTATTTAATGAGAGCTAATCCATGCATAACATAGCATGGTATTCCACCAAGGAAAGGATTACGAGATTCACTATAAGAATATTCACACATACTCTTATAATCGAAGAGTCCAAAACATTGGATGTAATGATTGCACCACTAGGTGTTTTTAAATATATATCTACTTCATGGTATTGAGGATTCGATTCAATAGTTCTAGAAAAATTTCAAGATATAATGTAATTATTAGAACCATAATAAAATAATTTTTTTTACACACATGAGTGAATATGATTTTTACCTTATATGAATTCATTTTACCACTCCACTTATACAATAGAAATGTTATAATATTTCAATTCTTCCCATTGGATTTGGTTGTTTTTTATGTGGATTATAATAAAGGACCCATGGTTTAGTGCATGGGATTTCATATTTCCCTTTCTCGCTATAGTTGAATAATTTAACAATGGGTGGTGCATTTGTTGGTTCTTTTTTTACTCCATCATGTTGGATGCATTCTTCATGTTTCTTCATCATTCATGAGCTTTGTGTCCTTATATCTTAGACTTGAATCATTTTCCCATCCCATTGAGACAATTCCCATGATGTTGTTTCCCACATTTTGACATGTGGGTAGTTGGATCCACTTTCCTCATTTTCATTTGGCTCAATTTCTTGAAACTCTATTCTTATCGTATTATCTCCCTAACCATGGGACCATTATCCAAACTCCATCTCTACATTAAGAGAACATCAATCCAATTAATCAAAAAATTCTAAAATATGGGATAGATAAATAATTTCAGATGAGTGTTTTTACAACACTAAGGAATATATCTATTTTGATATCATTGTGTAAAATAAAACCAGAGGCATATATTGAAGTCTTTATGAGGTTTTCCTCATATGTTTGAAAAATTCACCTTTCCTTTTAATCAGATCAATGAAATTCTCTCTCCTTTTTTTGTAGAGATTGAGGGAAATAGTTTTTTAAGAAATATTTTCTTAATTTTTCCCACTTCATATCTTCCATTTCATCCTTCATCTTGGTTTTCTTTTTCAACTCCCACCATTGAACATATTTTCCATTTCATGTTTTTAAATAAAGAGTCACATTATCCTCTCAGTATAGTGAACCATAGAAAATAACTTTACCTTTGAGTTATCACACTATTCCCTAATTATTGGATTATAAGATCCAATATATGTTGATACTCATTAA
Source organism: Viscum album (assembly GCA_963277665.1). NCBI lineage: Eukaryota > Viridiplantae > Streptophyta > Magnoliopsida > Santalales > Viscaceae > Viscum > Viscum album. The sequence continues at coordinate 1,595,491,111 of OY728130.1, read as the reverse complement.
CACATAAAATACTCAGTGGTCAGTTAACCCCTCTTGGGTGAATGTGGATGTTCTACATGATTTAGGTTATTATTAATAGCCTAAAACAATTCGGTATTAATTTACATAAGGTTTTGAACTCCACCTCCTATAACAATGGGGTTGTCCTTGAGGAAATCATTGAATTGTCCCTCACATGGGTTGTTGGATTAGTTCCACCTAGTTCCCTTCATTTTATAAAATAGAAAATTTTTGAACAAAATTTAAGTCAATAAGTTTTGAATAAATAATTTATTATTTTGAGTAATTAAATCTAATGTCATATGTTATGGGATCCCTATATTTGACCTTTTTCTAAAAGACATTTTAATAGATGTTTACATATACTTAGTCTTATCATAAGGGATTTCACTAATGTTTAATAATATTTATTCCAAAATTAACTACATTATATCTCTAATACCAACTATAGAAACACTATTATTTATTACGTTACTGTTACATCATTTTTAAGATAAACAACATAATTGAGATACAAATATAGGATAAAATTGTTTAGAGTAATTTGAAAAGTAGGATCATACGTAACTTGTAAATAATAAAACAAAAAAATTATTTTAATACTACTTTTTTATCCTCTTAAAAGCTCACATACTCCATAGTATATATAGTTACCTTAGGATTTACAACAACAAAATGGGTGAGGTAAAATCACAGTAGGAGGATAAATAAGGGACATGAATCAATATAAAATCAGTGAGAATAATCCCAATCATTATATAATAGGAATATGATTATAATATACATCATAAGGGAAACTTGTAATATTGTCATGGAAGGTAAAAATACATAAAAATGAAACATCATGTCATAGTGGTCAAATGAAAAACATAGTTATGAACAAATATAGCATCATGTTCATGAATAATATATGTGAATAATAATAACATCATCATTGTGAAAAATGATAGAATCAGGTTAAATAATATTACAGATTATCTCAATGTCCCGCAAAAAAATCACCAGTTTTGGTGGCAGGTGTGCACATGCACCGTCCCTACCATGAGCCTCCTTGTTTACTAACATATGGACAGTGCTGAATCCTGCCCTTTTTTCCTGAATATTTCTGAAACCCCTTGGCACACCATCTTTCACTGCCCAGGAGCCAAAGAAATTTGGAATAAATAGGACTCATCTTTGGATGCTTCACTGGACATTGCCTCTGACCTCCCCGATATTCTGATGCGCTGGTGTTCCTTTACTTCATCGACTAATGCAAGATCCCGTTTCACTATGGCCTAGATCATTTGGGTTTAGCATAACGATTCAGTTTTCCACCATGTTCAAAAACCTCTTGAGTTCGGGATTGAACGAGCCACTTCATGGATTGAGGGCTGGAAGGACCACAAAGGACACTTTATGCTAGGCGTTTCCCACTCCTGTTCCCCTCACTAGACTCCCCAAAGGAAGAGAGTCTTAAGCATAACGTGGATGCCTCTCTCCCCAAGTATGGGCCTGCTGCTCTCAGCCTCTTGGCTCGAAATCATCTGGGGCAGATCATAGCAGCAAAATATGAACCACATCATGCCTTCTAGGAACCTACAGTTACTGAGGCCTATGCCATTCTGGCAGGAATGATGCTCGCTGTGGAACGTTGATGGGATGATATCATCATCGAGTCTGACTGCCTTTCGGTTATCAATACTATTAACCACGATGACGCCCGACTCCAGGCCTTTGGCTTTATCGTCAGAAGGATCTGCTCGCTGCGCCAAGGCTTCTCTTGCTGAACCTTCTCCTTTACCAAAAGGGAAGGAAACAATATGGCCCATCAGCAGGTGGCCTCAGTCCCCTTCGATGTCAACCAACTATGGCTGGACAATTTCCCTTCTGGCCTCTTCTTATGTACGACTGCTGATGTTCACCATTAATATAATCTTTCTTTCCTCAAAAAAAAATACATAATCATGCACGCCACATAGAATATATAAAAATCCTAGTTTTGAAATAACCAATGTAAAGGAATGGGTTTTATTAGGATTTCATAAATAATATATTCAGGAAAAAACTTTGGGGTTCCCCAAAAAACAGGAGGTCATACATTAGAATAAGTGGTCATTTTTCTTTGGATAAGAAACAATACATGAGGAGTCAAATATTTTTTTTGAAATGAAATGTATTTTTGTAAAATCATTGTATTTATATTTAAAATAAAAGTGGAAACATGTATATACCTAAAAGAAAAGTGAAGATTAATTAAATGATATTTAAGGAACCTTAAATTAATATCCATACTAAATTTTTTGTGATATAGGGATGACCCAAAAAAAGTGAGTTGGGTTCGAGAATCCCCTTACCTTAATTCCCACTTTATTTCATTGCTTTTTCACTTCCAAAATAATGAAATTATATTTATTAAAAAAATTAAATTGAAGTGAATTATTGTGATTTTAACCTATATTTATCAATTCTATTAAATTTTGTATATTTACTAATTTCCTTTGTTCTACTATATTCTTTTTTATAACATGTTTTACTTAAAAATTTCTAGTTTTTCTTCGATTTAATTATTTTGTTAAATATAGTAAAAACATTAGTAGTATTAATTCCAAAAGAATATAATAATTATATTTATATTTTTATACACTATATATAATTAATCATATCCATCCATAATGATAGTTAATAGTGCTGACATGGAAATATCTCTGTAAGTGGGTAACTGACATTTGACAGGAGATTGTCAAGAGAGCAGGAAAGGGAAGTTTTAAATTTATATATTGTAAATATGATACTTAAAATATATTAAAATAATTAAAATAATTTTAAATTACTACATAATTAATATTATAATACTTGGTTTTGAAAGGAGTTTTGAAAAAAGAAATATAAAATCAAAAGTAAGAAAAAGAGATGAGTTGATGAAAACTTACTTAATACTCAATGTAGCTTCTCTTGTATGACATTAAAAATCTCTTGATACATGGAATTTTTTACACCAAAAAGTCCCTATGTATTCTAAGTGGGTTTAAAGGAAATATATTTTCTTAGTATTGGATTTTTTAAGAGAGGTATGATTGATTTTACAAGGGGAGGGAGTGGGCTTATTTAAACTAGAGGAAATGGGATTTTTTAGAATAAAATATTAAAATAAATAATATATCAAAGGCAAGACTTTTAATAGTGAATTTTTGACAATAGAAAGAATATATAAATATAAAATAATGGGTTTTAATACTTTATTTCTCTTTATAATTTTAAATAATTGGTTTATTAAAAAGGAAAGTGGAGATAAATAAAAATCACGATTTTAAGAAATCATATTTTTTACTTTAGGTTTTAGAAAATGATTTTTAGGTTTTGAATTTAAGTTAATTTAATTCCAATTACTAATTCATGAAATTAAATATATAATGGAAGAAATTCAAATTATATAAATGAAAAAGAAATTATTACTTCATGAATTATGTAATTTAAGATACATAAATAATGTGAAAAAATAGATTTTTACTATTCACCAAAAAATGAAGTGTTTTAGAACATTAACAAAAAATCACTCTAAAATTCTTTGAAGTGACGATTTCAAAAATGATTTTAATTTTATCAAAAAAATCATTAATTTTTAATTTAGAATTTTAATATAAAAATTAAGACTTTTATGAAATACTTTAACGTATAGTTTATTGAAAACATGCATATATTTTCATTGAGTTTTTTTAATCCTGCTATTTATTTTTTTGGAATTATAATATTTATATTTACTTAAATTAATCATGATAAATATTATTTATATCACAATTTATTATTATTAGGTAAAATTATTATTATAATGGCCATGTTACTATTCTCTATGGTCTTGTTACTATTCAAATGGTCACATTACAATTACAATAGTTACATTATCTCCTATAAATATTTCTACATTCCTTATATTAATTATTAAAATAAATTCATCTAAAAATTATATATTTCAATTTTTATAATATTGACTGATTCACTAATATTTGGTTTATTTTAAATAGTGTTGGCAGTGGGAGAGATGATTATAGTAGATACGACGATCTATATTTTCCCAATTTAGTTTTTCTATTTTAGAATTTTAATCCAATTGTAATGTATATAATTTTAATTGGTTTCATTACTGATTTATGTATCAGTATTTATTAAAGAAATAAATTATTTTTGGTTTATTTATCTACATAATACTATATAGTATATTATATCACTCATTTATTTAAATAGAAAAATATAATTTATAAATTGTGGGCTGTTACAATGTGATCACATGATATGGTCATGTGATGGGTTCATAAGAATGGATCACAAAATTGGTTCTTACGATGGATTCTTGATAAGCGATCATGTGAAATAAAAAACTTGAGAGGCCTCCAAAACATCCGAGTCACGTGTGAAATAGATGAACCCTTTTTCCTATTTATTGTTAATTTCTGAGAATACTCATGGTATCTCATTAGACCAAGAGATACCTGGATGACTAACCAACAGAAGCCTAAGGGACCTTGGAGGTAATTTAATTTCTCAGAACTCAGTCCTTAACCCTATAAACATTAACTAATAAATGTTTGTTCTCCTCTATAAATTGATTCAAATAACCATTAACAATCACTCTCAAAAAGATAAAGGGTGACTAAAATTTAGTTTTAGGTTTCCCTAGGAAACGTTTCAATATGAAATTAAAATCAAGACCCTATAACCAACCTTAAATTCCCTATTTTGAATAACAGTGTCATGGAAAATATTTTTGTCTTTATTTATAAATCCAAGAATTCTTATAATATTTTTATTTATCTCTTTTAATTTTTTAAGATCTTATGGTCTTTTTTCACCACTAGACTTAAAATTGTAATTCAATGCCACAATTTCTCAAAAATACTTATGATGAAACTTTAACAACAAATGATAGGTGTTATTAATGGGAATTCTATAAGGTCACTTCTATATAGATTTTTTATAAGTAGTTATATGGTATAAAAAGTCTTCATACAAAATTGTATACAAATATTTCTGAGAGTCAGAAACAATTTTTTACAATATTTGTTTCAATTATCTATTAGAGATTTATGCTTTCCCACATGACAGTAGGTGATATTTGGTTCCAATAATATGAGAACACCTATATTTGTTCATTGATTATTTGAATTAAAAATTCTTAAAATGTGTAACATTTTCTATAAATTTGGGCACACTAGATCTGGTGAATTTATTCTTTTTTATGAAATTCACAATAATACTAGAAATATTGTTTATATATTCATTCCCATATAATGATGGTAATTTTTCCATTAATTATAACCCCATACACCAAATATTTGAGCCATTGAAATTAATTTTTAGGTAATTCCAACTTTCTTAGAAAATTTCATAACTTCTAAGATCTATTACATCATACTAAAAAGGATTCTAACATCTTTGAATTGTGTTTTCTAGTGAAAACCATCATAAAAATCTTTATTAGTGTCCCATTCACCCACATAATGTCCACCCTAAAGTGAAGAGTGAAAAACATCAAAAAATGATATTACCTACTCCTTAGGCACATATCACCTATATATGCATCAAAATGTATATAGAAAGGAAAAGTATCATGCAAAAAAGTAGCACTTAAGAACAAAAAAAAATTATCCTTACATTTGTGAAGAATTCTTAAGCATGAATCCTAAAACTAAAATGTTGGAACAATCTAAAAAACTAGGTAGATGGACTCATAGAAACAAAAAACAATTTCTCATTATGAAATTTAGAATTAATCTCTATTGGTTTATAAATTTAGGTAATAGTAAACCTAGAGAAGTGGCCAAGAACAACATTTTCATCACTTTTATTATCCTTTATTTCTAGATCAGATTCTTATAATAGAAGGCTCCACATCACAAGTCTAGTCATGGATTATTTCTTAGTTAGAAGATATCGAAGAGTAGAATGATCTATGAATATTATTACTTTAGGCACAATCAAATAATTCATAAAATTATCAAGAGAAAACATAATAACTCATTTTTAGTTATAGAATAATTATTTTGATCATCATAGAAAAGATAAATAGCATAGTAAATAACATGAAACTTCTTATTCATATGACCTAAACCTACCCCCAAAACTAAATCACCAACATTAGTTATGAAATCAAAATCTAACATCCATTTTGGTGTAGAAAAAATTGGTAAATATGTGAGTTTTACATTGAGGAGATTAAATGACTTGAAACACTTTGAATCAAACCTAAAAGGTGTTTCCTTTATGTGAATTTTTTCAATTCACTTTGGCACATCATTTTTCACTTATTATTCCCTTTTTATATTAAAATAATTTATTTTGTTTAATAATTATGAAAGGTTATTAATTTTTAATTTAATTGTTAAAATAATGATTTTTTTGTAAAAATATATATTTTAATGTTTGTTTTAGTCATATTTTAATTTTAAATTTAAATAATTCAATCAATTGTTAACACTATTTTTTATTCTGTTGTTTTCATTATTCTTTTAAAATTTCTCATTTATTATTTTAAATATTTTATGATTTCTATAATTAGGTATTTTTTTATTTTATTTTCATTTTCTCTAGATTAATTCTTCAATTTAATTAATTCAACATTTTTATTTATAAAAAAAATTCACTCTTGTTTTTGAAAATTTTAATAATTAAATTATGTTTAAAAATTTAATTATTTTCTATAACACTTATTAATATTTAATTTAATTTAATTTTTTATTTTTTAATTATTATAATTAATTAATTAGTTAATTAATTTTATAAAACTGACTTTGAATATTTTTTAGTGGTTTATATTAATTAATTTATTAAATTTTTTTATCTGCATTAATTTAATATTGAAAAAAAATTAATTAAGAATATTTTGATTTGTAATATTTTAAAATGTGAAGTTTAAGGTACGAATTTCATTTTTAATTTAGAAAATTATTTAATTTTTTTAATAAATAAAATGCGTTATTTAGTTTTTTTAATTTTGTTTTTTAGGTGCTACCACACCAATCACTGGTAGATTACCCACCACCAGTATTTTATTTTTCCAACCACCAACCTCGCCTCTTCTCCAACCTTTGGAAATTTCCAACGGTGGCTCAAAAACCACCATCACTTCCATTCCTCCACTCATTATTGGCCTTTCCAAATAGAGACATCTCACCCACCTTTGGAAATGTCAACAGTGAATCCTCCTTATTCAACCGACCACTGGTATCATACACCCTCCATCCTCCATTGCTTCTTCATCCCCCCCCAAACCACACCCACTATTTCTAGAATCACTTCATTACCCACCATCACCCCAACAACAACTACAAAATAAATTTCATAACAGCCACAAAAAATCATCAGAACCCAAAAATCAATGGAAGAAAATTAATTCAATGGTAGTATGACTCAACAAAAAACCAAATAAAAATCAAGAAGAACCCTTAATAGATCTTGAAATCAGAAACACAAAAAACAAAACATCATATCTTAAAATAACACCCCTTATTGAAGAAGAAGTCTCTGTTTTTTAAAAAAAATAAATGAGGCCACACAGTCTCACCTCCTGAATCTAATCCGTGTAGCCGCTATTCTATCTCCACCATTAGTGCCCCCATCAAAAGTAGCTACCTCAACTAAGCCCCCATTCCCAAATGATGACTAAGCACCCCCACGACTGTTCCCTACTCCTTCAACCAACCTTAACGTAAAATTCACCACATACAATGCCAATCCTTGTCAATAGAAATCCGGAACAAGCCGAATCTCACCCACCTCTTCCTTATATGCTTGTACGAACACCCCTCTTCCCCTCTATTTGATGTCAACCACCTTTTTTACAGTTTTTATTATATTTCATAGTATATATAACAATATATATATATAAATAAATTATATATATATATAATATTAATTTCTTATATTTAATGCTAATAAAATTAAGTAATATATTTTTTAACAGTAAATAATAATAATTAAATATAATATTTATAATATATAAACATATATTTGTAATAATAAATATTTATCATAATTTTTTTACAAATACATATATTATTGAGAAAAATCTTAGGACAATATTAATTTACAATTTTTATGTACTTTTGTTTTTATAATAAATATTTATTTAATTATTTAGTTTGTTAGAATTATTTGATGGGTTATGTTGGATTCCTCATGTATTAATCATGTTTCAATGATCACAAATCTCATAAATGATCACTAATCTCATTCAACCTAGTTAGATCCTAAATTATATCCAATCATGTATATTTATGTTTCAAGTTAACTCATGCTTTATAATGGTTAAGCTCAATCCATTTCATGTATATTAATGTTTAAGTATGAATATTGTTATTTTTCTAAGTACAAGACACAGTAAGCCAGACACCATGAAGCCAGACACCGTGAAGCTAGACACTGTGAAGCCAGACATAATAAGCAAGACACCGTGAGCAAGAAACCATATGCCAAACACCGTAATCAAGACACCATGACACTCAGACACCGTGAACAAGACACCATGACACTCAAACACCGTGACACTCAGACACTGTGAACAAGACACCATGACACTCAGACAGTGACACTCAGACACCGTGTGAAGGAGACACCATTTTCATAACATAATGTGACACCGTTTCTTAAACTATTTTTTCATCATTCAATTTAATGTTTAACGGTCATATTTGATGCCTTTAATGCACTAATATAATTAATGTTTCTTTGTAGACGTAGTACGAGGTACAAGGTATGAAACACATGGATCCTGTCAACTAAAACACATGCATTCTAAGATAAAGAGTGGAGAGTTCCCAACAACCACAACGCGTGATACTAAAAGAAAAACAAGCCTGTGAGCACCACCATGAAGAACACACTGCAAGATTTTCAAAGAAAGTATTGTCTCATACATGAAATCTGACACTACTAAAGAACATATAAAGTACACTGGAATCCAGAGAACACCTTTACATTATTAAAGCTCGTGAAGAACAGAAGCTGGATTATGACACTATGTCTTTCAAGACAAAAACCATAGAAGGACTCAGATGCATTTCAGTTTCATGAAAGGAGTCCAGAGTTTCACTTCAAATAACTAGAGAATTCTAAAATAATATCTACTCTCTCTCAGTGATTCTTTTACTTACTTTTGAGAAATTTGTGTACTCTATATATTCTATATACACAATGAATCATGTGCTAAACTATAGGATTTCTAAATCCTTACACCAAACACCTTATACTTTTGTTTACTCACAAAAACTGTGGAAGAGGTCCCTATATGGCCTGGTTATTATTTTTGTTTACCCACAAAAACTATGGAAGAGGTCCCAGTATGACCTGGACAGTCTGTGTACTGTTGTTAACCCTGATCCAAGATGTGGATCAAAGTTTTTTATATAAATTGCTTGGTGTCAGGTGATCACCAAGTGGAGTGAATTAGGTCTCACCTTGAGACTGAACCACTTATTTCATATCCACAATGCTATTTAAATTTAGTCTTCTCTGTTTTACTACTTTATTGCATAATCCAGAAAACTCTAATTTCACTTTGATAGTTAGTCTTGTAAAGAAGTTATAACTAATTTTTCTTAGTAGGATAACTTCAAAAGTAACATTAATAATACATATTATGATTACTGATAATTAATCAATCTTCTAAGAAGTTGTTAAAATAGTCAAACTCTTATAACAGTATAACCTTGATTAACTGGGCTATATCTATTTTTGGGGAAAACCATTTCTTTTAAAACAATATTTCTGTAACAAAATTTTTTATAGTTACTCAATTCACTCCTCCCCTCTTGAGTAAACTACTCTGACCAACATTTGATATTTTTTGTTGCTTTATTAGGACTCTGTGTACTCTTACTCAACTGTGATTTTAGTTGTACTTTAATGATCTGTAAATTTCTGTTAATTATATATTTATAGATATTTTAAAGTAATTTTTTAGTATGGATAATATATTGGAAGGTTCTACAACCAATAGACCACCATTCTTTAATGGAATGAATTATACTCAATGGAAAATTAAATGAAAATGAATCTAGAGAGTATGAGCTTCGAAATTTGGTCATCCATTATAGATGAATACAAACTCCCTGTGACTGATAGAATTACATGGGATGAACCTACCAAACTTGCTTTCAATAAAAATTTAAAATCCATGAATTCTCTATAGTTTTTCTTAGGAGATTAAGAATTTAATATGATTTCTTCTTGTAAAACTACCCCAGAAATTTGGGATACCATGTCTGTCACACATGAAGGCACATCTAGTGTAAAGGAAATGAGACTTAATACTTATACTATAAAATATGATAATTTTAAAATGAAACCTTATGAGCCTATCTATGACATGTATCTCAGGTTCAATGAGATTTCCAACACAATTATTTCTCTTGGAAGAGAAGTCACTACCAAAGAACAGATCATGAGAATCCTTGTATGTCTACCTGATAGATGGAGGGGAACCTCTATCTCAATTAGAGAATCATGCGACATCAGCAAGATACCTATAAAAGAACTCATTGGGAAACTGATGCTGTATGAGGAAGATCTAAAAATCAACAAAGGAGAGGAGGATGAACCAAAGAGAAAATCTGTAGCATTCAAGACCACCTTCTCGAAGCACAAAGACAAAGGGAAACTGTAAGCTTCTATAGAATGTTCCACCACTGAATAATCATCACCTGACAATGATGAGGAGATGGTTCAACTATCCAGAAGATTCAAACAATTTTACAGAAATAAGAACTTTTTTAGAAAGCCTAACTTCAAGGGAAAGTATGATCTAAAAGGAATCTAGAAAAAGGACTGGAAAAGAAGTGAAAAAACTGATGAAATTGTATGCTATGAATGTAAGTGCAGAGGACATATAAAGGCTGACTTTTCAAAGCTCATGTATAAGAATAAATATGAGGACAAGGATAAGAAGTACAAAAATCAATGAAGGTAAGTTGGAGTTCCTCTGAGGATAATTCAAGCGACTCAAAGACATCACATGATGAACATGATAACAAATCCAATATGTGTTTTATGACAAACACATATGAGGTAACACTGAACTCTTTTATACATAATTCATACTATTCTGAAAAGGAAAGTGACTCTAAAAATATGACTCATGAAGAAATGTTTGAATACTATAACATGCTTGAAGATTCCTTCAATGAATTAAAAGATAAATATAAATCATTGAAGAAACAACATGCTCTCACTATAAATGTAAAATTTGAACTTACTACTGAAAAGGAGAAAAATTCTCAACTTCTCAAAGAAAACAATGAATTAAAAATGTCTAATGATAAATTAAAAATTGACTTAGAAAAGTTTACTAATGGGAAAAATACCCTAACCCAAATGCTAGGGAAAAAATTACACCCAAATATAATACTGGAATTGGTTATCAACCTGTTAAAAGAAACCTTGGTAAAACGAATTTTGTTTCAAAATCTAGGACATATAATTTTGTTCCTAGTTCTAGACACAGCTCAACTAGTTCAAGTAATGATACATACTCCACTGTTTCATGTTTTTTTTGTACCAAATACAATTTATTTTTCAGACACTTTACATAAAGCTTATAGGAAACCTAGGAGACAAATACAGGTTCCTAAAGAACTTATTACTAGTGTTACTAGACCCAAAAATGTATGGGTACCAAAATCTGTATTTTATTGATCATGTTATAGGAAATATGATTAAAGATCTCATGAAAAAATATATGGTACTTGGATAGTCGATGTTCAAGGAACATGACAAGAGACTACTCATGCTTCAAGAACCTGATAAAAGTAGATGGAGGACATGTCACATTTGGTGACAATGCCAAAGAGAAGATCATTTTCTTATTCCAAATTGGTAACACTGATTCGATTTTAAATTTTAATGTACTATTTTTTAATGGTGTAAAATATAATCTTCTTAGTATCTCACAGTTATGTGATGATGGATATCATGTTAAATTTGAAAATTATGCCTGTAATGTCCTTAATTCTAAAGATGAATTAGTATTTTCTGCATCAAGGAATTAGAATGTTTATTCTGTTAATTTAGATTCCTTAGCTTGTCAAAATGTTTCATGCTTAAGTGTACTTCATAATGAATCTTGGCTCTAGAATAAGAGAGCTAGGACACTATAATGTCCACTCCCTTAGAAAGCATACTAGAAAAGGTCTAGTTAAAGACTTACCCAAACTTAAGTTTCCCCATGACAAAGTGTGTAATCCTTGTCAAAAGGGAAAATAACACAAAATCTATTTCAAATAAATGAATGAGGTTTCTACTTCTCAACCTCTCTAATTGGTTCACATGGATTTGTTTGGGCCATCTAGAGTTTCTAGTTTAAAAAGGAAACACTATGTTTATATTCTGGTAGATGATTCTTCTAGATATACCTGGACATTCTTCATGGCTCACAAAGGTGAAGCCTGATCTTGTTTTACTAAGTATGCCAAGTCTGTTGAAAATCATAGTGGCCTTAAAATCAAATCATTAAGAAGTGATCATGGTCGTGAGTTTGAAAATCAAGTGTTTGAATCCTTTTTCTCACAAAATGGTGATAGTCACAATTTTTCTGTCCCTAGAACACCTCAGCAGAATGGTGTTATAGAAAGAAGAATTAGAACCCTGCAAGAAATTGCTAGAACAATGCTTAGTGAATATGACTTACCTATTTAATTTTGGGCTGAAGCTGTTAATACAACATGCTACATAATCAATAGAGTCTTGATTAGGCCAATTCTCAAAAATACCTTGTATGAAATCTGGAACAATAGGAAGCCTAATGTTAATTACATTAGAGTTTTTTTTGCAAAGTCTTTATTCTAAACACTAAGGATAATCTTGACAAGTTTTCATCCAAAAGTGACGAAGGAATTTTCCAAGGTTGTTCAATATTAAGTAATGCTTATATATTATTCAATAAGAGAACAAAATATATGGCAGAATCTGTTCATATCAAGTTTGATGAAATAGATCCACATGATCCTAGAACCATCCAAGAAAATATGGAGGATGATGTATCAAATCTGAACATCAACTCAAAATCTTCAAATTCCTCTGTGAAAGAATCTGTGAAAACTTAAAATTCAGTAAATTCTCTACAATCGTGTCATAATAAACCAGAATCTGTTAATGAACCTGAAATCACAATTCCCTCTTTTTCTAGAAAGGTTAGAACCCTTAAAAAACCATCCCTTATATGTTGTTGAAGGAGACTTAGAGAAATGAACACAAACTAGAGCTTCTCGTAGAAATCAGGTTGAACATCAAGAATTCTTGTCATAACTTGAACCTAAAAACATTGATGATGCCATCAACGATGAATTTTGGGTAATGTCTATACAAGAATAACTTAATCAATTTGAAAGAAACAAAGTTTGGAAACATGTTGAAATACCCAAGGACACATTCTTCATAAGCACTAAATGGGTGTTTAGAAATAAGGTAGATGAAGCTGGAAATATAGTTAGTAGCAAGGCTAGATTAGTTTCACAAGGCTATATTCAAGAAGAAGGAATTGACAATGTGGAGACCTTTTCTATTGTAGCCAGACTTGAAGCCATCAGAATCCTACTTGCTTATGATGCACATATGAATTTCAAACTATATCAAATGGATGTTAAGAGTGTATTCTTAAATGGGTATATAGCTGAGGATGTATTTGTTGAATAACCCTCGAGATTTATAAATACTCATTTTCCCAATCATATTTTCAAACTATCAAAATCTTTATATGGCTGAAAACAATATCCAAGTGATTGGTACGACCGATTGAGTACTTTTGTTATTTCCAAAGGTTTTACAAAAGGAATAGCTGATCCTACCATCTTTGTAAAACAAATTACTTTTGATATTTTAGTTGCTCAAATCTATGTAGATGATATTATTTTTGGATCTTAAAAAAATTCATTATGTATTGAATTTTCTAAAATGATTCAAAACAAATTTGAAATGAGTTTAATCGGTGAACTAAAATTCTTTCATGGATTTAAAATCTTTCAAAATAATGATGGAATTGTTTTAAATCAAAGTAAATACACTAGAGATCTTCTAAAACGTTTTGGGTTGGATAACACTAAAATTAGTGACACTCCCATGAGTACCACCTGTAAGTTGGATCTTGATAAAGATGGAAAATATATTGATCAAACCACTTATAGAGGAGTTATTAGAAGTTTACTATAATTAACTGCTAGCCGTCCGGATATTATGTTTAGTGTGTGTATGTGTGCTCGTTTGCAAGCAAATCCTAAAGAATCTCATTTAAATGCTGTAAAGAAAATTTTCAAATACCTCAAGCATACACCTAATATAGGACTGTTCTATCCTAAAGGATAATAATTTTAACTAGTTAGTTATTCTAATGCTGACTTCGGATGCTGTAAGTTATATATAAAGAGCACCTCTAGAACATGTCACCTTTTAGGAAAGTCACTAGTATCACGGTGTAGTAAGAAACTAAAATCTGTTGCATTATCTATTGTAAAAGATAAATACATATCTACTAGCAGTTGTTGTGCCCAAATATTGTGGATGAAACACACATTACTAGATTATGTATATCAATTCAGACATGTACCAATAAATTGGGACAACACAAGTGCTATTAACATATCAAAAAATATTGTTTCACATTCTAGGAAGAAACATATTGATGTAAGACATCACTTTTTGAGAGATCATTATCAAAAAATTGATATCACCTTATAATTCATTGGTACTGAATATCAACTTGCTGATATATTTACTAACCATTAAATTATGAGAGAATAGACAACATCATACATGATATGGGAATGATAAATCTCAAATAGATATCTTACTTGTCTTACTGTTCAATATTTTACTATGTTTTACATTACTATTTCATGATTATGGTTTCTCAGTTACTGACTCTCATGTTTATGGTCTCACTATTAGAACTTTGTACTTACAGTCTGACACTTACTGTCTCACCATAATGCGCACTGAAAAGTCCACTCACTATCTCACCATGACGTTCACTTACTGTCACACCGTGATGACCGATCACTGTTCTACCGTGACAACTACTTACTATCTCACTGTGAAAATTATTTATGACTTTCTTTAAACCCATATCGTGGTAATTTTTATTTCACCTCTTTTACTTTCCCACGTTTTTATTTTTATGACGATTGGCATTCCCAAATGATAAAACAAAAAGTTTCACTCGATTCTTTACTCGGACTCTCTCTCGTTTCGAACCCTTTCAACCTCGCAACCCCTTATCTCTTTCTCTCTCTCTCTCTCGAACCTTCAGTGGATGCCAAGAATAAAACGTATGTCATCATCCACACCTGAGAAGCACCGCACGAAGAAGAAGAAGATAACACCTAAGCTGACGCCCGAAGGACCTTTGAATCCAAACCTGGTAAATCGTAGTGTTGTACCTGAGAAATAAATTTACGCCGAATGGATTTTATCTATAAAATCTCTAGTCTTAAAAATTTTAAAAGAACAAGGATGGTTAGAATGGTTCTCAAGGTAGAACAAACCTATCTATACCAGGTTAGTAGCTCTATTCTACTAGTACAAACAGTTCTCTTTTGACTATGTTGAAAGTTATGTTTTGAGGAGCTGTATTAATGGCCAAAGATGCTCCTTCTCATCGAGGTTATAGGCTGCATGACTTAGGATACATCATAAAGTAATATGTGATGATTATCATAGAGAACCTACACCTATTACTAATTTCTTTAATCTTGAAGATGCTCTGAAATCCCTAACTAGAAATGGCACCAAGAAAAGGGCCATCGCTGCAGAACTTGATGGAGAAACAAGGCTATTGTTTAAGTTTGTTCAAAATCTGGTTATTCCAAGAAAAATGTGACTTTTATATGTTAAAGTATCAAGAAGTGTTCTTGATTCATCTTATGAAAAATGGATACAAGATTAACATGTGAAAGTACATCATTCACCATATGTGTGTGTTGATCAAGGTTACATCAAAGTACACTTCACTGTTCTACCCTCGGCTGATATCAGCCATGCTTGTTGAAAAAGGCGTAGTTGGACCTAATGAGGAAGTGCTTATGGACTGTGAGTACTGCCTCTCTAAATCCACTATCAGGAGAATGAAGATAAACTGTAATCCTTGAAAAAATGAGTGGGTGGAAGACAACGATAAGGTTTATGAGAAGTTTAATCCTATGGATTATCCCTCAAGGCCGAAATACATTTCTGATCCTGGTTTACAACAAGATGAACTTGGTGAGTATTCAGAATAAGAGGAAGAAGAAGATGAAGTACCTAATAGGGAAGAAGTTATTGTTGAAGAAGAAAGGACTATTGTTCATCTTGTTGTTCATGAAGAATAAGTTCCTACCCCTAGTGAAGATTTTAATATGGAAATACAACCCGAGGCTGAAAAAGAATTAGTGGTCCCAAAATCTGAACAGCAAGCCATGGAAGAGACTATAATAGAAGAACTCACTGGTGTACAAGAAGTAAATCTAGAAGAACTTCATGGTGTACAAGAAGTAAATCTAGAAGAACTTTCTGGTGTACAAGAAGTAAATCTAGAAGAACTCCCTAGTGTACAAGAAGTAAATCTAGAAGAACTACCTATTATGATAGAAGTGAATCTGGAAGAATTCCCTATGGAACACTCTATTCCTGAAATAAAACCCTATGATGAAGAGAGGATGGTGATAGCCTTTCAGCTGGCTAGACAAGAAATGATTGAGGAACTTAGATATGAAACTATGGATTTAAACCAAGCTCCCGAGAATCTCAGTCCTAAGAATGAAGCACCTATTGAGGGGGATCAAACCTCAAATTTTGAGTCTGATGAAGTCTCGCATCCAACTGAGCCAAGTCCTATGGACACTAAGGAGAAATTTCCTAGTTTTTATGATGTGAGTGAGTCTTAGTAGGTTACTACAACTGGGCTTGATCTCTCTTCCCTATTTCAGTTGAAGTTAGTTTCCAGCTTTGCACCTGAGAAGGACCCAGAACCAGAACCTGTCCCTGTACCAATTCATGCACCTGAGCCTTTACCTAAACATCTGCCCTTTGTCAGTAAGGATGATTTGAAGGATTTTAGAGATACTCTCTTATCTGGAGTTGAGAAGCTTATGAACTCATAACCTCGTGTTGTGACAAATCTGAGTGAGAGAGATGCGTCACTGCTTTTGGAGAAGATCATTTGGCAGATACAACATAAAATGCTCCATGGGATTCAAGAAGTACAGGATAAAAATAAGTTTCTCAGTAATGAAGTCAAAACCTTGAGAAGCATGATTGAAGACATGGAGAAAGAGCTATATTCAAGATCATAGCCTGCTACTTCTCCTCTAGAACCCACTGTTTCTCAAATCTCTAGAGATGTTGTGTCTTAGATTCACCCTTATCTGTTATCCTTCGATGAAAAGATTGTAGAAAGGCACAAAAAGATGTTGAAGGACATGAGAGAGCTTGTGGTGAACCTGAATAAACTTGCCGATGAGTACACTGGTTGTCTTCAAAAGGTACTGAATCAGTTCAAATCTCTAACCACAGCCATCAAAGCTTCTAATACCTCTTGTGAATCCTGTACACCTTCCTTGGACAGTGCTTTTCCCATATATATAGTCAAAGAAGAACATAATAATTATTTCAGTGGATTTAATGTTGATTATTTATTTGAAGTTTTCAAGAACTGTGATAGATTTCTTGACCTTGTGAAAATTCATTCCAAGATTGCAAATGATGCCCACCAGAAGAAAGAGGATTTCTATTTCAACCGAATTTTCTCCAAGACTGATATGACCAACCACTTTAATTATGATGTATAGAATCTTCCAATTCCTCCTATAACTCAAGACTTCAAAAACCATGTCCAGAAGCTAACCAAGTTTACCAGATTGTTGGACAAGTTCATGGAAAACAAAGATGACTTTGAAAAAGCCATGTAGTATAGTGGAGAAATTATTGCAGAAATCATCAAACTCCTGAGACCTTATCTTCATGTCCAGATTACAACAATTGTTGATCAAGCAGCTAAACCTCTCAGACCTAGACTGCCTACATTCACCACTGCCTTAGCATCAACTACCATGTCTGTTGACTAAGCTATCAGTCATATCATTCCTGTAATTCTTGATCAACAACTACCTAGATCTTCTACTACTCCTACCTTGGCTCCATCAGTTTTTTAAGGTCTACCTTTAACCTCTCTATCTACAACCTCTCTACCTTATTCTTCATCAACCACTGCCCCTATGGCTTCCTCTTCTACTACTGATAAAGGCAAAGAGAAGGCCAATCTCTGAAGAAGACCAGTGCTTACTCCTTTTTTAATGGGGATGTCATTAATTTTGTATTTCTCCTTTATTTTGTACTGCACTATTTACTCCTAATGGAATGTGCAGTGTTTACCCTATCTTATTTCTACTTTTTGATAATCCCAAAAGGTGGTGATGTTTATGCATAATGTTTCAATATGTTATTTTCTCTATAGTTGTATCAAATTTACACTTTAACTGTGCATGATTTGTGATCATCAAAAAGGGGGATATTGTTGGACTCCTCATGTATTAATCATGTTTTAATGATCACAAATCTCATCAATGATCAAAAATATCATTCAACCTAATTAACTCATAAATTATATCCAATCATGTGTATTTATGTTTCAAGTTCACTCATGCTTTATAGTGGTTCCACACAATCCATTTCATGCATATTATTGTTTATGTATTAATACTGTTATTGGCATAAGTACAAGACATAGTAAGCCAGACACTGTGAAGCCAGACACCGTGATGCCAAAAACCATGAAGCCTGACACAGTAAGAAAGACACCGTGAGAAAGACACCGTAATCCAGACACCACAAGTAAGACACCGTGACACTCAGACACCATGACACTCAGACACCGTGAACAAGACACTGTGACACTTAGACACCATGACACTCATACACCATGAACAATACACTGTGACACTAAGACTGTGACACTCAGACACAATGTGAAAGGGATTCCATTTGCATAAAATACTGTGACACAATTTCTTAAACTATTTTTTGACTTTCAATTTGATGTTTAATGGTCATATTTGATGCCTTTAATGAACTAACACAATTAATGTTTCTTTGTAGACATAGTAAGAGGTACAAGGTATGAAACACATGGAACTTGTTGGATAAAACACATTCATTCGAAGATAAAGAGTGGAGAGTGCCCAAAAACCACAACACGCAATACTGAAGAAAAAACAAGCCTATGAGCAGAACCGTGAAGAACACACTGCAAGCTTTTCAAAGAAAGCATTGTCGCATACATGCAATCTAACACTACTGAAGAACATACGAAGTACACTAGAATCCAGAGAACACCTTTTCATTATCAATGATTGTGAAGAACACAATATGGATTACGACACTATGTTTTTCTAGAGGAAAACCAAAGAAGGACACAGAAGCATTTCTGTTTAATGAAAGGAGTCTAGAGCTGCACATCAAATCACTAGATCATTAAAAAATCATATCTACTATCTCTTAGTGATTCTTTTACTTACTTTTGAGTAGTGTGTGTACTCTATATATTCCATACAAAAACTGACTCATGTGATATACTAAAGGATTTCTAAATCCTTACACCAAATTCTTTATACTTTTGTTTAACCATGACAACTGTGGAAGAGGTCCCTATGTTGCCTGGTTATTTTTTTTGTTTACCCATGAAAACTGTGGAAGAGGTCCTTATGTGACCTGGATAGTCTGTTTACTATTTTTAACCCCAATATAGGGTGTGGATCAAAGTTTATTTATATAAACTGCTTGGTGGAAGGTGATCACCAAGTGGAGTGGATTAGGTCTCGACATGAGATTGAACCACTTGTTTCATATCAGCTGTGCGATTTAAATTTAGTCTTCTCTGTTTTACTGTTTTATTTCATAATCCAGAAAACTCTAATTTCACATTGATAGTTAGTCTTGGAAAGAAGTTATAACTGATTTGTCTTAGTAGGATAACTTCAAAATTAATATTAATAATACATATTAAGATTACTGAGAATTAATCAATCATATAAGAAGTTATTTAAATAGTCAAACTCTTATAGTAGTATAACCTCGATTAATTGGGCTGTATCTATTTTTGGGGAAAACCATTTATTTTAGAATAATATTTTTGTAACATTAATTTTTATAGTTACTCAATTCACCCCTCCCCTCTTGAGTAAACTACTCCACCAATAGGTTATATTTTCAATTGTCTGGAATATGGGGATCTATAACATGGGTCGTGTTTATGGATAGAAATCATAGGGAATGGGGTTGGTCCATTATGATGGTTGCACTCATTGGAAGATCATAGAATGTTGGTGACACTCATATCAGAGCGCACCACATGGTATCACACTCCCTATTAGGATATGTTTTTCTGAGTTTTTCTCCAAATAATAGGAGATCTAAATCCTCTTTATTTATGAGGAATGAAACACACTTATAAATAGAAGACTTATTCATACTAGATATGGTAAACCTTATACTATTATTTCTTCTTCATTTTATCTATTTTTTGTTTTCAATTCTATTATGTAAATATCTTTATTTTATCTCTTTTTGTGATTATTATTGTGATCTTTTTTTTTGTTCTTCCTCAATTTTTTTAATTGTGATCCTGAATCTATAATAATGGACATATAATTAATGGGTCGAGATCCAAGAAGTGAAAACCTATTCTTCTTTGAGATTAGAGCATCTTCGATATCATAGTTTCATCTTTACCTTAGTTTATTGAAACGTTGAATTGGGGTGAGCATGAGTGTACCCTTTCATAGAAAAAGTTTGATACTATATTTCCTCATTTTTTTCCCATTTTTTAATCATTTTTTAAAACTGAGAAAATTAGTTGGGTTGTGTGATCTGATGAACTTAGTAGGATTATTCTAGCTTATGGGACTTTCGGGTTAGAGGGACCCTGTTGAGTGATTCAGTTTTCTATTTAGCAGAACACTAAAGTAATGAAAAACCCCAGTGTTCATGTTTTTTACTATTTATGTGAGAGAGGTGTGTGATCCAAGTAATCAGTTATGAATTGAGTGGATATGATTGTTTATGGTTTTCATTACAAGTTCTATGATGGGCGGTTGATGGTGGAACAACCAAGATCTGACTACATTATTTCGGACCTTATTGTTTATCTATATTCTATTTCTTTTTCTTTGTTTTTTGTTTCCTCTGTGATTATTTGTTTCATTCACATTTTATTCTCCCTTATGTGATATTTATCACTATTTTTACTATTTTCATTTACTTATTTTAGAAATATAAAAACAAAAAAAATATTCTTAGAAATACCACATTGGCTCTCGACATTACTTCCTTAAGAGAGACCCCGAGGTTAGTCACTGTGATATATCATGGGTACAATATATATATTAGTATCCATGATATATGTAATTCATCAATTTGCTTCACCATATTTGGGGAATAATTGTTTTCTTGAGTGTTTTTTTCAATTTTTTTTATTTCATAAAAAATTAAAAAACATACAAAAACCATTACAAGTAAGAAAATGAATACTATATTTTATTATTGTATTGATTTTATTTATTTTTTAATTTACAATAATATTGAAAGGATTTATATTTTTTTAAATTTTGGTTACAAAATCAAAAAAAATGAGAGAACTCAGATGTTACAAAGGCTATGGCACATAAAAAATAGCAATATGCACAATTATTCAACCAAATCAAAAAGGGTCAAGAGGGGAATGTGCCTATGGACATAATATTTTATAATTATTAAGAGAATCATGAACTTATTATGACCTACCTACCTATATCTAGAGGACTAATAGTGTAAGTAATTACTCTGACATCCCATTGAAGTTGAAAATTCTAGAAAATAACTTATAATAAATGAGAAAAGAAGAATAAATAAGAAGATAAAGATACCTATTTTAGAGTCTAAAACACCCTCTAATATGCATCTAGAAATTCAAGAGTTGAATTCAGAATCCTAATTCATGTGATGACATGATATATGATATGAAGTAATTGAAGAAGTTGAGAAAAATCTTGAAGATAAATTTATTTCCATCACTTTATTTTATGATTTTTGGTGCACTATCCTTTATAAAGAATTTTCCATATCTGAATAGATTCAACCATAACAATATTTATTGTTAATTTCCTTGGATAAAACCACCATATAGGTGGTATGTTTTGAATAAATGAAATTGGAGGTTGACTACCTTACTCCTAACATAGATTTTCTCATAGGGGAACTAATTACTCTTAGAGAAGAGAAATCTGACTAAACTCAGGGAAAACTACACCTTATTTAAAAATATTTTAATTTTTATGATTTTATTTTTTATTTAAGTGATGATAATTTTGATCTTACTTATACTAGATGTGAAATTTCAACTGAAATTCATTTATTATTAAAGAGTCTTGAAGAAGAAACCCTTATGGAAAAAGAAGAAGAGTGTTTGGAGTTATTTAAGGCTCTCAAAGAGGGTGTTTTAAAATTACTATAGTAAATGGGGAAGCTATTTTTTCATCTAAAATAGACAAAAAGTATCGTCCTAGAATTCTAGTATTTCAACCTATGAAATCCTAACATCATGGAAAAGGAGGAAAGTACCCCTACATTACTCTATAAGGGATATTCCACTATTATAGAGGGAGATTTATAGGAAAATGACCAAGGGGTAATCCACAAGCTGCAAGATACTGATGCGAGAGTAAATCACATCAGGTGGTTCTTAAGATATAATCTTTATCCCCTATTTGACTGGGGTTGGTCCACTGATTGTCCAACTATGGACATTGAAAATACAGCATCCCATAGGGTTTATTCCAAGATTATCCTTTTTTCACTTCCTACTTTAGTTTATTTATTCTTGATATTTTTTTGGTTTTTTTCTTAGTTGGTCGATAATCATGTCATTAGTTCCCAATGGAGGTAATTTTATAACAAGGGGATCATCACATTGAATTAATAGATAACACTCCGTAACTCAATATGTGATTGAATTTTATTTTGAACTTTAATACTTCAAATATAATGTAGGTTTTTATAAATATATAGGGACATAAACTGAGAAACCATGGAACTTGAAGAAATAAATAAAAGGGAGGAACCATTAAGATGAGAAAAAATGAGAATATTCTCCACTTAGGGAAGAATGGTCTTCGATTTTTCTAATTTTAAATATTTTCAATCATGTTTCATGCTATTGGGGACTAAGTGTCGGGGAGCCCTTATTATTTCTTGGGAAAATATTGAATCTATTTATTCATGGGTGTTATCTTTATAAAATTTATTTAGTTTAAAATTATTATGAGCTGATTTGGGAAAAATTATTTCACCCACTATTTTCATTTTCATTCAATGACTGCTAAAAAACATTGACTATTATGAAAAGTTTTGATCCAAATTGAGAAAAATCATTTTTAAATCTATAAAATATTAAATCATGAACATTCCCAAAAAAATATTCTTGATATGCAGGTGGTTTTTGGTGGGGTTTCCCTTATTTATGTTTTTTAGTTTTGTTACATTTTCATTTTTTATGTGATGTAAGTTAATGTTTTGAAATTCGTTGGTATACATTCATAATCCTTTTAATGTTGGATTTCTTTTAGTATTTGAAAAAAATATCTCCCACCTTATTAGTAAAAAATATGGATATTTTTTATATTTAGGTATGGGGGAGTTAGAGGGGTAATTCTACCACTTAAAAAATCCACATAAATTCTTCGTAAAAAAGGTCAATTTTTTCCAAAAAAATTCAGTTTCTATCAAAATTTTGAAAATATTCTTTTAAAACCTGAGGTTCCATTAGCTTGAATCTAAACATAAATTCTATATTTCTTAGTGGATAACAATATTATAGATATTGATGGTTACATTTATTTTGAAATTAGTGGGGATGTTTGAATGCTGATTAGAGCAACACACTATTCTTATGGATATTCTATTTGGTAACTAATAAAGAGAGTGAGATAGGATATATATTTATGGAATTAGGATTAGGACTTTAGGAAAATTTAAATTTGAACTCAAAATAAAGAGATTATCCTTTTAATAAAAAATAATAACATTAGTGATCCAACTCAAATAGTAATATTATATGTCCTTTGAAACATGAGTAAAATTGTAAAATGGGACCCCACAATGAACATATGAGATTATAGGCATTGAGTGTTTGTGTAACCCCTCTGTACATATCAATAAATTTATCTACACCTTCATTTTCACACATACATGGCTAGGTAAAATTCAAAAATAAAAATAAAATAAAATTCCCTGTAATAAAAAACGAGTTCATTCAGGTGGGGGGAATTTTAAACCCAGCTAAAAATGGGACAATTGAATTGCATAAAGATTATTTGAGTTGTAATAATAACATGATTAGAAAAGGACTTTTATACTTGGATTTTAGTAGAAAGAGAATATGAAAGGTGCCTTTTGTTAAAATTTTAATTCCAGTTGATCAAACCTATTATCACTCTTATAATTGCAACTTCAATAAGAATTAAAGTAGGTATGTAGGTGATTTTTCATAGGAGGCATGTAATATTTAGAATTGGAAGAGTAAGTGTTCCCTTGGTTTTCATTGATCCAATTATTCAGGTAGTACCACTTTTGAACACATTATTTCAAAAGAAAACATGATTTAGTTCATCTATTTGAAGACCATAAATGCTTCATTTTTTAGTTCACTAGGATTTTTTTGGCTGAAAAAATTCGAAAGCATGCTTTTTTTAAGAAAAAATATCATTTATGTGTGGGGGAGTTTGATATGGTTATTTTTCAATGCACTTTACCATATCTTTTTGTACTTTATATTCTATTTTTTTAATAAAATAATTTATTTTGTTTGATAATTATTAATTATTATTAATGTTGTATTAAATAATTAAATTAATAATTTGTTTGAGAAAATATGTATCTGAATTTTTGTTCCAGTCATTTTTTATTTTTAATTTAAATAATTCATTCTCTTATGACCACAATTTTTTATTCTTTAGTTATTATAATAATTTTTTATTTTTTATTTATTCAATAAATTATGTAATAATTTTCTTAATTAATATTATTTATTTATTTTGTTTTAATTTTTTTCTATATTAATTCATAGATTTAATTAATTCATTATTTTTTATTTGTAAATAAATAAATAAAATTCAGACATGTTTTTGAAACATTAAATTATTAAATTAAATTTAGGAATTTAATTATTTTATAAAATATGTAGTAATATTAAATTTTATTTTATTTTTTGATTTTATTTATTATTATAAATAATTAGTTAGTTATTAATTTAATAAAATTCACCTGAAATATTTGTATTATGTTAAATAAATTTATATGTTAACAATTTTTAATCAGTATTAATTATTTATTAAATAATTTGTAATTATTATTATTTTGGTCTATAACATTTTAAAATGATTATCTAACATATTAATTTCATTATTAATATATATAATTATTTAATTTTATGTTAAATTAATAAAATGAATTATTTTGTTTTTTAATTGTGTTTTTATTGAATTTTTTTTTCAGGCACCGCCTCACCCATCCCCAAAAGATTACCCAATACAAAAATGTTGTTTTACCCACCACCAGCCTCACCTCCTCACCCACCATTGGAAATTTCCAATGTTGGATCCCAACCCACTATCTCTGAATTTTGTCCACTCATCATTATAATTTTCCAATGGTGACTCCTCATCCACCATTGACAATGCTAATGGTTACTGCTCCTCATTCAACCCTCTTTCAGTAGCATGCACCCTATAACAACCATTTCACCTTCATCCACCCCTGAAAAGCACACCCACCATTACTAAAAGAACATCCTTACCCACCATTACCCTAGAAATGGTAGAACAACAAATTTCACTGTAATAGTAGAAAAATCAATAGAATCAAGGAAACAGAACATGAAATCAATGAAAGATAATTAAATAATTGAAAGTACAACTCAACATGTAACCAAATCTTAATCTTGTAGAACCTTCAACATATCTCAAAATCAGAAACAGAAAAATCCAAACATCCAATCTAGAAATACTAGTACTTCTTGAAGAAGAAGCCACCACTACTGAACTAATACACTAAGGACACACAGTTGCACCTCATGAAGCCATGCCACACCACCCATGTTCAACCTATACCGACCGAGCCCCCTTTCGAAGACATGGCCTAAACTGAGATGCTCTTCCCAAATGAATAAGAAGAACCATTGTGGTTATTCTATTCTCCTTCCACTAAGTATAACTTATGAGTCACTATCGATGGTGTTGATAATTGTCAATCGTACTCTCGAAGAAGGGGAATCTCTCCCTCCTCTTCTTCTTATTCTCTTATGAACAACCCTCTTCCACTTTATTTGAATCATACCCCCCTTTTACTTATTTTGGTTTTTTATAATATATGATAATAAAAATATATAACAATAATAATAATAATCATAATAATAAATATAATTATATATATAATATTAATTTCATATATTTAATACTAATATAATTAAGTAATATATTTATTAAAAGTAAATATTAATAAATAAATATAATAGTTATAATATATATGCATATATTTTTAATAATAATAATTTATTATTAAAATTTGACACATATATATATGTTATTAATAATTATATTACGAATAATTTTATTAATGTTTTTAAGTGATTTTGTTTTAGTAATAAATAATTATTTATTGATTTATTTACTTTGTTAGAATTGTTTGATGGGTTTAGATTTTAATTTTTTGAAACAAGGGGACCTTGAACATGGGAAGTGATGATGGAAAAGGCATCATCGGGAAACTATAGTGAAGGAAAGGTTTTTTGTATTAGGATGGTTTCACTCATTAGAAGTTTACATAAGGATGGTGACACACGCATCAGAGCACGCTAAATGGAATTACATTTCCTATTGGGAATAGTTTTTTTAGTTTTTTTTCAAATAAGAGGAGATATGAATCCTTCCTATTTCTTAAGAACAAAACCCTCTTAGAAATGGGAACCTTTTTTATCCTAGAGATGAGAACCCCTCTGCTCTTCTTTCATCCTCATTTTGTATGTTTTATGTTTTCATTTCTATTGTGTAAATAATGACACCTCTCTCTATTTTGTGACTGTTATTATGACGTTTGTTGTTTCTTCCTTCATTATTTTGTTTTTGATCTCAAATATCTTGTAATAGATATCTAATTCATGGGGTCAGATTAATGAAGTGATACTAGATGCTTCCATGAGATCTGAACTTTATTGGTATCACCACTTTTTCTTCACCTCAGTGGATTAAGATTGTGAATTAGGGTGAGCAAGAGAGCACACTTTCATATAAATGGTATAATATTATCTGACCTCATTTATTTTCCCTTAATATTATTATCTTATAGAACTATGAAAAATAGTTGGGTTGTGTGATCTTATGACATTTGAAGAATCATTTTGGCTTGTGGGACTTCCTAGCCGAAGTGAGCATGTTCAGTGAGATTGTTTTCAATTTAGAGGAATGTTTGACCAATGAAGAAATTTTGGGTTCATGTGTTCAGTATTTAGTTTTTAGAGGTGTTTGATATAATTTTCCAGTCATTCATTGAGTGGGAATGAATTTTAATGTTTTTATATAGAAGGTATATGAAGTGTAGTTAATGGTGGATCAACCTGGATCCAACATTATTCTTACTAACCTTCTTCTATGTCTTTATGCCTTTTCATTTTCTTAATTTTTTTGTTTCCTCTATGCTTTTTTGTCTCATTAACTATTTCATCTCCCATCTGTGATCTTCATTATTATTTTTTTAGGATTTTACTATACTGATTTTAATAATATAAAAATATAAAAATATTTTAGAACTACCACCTAGGCTCTCAACACTACTTCCTTGAGAGAAAACTTGAGGTTATCCTCTATTATATATCTAAGGTAATATAAATGTATCTTTGAATATATTCATAAAAAGGATGTCTTCAGTCTTTAACAAGAAAAGAGAAAAAAATATTTGTTTTTTAGAAATCCTATAGATATCTCCAATAGAAATCGGATTGTACAAAGAAACGTCTAATTCCATTGACATTTTTTTAGAAGGCATCTTTTGAATGAATTCAAGGTTAAAATTATATATTTCTATTCCTCTATTAGACACCTTATAACCCTGTACAATACCCTTATTAACATTATACAGATATTTTATTATCAGTTTCAAATTTGATTTGTTTGTTGGAACCTTTATAAAATATTTTCTGAATTTTTAAGGAAACTATCAAAATACAACCCCGAAATTAAAAAATTATACGTTAATGTCCTAAACCCACCCCCAAAAGTACCCCTACTAGGATAAAAATGAGATAATGGAGATAATAACCACCAAAATCATGCCTCTATTAGACCACGATTTAGCAACAATCACTATGGTTATAATGAACATACAAATGGAATACATTAACCTCTAAGAGAATATGAGGAAAAAGAGATATGATAGGTGCATAAATCAAATCCTTCTAATAATATGAAAGAAATAACCCATGTACATGCATGAAATGTCATAAAAGCTAACACAAATGAAAAGGAAATACAAGTTCCAAAATATAAACATAGAAGTTTCCACGAAGGCCAAAAATATCCCAAATAACCACAACCTAGTAATATATAATCTGATATTTAAATTACTCTATATAGACTAAAAAATGTTTATAAATTAATAAAATGAGAATAAAAAGTATAGTCATAAATATCATCCTCATATCCACTCGAGAAAAAGATAATAAAAAAATTACTAAGGCCCAATGGACAACATGTGAATCATACTTATCACATGAATATGAATAATAAGTTCCAAAACTCACTATGGATATTTATCCCCATGTAACACATGTAAGAGAAGAAATATTATAGTGAAAAAGTGGTACCATACTACCACTTCCCCACTAGTTTTCCACTATACCCCAATTTCACACATTCTAAGCCATCTTTCTAAAAAAGAATCCAACCCATAGATACCAAGGATGTTGTATCATAACATTTATCTCATGTATCACATAATCTCATCATACCATTTTACATCTCCATATAGTAATAGATTAGTTTCCAAGAGCCACCACAACCTATATGTTGTGTATCAGACATCGAGTATTTTAATTCAATTCATCAAAAACCATACTCCATGTAATGTACCTAATTCCATTAAAACCCATACAAATCATACCTATAGTTATCCTTAAGATAATATATCCAGAGTTACATGTGTGAGAAATAACCAATATCTATTAGAAACATATTCAAACATATATGGATAAATCTTTCCACCATTCACACTGAAACATAATACTACAAGGAGAAGTGTATGGGGCCAAAGGGGGTAGTCAGTAATATTTCCCTTTCCAACCAGGTTGTTCGAAAAAAACCCTCCCATAGTCGTTGGGTTTCCATCATCCTAACAACATGGGTAGGGTAGCATATGAAATCCTAAAATATACCGGATATAATATATATCACAACCAGACTATGATAATTAACACATTTCTAGGTTTAAATTTAGCTACCATTACTAGAACACTAGGATACCACTTACAAAGAATAGATATCCTATAAGTATACAAGCATTCAAGGAACTTCATTATATTCATTTTTTTATTTTAATATATCACTTAACATTATTTAATTAATTATCCATTAACTAAGATTTTTCTATTTATATTTAATTAACCATACAAGGTGAAGTTCATGTCCTCTAAGAATAATCCATCAAAATCCAATGTTCTTCAAGATTAAATTTTTTTGAATTATTACAAACACAAACCCCATGGGTTAAAACATTTATTAAGAATTAACATTCAAAAATTCCATGTACTCTAGGTACCATCATATTCTATAACAAAGAGATGCATAACCAAGAAAACATAGCTACCTCATATAGTGGGGAAAGGAATTCAAATAACGAACCAACTCTGCCATCTTACCTTAAGACATATTTATTAAAATCATGATCTAACCCTCAATAGAAAATAGTATAGACAATCATTAACCCATTCCATCACCCCGTTTCCATCCCTAACACTATCATGCACATCCCCACACATTATGTCGTCATAGGAATCAATTACTTCCACAATATTGGGCCTCCCCACATTATCTTATTAGCCACCCTAGGCTCACATCACATCACATAGAAAGTCTCATATCTAGATTAACATAGAAGGATGAAAACCAAAAATAATTTCAATAGAGAACAAGTCAATAAAAAAAGGCTTTTGTCCTTTACCTGAAAATGGGATCACTCGACCCTAAACAGTAAGCATATATCGTTCACATAAAATAGTCTCACTTAGCCCCAAAAAATTATATTTATCAAAAAACATGAGTTAATACACATTTAATCAAATCATTCAATTATCAATGGTTACAACTATGGGTAACCTTATGCATCTTCTATTACAAGCTATAAGTTCCTTAACAAATTATTTCATGCATAACTTCCCATTTCATTTAACATTAATGAAAAACACTACATTAACGTTAATTTTTATTAATAACATAAAAAATAATCACAAGAGTTATGTTCTCTAGAAATTAGATTAACACATTAAATAATAAGCTCAGTTAAACATGCATCAAGAATCATTTAATTTACATAAAATTATAACAAAGAAGGAATCTATTAAACATGCCTCCTTAATTATTTAGTCAAAAAACAAATTAACATATTTATATTATTTAACATTTTATATAAAATTAGAATTCTTACCCTAGATAAATATCATTCTAAAAAATAAAATACATTGATAACATAATATCTATTAAATCAAGAGGCAAACTGTTATTACGATGGAAGAACGCATGAAATCACTACAATCATAAATAGTTATTTAATTAATATAGTTTATCCATTATTAAGGTTAATTACACTACCACCCAAAAGGGTTATATTATTTTTAATTTCTGATCACACATAAAAAAGGAGAATCACTAAATCCTCTACCTCATGTCATCAACATCATTCTCTCAATAATATAACGATAATTCAAATCTCTAACCATCTCTCCTACAATTAAAGATACATCTATCTAAGAACTCCACACCACAAACCCATCAAAAAATATATATAATGAAAACCCATTAGAATTATGAATATCAAATTCCATAATATGTAATGATATGATTTGATTAAATAGGAGAAAATAGAGAAGAAACCACTAGAGAAGAGGAAGAACTCATTCTGGATCACCACTAATTTTTCTCAATAAGGTTGGGGTTGATACAGATTTAGAGGGGATTTAAAGGCCTTAGAAAAGCCTTATAGGGAACCAGGGGTTGAAGAGAGAAATATGGATTAAAAGTGGGTTTGGATATTTATAATAATTCTACAAAAAATGACATGATGGTGAATTCCCCTTGATCATGCATCAAGACAAGATGAAATTGGCATGACTACAACATAGCACCAAGGAATAGACCACAACATGTTTGGTTAAACCCACATCCATCAATCATGGTGACCTACATTCCTTATATCCTATAAACATGGGGATGGACTACGGAATAGTTGAGGCCAACATTCAATATAACCCATCCATTAAGAAATTAGGATACTCCAAAACCTACCTCCATGGAGCAACTGCCCAAATAATTCATAACACCCCTCTAAACCTTATTCTTCAATAGGACTATCCTATTGTAATGCCAAACCATCATAATACACAGCCATACTATATTCCAGAACCATTATTAAAATGGATATAGCTTTAAAATCCTTCATTATGACTCTATTCCAAACCTGAGCTCTCCAAACTATAGCAACCAACCTTAAAACATAGAATAACCCTCCACTGTGTAGAATCATATCCAAAAAAGATTTTATATCCTAACATCCATGATACACCCTAATCCTCCTATTAGAACCTCAAACTACTCAGATATATAAAGGAAATGGATGCTTGGTTCTGGTACTTTACAATTAATATATCCATGATTCTCTCAATTATATTAGAAAATTTCATCATCATAAACCATTTAAAGGTAGTTGGATCTCCACACAATGAAAAGGGCATTCACTAGTTGGGAAATATCCCAATAGGGAATGTGAAAGTTCCTTTTTACTATTTTTTTGAGATATAAATATCTGTTTATAATCATAACAACTATATAGAAAACAAAAAATTGATTTCCTGCAAACCTATCAAGAATTTTATCTAAAAATAGAATTGCAAATTGATCATTTGTAGTCACAAAATCAAGCTTCCTATAACCAATATAGAGTCTCCCCATAGTTTCTTTTATAAATTATATTTTTTAATTTATCTCATAGTCCCTAAAAGGAACCCTCCCTTCATAGGGATAACCTAGAATGGCCTCACCGAAGAACAATTTTTAAAAAGATAAATCATTCCGGAATCAATCTATGTGTTTACTCCCTCCCTAATAACCTTTTTAATATTTTGATTTAATATTATAAACCCCTAAACTGTTGGTTTATGGACTTTATTCATGGTAATTATATGCATGGAGTAGTGAGGAATGATTCCGACAATATTATCTATAGACTAACTAATGACAGATCAATACTTATTCAAGTCATTTAACATAATTTCCTCATGACTATCCTCCAAACTAAATTAGATGATAATAATTAAATTTGATATTTCACTAAGAAAATAATATTTTATTTGGAATTAGAGGGGTTTAAGATCCAACATGGGTGCCTATTAACAAAAATAAAGACTCTTAGTCTAGGGCAGTAAAAGGTGCTCAAGGTACTTTTTAAGGTATGAATTATATAATTCTTATTCCTCCTCACTAATATCTCTAGAAAACAATTCACCATATTCATAATTAATAGTTGGGTAAAGAATATTATATATTGAAAACGTTTCAAGATAACATAAAAACTCTCCCTTATACTTATATAAAGGCTCTACCTCTTATCTTTACCAGATTCTCATGAATACCTTAGTATTAAATGATTTATTACTAATTTCATAAATAATTATAAAAAAGTCATCATTTTATTCATAAAAAAGATCTTATATTTCTAAAAGTTATTATCCTCAATATATTTGAATTTTTGAAAGTGATTTTGTTATTTTAAACACATTAAATTCATATTTTTGGCCTATTAAATTAAAAATCAGCGTACCCATGGAAAAATATATCATAGATCATGCGTTAGCTAGGAAAGGCCCACAAAGAATGATAGGAAATTCAATGACACACTCTATGATTAATATGATAAAATAAATAGGAATATATACATTACCTAAACTAACTCAAAAATCAATAATCATTTCTATTGGGTGATTAGTAGATCAATCTACTAACTGGACAACAACTATAGTGGTTTGTGGAACTCCAAGGATCAGGTGGTGAAACCTGAAAATTTTTAAAACATTTATACTCTCAATAATTGAAAAAATAGTTATACATTCCACTCTCACCTATGTTACAAGGGATGCCAAATATTCCTAGATTTTAATTTTTAATATTTATCTTATTCTAAAGGAAAACACTATACACCACTGAAAAATTAAGATGTTTTAAATTATGCCAATTTTTTTTATATGAAATAGGTTTCCTCTAATATTTAAAATAATATGGGATATAAACTAACTATTTATGTGATGAAATGTTAGTTTTTGAACTACATAATTTTTTTAATAAATTTTCACTATTCAGGTTCCCAAATAATCTTTTTAAACTATTCCATGAAAAGCAATTTTTGTGGATAAATCCATCAAAATAGTTGGGATACCCTCAAAATATTCCTCATAAAATTTCATACATTTATTATCCATGTTTTCAAATTATTTCATTTTTTATTTCAATTTGAACAATGAGATTCATGTGTATTTATTGGTTCTATCCACATATATATTGTTTAATTTGCATATTTAGGTTTATAGATTTAACCAGATTATCATTCTGACTTAAATTAGATTAATTATTAATTTCATGGCAATTTTTAAAAAAGTATTGGTTAATATACCCATAAAATCATCCATTGTATTCACTTAACTAGTTATTGAATGTTTAAATTTATCTCTATAATACTTACCCCTATCCAACTAAGACATTTATAATTCTTGAATTTTCATTCTTACAATAAATTGAGCTTTATCTTAGTAAAATTTCAATTTTTTATTATCACATTTAATTTTGAATAATTATTATTTAAAATAAAATTTACTTATAATTTTATAAATTTTAGAAAATACTTGACCCAAATATTTCCCTTACGTATTATAAAAATATCCTCTCATTTGAATTTGGAAAGACATTCAAGGTTGCTATTTGAAACAAGGGGGAACAACAACTCTGAAAACCCCAGGCTTATTCTATGATGATTAGGATGATTCCTATAAACTTGATTGTATCTATTTGAGAAAGGACCATACCTTGGTCTCATTAAAGGAAAAAAACAACAGAATTGGAATATTTAGGTTTACTGGACTGAATATCAATGTGAAGAATGTAAGATTTGGAATGTACTAACATACCATAATGGTAGTATTGCTTCCAAAGTGGATGTTTTTTGTTTTTATAATAATAAATAAAAGATTACACCATATCATTCTGAAAATGAATGTTTTAGTTATTAACTATGGTTCTTCTTATTAGACATTTATGTTCAAATTTCTGTGCTTAAGTGTTGATAATACAATTCAATTCATTTTTAGTATTGTCACTATAATAACCTCACGAGGTCTAATCCACTAATGTTTTGCAATAAGGGGGAATAATATTGTAAAAAGTATCCATAAACAATTTTGGATTTCACAGGTGATTAGGATATTGTATAAGTAGATCTCTATAAAAATTCAATTCTTTATTGAATATCTCACCCCCATCTTGAAAAAAACCATTGGTCATATGTTTTATTTTAGTTTTCATTTTTCTTGGGTAAAATTCCATTACAAAATAATTTAAGAATTTATCCCCTATACAAACAATTTCCTCATAATTTTATAAAAACATGTTCTTTCATATCCCTTAAGAAAAAATTGAAAAACTCTATGTATTAATTCTTCCTCACTCATCCCTCTTAATGATAGTTGTTTCACGACACAATATAAATCCCTAATAAAGTAAATTGAGTCCCCATTAGTCAGTCCATTATATGATGAATACATAGACTAATATGATTTCTTAATCTCTTAATTTCTTATCTCAAACATTTACTTATATAATTATGGATTAGTAGAATATGTAGATATAGAGAACTAGGATTATCATATAATGATATTACATCTTTTTAGATGAATATTCAATATATTACAAAAAAATATTGACAACCCTAATAGTTAAGTGCCTTTGGAGACATGATGCACAATCATCTAATTTGGTGAATAATATCAATTGTATTTGACAAGGATCTTTCCATTTATAAATATTCATATAAATACCCTCATTTAAACTGTTCCTTATAACCATGGGAGAGGAAACATAAGAAAGGGTGAGCATAGATGCTCTATGTGGGTAAATAAGGGATATATCTATATAACATTAGCGTATCTATTTGACAACTTGAGAATAATATTTTAAAACCATACCCTATATTTCATAGATAATAAATATGATTAATGGAATTAATATAGTCAGTTCATAAGTCATGAATTGTTATGGAATCAAAGAAAATGAGCCTTGAGAGCATAAAATTTGAATAAGACATAGATTTTTGGTATACACATCATCTTATAAAATTGTGAAGAAGTATAAATAGATATAGGTTCACTAATTAAGTAAAGGAAATGAAATCAGGACATAATGTAATGTTATGGATATATAACCAGGTCAACATGTAACATTATTGACATGAAATGAATGTCCATAAATAACAACATGAACATGTAATCAATACCACACATAATATTAGGAACATGTAATGAGGTACTTGAATAAAATTTTGAGCTTGTAATCAGGTACACACATAATATTTTAAACATGACAAAATGTTTACACATAAAATATTTACTCATAAGTTCTCTATATTTACCCAATGTATTAGAGGGAGATATAGGTCCCACCCATCACATAATGAAAATCATACATATATGTTTCATAATATCATAAATAATTAAAAATATCCTAACCCATGAAAAAATGGTCTTCATAAAAACTTAACCATAAAACAACCTATGTAAAAGAGTTCAATTTTATAATCATTTCATCATTTCATCATTGCATAACCTGTGTATAATGAAGCACGTTTCATAAGAATTTTATTATGGTATAACCCGTGGAATAGAAATGGGTTTCATAAACATCTTGTTATCCAAAACCATTGAAAAAAAAGAATTATAATGTTATACTTGGTTCATATCACCATTAAAATATAAATTACATCAAGGTATTTCATCTTTTATGGAGAATTATTTTGAAAGATAAATCAATTGGAACGTTTCTCAAGGAAGATAATTTTTCTTTAAAAATTAATTTTTAAAACTAAAAATTCATAAAAAAATATTCAAAAATAATTTCATTGAAAATAAAATTGAAAAAATATAATATAATCTTGAAAGTAAATAATGGTAATGATGAGAAACAATTCCATTCATGTTTCATATGTTAAAAAAATATTTCTTTCACATTTCTAGTAAGATCCAAACAAGAATTATTTGGGAAAAAACAAGAAGGTTTATTTAATTTTTTTGTATAAAGCCAAAAATCAGTAAAAATTTCTTTAATTAATTTTTTTAATACTGTTAAAAAAATTTAAATCAATATTAGAAAACAAGGGTTTTGATGAAAATGGGGCTCTCAGCAAAGATATAAAATAAAGATACGTTTTTTTAAATACGTTGTTTTGAACACATGAGTACATAAAGAGAGAAAAATGAAAGGAAAAATTTTATTCTCATGAAATAACAAAACTAAAAGATAATTCTTTAGTTTATCTAGAGAAATATAATAATATTTCATCATTAGAAGAATAATCATAAACAATACTAATAAATGTTGAGATTGTATCATTAAACCATTTCCCCTTTGGTAACATTGAGTCATAGTCCCCATGAGAGAATAACATTAAATGACACATATGATATCATTAGAATATAAGAAATTCATGATATTACATATTAATGGGGTTTTATATACACCTCATAAAATAATATAGGTTCATAACATAACATTTGTCTCAAAGAAGGAAAATTGGGACAAAAATCCATTACCACTTTGGTAAATTTTGAACCATAAAACTCTTTAAACAGAAGTCATAAAATGGAAATTTAAATCCCAATAATTCTAATTATAATAATCATAAAATAAATTATCTGTATTTATAAATACCATATAAAATAAATAGGTGGTGAATATAGAATGTGTCTCATGGAAGTAAAAACTTAGATGAAAATATCTTACCTTATAACATGACTTCCTTTATACATGTTCAAACCTCATGTTTAATAAATATAAGTATATTATACATATATTATAGAACCACTTATATATATTATACCATATATTATTTACTTATGTACATTAATTATCCATTTATTACCAATTCCTTGTTAAAATAACGTATCAAGTAATAACTGTTTTGTTTTTTGTATATGTTCTGATTTTTTATTTTTGGTACACTTAACTTAATAATGGATCCATAATATGAAAAATAATAATCCTGAAATAATTATAATATTTATAAATCAATTATAATTTTAATATTAATCATGAATGATGGTTTTGAGAAATGAATTACATTACGATTAAGGAGAAGCTAGGTCGTACGCACACATGGGTAACATTTACTTTTTTCAACGATCATTATAGAATGGTGGTATGTAATATTTTATATTAATAGAATAAAAATAATAAAAATAATTAAATAATATTTCTTTAAATATACTTTAACGTATTATCCATGTTGTGTAGTGGTGAAAATATTGAATCACATTTCTTCATGAAGGTGGTATCCCACACGCACACAAATGAAGCTATCATCTTTCAGTGAGTAAATATTTATGAAATAAAAATATTTATTAACATTTAATAATTATATATAAGTCAAAAATTCCATAATTATTTAATTTATATAACATATATTCATTAACCATATCCTTAATATCTTCTTTGTAAAGCATTAGTGGAAAACAAATCACATCGCTTCGTGGGGCAATTTTTCTCTGTACTCAAGAGAAAAATAATAGAAATTAAAAAGTTTTATATGATATAATTACTCAATATATATAATTATGTTATAGATATAATATATATAAATTTTATATCCATCATCATACCCTACTGTGGGAGGTGGTAATGGAACAATAAATGTAATATTTTGGCGATGCGGTAATACTCTGTACACACGAAAAATGATTTCATAATGCATTTAATGGAAGTTAAGATTATTGTAAGAAATTAAATTAACAAAAAAAACTTATAATTATTTGTAAGATACTTAGGTAATTATATAATAATGATTTAATTGTTAATGAATGATTCTGAGGAAGAAATAAAACAAAAATTCCTTTTGAAGGATATTACCACTTTTAGGTAACCTCCTAAGGGTTGAACCAATATACTTAGTAGATTGGATGTATTAACAAAATAATTCTTCTAAAATGATATTTTGGAATTTTTAAGTGTTTTGTAATTGAACGGTTGAACAAAAAATGGTTTTAAAGTTTAAATAAGAGGTGAGAGCGGGGTTCCTTTTATTAGTGAGTTGCGTTGAACACTTGGATAAAAATATGTATCAATGTTTTTTCACAAGAAAAAGGTTCCACAATGATTTATTACAGGTACTTAGAAAATAAATGGTATATATATGTCCATAAAATATATTTTATATATGTTATTAGGCTATTTTTAACATTATGTTTTTAGTTTAACCCCTTGTAATCCCATTTTTACATTAACCACAATATATAATTTTTCCTATTTTTTCTATTTATCATGGTAAAATGTTAAGTTGTACATATTAGGTAATATAATTTTCTATGATTCTATATATGGAATCCAATGTAAAAATTCCATTTACATTTGTGGAAATTTTAATATTAAATTAATCTCATAGACACAACTAGTAAAGAAGTTTTCTAAGAGAAAATGTTGGAAAGTTTACATTGGTTTCAAATCAAAAATTAATATGAAAATGATTAAAATTTACTAAATTAGATTAATATATTTATTTATCTAACATTAATTTAAAACAAATTTAAAATATAATTTAAAATTATAAATAATTTAAACGAAGATCTCATTTTCAATTGAAATTCAGTGTTTTTATTAATCAAAAAAAAAAATCACCCCTTTTAGAAAATTCTCAGAAATTAACCCTAAGATAATTTTAAAATTATGATTTTAAAAATGAAATATATTTTTTAATATATATTTTATAAATTATTGAAAATTTATTATTTAAAAAAAACACTAAAAGGAAACAAAACTATTTTTTTTATAAAATACAATATTAAGCATAAAATTATATTTATTCTTATCTATTGTATAAAAAAATAAGATGAATGTTTAATAGTATATTTTATATATACTATATAAATTTTAATAAAAGTTTTCCCCAAAATTTAGTTGTTCTATTTACTGAGCTAAAATTCATTTTCTTGATTGAAAATATTTTATCTCGAAAATATTTCCTCTATTTTGAAAAAGTTTTTATTTTCATTTATAATTTATTGGCAACCAAATAATTCATTTTATTTACAAGGGTAATAAATAATGTTTCATAATTTAGTTAATCCTATTTATACCCACTATTCCAATGTCTAAAAGGTAACTATAATTTTAAATACTAATATTTTAATAGTTACCATGTTTTATTAAATGTAATTTTGAATTTAATAAAAGTTAAAATAAATGTTGTGTGTAACACAATATTAAATTAGAATTGCGTGTAAGGAATATTTTTGAAAAGATTAAATATATTTTAAAAACATATTTCACAAGATCTCAAGTGTTACATTCTACCTCCCTTAAAATTAATTTTGTCATCAAATTTTATCACAGTACTTCCAAAAATAATGGATACATATAATTCATTACATCCAGAGGTTCCCACATAGATTCTCCAATATGGTGGGTTTTCCCCAAAACATTGACCTTGTGATTGGTCTTGTTTCATAGAACATTCTCTGTTTGTTCCAGAATCTCAACAGATTATTCCTTATAAGAAAGATTATTCCCTAACAGTACGACCTCATAGTTTAGTATATGTGGTGTATTTTGTATGTACTTACTTAGGAGAGATATATGGAACACATTAAGAACCCAAGGGAGTATCATTGTAATCACCAAGTGATATGTTACTGCCCTAATATGATAAATAATTCCTAAGGGACCAATATACCTATGGTTAATTTTCCCTTATTTCTTTTATAGAGAAATTCATAGAAATACCTTCTCACTAACTTAAAATTATTTACCACATCAATTATTATATTCATTACATTGTTTTCAACATTTATTATACATGTTTTTTAATATATCTTACTTTATATTTAATTTCATTAGCAAAATCAGGTCCCGATAGCTCTCTTTCTACATCATCATTAAATTTCATTGAAATTGTATACTTATTTCCATGAAGGGATTCATAATGATCCATATGAAAGATCATGTGAGAACTATTTTTTTAAAGAAAACTCAACCTGGTGAAGGTTTAAATCAAACCAACTTTTAAATAAATTGTAAAAGATATTAAGACATCCTATATGTTTTGAATTGTTCCTTAAAATAAATCACCTGTCTGTGGATTATACTCAATGCTGAAATTCAACTATGTATCAAGAGCTTGCTAAAAACTATCCAAAAATTTATGTTAAACATCATTTCCAGATTTTATATAATTTAATATGGTACCCCATGAAATCTTACCACTTCCTTAATGAATATGTTGACAAGAGGATCTGGAGAGAAATATTTCTGGTAGCAACGAAGTGTGATAATTTCATATAGTGATTAAATACAAACCATAATTTCCACCTCACTGAAGATAAGATAAAATATATATGTTACCTATACCTTTAATCATATGTTCAAAAAGTGTAAGGTAATTCCATTTAAAAAAAATGCTTTCACTTAAACATATATAAAGACAATGTTCTGTATTTCAACTAATATCTCTTAAAATATCATTAACCTTGATAAAATACCATCACATAAAATATATAAAGGGGCTTCATTGTCTTTAAACTTATGATCTAACTAAAACTCATAAAACCATGATCGTATCCAAAATTCCTAAGCTTTTCATACATGAATACATATACACTTCCAAATTTTAATTGACACATTATTACTTATTTAATGTTTTATCTAGTACAAAAACATTTTAATTATAATATTGGGTTCATATTTGTACTGATATAGAATATAATGTGATTTCATCATTCCATAATCCATGTGGAGGGATATAATCACATGAAATTTCACTAATGGATTAGAAATATGATATTCATTGGTATCATTCATAAAAAATAAAACATGAAATTCTCAGTTAAGGATAAGAGGATATGTGTACCCTAATTATCATTATTCACTTCATCAATTAAGACTACATAAGATTCCCCTTGTTCCTTTATCTTTAGAGGTTATTATGTATTGTCATCAACAATATCCCTTGGATCACTCTATATTAAATTTATTAACTATCCTTTGCACTACTTATATATTAATTTTATCAATATCCAAGATTCCAAAATTTTAAACACCATTTTGTTCCTTTCAAGAACTCACCTATGTATGCCTTCCCATAGTTATTTCAAGTAGGATTTTGATACATTTTCTTCTTTCCATGTGAAATATCATTTCAATTTAAAGGAACCCCATCTTCATTATATTATCACCAAAACAATGATGGGTTCCAAATTATATTTTGAATTTTAGTACAAACCATACAAATTCATCAAAGCATCTAAAGTCCCTTATTTCTAACATCCTTTACAGATTTGGTTTTAATCTAGAGAACAATCTGTCGACATTAATTTTAGGATAAATGACAATAGCTAAAGAGTACCATTCAAGTAATGAAAAATTATCTTGATAGGTACTAATAGATTCATCATCTGTATGCTTATACTCAAGTAATTATTTTATATTTTTGAATAAATAATATAAGGAATTTAATAGATGGAAAATAATATTTTAAAATCATCCCACTCCATGGATTTAATTTCTCATTATTTCATCATATTCTTAGTAATATTCCACTATTGATTTTCCTCACCTTCCCAATGGCAGGGAAGCAAAATTAATTTTACATGACTTGAACAATGGAGAACATAAAATATATTTTTAGGGGTAATGATCCATTGTTCTACAACTAGAGGATCCATAGAACCACTAAAATAAGTTGGGATTTACCTCATAAAATAAATGATAGAATGTTTTACACCATTCCTTATTTGGAATCTCATCATGAGTCAAAGATTGAGAAAGTTATGTGTGTATAGAAATGAGGTTTTAAATTTTAAGTCCCATAACATTGGGTTTCTTAGGAGGAAAATAATTTAATTTTCCATTACATTATTCATTAACATTGTTTTTTGGATTATATCCATGTAATAAAACAAAAAATCATAGTGTAAGAAACAATAATCGTAGTGTTTAACCACTTATTCATGATAAATCACTTACAGGTTATCTAAATCCTAACACCTTATTTTCAATCTATGACACTTTAGGTTTATTCCAATTAAATCATTATCATCATCTATTTACATTCTTAATGATTGTTACTAAAGAGTTTGTGAATTTCCAAAGCATATCCCCTAGGAGTGTCAAACTAGGTGTGCCACAAGGCCCGTTTTCAGGTATTAGGTAATGATTGAGTCTAGATCAATGCACCATTTTCATGTTTATTACCATAGGAACCTTTGTTCCTGATCCACATACACTTGTAATATCTCTATAGGGATGCAATATTTAAGAAACCACTAACTCTATCCTTTAAAAAAAAATCAGAAATTTTCCTGTACTTTGACACATCCTTATAATTATCCTTTGTTATTATCCTAGAAACATCTTTATAAATATACCAAGGGATATCCCAAATATTTTCTCATCCTAGTTTCGAAATGGTAACTAAACCTTTCCTCTGATACCTACTATTGCAATTGAGGATTCTTATACATAGATATTTCATCTTCTTATATAAATATTCAATACATTACATAAAAAAAGAATGAGACTATAATAGTTTAGTCCCTTTGGAGATGAGGTAAAAAATTGGTGAATGATATTCAATATATATGTCCAAGAAATTCCTATTTTTTACTCTTCATTGACATACCTACAATGAAACTTTTCTTCATAACTAGCGGAGATAAAACACAAGAAAGGGTAAAATGAGATTCCTAGTAAGGGTTGAAAAGGGATATATCCATATAATATGATCATATAGGTTTTAGAACATGAGCATAAAATATTAAAACCATACCATGAATATCATAGATCATAAACATGATTCATTTCATAAATCTTGGTAGTACATAAGAGATGAATCATAATGGAATCAAGGTACATGATCAATGAGAACCTAACATCACCATAAGACATATATTAATAGAATGAAAATCAGTTTATAAAATTATGAACATGTATAAACAAATATAGGTTCTCTAATTAAATTAAGGACATGAAACCAGGCTCTCACGTAAACTTATGGACATGAAAATAGGTCCACACATAACTCTATGGACATAAAATATAGTTCCATGCATAACAATGGAAACATGTAATCGGACTCCCACGTAACATTTTTAACATGTAATCAAGTTCCTATATAAAATTATGAACATATAATTAAGTTCACAAAGGAAATTAGAAACATGTAATTAGTTCCATGCATAACATATTTACTTAGGAGTTATCCTTCTATACCTAATTCATTGGAAGGAGATATAGTTCACCACAATAACATAATTATAATCATATATATGTGTGACACAAGATCACAAAAAATTAATCATATCATAACACATGATATTAATTGTGACTAATAAAAACTTAATCATATCATAAACTTTAGAAAAGATAAAAGTTTCA
The DNA here is from genome assembly GCA_963277665.1 of Viscum album. Classification (NCBI taxonomy): domain Eukaryota; kingdom Viridiplantae; phylum Streptophyta; class Magnoliopsida; order Santalales; family Viscaceae; genus Viscum; species Viscum album. The sequence continues at coordinate 1,595,447,150 of OY728130.1, read as the reverse complement.
TAATAATTTCATTATTTCATCATTAAATAACCCATAGAGAATAAAGTGGGGCTGATAAGTATTTTATCATGGTATAACCTGTGGAAGAGAAATGAGTTTTTTTAAAAAAAATTCTTCCTAAATCATTAAATGAAATAATAATAATGGTATCGTTGGTTTATATCCCTATATAATATGAAACATCATTAAGGGATGTCGTCCTATATGGAGCTTTTTTTAAAGATAAATCACTTGGAATGTTTCACAAGAAAGATAAATTTTCAGTAAAAATAAAATTTTAAAAATAAAACCTCATAGAAATTTTTTAAAATAATTTTATTTTAAAATAAAATTATATAACAATTATTTAATCTATAAATGGAATAATTGTTATGATGAATAAAAATTCCATTCCTTACATACATGTTAAAATAATCAATACTTTCACATTTTCAGTAAAATCCCAACATACATTGTTTGGAAAATGACATGAATATTCCCTTAATTTTTTTTGTAAAAATTAATATAAGGGTAAAAATTACTTTAATAAATCATTTGATGAATTTTAAAAACATTTTTGAAAAATTTTATATAAAATTTGTTTTTGGAAGGAAAAAAGGGGTTTTGATCGAAGAGAGAAATACATATGTACTTTTAATAAAAACCTTATTTTGAACTCTTGAGTACATAAAGAGAGGAAATTTTATGGAAAATGTATAATCATGGAATAAATAATGTATACAAAAATTAATAAGTTTATTGAGAGATATATCATAATATTTCATCATTTGAAGACTAATCATTAACAATATCAATAAACAATGAGATTGTATCATAAAAAAATCACCACTTTGGTATCATTGAATCATAATCCAAATGAAAGAAAAAAAATTAAATGAAACATATAATCAAATGATAATAAATAAATTCATTATATTACATGTGAAATGGTATGTATATACACCTTATAAAATAAGAATGTTTTATAACATAACATATGACTGAATGAAGGAAAATTGAGAAAACAATTCATTACCACATTGGTAAATTTTTACCCCTAAACCTATTGAATTAGAGTCCCTAAAATAGATATATAAGTGAAAATACAATTCAGAATTAGAATAAAAATATACATTCATGGGTATTATGCACACTGAATAAATTAAACAGCCGGTGAATACGGTATGTGTCTCATCGAAGTTAAAAATTATATAGAAATCCATTTCCTTAAGTATCGACTTCCTTTATAAAAATTAAAAATAATATATAATTAATATAAGTTTTTTATACATATGTTATAGAACCATACATATATATATTATACCACATATTATTTACTTATAACCATTTATTACCAATTTATTACCAATTCCATGTTAAAATCATGTTTTGGGTAACCACATCATTTTTTATATATGTTCTGAATTGTTATTATCGGTCCTCTTAAATTGATCATGGTTATATCATATAAAGAATAATAATAATAACATAATTATCATATTTATAAAAAATGGTTAAGTATTAAGTTAAAAAATATTTTTCTTTCCATCAATTTTTAGTTTAAAAGCTTAGTTACGGTCCAATGAGAATTCCCATTGAGGTTATGGAGGTATAAAAAGTTTCTGGGAATTTCTGGGAGTATAGAATCCAATTTTTAGGATAAAATAAGCCTACCACATGGTTTTATGAAACCTTGTGGGGTAAGATGAACATTTACTACAAACCATGTAAGGCTGGGAAGAAAGAGGGGGGAACTCACATGGTTTTACAAACCCCGAAATTTGAGCTGCACACTCGTAAAATAACTAACATAGTTTTTGAGAGTTTAATGCGACACAATTCTAACATAGTTAGTCAAATCATGTGGGAAAACCACGCGGGGAGCCCCTCCTGATAGTAGTGGGTGCACGGTTGGTGCACTGTTCGACCAACCGTGCAACCCTGTGTTTTGGGTGAATTTATGAAACGTCCCTTAATTAATATTATATTTAAAACAAAATTTTAATTACTTCTCTACACAACAACCTCACCCTTTGATGGATATATTTTGAGAAAAATTGAATACTTTTATCCCTCTCCTCCATCTAGACTCAGATTTGTGGACCGATCATCTCGTTGAATTGACGCTAGTGAGTACTCAATTCCTTTTGTGTCCTTCCTCTTTCTTCTTGGTATCATTTATGATATTTAAATGAAATATAATATTCCTTATTTTAATGGTTCTCATATTTTATTCATTTTTATCTTGATCTGGGTAGAATTAGGAGAGAATACTAGATGAGCACTCGATTACGGACCTGTGATAGGTGGTCTCATTCTTTTACCTCATAGTTTTGGTATATATATACCGTTGTGTTGCACACAAAATTATTAGATAGATTCCATTCAAATGGAATTTAATATTTTTTTTAAATGATACGTATGAACTAGGTGAATAATGTGACCCATTGATAATTGATTAAGGTTATGGACATCAAATTAGAACAACCCCTTAGGTATTGTTTTAATCAAATGGACCACTATGGGTGGAATATGAATTTGAATACCTTTTAGGTCTATTATTACACCTTTCCATGGGATGTCCATTGATTAATTGTAAATTGTATAATGAATTGATTAATGAAATGGAATTTATGACCATGTCCCTAGGCTTTATCCATGTAATATATTACTTAATATTTAATTTCTTATTATATTAAAATGACAATGTGAGATAAATAATAGGATAAGCCATCTAATCCTAACACTTTCTTTGAGACACCCTATGAGATGAGGTTTAAATGAAATGTTCTTGGTCTTGAACATGACAAAGTTAAATTATATTGTTTAAATGATTAAGAATATAAAATTGGCGACACATGGGTTCATATATGAGCACCATGGATGGACTCATTTGGCTACTGCCTTTCTTACACCCGGGTGAAACTTGGACTCCTTATAGGTATGGATATGGATGGACTCATGGGGACATACTGTTAAATTATTGAGTGATACTTGGACTCCTTATAGACTACTAAGGATGGACTTAGAGGGCCATTTATGTTTTACGCCATGTGTGACACATGGGATCTCTTAGTAGACCACAAAGGACCGACTCAGTGAGTAGTGTTGTCACACCACACCTAGAGAGATATCGAGATTCAATGAAGAATGCCTAAGATAGTCTTGTAAGGTTCTTGGTTTATGATATGTATGGAGCAATAACTAGTTTCCAAATCAATAATTCTAAGGATAAGATCCAGTTCCATTTTGAATAATTAATGATATGATTTATTTTACATGTCTTCCAATCTAAATCACAATCTTAATCTCAATCAGCGTCTTACACCTTGTAGATGACTTAGTTAGGCACCTCTTGATCTCATATCTTTGCAGGGGTGATGGGCTACATTCTAGGTCATGAGAAATTCATATTAAATTTATTTTATTTACTAAATGAAACTTTATTATACATTGATACAAGAGTAAATATTTATTCAAGGCTTTCAGCTATGTCCGAATCAGTTAGTATAGGATAAGTGTCCATTTGAACCCATACATTTATGGGCTTTCAACTTCAGTAGTTCCTTTACATATTCTATTACTTCCTACAAACTATTAATTATATATACTCACTAATTAGATGTCATTATAACTTTGGGTGGTAAACTATGGGGATATTATCTCACACAATATTCGGGAAACTATTTGGTACCCATAAATATTATACAACTATAGGTATAGTCAAGGGAAAGTTCCATAATAAATGTTTTTTATTGCATCTTAGGAGAAGTAGAGAACAAGACTGAGCCAAGGATCATGATGATAAATGGTATAGTTTTGGTATTTTTTGAATTTTGTTACATGTAGTGTACACCATTCATGTATACCTATTTTGTATCATTTGTATATACATTACTTGTATCGTCATCATCATCTGTATATGAGATTACTTCTAGTATTGTTTATTTATAATTTTCTTGGTTGTTTTCTCTTGTCTGATTAATTTGCTTCGTTTTATTCCTTTATTTTATTTTATATCCACTATGATACACTCTGGTGATGAGGTAATATTATCCCCATATACAAACCATGTTCCCTCGCTACTAGATTGAAGCATCTCGCATTTGGGGAGATGCACTTGAGGAAATAAGGCCAACCGGGCTCAGGGCACCTTTTAGTGGCATTCAGGTTAGGGATGTTATAATGTTGTATTAAGGGATTATTTTCTAGATTTCATTATTATTTTTTGATTATATAAATGTATATGAATTTATTAGAATTTGGTATTGAGTTTTCCTGAGATGTAGATAACCCATGTGTAGAAAAATGCCAAATTTCTTAGAATAAAAATCATTGTTTTCTAGATTTTGAAAATTATAGTTTATTTTATTACACCATTGGGTGATACACTTGAATTTTTATGATATTATCGATATGATTTTGGATTCTATTTTGTTACAACCTAAGGATATGAGGGTATTCCATCTCATTCATCATTTTAGGAACTTTAAAGGAATCACATGACATGAATTATGTGATTCCATTTAGGATGAATTACTTGTTGCATGATATTGTGATAGGTGTCTTTATAGATATACCTACTCTTTTGATATACATTTGATGTAGGTAATTGAGAAAAATGGATGGTACATAGATTTGTTTTCCATAACCTACATAGTGTTTTCCTGATTCAGATACAAGAGACACCTAATAAAACCAATTATGGCACATTGAGTCATGGAATAAGAGTCACATTAATTGGAACCTCTTATGGTGTGGATTAGATGGACAACATATTTTGGTTCAATTATGTGATGAGTAAATTTTGGAAGTTATTTAGGTAGGTATTGGATGAAAAAAAATGGTTTAAAGGTGTGAAGAAGAGAGAGGAGGGGGTGGCCTTTTATAAGTGAGCTGAGTGACACACTTTTATGATTTGAAAAGAAAAATGTGTACCAAATCTTTTGAAAGGAAAAATCAGCCATAAATAGAATATTATAGTGATTTAAAATGATAGGGTCTATATATTTATACCCAAAATATTTTTTACATAAGAATTTTGTGAATCCATTTGGTTTAAACAATTAAAATGAATTGTGATGTAAATGTGACATAAATGAAATAATGGAAATTGTAATTTCATATAGAAGATTACATAACCCAGAACCCACCCTAGTATTGGGAAGCACAGACTGTCTCTTTATTTTATAATATTTGTTTATTACCCACACCTGATTCTAAGAGAATGTATAGGGATTTGGTTCTTATATGGGATGGATTATACCTATTTTGTTTAAATATATTCTCTTTTAGAAGTTTTTCAATTTTTATATGAGGAATGCTATTGGAATTTGTAGAGGAATCCCACAATTATGTCCTCTATTCACACACTAGGAGGGTAGTGGTGGCCATGCTTTAGTAGAGGTGGTATAAGGGATACTAGTATATCCATCAATAGTTTTATCTGAAACACTAGTGATTGTACCAGACAAATATGTAGTGGAATTATTTTATTAAGTCTTTTTGTGTTTTATATAGACTATTCATGGAGCACCACAACCTACCCTAACTATGGATTAGTTTACATGTGAGTTAAAATAGCATCCTACATCTATATTTTTGGGGGATGTTGGACCACATGTATGGATTCATGGATAGATTCCATGATATCTATATTTGAGAATCTGGAGACACCTCTCAAGTGGGGGTGATTCTTGCTACATATATGCTACGCAATTCCACCAAGATAAGATGAGATGTCATAAATCAGACAGATCATCATCAGGAGATGGATTAGAGGGGTATTCATCTGGTCTTATATAATTTATTCTATCCTAATATGATGAGCTTCAATAGAGTATGAGAGTCCATGTAATTAGATTAGGGCCCATTATTAGTTATAGATCATTTAGTTTGTTTTATAGAACTGCAATGCTTCACAAAGATTCTAATTTTTGAAGAGTTATCTAAAGCCAAGAGATTCAAGGATGGATTTAGGTATGAAATCTAATCATAGGTGAATGTATTTTGACAAACAATTATTATTGGATTAGTGAAATTAGCGCTTATCACAGAGAAAAATCTGAGAGAGGCTGGGGGTGCGAGCCATGGCACTTATGCATTTAGATCTGGTCCTACATCGACCTGTAGTAGGATGAATTTAATGGAGATTACATTTAGTGGTATTAGTAACCATATAACATACTTAGGTATCCAGTTGAGGTTTCACTAGGTTAGTATACTAGGATATATGATACCATAGGGTATGAGAGACCTAGTCGAGTACGAATCGTACAACGAGATGGGTCATTTACAAAACTTTTGTAGAAATTTTCCTCAGAAAACTACTGAGAGAGGGTCTTCAAAGACTCCACATAAAATAGTGGGGTGAGTATCTTCTCACAAGGAAGGGAACTGGAGTACAGTCAGCCAATTAGGAAGAGGTGGTGGTCATGGTCGTACTAGTTAGACCCTATATTTACAACTAAATCAGAGTGAATTAGCTCAATGTTTCTAGGTTGTATACAAGGGATAGATATCCAGTCATATATACAAAGTGAAACTGAAACCTGTGGAGAATAATTAAGAACGTTCTATTTTGAGTGATAATATTATAGTAGCATTCACTTTAGCATCTACTATTTTCAATAATATAGATTATACTAGATTTGTATCTATAACCATTGGCGAGTGCATGAAGCTCATTTTATAGATATATGATGGTTTTATGACACTAAACACTATGTTGGTGATTAGAATTGAGGATGTGTGTAAGTTCATGGAGTGGCCCCTTAACATTGGAGGGTGTCAATTCGTATTAGACCTTTTTTTCCTTGAGATGATAGGTTTTGACATCATTCTTAATATTGACTGGTTCGTTCCATTTGATTCTTTCATTGATTGATATCTCCAAATGGTGACCATTACATAACCAGAGGGAGGATAGTCTATTTATAAGTGTGAATGGTATTTCTAAGAGAGCCGAGTAACAATTGGGAATCATGGGATGGGGGGGGGGAACCCAGATTACATGTTTATATATGGATGATTAGGGAATAATCAGGTAGAATTCGCCCCAATAGAGGATCATTTCAAGGATTTTTTCCCAGATGAATTTTTAGGATTACCTCTAGTGATGGAGGTACATTTCTCTATCGATCAAATTATACGAGCTGCACCAGAATTTACTTCTCCTTATAGGATGGATACTAATGAGATGATGAAGCATAAGTGGTAGCGAGAGGATTTCTAGGAAAAGAGTTTTATAAAACTGAGTACTTATATTTGGGGTTTGCCTATATTTTTTTTCAAAAAGGTGAACGGTACCCTCATGACAAGTGTGGATTATCAGAAATTGAACCATTTATTGTTTAAGAACTGATGTCTTCTACCATGGATTGATGATCTATTCAATCATCTTTGAGGTTCCTGAGTACTCTATAAAATTGATTTGAGTTCTCGTTGTCATCATGTGCATGTTAGACCATTAGACAAACCTCGTACAACCTTTTGTAGAAGGAATGGTCTATATGAGTACATATTTATGTTTTTCGGTCTCACAAACATGCCAACAGTATTTATGCCACTGATGAACTGAGTTTTCCATCCTTATCTGGATTCATTTATGGTGATATTCATGGATGATATCTTGGTGTATTCTCATAATCAACATGACCATGCCAAACATCTTGAGATCATATTGGATACACTGAGAGAGAATCAATAATATTTTAACATCACAATGTTCCACTTATAGATGTATTAGATTCACTTCTTCTGTCACTTTATCTCAAATAAAGGTTTATTAGTTAACCTAGATAAGGTGAAAGCTATAGCTTCTAGGGATCATCCAAAAATGTCTTTGAGTTACGTATTTTCTTGGGGAAAGATAGTTTTTATAGGAGTTTAATATAGGCATTTCCAATACTATAAGAACCTATCATATGCTTGAATAATAGGTTTTTAAAGTTTTTTTTAGTTAGATTCATGTGATTAAATATTTAAGTAGATAAAATGGAGATTTACTCTAGCACTAATATTGATTTTTTAGATCTAGGCTGGAGATACACTGCTTATTATGATACATCAGGTATCGTGATAGGAGGAGTTCTCATGAATGGGGATAGATTCATTCCATATAAATCATGGTAGTTGATTCCACACTAGAAGAATTACACAATGCACAAACTTGAGTTAGCTATAACTATACTTCCATTGTGCTTTTGGAGACACAGTTTACTAAGAGAGCATTTTTTGATGTACACATATGAAAAAAGCCTCAAATATATCTTTAAAAATTTTATTTGAATATGAGGAAATGAAAGTGGGATCAATACCTAAAATATATTAATTTTTTGATTCCATACATTTCTGAAAAGGAAATTAAGTGGGTGATGCACCGAGAAGGCGGGCTCAGATACAAGTAGTTTAGTAGGCTAGCAGCGAGTGGTAGCTTATGGATTTGTTCTCTGACATGAACTTGGAGGTGTAAAATTGTTAGGGGCATGCTTATATTTTATCCTAAACAATTACCTATACCAATATGGATAGACTGAGAATGAGGAATATATTATATTCATTGGTTATAGTCATACAGGAGAGTGTGGCAAGTGAGGAACCACATCCTAGTTAGACTGTATGTGAGGATGAAATTCTTTGTATATATTGTTCTGTATGGGGTTTAAAAGAAATGAATTAGGGGATTATGTGACACTTACATTATTTATTTTGGACAGTGCACCCAAATGTTAGTAAGATGTATCAGAATTTAAATCACAAATACTATTGCGTAGTTATGAAAAGAGATATAGAAGGTTTTGTAATGAGATGTTTCACCTCTCAGTAGGTGAAGGAAGAACAAAAATGACCCACCAGACATTAATAATAGCCTCCCATTCCTGATTAGAAGTGGGGTGACGTCATGATGGACTTCATAACAGGTTTACCAATGATTCCTCAAGGTAGTGATTCTATATGGTTTGTTATAGATAGGATCATAAAGGTTATGCATATCCTACCAATCAAGGAGACATTTATTATGGATGAGATTGGAAGGTATTATATATGTGAGATAGATCGACTTCACAAGGTCATGAACACTATCATTTTAGATAGGTATGCTCAGTTTAAATTTCATTTCTAGAATATCTTGTAGAGGGAACTGAGTATAGATGTAATTTTGATCATAATATACAACCCTCAAACTGATGTCTATTAAGAACATATGATATAGGTGTTTGAGGAAATACTATGGGAATGCATCATAGAAATTGGGGGATCCTAGTAGAGGCATATACGACTGGTTCAATTTTCCTAAGACAATATATTTTAGTATACTATACAGATGAAACCTTATGAGGCTTTAAATGGTTTTCAAGGATAATCACCCATGTGCTAGTTATAGGCATAAGATTTAGTAATTTATGTAACTTGTCATGCCCAAGAGACTACGGATTATGTTTAGTTGATTCAGAAGTGTATGGGTACTACAAAATCATGATAGAAATATTATAATGATTTCTATTGATTAGCTATAGAGTTTGAGGTTGAGTATCAGGTCATTTTACATGTCACACCGAGGCTTTGAAATAGGAGGATTAGAAGACATGGAAATCTTTGAATGTGATATGTGTGTCTGTTTGAGATTCTAGAGGGACTCAGGTAGGTAGCCTATCAGTTGATGTTGTCTCAGAGGTACCAAGTCATGCACGATGTCTCCCATGTATCTCAACTCTTCCATTGTAATTTAGACCTATCTCACTGTTTTCATCTCGAGGAGGTTGAGTTATAGGTAGATGCATCCTTTGAGGGGAATCCTATTCATATTGTAAATTGTAGAATTAAGGTTGTCTAAGGAAGTTCAGTTCCACTAGTATGGGTGCTATAAAAAGATGGTTATGTAAAATATGAGACCTGAGAGTGGGTGGATGATGTACGAGAATACTGGTTGTGTTTATTCTATAGGGATTCTTGAAAAAACATGAGAAGTAAATTTAGAAATGAATCGATTTAAGTGGGATTTTTTTTAAAAACATGATTATTTCTTGAGGTATAAAATCTTATTCATTGCATAGATTTTCAGTTTAAATGATTAATTATGACCTAATGAGAATGCCTATTGAGGTCATAGAGGTATTAGAGGTATCTTGGGATTGTTCGAAGACCAAAACCAAACTTTTAGGATGAAATAGGCATGCAACATGGTTCATAGAAACCATGCAGGGAAGTATTGATAGTTATTACAAACCATGCAATGCAGGGTAGAGAGCCGGGGGAGCTCACACGGTTTTAAAAATCATATGATTTTAGGAACACACCAGTTCACAACCCTCTGTAGTTCTTGATATTGGGTTGAGACACGTTTTTGTTTAATTAGTTAATCCTTGTTTGAAAATCATGTATGGTGCCCCAACCTATAGTAGTGAGTACACAATTGGCACATGGTTTGGCCAACCATGAAACAAACCCGTGTGACCATAAATTTTAGGTGAATTTACAAAATTACAATTAATTATCCATATATTTCAAACCTAATTTTCATTCATTCTATACACAAAAACCTCACCATTTGAGATATTTATTTTATGAAAAATTGAAGACTTTTATCCCTACCCTTCATTTAGACTCAAATTTGATCACTGATCATCTAATTTAATCCGTGCCAATGATTACATGATTCCTTTTATAACGTTGTAGGGTCCTGAAAATTATGCAAGGGGGAAATCCAATTAACCCAAGAATTGAGAAAGGACTGAACCGGTCCGCGTACTGGCTCCCAGCAATAGTACGCGGCCGGTTCGGCGAACCACCATTCTGCGGACCAGTGTCGTCCACAAAATGGATGCAGGAAGCCTTACGTGGGTGTGAAGTAGGACGAACTCTAGGATAGTCCAGCACCGCGAACCGCGCCAACCGGACCATGCCACACGTGACGTCATTTGAAAAACAGAGGCGGAATCCATATGCGGCTGTGAACCTTGTATTTCTCGGAAGAGAGGTGGAGTGGTAAAAAACTGAAAAGCAATTCCGCGAATCTTGGTTCCAAAAATCTCAGGTCGACCGAGTCGTCTGCGGGTGAGGATTCCTTCATGGGCTTCTGCAAAAAAGTGCAGTGTTCCCATCAATATAGCCTCTTCATGACTCAATAAATAGTCACCAAGGGGAACCAAAAATGGAGGGGAAGGATAGGTGAAAACCCGCGGGGAGACGCTGGAGAAATCACTCCCAGCGGTAAAGTTCCGCGACCATCCGTGGACCCCATATCGTCCATGGATTCACTCTTCCGCATAGAGGAAAAACCAAACCGTGAACCACATGCATACATTTCCTTCAAGGATAGTCCCTATGTGGCCATATCCTTCATAGACACCCCCTCTATGGACCAACGTTGTTCGTGAAATGGAGGCGGGAACCCCTCTGCGGGCGCAAAGTAGGACGGGCGCCAGCCCGTTTGCAGACGCCCTTCACGAACATTTCCTTCATGGCCATTTCCTCTGCGGCCATCTCATCCACGAACACCCTTCGCGGACAGCCTCTCTGCGGCTTCTCCTACACGCCCGGCTCCTCTGTGGATCCCCCCTTCACGGCCATCTCCTATGCGGCCAGCTCCTACGTGGCTCGCTCCTCCGCAGACACCCTACGCGGCTAGCTCTATCGCGGCCAGTCCCTCGCGACCAGCTCTCCACCGCCAACTCCTACGCGGCCCTCCCCATGTGGAAAACCCCATGCACTCACTGGTCAATACCGTGGGGGATGCACCCCCGCACCCCTACTCGGGTTCAGTGCCAAGCTGCGGTCCCGGCCCTCAGGGCCGGTCCCTTTGCTACCATCACTGACCCCCATGAAAAATGGAGAGTCACACAGTGAACTTTTCGGGCCGGGTCAACAGTATTTTACATTTCACCCTTGCGCCACCCCCACCATCCGTCCTATACATTTCATGAGTCGAGCTACTCCTCATGACTCTACTATAACCCCATTCCCTAGCTCCTTTTTCTAGGTTAATCCAGAAAGGGTTGTCTCCTAGGTGTAAGCCCCTAACCTTTCTTGCGGGAGGTAGTGTAACACCTAGATATTTTATGAGAAGTATATTTTTTTATGTCTTATGTCATACGCAACATCAAAGGAATATATCATTACACACAAAATTATCTGGGCTTGTGTTATACGCAAGAGCGACCTTCCTCGATTGCGTGTGTTGTACGGAATATCGAGTTTCACTAAACAATGATATGTTATTAAAATATTATATAAACTAGCCGTTATGAATAGTAATACCCACTTTTTGAAATTTTATAAATTTTATCTTTCAAAATGGACTTCATTTTTGGATTCAGAATATCAAAATTAGCCTAGGGTAAAATTTTGGTATTTTTCTGAAAACTTTCAATTTTTGATGAATAGTAAAAACACTGGGTTACAATTTAAAAAATGACTTTTTATTTAAATAATTATTTATTTTATTTAATTTTTTTAGGTTAAAATTAATACATAATACCTATATAAGTTCAATGTAATTTATTGGAGTAATTTTATAATAATTGTTGATATATAAAATCTTAATTGCACTTTTCACCGTCTTTTACCTACCTCCTAGGAGAATTTGAAAATGTACATAAAACATAATTTTTCCACTTTTGTGAGTGTAATTTCAAAAATCCGAGAGATACGGTTAATATAAAGTAGTAAAATGTGGTTCAATAAGATAAAAATAATTTATGGTGAATAGTAACTTTTTACTTTTATTTACCACGATTAAAAGTAAATAGGGTAATTAAGGGTAAAAATGATATTATTATTACCCTAACACATGTACTAATTCTATTGGATAAGTTTAATTAGACAAAAAACAACCTTAGGAATAAAATATTACCCTTTAGGTCCACTTGGATTAGATTAGGACATTTATTATTCTTTTGTTTAAAGAAGTGTTAAAATAGTTAAAATCAAGGTTTAACAACTAAAAACATTTTTAATGTAGGGTTGTAAATAAGATAAATTCGACTATAAATATTCGTTAGAAATCTAAAAATATTTTCTACAAAATTTTATTTTATTTATATTTTTTAGACATTAAATAATTTAATTTATTTATGACACAATGATGATGTAGTAATTACTTTATTTATGAAATATTAACATAATTCATATTATAAATACCCAAATAAATGTAATTTGAGACTTTTTATGAATTAAAATAATTATATAGGTTAATATGACATGTTATTATTGATTTAATTAACTTTTTTAGAACTAATCATGCTGTTATGATTTTTACAAATAATCAATTACCAAAGAGTGTCAAGATTGACATAAAATAGTTTTTAAAACAAATATTATATTATTAATTGTTATTATATTCCTAAAAATCTAAGGTTCGGACAAATGACTTATCTAAGACTATATATATTAATTATTAATCTCTTGGGGTTCTTTTGGCTTGTTATAGTATGTTTATTAACCATATAGTGTAAGAAAACAAGAAGACATAGTAAAAGTAAAAATATTTAACTTAGAGTTAAATCTAAATGATATTGTTAACATAGGAACCTAAACATGTATAAAACCTATTGGATGAGAGGATTTAGACCCATCCCCACTTTAGATTCTAAATACATCAATTTTGAGCTATTATGAACCGAATATGACTTTATTATAAAATAATATTTTAAGTTTCTACTAAGGTGCCCCTCTCCTCCCTTATAAAAGGGCACCTCTCCCCTCTCCTCCTCACACCATTTTAAGCCGTAAAGATCATCCAACCCATGAAAAGGTACCTTATAAACATCCCTAGAAACATAATAGAGGTCCTGGTCTTCTTCAAAGACCAATTTTAGTGCCCTAAGAGGAGGTTTCGAAGAGGCATGTCGAAGAAGAGGTAATATCCATTTCCGATTCTTTCAAATTTATTTATTCTAATACTTCATGTTATTTAGTTGTTTCATTATGAAGTAATAACATCTGTATCACTCATATACTGATATGTTATTATAAATACAAAACAACCATATTTCATCTTCTAACCATCCTACGGAAAACAAAATCACCACGCATGCGTACGTATGGAATACTGTCTCCACGATGTGATGCGACTCGTTCGACATGATCTTCATTGAATAATGATTATATAGATGAATTAAATGAATAAATATGATATATATTACACCAATACCATTCTGTAAATGAGGTATCTATAACCTAAAAGGAATAACAATAATTTATTCAACAAAACATGCATAAGAACATAAAGCAATGAACACCCGAATAATAAGTAGCAATGAAATATTATTAATAAGAAGATAAGAATATGACCATATATGATATAATAACAATTAATATGATTCTATAATAAGTCAAATACATTATTTAAATCATTATATAGGTGGTTCGGATACGTATGAAGCAAATCGGACCTAAGGTTAGGCAAAATCTCGCAATCTCATTTTTATCCGAGATTGTTTATACTTTAGAATTTACTAGGGAATATTTATCATCCACATCCATGTTTCCTCAATATGTATTATTATTTCTATCCTCCTAAAATTTTTTAAATCCAATTTTACCTATAGGTTAATTTTAGTAAAAGATATGAAAGGAATCTTTTGTCGTTTTCAGTATGAGATACTTTTGGACTTTTTCGGCCAAAGTACGAGAAGAATGTTTTTTTAACTTATACGGAATGGTTGAATTTTTATGATTTCATTCAACATTATTTCCATGAATCTTCCTTTACTGGTTTTCAAGTTTTCATGTTTATTTTTAATCAACTTCATTTAGTTTTAAATTTTATGACATTTTTAGAAAGGAAAGATCTTTTTGAAGTAGAAAAGATATTTTCCTCAAGAATGGAGTTCAAGTGTTTTATCAAAATTATTTTCCATCTATCATAATATAGGGTTCTATTTCTATCCCTATTTTTACATTGATTTGAATATGATGGAATTATTTTTATGATCTTATATGGATTATGTTATGATGGAATGATGTTTAAGAATCCCATTTTTATTACATGGGCTATGCTATGATGTATGATTAATTATTTTGTGGAACACATAAGAATTTATTAATTATGAGATGGGTGGGACCTATATCTCCCTCCAATGCATTGGGTAAAGATTTATATCCCATGAGATAGACATGGCTGGAACATCAAGTTAATCCGGTTCAGTGATACATGACTGGAATAAGGAGTGAACTCGGTTCAGTAATGGACTTTGTTCGCTATGATGGATTTGGAAAAGATCCTTGACTAATATGAAATGACTTTCTATTATTATGTGTGTATGCCACAAAGTTTCATGTTTTCAGTTATTATTATTGGGATTACATCTCACTACTATGATTTATCCCATGTTATGATATTATGATCCTTTTTGCAGGTTAATATTTTCAAAATATTATGTTCTTATGAATATGATATGACTGATATTTCTCATGTTTACCCTTACTGAGCATTTGCGATCACCCTTTTGTATGTTTTCTTTTCCCTGGGTCTCGAATAAGGGTATTAAGTAGGATATTCCAAAAGGGACTGTAGATATGATGAAATAAATGGGAGACAATGTAGATGATTTATGAACCAGTTGTTTATGTTTCCCAATTTATAAAGACACTATACCTATATGGTACTATCATTGTTTTGTTATATGTTGTAATAAGTATGCTTCAATTCTGAAATAATAACCATGTATGTAAAGTATGGGTTGTTATAGTTGGTATCAAAGGAAAGGTATCGTCAACCTTTGGAAACTAGGATGTGAAAGACTTAGTAAGAACTATAAGAATATGTCTAAACATAGAACATAATATATGTGTTTTAGAAATGGACACAAAAAACCTATGATAAGACCTAAAGTGTGAAATTTTATTCTTGATTATGTGTTTTTCCTGTTATGATTACTGTTTCCCACACTACGCTTCTTGGTTTTAGTCAATGGCTGGAACCCAAAGGAACAATGTTAATGCTGAATGCGACGAGCAATGCAATGATTGTCCCCTTGAGAAACCAAACGTTATGGGATCTAGAATGAAAAATCTTGTAGCCATGCTCACACAACATTCTCAAGCTATGAATCATGCAAGAATTCCAAACGAGCAAAGGAAGGAGAAAAATTATATTGAATCCTTCATGAGGTAGTGTCCACCTTCATTCAGCGGGTCTTCAAATCCATTACTGGATAAACAATGAATTAGTACCACTGAAAAGATATTTTCAGTCCAGCAATGTTTTGAACATGATAAAGTCATCTTAGCAGTATATCGTTTGGAAGGTGAAGATAATCAATGGTGGAATCTTATTAAGAATACAAGGCAATGAGATGAAATGGAGTCCATGGAATGGGATGAGTTCAAGAACTTATTTTTCAATAAGTACTTCCCTCGTATTCTTAGAACAAATATGGAGAATGAGTTTCTTGAACTGAAGCAAAAGGATGATGAATCAGTTGGTACCTATGAAGAAATTTTTACAAGAATTGCAAGGTACGCTTCCAGAATTATTATTCAACCTGAGAGTAAGATCAATCGATTCTTTAGTGGCTTAAAACCAAGTCTTTAAAGGGCTTTAGCCATAAGGGCCTTCAATAGCTATGAGGAAATTGTTTGATGTGCTCTCAAGGTTGAGACGGAGATTGGAGCAAGCCATCTATCATATGGGTTTCATAAGAAGAGGAAAATGGAATTCAAGGGAAAATCTAAAGACCACACTGAAAAGAAGATGATTTTTCCCTTATGCTCAAAGTGTGTAAAAAACATTGAAGGAATTTTCTTAAAGGGACATGTAAATGTTTTAAGTGTGGATAATAAAGTCATTGGGCAGGTGAATATCAAAATAATGGGAAGAAGATGTCTAATGATGCAAACAAAGAAAGGGATACACAGAATTCACCTCCTACACTTCAATGTTTCAAGTGCAAGGAAATGGTGAATTATGCCAATCAATGCCATAATCCAAGGGTTGTTGATGATGATCAACGTCAAAAAACTCTCAAGGCCAAATAAAAAAGGAAAGTCACATGAAATTTCTATCGACGATGTGGAGTATGATAACGAAGTGGTGAAAGGTACACTTACCATCCACTCTAAAGTAGAGAATGTTTTATTTGATTCTGGATCCACCCACTCTTTTATTTATAAATAATTTTATTAGGGTATTTCCATATTACCTCAGCAGTTAGATATTGAGTTAGCTGTGACAACCCCTAATGGCACAACAGTCACATCAAATGTTTACAATTCCTCTCCGATTGAAGTTTGTGGGAAAGTGCTTCCTGTAAATCTTGTGATCCTTCCTATAGTGGAATTTGATGTGATTCATGGCATGGATTGGCCTTCTTTATATGGAGCTCATATCAATTTCCAAACAAGGGAAATCAGATTTAATATTCCCGATCAATCTACTATCATCTATAGATGCAGGGATGAATATAACCTTCCAGTGGAAATTTCACCCATCTTATGGGTCTTGATTCCAATAAATGAAGGTTATTTATCTCAAATGGTTGGAGAGAAAATCATAATTACGAATATGCCCATTGTATGGGATTTTTATGATGTCTTTCTGAAGGAATTTCCAGGGCATCCACCAAATCGTGAAGTTGAGTTTTCAATAGAACTCATACCGGGTGCTATGCCTATTTCAAAGACACCATATAGAATGGACTCAATTGAGTTGCAGAAATTGAAGAAGCAACTCTAAGAGAATCTTGATAAAGGATTCATACACCCTAGTACGTCACCTTGGGGAGCACCTGTTCTATTTGTTAAGAAGAAATATGGATCAATGAGACTTTGCATTGATTATCGAGAACTTAACAAGATCACTATCAAGAAAAAATATCATCTCCCGCACATTGATGACTTATTTAAAAAACTACATGGAGCTCAATACTTTTCCAAGATTGATCTTCGTTTAGGGTATCATCAATTAAGGGTCAAAAAGGAGGATATACCAAAGACGACTTTTCATACATGGTATGAACACTATAAATTTATAGTGATTCCATTTGGTCTTACTAATTCCCCTGCTATCTTCATGGATATGATGAATAGAGTCTTTAGAGACTATCTTGATCAGTTTGTGGTAGTCTTTATAAACGATATTATTGTCTACTCAAAGAGAAAGTATGAACATGAAGATCACTTGAGAATTGTATTAAAGACCATAAGAAAGGAGAAGCTTTATGACAAATTTACCAAGTGTGAATTTTGGCTTCAAAAATTTTCATTTTTGGGTTACATAATCTCAAAAGAGGGGATATCTATGGATCCAGCAAAAATAGAGGTTATTGAAAGATGGTTGAGACCAATGACATTAACTGAGATCCGATGTTTTCTTGGTCTGGCGGGATATTATCGATGTTTTGTGAATGATTTTTCAAGGTTATCTAATCCAATCACCAAGTTGACTCAAAAAGGAGTTAAGTTCATTTGGACAGAGGAGTGTAAAGAGAATTTCCAAGATTTAAAATGAAGGTTATCCAGTGCACCCGTGCTCACATTGCTGTGTAGTGGAGAAAGGTTTGTGATCTAATGTTGATGCATCTAAGAAGGGACTGGGGTGTGTTCTCATGCAAAATGATATGGTGATAGCTTATGCCTCACGACAGTTGAAAATACATGAGAAAAATTACCCAACTCATGATTTGGAGTTAGCCGCGGTAATGTTTGCATTAAAAATATAGAGGCATTATCTTTATGGTGAAAAGTGTGATATTTATACTGATCATAAAAGTTTAAAGTATATTTTCACACAAAGGAGCTGAATATGCGCCAAAGAAGATGGTTGGAGCTGATTAAAGATTATGACTGCTCAATTCATTATCACCCTGGGAAAGTAAACAAGGTGGAATACACAGTAAGTCAACAAGACCATACTAGATTATTGATTATGAGGATAAAAAAAGATCCAATATTTATGGATTTACAAAGGATGGATCTTGGGATTATAATGGAAGGGGAAAAATATTATATTTCTCAAATGAAGGTTTAACCATCTTTACATGTGACGATTAAAGAGGCACAAAAAGAAGATGTAGATTTACAAAAGATGGTGATAAATGTTCCTGAAATCAACCTTGATTATGGTGGGATAATAAGGTTCCAGAATCGGGTTTGTGTTCCTCCCATTCTATAATTAAAGAAGGAGATGTTGGATGAGGCTCATAGTTCTTTACTCTCTATTCATCTTGGAAGCATGAAGATGTATAGGGACCTGAAAGAGTACTTCTGGTGGGATGACATGAAAATAGATGTTGCTAAATATATCTCTCGATGCTTGGTTTGTCATCAAGTTAAAGCTAAGAGACATAAGTCTAAGGGGATGTTACAACCATTACCCATACCTGAATGGAAATTGGAAAACATCACTATGGAATTTGTCAACAGACTTCCTAAAAAATCCAAAGGCAATAATGCTATCTGGGTCATAGTTGATCGTCTTACGAAGTCGGCACACTTCATGGCTGTTAGAGAAGATTTCTCTATGGATCAGCTTGGCAGGATATATGTAAAGGAAGTGGTAAGATTGCATGGAGTACCACTTTCCATTATATCTGATCAGGAACCGAGGTTTTCCTCGATGTTTTGGCGAAGTCTTTAGCATACTCTAGATATAGAGTTGAGTTTCAGCACTGCTTATCATCCTCAGACAAACGGTCAGTCTGAGTGGAAAATTCAAACTCTAGAAGACATGTTGAGAGCTTGCTCTATGGATTTAAAAGGTGGTTGGGATCAACACCTACCTTTTGTGGAATTTTCTTATAATAATATATTTCACTCCAGTATTCAGATGGATCCTTATGAAGCTCTCTATAGAAAAAATTCAGGACTACAACTTGCTGGGATGCAGTTGGGGAAACAATGATATTAGGACCTGATCTTGTTGATGAGATGACAGAAAAGGTCAGATCTATTCAACAACACATAAGAGAATCTCAGAGACGACAAAAAAGTTATGCCGACAACCAAAGGAAAGACATAGAGTTTGAAGTGGGTGATAAAGTGTTCTTATGAATATCTCCTTGGAAGAGAGTAATGAGATTTGGAAAGAAGGGAAAGATGAGCCCTAGGTATATCGGTCCTTTTGAAATACTGGATCGTGTTAGGAAGGTAGCTTACCTATTGGAGCTTCCACCGAATCTCTATCAAGTTAACGATGTGTTCCATGTATCTCTCTTGAGAAATTACATACTCGATCCTCACATGTACTAAGCTTATAAGTTGTACCGTTGGAGCAAGATCTTTCTTATGAAGAACAGCCGATAGAGATTCTGGATCATAGAGAAGAAGTTCTACGGAACAAGACCACTCACTTGGAGAAAGTTTTATGGAGGAACCACCAATTAGAAGAAGCTACATGGGAGCTTGAGGATATGATTAGAGAGAGGTATCCTCATCTGTTTGTTACGAAGTGGTGAATTTCGAGGGCAAAATTCATTTTAAGGGGGGTAGAATGTAACACCCTGATAATTTTTAAGAAGTATATTTTTTTATGTCTTATGTCATACGAAACATCATAGGAATATTTCATTACACACAAAATTAGCTTGGATTGTGTAATACGCAAGAGCAACCTTCCTCTATAGCGTGTGTTGTATTCAATATCGAGTTTCACTAAACAACGATATGTTATTAAAATATTATATAAACTAGCCGTTATGAATAGAAATACCCAGTTTTTGAAATTTTATTAATTTTTTCTTTCAAAATGGACTTCATTTTTTGATTCAGAATATCGAAATTAACCTAGGGTGAATTTTTGGTATTTTTCAGAAAATATTCAATTTTTGATGAATAGTAAAAACACTAGGTTACTATTTAAAAACCGACTTATTATTTAAATAATTATTTATTTTCTTTAAATTTATTTTAGGTAAAAATTGAAACATAATACCTATATAAGTTCAATGTAATTCATTGGAGTCTTTTTTTAATAATTCTAGATATATAAATATTTTATTGAACTTTTCACCGTCTTTTACCCACCTCCTAGGAGAATTTTCAAATGTAAATAAAACGTAATTTTACCGCTTCTATGAGTGGAATTTTGAAAATCCAAGAGAAATGGTTAATATCAAGGAGTAAAATTTGGGTCAATAAGATAAAAATAATTTATGGTGAATAGTAACTTTTTTCTTTTATTTACCACGATTAAAAGTAAATAGGGTAATTAAGGGTAAAAATGATATTATTATTACCCTAACACATATCCTAATTCTATTGGATAAATGTAATTTAAAAAAAAACCCTAGGAATAAAATATTACCCTTTAGGTCCACTTGTATTAGATTAGGACATTTATTATTATTTTATTTAAAGAAGTGTTAAAATAGTTAAAATCAAAGTTTAATAACCAAAAACATTTTTAATGTTGGGTAATACATACGATAAATTTGACTATAAATATTCAATATAAATATAAAAATATATCCTACATAATGGTATTTTATTTATTATTTTTATACATTAAATAATATAATTTATTTAAGACACAATGATGATGTAGTAATTACCTTATTTATGAAATATTAACATAATTGATATTATAAATACCCAAATAAATGTAATTTAAGACTTTTTATGAATAAAAATAATTTTATAAGTTAATATGACATGTTAGTATTTATTTAATTATCTTTTTTTGAACTAATAATGCTGTAATGATTTTTACAAAAAATCAATTACCAAATAGTGTCAAAATTGAGGTAAAATAGTATTTAAAACAAATATTATATTATTAATTGTTATTATATTCCTAAAAATATAAGGTTCGGCCAAATAACTTGTATAATGATATATATACTAATAATTAACCACTTCAGGGTCGTTTGTCTTGTTATAGTATGTTTATTAACCATATAGTGTAAGAAAACAAGAAGACACAGAAAAAGATAAAATATTTAACTTAGAGTTAAATCTAAATGATAAGGTTAACATAGTTACCTAAACTTTTCTAAAACCTATTGGTTGAGAGGCTTTTGACCCATCCCCACTTTAGCTTTGAAATAAATCAATTTGGAGCTATTATAAACTGAATATGACTTTATTATAAAATAATATTTTATGTTTTTCCAAAGGTACCCCTCTCCTCCCTTATAAAAGGGAACCTCCCCCCTCTCCTCCTCACACCATTTTGAGCCTTCAAGAATGACCAAACCCTGCCCATTTCCCTTATCAACTTCCCTAGAAACATACTAGAGGTCCTGGTCTTCTTCAAAAACCAATTTAGTGCCCTAAGAGGAGGTTCCAAAGAGGCGTGTCGAAGAATAGGTAATATTCGTTACCGATTCTTTAAAATTTATTTCTTCTTATACTTACTCTTGTTTAGTTGTTTCATTATGAAGTAATAAAATCAGTATCACTCATATACTGATATCTTATTATAAATAATAAACAACCATATTTCACCTTCTAACCATCCTACGGAAAATTAAATCACCGCGTGTGCGTACGTATGGAATACCGTCTCCACGATGTGATGTGACTCATTCTACATGGTATTAATTGAATAATGATTAAGTAAATGAATTGAATGAATAAGTATATTATATATTACACCAATACCATTCTAGAAATGAGGTATCTATAACCTATAAATTATAATAATAATTTATTCGACAAAAGATGCATAAGAACATAAAGAAATGAACAGCCGAATAACAAGTAGCAATGAAATATTATTAATAAGAAGATAAGAATATGACCATATATGATATCATAACAATGAATGTGATTATATAATAAGTCAATGACATTATTTAAATCATTATACAGGAGGTTTGGATACGTACGAATAAAATCGTACCAAAGGTAAGGGAAAATCTCGCAATCTCATTTTTTATCCGAGATTGTTTATACTTTAGAATTTACTACGGAATATTTATCATCCACATCATTGTTTCCTCAATATGTATTATTATTTATATCCTCCAAAAATTGTTTAAATCTAATTTTACCTCTTGGTTAATTTTTGAAAAAGATATGAAATGAATCTTTTGTCGTTTTTAGTATGAGATACTTTTTGACTTTTTTTGGCCAAAGTACGAGAAGAATGTTTTTTAAACTTTTACGGCATCAATTTATTTTTATGATTTCACTGAACATTATTTCCTTGAATCTTTCTTTAAAATTTTTCATGTTTTCAAGTTTATTTTTAATCAACTTCTTTTAGTTTAAAATTGTATGACATATCAAGAAACGAAACATATTTTTGAAGTAGAAAGGTTATTTTCTTCAAGAATGGAGTTCAAGTGTTTTATCAAAAATTTTTTCCTTCTAACATAATATAGGGTTATGTTTATATCCCTATTTTTACATTGATTTGATTATGATGGGATTATTTTTATGATCTTATATGGATTATGTTATAATGACGTGATGTTTATAAATCCCATTTTTATTACATGGGTTATGCTATGATGTAAGATTAATGATTTTGTGGCACACATAAGAATGGTTTCATTATGAGATGTGTGGGACCTATATATCCCTCCAATTCAATGGGTAAAGATTTATATCTCATGAGATATACATGGCTAGAACGACAAGTTAATCCGATTCAGTGATACAGGACTAGAACGAGGAGTGAACTCGGTTCAGTAATGGACTTTGTCTGGTATGATCGTCTTGGAAAAGAGCCTTGACTAATATGAAATGATTTTCTATGATTATGTGTGTATGCCACAATGTTTCATGTTTTATGTTCTGATTATTGGCATTACATCTCACTACTATGATTTATGCCATGTTATGATATTATGATCTTTTTTGCAGGTTAAGATTTTCAAAATATTATGTTCTTATGAATATGATATGATTGATATTTCTTCTTTTTACCCTTACTGAGCATATGAGCTCACCCTTTTGTATGTTTTAATTTCCCCAAGTCAGGAAGAAGGGTATTAAGTAGGATATTCCAAAAGGGACTCGAGATATGATGAAATTATTGGGAGACAATGCATATGATTTGTGAACCAGTTGTTTATGTTTCCCAGTTTCTAAAGACACTATACCTATAAGGTCCTATCATGGTTTTTTTATATGTTATAATAAGTATGCTACAATTCCGAAGTAATAACCATGTGTTTAAAGTATGGGTCATTATAGGTAGCACCCATGCACCACCGTACTTCCCCGGTGCCAAGGACCAAGAGGGGAGATGGAAACAAGGGTTTTCATTACCCTTTACCTCTCCCACTGGGATTTTTCACCATTGGGACTCCATCATGGAGTAAGTCCCAATATCCATTTCTCTAGGCCGCTCCATGCGTAGGCCCCACTCTACTTCCGCAGACGCATCTTTCGCAACGTGATTGTCAGGTCTTTGGTACCTCTTGTTTCTCACACCGAGCATGACTCATGTGGGGTTAGAGTAAGCACCGACCCTGACCTCAACCTACTGAAAACTACAAGGACTTTGATCCATGTCAAGACATGGTATGTAGGAAGCCTCCATGAGGTTCCATCCCAATACCCATCGTACCCTCGGTCCATCCTCACGTCGGTTCTCCGATACCACCTCCACCAAATTACATGGATTCTGATTCCTCTCATAACGATACGTAGGAAGCCCATATCACGAGTTCGATCAAAACTCTCAAGTAGTTACCTATCCCCCTGGAAGACAATAAACTCCAGAGCGCCTAGTTATGAGGCTTCAAGTTAATTCCATCTCAATGAGTATAAACTCCTTGGAGTCATTAACCCCAATGAGGAATGGTAAACCTTGAGCCTAAATGATTCTAAATCCTTGCATTCAGCTGACAATTTCCAACCAGAGGTAACCCATAGATACCATGCTTGGGTATAAACTAAAGATTCACTAACATATGAACACTTCTTAAATATATAATAGAGTCCCAGAACAGGCAATAATTTCCCCCAAAAAGGGTGCGATGATCCCGACTTCCCATCCTCTTGAACAATGTGTGTTTTAAAGCATCGCTGGCCAAATCAAACTAGTGAACACCTGCCTTTGGAAAGCAGGTCCACGTATCGTTGGATATGGAACCGTTGGGAATTTTGAAACAAAGACCGATATACCCAACCTCAGTTATCATGCGTAGCTCAAACCTCCGTGAGATCGACGGTCGGGGCGCGTCGGTCCACTCCAAACCCGATTCGTGGCGAAACAAACGTTCCTCATTCTTCTTGGTATCAAATTCTCTATTTAGGTTCAAGATAATATTTCCTATTTTTAGGGTTCTCATATATTCTTCATTTTTCTCCTTATCTAAGTTTAATATGGAAATGATACAGTACAGGCACTCTACTATGGAATAAGTGTAGTTGGTCTTCAAGTTGTTTATGTATATATATGTCATTGTTAACAACTCCCAATTAATAGAGTGGCACCATTTAATATGAATTTAACCCCTATTTTAAATGAATATGTATGAGCTATGTGAATAATTAGACCTATTTATAATGTATTAATATTATGAAACTGAAATTGGAACCATCCCTTGGGTATTGTTTTAATGAAATAGACCACCACAGATGGAATATAAAATTGAATACCTTTTAGGTGTTTCATTACCCCTTTCCATGGGATGTAAAATGAATAATTTTAAAATGAATTGATTAAAGAATGGGAATGGATGGCCATGTATGTAGTCTTTATAGATGAAATACATTTTTGATTCTTGAATTTCTCCATGTATTGAAATTCCCACATGAGATAAATTAAAGGCTAAGCCTTTTAATCTTATCCCTTGATTTGAGCCACCCTCTATGATGAGGTTTAAATTATTTGTTCTTGGTGATGAACTTGAAATAGTTAAATGATATTGTATGAATGATTATGAATATTCCATAGGTGATACATGGGTTCATTTACAAACTCCATGGATAGAATCATTTGGATACTTTCTTGCTTAAATTTGGGTGACACTTCGACTCACGGTACAGATTTACAAGGATGGACTCATGGGGGCTTATTGTTATATACTCGAGTGATAATTGGAATCTTTCTAGACTTACAAGGATTGAAATAGAGGGAAGTTGATCTTTTACACCATGGGTGACCCTTGGGCTTTGTTAGCAGACCACTAAGGATAGACTCAGTGAGCGATGATTTTAGACCACACCTAGAGTGATACCAGGATTCCAATGAGGAAAACCTTGGAAGAGATTGTATGGTTCTTGGTTTATGATATGTATAGACTGATACATGGATTCCAAATGATAAATTTCACGGACATTCCCATGTTCCATTTTGGAGAATTAATGAAATGATTTATATTACGTATCTTCCAAGGAATAAAATAATCTTGGTTTCGGTCCTCATATTATAATGTATAGATTACCTGGTTAGGAATCTATATTATATCATAAATTTGAGGGGAATGATAGGATATGTTTCAGGTCTCAATAACTTCTTATGAAATGTAACTGAATAATAAAAAGAAACATGATTATAAATTTATTCATGAATGAAAATTTATTCTGGTCTTTCGTCTAAGGCTGAAGTTGGTAGCTGAGGACGAGTGTCTATTAGAACCCTATCCTTTATGGGTTGTTTACTTAAGTTGTTCCCTTACATATTATATTATATCCAACACACTACTATTATTATATACTCACTGACTCAATGGAATTATAACATTGGGTGGTTTCATACTAGGATTGCATCTCACACCCTATTTGTCCTACCGTTGGGTTCCTAGAATAATTATAAGACCATAGGCATGGACAAGGGAAAGAACCATGTTACATGCTTCTAATTTCATCTTAGGTGAAGGGGAGAAAAAAACTGAGCTAAGGATTTTTATTCTAGTGAGGATAGATTTGGTCTTTTTGGTATTTTGTTACAATTATTGTTCACCTGCAATGCATACATATATTTCCTATTTTGTAGAGACGTGACAAATATCATCATCTGTATATGATATTACTTCTGGTATTGTATATTTTTATCTATATTGTATGGTATATATTTTATATTTTATTTTTAACTTTAGATACTTATCTATTGTTTTATAGCCACTATGTTGTACTATGGGGATGAGCAAATAGTCTCCCCATCAACATACTATAAACCCTCACAACTAGTTGGAAACCTCTGACATTTGGGATAATTCACTTAAGGCCATGCGACCAACCGTGCTTGGGGATCAATTCTATGGAATATGTGTCTGGGATGTTACAATATTTAAAAATTAATTATACTTTTAAGAAATATCATGTTTTTCTGATAAATATAGTATGTTATGATCATGGAGATGGTAAGTCGTACATATTAATGAGTAACATTTCCATTTTTCAAGGATCATTGTGGAAAATAAGTAAGTAATAGTTTTTATTTTCAAATTATAATAATATAATAAATAAATTATTATTTCATTAAACATACTTATACATATCATCTATGTGGCAAGGTGATTAAAAGAGAGAGTCACATCAATTCATGAAGGGAGTAGTCCAAATATACATTAACGATGTTATAATATTTTAGTGAGTCAAAAATTAAGAAAGAAAATTATATATTATATTTTAAGAATGATAAAATGTCACGAATATCATAATTATTTAATTTATTTCATATATCTTCATTAAAATTGCCTTAATTATTTTCCATGTAAATTGATAGTGAAAAATGAATCACATCACTTGAAAGGGTGGTAGTCTTCTGTACAGATGAACAATGTTATAATATCTCCTATGAAATGGAAATTAGAAAGGTAAATGTGATATAATGACTACATAGAAATAATTATGTTTTATATATCGACTATATAATTTAGATCCATTATTATACCCAACCATAAGATGTGGAAATGGAAAAATGAAATACATCAGTTCATGAGGTGGTAGTTCTCCGTACACACTAATGATGATTTCATACACTATTTGATGGAATTGGATATAGTTGTAGTTAATTACAATAATATAAAAGTATAATAACATATGTATGATACATAGGTTATTATTTTAGAATGTTTTAATAATAATTGAATGATATATAGAAAAAAATACCATAGAAACACTAGTTTGTAATTGTTACCACTTCTTCTGACAACCTCCTTCGGTGTGCACCAAAATCCATCATGGGTTTGATTTCATCCAAAAATAAGGATTCGATGATGTGATAAATAAATTTTGGAATTTATTTAGGTAGGTATTGTCTATAATAAAAAGGGTTTGATGGTGTGATGAAGAGAGAAGAGGGGATGTCCTTTTATAAGTGAGGTGCGTGACACACTTTTAATTTTTGAAAAGAAATTTTTTACCAAATCATTTCAAATGATATATGGGTAAAAAATTTAATATTATAGAGAATAAGAAATTATAGGGTCTATTTATTTATACCCAAAATATTTTTAACATTTTTATGTCATTATAACCAATATATAAAGTAGTTTAAATTTCTATTATGTGCATGACTTTCATATTATCTTAAGTCAAAATTCTTATAAAACCATCAATAAAACATAAATAGAAATTTTCACAAAAAAATCAACAAAAGAAAATCACATCAAATTAATTTTGATATTGAGAACTTCAATAAATAATAATTAAAATGTTTCCAAAAAAATTATCTTAAATAAGAATTAGAGAACTTGAAAATTATAAATTCTTCATCCAAATTACATTATTTTTTAAATTAACTCATTAAGATAAAAAATCGTTCTAGCAAGAAATATTAAAAATCAAACATAGAACGTAATAAATAAAAATTCCAAATCTATAGAAAAGAATATAAAACTGAAAATATTTTTTGGTACTATATTTCACAAAAAAAATATAAAACTTATTCTTGAGATATACATATTAAAGCGGAAAACCTAAAAAATTTTATGCAAAAAATTACCAAAATTTAAATAAATATTCAATGAATTATATTTTCCACCACAAAATTATAGTGTCTAAAATTAACCCATTAAGATCTTTCAAAAAACATTTATCAAAATTTATATACATTGAAATAGAAAAACCATATTAAAATAGAGTGACATCAGTTTTATGAGTCAACTATAACAAAAATTTCAAGAAATACCACCACGAACCTACTCCAACATTATCCCAAGAATCCGAAAACCACCTGGGACCCTAATTAAATGAAACAATATCTCATTGAGATATTAAAATACATGAAATCTTGATACAAGTCTCATTTCTCAAAACAACACATACTCTTAGATGAGGGATTTCTATAAAATAAATGACTTGTAAATTCAAGGGTCATTTCACAAAAGTTTTTTTTATAATATAGCATAAAAATGACTTTTAGTTGATGAAAATGTTTTATGGGTTAAGGAAATCCCATAGATAAAGGTATTCTATCACTGATAAACACTTAATAAATAATGGATTCTAATGTATTGGAGTTAACCATAATCTCTATATCAAAAATTAGTATGATTAAAGGTTTTTTGTTCTCATTTTTTCAAATGAAATAATTTTTATAGGATGGAATGAATAAACTTTTAATAAGTTAATGTATTTTAGGTGGTGAATGATTGAAATGTAAATGATTTGGGATTTATTATTTTTTTTGTATTTAAATTAATATAAATAATGCATCATACATTTATTTAGAAATCAAAATATATTATAAAGGCTACAAAATGATTTGGAATAGAGGATTTCAAGGAAAATAAAATACCAATTGTTACCTAAATAAAGTAATCAATAGATTAAAATGGTAAAGAGTTGATTTTCAAGAGTATAGCTAACTAAATAGAATCCTAATATATCTAATAATAATAATTCATGGAATAATGTTTTAAACCTTTTGAACTAAAAGGTTAAAAAGAAAACCTGAATAAAGTAACATGAATGTAGTGAAAATAATACTATTTCATATCAATGTAATAGTGGATTTAGACTATTTTATCATGACAATTAAAAGAATATTTTTTTTAGGATTCATAGAAGTGGATTCGGATAGTTTAAAAAATGATCAAAATTTAGTATTAAGAATTTAATTTTATCTGTAATATTTGTATATTTCTTAACTAAGTAATAGAAAGATTATATCTCTCTATGAACCGTGGATGATAAATACATCATGAAAACACAATTTTATATAAAACTTTTTTAGATAAATGAATGGATTGAGGATATTGAATTTGAGGTGAAATATTCTATTGTAATCATGTTTGATAACTCATGTGTTATTAATAAAAAAATATAGTCCACTATTCAAGTATAAATCACATTTAGATAACATATCACTTCATTAAAAATATGTTTCAGTAAGGGATAATGAATTTAGAGTACATTTATACTCAGAGTTAAGCTACAAATATAATGGTATATGTATTCTTTAGAAAACTCTTTGTGTTTAAATAGTGGGTTCTTAGTGTCCAACTATCTCCATCCACTAACATGGTTTTGAGAAAATACCATTATCCCCAAAGTTCTTTACTATTATACTCTTGTAATGTCATGTAATACCTCATATTTTAATTTTGAAAGCTTATTATTTATTTATTATGAATGTTAAAAGAAGTAATATTTTCATTTTTTGATAAAGGGGGAGAGATAAGACTATAATATTTCAAATAGAAAATTTTTTCTCAAGGATAAACAAAAGTGTTTAATTTTTAATTTTGGAAAATGGGAAATCCTTTTTTAACAACTCTGGATAAATATTTTTTGTGATATTTTTTAGGAGATTTACTAAATTTATTTTAATGGGAAGGAATTCTCATTGAATAATAATAAGCATGATTAATTTTATTACCATGTGGTATTTAAATCATAGAATAAATGTCAATATTGTTTTCGATGAGAAAATTTTCATTTTTTTCAAGTTTTTTACAAGGAGAACGAATCATGTGGTCTTAGAGTATATGATTAGTGAATCATTTGATACACTATATACATATGTTGGTTTTATCTCGTGGATAATGTGTTAGAGAAACGAATTAATGTTTTGGATTATTGTCAATAACCAAGGGTGGAAAATTATTAGAGAAATTTCCTTTATACAGTTTGTTCTTGTGTTTATTAACAAAAAATATTAGTTTTTCCATAAATTTTTTTTATGTATTTTATGTATATGTTTATATATTTTTATGGAGATTAGATAATGAATGTATATTTTATAGCATAGAGGAGAAAAATCACACCATAATAATTAACACTGTGTTATGAAGCCAATGTTCACACCAAAAGGATAAGGCCTTGAAATTTTGGGGTGAAACTGTTTAGAGGAATTGTTATCATTTTAAATTGATAAATAATATCACACCATAATGATATTTTCTAGGAGTAATAGTTTTCAACATAAGAATAGTTATATAGGAGTCACATAACTATGTGTTACATCATACCATAATGGATGATACATATGAATAAATATATTTGAGTTAGGATGATGTTATAAATAATTAAAGATGAAATTAACAACATGAAAAATATATATAACATTAAAATAGTGTTTATAGTGGATTAATGGTTGAGATCATGCTTCCACTATAGAGGTTTTCAATATAAAGTGAAGATACCACACAGTGATGTGGAAACTATATAATTATATTATTAAACTATAAATAGTATGTTTCATTTAAAATCATGAATTAGAGACACATTAATAGATATTAGTCATGTCATAAGTGTTGAATTTAGTGTTACATATCCTATAGGAAAAGAGACATTATTTATCTATGGTGTTTGTTATGCCAGGATGATGTTGAGTCAAAAGGATTACCCAATCTTCATCATTCCAATATTCTTAGGAGTTTTCATAAATTTGAATTAATGGATTTTAAAATTTATTTGGAATATGTTTCCATATTAATTTTACCATTATAATAATGAAATATATGTGATCATAATTGAAAAAATGGCTATTTTTTATGATTAGAGATATGTATTCTTGTACAAAAGGAGGAAGAATATCTATGAATTTTTCATGGATATAGAGAAGGAAAATATAAATATTTTTTATTATAAAATGTGGGAGATCAAGGAGGTTATATTAATATAAGATCAACAATATTCATAAATTTTATTAAGGAGGGTAAATTTACTATACAATCATTTTTGTAGTTATCAATAATGATTTTTGAAATATCAAGGTGTTACTTGGAGGATCTGATATTTATTTATAAATATATTAGTGAGTTATCTACCCTTATAAGGGTTATAAACCTAAAGGGATAGTGAGTCTTATTTGAATTTGTAATGAACATTAATATTGCTTAGTTGATTTGGGTACTTTAAGACATCACCATGTGTATTCTCCTTGGGTATAGCCTAGCATGGGTGAACCTGGTAAACATCACTCAGGTATATCTTTTACACTTTATCATTTCCATATTTTCCTTTTGAGGGAGAGGGGTTTATACCAACATATATTAATCCCCATATCATGATATATTTAATTTCTAGGAACAATTTATATATAATAAATTAAAATTTCAATTGGTTAAAATAGTCATTTCTTTTCTATATATTGGACTTAACCTCTTAGACACTATATATTATACAAAATAAATTTCACAGAAAAAATATTTATTTATATGAAATAAAAATTATTTTATTTATGGTAATATTTACTATATACACTCTTAACACCCATATCTTATTGGTTATTCTATGTTGAGGGATTTTATTTTTAAAAAATACTTTTTTTTATAAAATACACCATTATTTTATTGTGGGGAATATTTTCTTCATATTTTTAAAAAATATCTTTTATTAATTCTCTAATCATGGATAAATATATAGTGACCCAGGACTTTAATACAAAATATTACAATATTCATAAAAAAATCCAATAATTAAAAAAGAATGGTCCAAAAGGCCAAGTGTGTTTAGAAGACAAGGTTATTAATTCATAAAATATGGCTTCCACATTTTATTTTCCAATGTGAGATCCCAACATCCATTTGAACTCCAAAATCTGCACGGGATAACCTATGGAATACATCAAGAGCGTGGTTAGCTAAAAATCCGATTAAGTGATTAAATGTGATAAGGAAGCATAACATGTGTGTCAAATGTATTACATGATATCATAGAAGAAAAGGAACATAAGTAAT
Source organism: Viscum album (assembly GCA_963277665.1). Lineage (NCBI taxonomy): Eukaryota > Viridiplantae > Streptophyta > Magnoliopsida > Santalales > Viscaceae > Viscum > Viscum album. The sequence goes on along the minus strand of OY728130.1, from coordinate 1,595,414,199 downwards.
CACATAAAAGAATAACATAATGAAAATTATAACAAAAGGTCAAAAAATAATAGGAAGTGTCAAAACAACAAAAAATATAAAATAAGAATAAGTCAAGGTTGAAATACAAGACAACATCACATGGTGAACAAAGTCCCATAATTGATTTTGTTCACTACCTAATCCCATACATTATGTCTCATTAGACTAAACGATTACCCAATGCATAAGAACGCTATCTGGGAACACCCATCATTACATATTCGTGATCCATGTGTGCCACATAAAGGAAATAAATGATAATACATACCATAATAGTTACCCATTGAAAGGAAATGTGTTTCATAATATTTCCTCACAACACATTCTAATGAAATTCCATAATAATGGCATTTGATAAATTATCATAAGGAATATATTACCCTATCAATGGGAGGTATAATCAACTAGATATATATATATATATGTATATGAGACATATATACCTAATTTAGAAGAAATATAGAACAAAAAAGGTTATTTTATTAAATTAAAAATATTTTAAAATGATAAAAATTATTCTTAATAATATATTAAATTTTATTAACATTAAAGGATTTAATTTTTTATTTAAAATTATTTTGAAAGATCGTTTTTAACATTTATTAAGAAAAATATCATATCCATTTTGGTAAAAAAATTAAAACAAAAAGCTAAAGAAATATTTTGAAAATAATTTTCTCTTAAAATATAATTTGAAAAATATTAAGAACACATTAAATTATTGAGTGTTCATGATGGAGGAAAATTATATTCATGTAATTATATTAAATAAAATAATGCTTACTCAAAAATGTTTTTAAGAAAAGTCAAAAAGTAAATTGTTTGGAAAAAATGGGAAGATACCTTTTAAATTTTTTTAAAATACAAGTAAGTATAAAAATAAAATTAAAAATCATATTTAAACATGTTTGAGAAATTTTTTAGAAAATATTGATTTGGAGAAAATGGATTTTCTATCATTGAGAGAAATAAAATACTGTTTAAAAAAATCATTTTCTGAATCATTTTATGTACCAAAGAGTGATAAATGGAACTATTTCTTGAAAAAATCAGGAATAAATAAAGGGGAATAATATGAAACGGGTTTATTGAACAATGAGAAAATATTTTCCTTAAATGTTAATTCAAGAATAATCAAACCTGATTAAAATGATATTGAAAAATAAACCCTTATCACTTTTTTAATATTTGAATCACAACCTACCATCAATTATTTAAGTGAATTGTAACCTAAAATCTTATTAGGTTGTAAGGATTCATGATATAGTGTGTAAAAGGGTATTATATACACCATTCAAAAAAATATGTGTATAATAGTACATGTATTAGAAAGATGTAAGTTTGATATAAAACCCTTATAGTGTTTTTATTATTGATGTGAGAGTCAATCAATAGGGTGATTATGTGCAAAGAATGTTTATACACATAGATATTTTTTAAATATAATATAAATCAATCAAAATTCATTTCACATATAATATTTTAATAATATAATCAATGAAGAAGACATATATACCAATGAATGAAATTTTTGTTAAGAAACCCCTACCTCACTCTTCCCAATAGTTGAGTTATCTTTAACCTCAATTATAGTGGTTTTAAAAATGTTATTAACTTATTCCAGAATCATCTAATTGTTTAAAATTTAATTTTTAATCCCTTTTATAAGATCTTATTAGTCATTCGTTAACTATTGTTTTGGGTGTTAATTTCCCTGTTTTCTCATTCATGTTTTTTTCATGAATGTTTCAGATCTCAAACATGGGATACAATTCCATCATATCCCGAATGATATTAATTTTATAAATATCAATAAAAGGGATTAATATACCAAAATGTTTCACCTTTGGGATCCCCCACCCCAATTGTAAAAAATTAATGATAGGTTTATGAGGTTGCACATCAATTATAGAGAAATAAATTTGATTAACATGATGAAAAATGTTCCTCTACCCCATATTGATGACTTGTTTTATCAACTTCATGGTTCTCAATAATTATAAAACATCAATATCTGTTCTGTTTAACATCATTTTAGGGAAAATAATGTTGAGTTACAAAATAATATATTTCATATGAGGTTGGAACATGATTAGTTTTTAGTAATACCCTTTGAATTAAATAACACTCTTTAGTGTTTATGAACTTGATTAATAATTTTTTTAAGGATTATATTATTAATTTTTTTCTCATTTATTAATGATATATTGAAATAATAAAAAGCCTATAAATTTCATGAGAATAATTTATAAAATGTTTTCAAGAATGTCATAGAAAACAAGTTATATTGGAAATTCAGTATGTGTGAATTTTGGATATACAATGTTTGTTTTCTTGGACATATTATCTATAAAGATGAAATATATATTGACCATTAAAATATTAAGGTAGAAAAATAATATAAACCACCAATAAATATATCTTATATAAATAATTTCTTTGGTTTATCAGGTTACTATCGATGGTTTGTGGACCTATATTCCATGTTATCCAATTAGTTATCAAAGTTAAAAAGTAAAGGGGTAAAATTACCAATATAAATGAAATTTGATGAATATTTTGATAAAATAAACAATATATTAGTAAGTTAATTTTATTTAACATTACGTATAGGGATTGAAGGATTTGTGAGTTTTATAAATGGATAAAATAAAGGATTAGGAAAAATCCTTATAAAAATGATAGATTTGTTTCTTATGAATCAAAGAAATTAAGTAACCATGAATAAAACAAATAAACTCATGATCATTTTATAAGAGATATAATATTTTACAAAAAATATGGATAAAATACCTCTATGGTGGAATATGTGACATATATCTGTATTAAAATAGTTTTAAGTATATATTCACACAGGAGGAGAACAATATGAGATTAAAAATATGGTTTTAACTACTTAGGGACTATGAATACACAATACACTACCACATTGGGATAGAAATCATGGGGTTTTATCAGTTGAGTAGGAATGATCAGATATTTATAACCTTGATGAAGATATATAAGGACTTGATATTCCTGGATTTAGTAAAATTGGATATGAAAATTATTAGGAGAGGATCACTCATTTTTATGTGATTACAAAACCATATTTATTATAGAAGGTGAATAAATCGATTATGTATGATAAATATATATAATAATGTCAAATCCATTTATGATGAATAACTTATGGACTTCATCTATGAAGATGGGGTTTTGAAGTTTAGACAGAGTCTATGTTTTCTATCTATACATGAGCTAAATAGGGGATATCTATATGATTATCATTGATGTAATTTTTTAAAAGATCTCAATATCACCATTATGTACATGGAGTTTGGATAATATTTTTGGTCGGATAACATAAATTGGGATATTCTGGACTATGTTTCAATATTCTTGGTGTACCAATAAGTTTTTTATGAGAGGTAATATCACATGTGTTTCATGTAACCTATCGTAATATAGTTGATAAAGTTTTATAATACTATAACGTTTTTTTAACTATAAATACATAAGAATCCCAAGAGGGATGATTACATATGATTTATTTTGGACCACCTTACTGAGTCAGTACATTTCATTGAAATATGAGAGGATTTACTTTTTAAAAATATTTCACAATTTTATATAAATTATAATGTGAGAGTTCATGGTGAAAATTTATTGATTATATTTAATCACTATCCTCACTAAAAATTGAAATATTGGAGTATTAATAAGTATCTAAAACATGAAAGAAATTTCATCACTGCATATTATCCTCAAACTAGAAAGAATTCCAAAAGTTATATCCAAACACTAGAGCACCCGATGAGATTTTGATAACATGACTTATAATTAAAATTACACTAGTATATAAATTTGGTAAAATTTTATATAATAATAGTTTATATTTAATAATTTAAATGGAATTTTATGAATATTCTGATTAGAAGAAATTTCATACTCCAACATGTTGGGATGAATTTACTGAAAGGAAACAAGTTGGTCAAGAATATGTTGTTAAGTTAACATAGAAAATTTGAGCCATTCCGAATCATATCAATATTTATCAATGATGAAAAATGTTTTATAAACATCACTAAAAGAATGACAAAAAATTCCATATAAGGGATCATTTTTTTGAGAGTATCAACATGGAAAGAAACTATAATGTTTGATAGAAGGGGAAATTATGTCCAAGGTACTTTTGTAGGTTTGAGATTTTGTAGATAATTTTAGATATAGATTTCAATTTATATATTCCCATGACTATAATAATGTGAATTATGTCTTCCATGACTTACTTGTGAGGAAATAAATTTCATAAATAGTGCATGTACACACAACAAAAAGAATTGAGTTAGAACTTGAATTAACTTAACAATAAGAGCCTATCAATATTCGTGACACTAAAGAGTAGCTATTATGGAATCAAAAATTTTCACTAGTGATCATAATTTATAATAATCAATTGTTAGAGGAAAAACATATTAAACCGGGGATACAATGATAATAAATTTCACACATCTATTTAAGGGATGATAAATATAAAAAAATTTATAATAAAAAATTATTCAATGGGGGATACATAAGACCTTAGATTCTATAATGGTAAATAAAACCTTGATCATAATAACAATTTAATAAAAAAATTGATTATTTCATAATAATAATATAAAAAATAGTATTATAACACAAAAAATAGTGAATTTCATTCACAATAACACCGTAAATAGTGCTGTAGAACACATTATAATATAGGCCCCCACCAGAACCATGAACATCATAGTATTATACTCTAAAAAATGAATAAAATTTCATAGACAATTATATTATGAAGAAAAAATATTTAGTGTAATAGAAATGGTTTAATAACTAAAATAAGGATATAGACGATATTAGATGTTAAAATGAAGTATATGTATAAGGAATAATATGATCGTTGGAAATTTAGATGATCATTAGAATCATACCTTTGGGACTTAAATGTTATTATTGTAATATTAATATTTTACATAATGTGTCCAATAAAATATAAAAGGTAATTTTGAAAAATATTTTAATTATTAATGAATATTTATCAGTGAAAAGTATTATAAATACCCACACATATATTAGAATAAAAATAAGATTTATTAAAGTAGTTTTTATAATTTTTGTGAAAATGAATTGTATTAAAATAAAAGAAGTGTTTTGTTTAGAATTTAAATTTCTTATAAATTGGACGTTATTTTAATAAAAATAAATTTAAATTTATGATGGTTACCTAAAAATTATCCAATTATTAATTATTCATAATTACTTAAGATATTAATATTTTTTTGGGAAAATAGTAAAATATAGTTTGAATATACAGTAAGTATTATGAAAACATAATGGCTTAATAAAAAAATTTATATCTCAATAAAAAATAGGTTTATTAATTAAAATAATGTCTTTTAGAATAAAAAATCATTTTTTGAAAACTATACTGATGTTTTCAAAGATTACAAAATATTTTAAAATGTTCAAATTAATTTTTTATAAATAAAAAACATTTCTATGTTCAAAATAATCTAATATAAGGAATATAAATTCATAAAATTATAAAAGTAAAAAAACCAAGACCTGCACCAATTTTAGATACTATATAAAGAAAGGGCCCAATTGAGTAATAGGAATTGAATAAGAAACTATAATATAATCTTGATAATGATTAATTCATCTAAGTCTGTCACCACGGGGTGCCCATTTTACTTTTTTAAGAATAATTTCGTGTTAATTCATATTTTTAATTATTATCATAAACAAAACAATATCAAGATCAAGTAATGTGTCATCTTACACATATTGATTATTTATTTTATTAATTCTGAGGAGTAAAATATTTTCCTTAGATTAATCTTTGATGTTGATAACACTAATTGAGGGTAAAAAGTGAATTCATACCTATGGAGGCCTTATAAAAGATTCATGGACACTATTAATTTATAGTGATGAAATTATGCCTCACTAATTCCCCCACTATATTCATGGATTTAATGAATTGAGTCTTTTGATGTCACCTTGGTCAAATTTTGGCTGTCTTTAAGATGATATTATTTTATATTCTAATAATAAGGATGAGCATAAAGATCACATGAGGATTATTGAAGAACCAATGGAAGGATATTTTTTATGAAAAATTTACCAGGTGTGATTTTTTGTGTTAGTAAGTATCAATTTTTGGTCATATTAACTGAAGAAGGATATATCAATGGATCTATCAAAGATATATGTTATTGAATGTTGGCCCAAAACAACCACTATGAATGAGATTCATAGTTTTCTTATATTTTATTGATATTATAAATGTTATACAAAACATTTCTCAAGGATATCTAATCCAATGTCCATATTATCTCAAATTAGAGTCTGGTTCTTTTGTATTGATGAATGTGAAAAAAATTTCAAGGATCTTAAGAGAATGTTGGTCAGTGCACCTATTCTCACACTACCATATATAGGAGAAGGGTTTCAGCTTTATGTTGATAAATCAATGAAATATATAGGATGTGTTCTTATATATAACAATATGACGATAGATCATTCTTCATTATAATTGAAGGTTTATGATAAAAAATTATCAGACTAATGATATTGAGTTAACAACAACACCTCCATTAATGACATAGATTCACTAAATTATGGATAAATATGTGACATATATACTAATAATTAAATTTTAATTTATATATACACATAGAAATAGTTTAATATTCTCTAAAAGAGATGGTTTGAGTTAATTAAATATTAGGACTTATAATACATGACCACCCAGAGAAAGCAAACAAGGTGGATGATGCTCTGAGTTGGAAAGAACATACTAGTTTGTTCATGATGATAATTTAATGTGATCCAATATTTCTATATTTTTAAATGATATTACATGAAATATATAAGTATGGGTATAAATATTATCTCTATAAAATGATTTTTAAACCATCTATCCATGTGATGATCAAAGGAGAAAACAAGAAATACGTAGAACTGAAAAATGACGGGAGAAATAATCTTCAGTTTAACATTGATTGTAATTGAATTATAAGTCTCCAAAACAAAGTGTACATCCCATGAATACCAGATTTGGAGAAGGGGATATTGTAAGAATCTCATAGCTCATAATTCTATATTCATCATGGAAGTACAATGATTTAGAGAGATATACAACTATATTTCTTCTGGGAAAAACTAAAGAGAGATACTATAATGTATATATTTCAGTTCCTATTGTTCTAGAATGTTATTTCTGTGTGAAAGATGTATAATGGGATGATACAACCATTACCCATAATATAAAGAAAATGGGGAAACATCACCACTGATTTTTTCTCATCTCACTTCCCAAATCATATAATGGTTATAATTTAATTTGTTTTATAGTTGAAATCCTTATGATGACAACACATATTATTTCCGTTAGAGAATATTTCCCAATTGACCATCTTGTAATGATATATATTAATAAAGTGGTTAGATTTCATGGAATACTACATTCAATTAAATACCATCACAATCATTAGTTTAACTTGAGATTCTAGAGAATTCCCTTCCAATATTTGGATATAGAGTTTTATTTAAGTAATATTTATCATCCCAAATAGATGGTATGTTTGAGAGAATAATTAAAACCCATGAGGATATGAAAAGATCATGTTATCTAGGATTCAATTGTAGTTGTTATTTCCATCTCTAATTATATAATTCCATTTTAATAATAGCATTGAATTGAGCATTCATAAGGATACATATGGGAACCTTTCTGTAAGGATGTATAAAACTCAAATGTATTGGGATAAATTTTAAAAAATAAAGCTATAGGGACTTTATCTTGTGATGAAATGATCGAGAAGGTTAGAATAATTTAGAATTACATAAAGCTATCTTATATTAGACTGAAGAGTATGAAACAAAATAACTAGAAATATCTAAGATTTAAATTTGGTAAGAAGGTATCGTAATGAATATCTACATGGAATAATTTTATGAGAATTGTAATAACGGGAAACTGGAGACCTAGGTTTGTTAGTCCCTTTGAGATTCTTGATTGATTAGGGATTGTAGCTTGTTTCTTGACACCTGCACAAAACCTCTATGATGTTCATGATGTGTTCTATATATCTATTTTGAGAAAGTAAAGACCCGACCCTTCACATGAACTAAAATCAAAAGTTTTATCGCTGGATCATGATCTTTCCTCTGAAGAACCATTTGAATAAATATTTTATTATAGACATAAAATACTCTATAATAATAGTATTCAATTGGTTAATGTTATTTGAGGAATTAATAATTTGAGGATGGTATATGGGAATAAATGGATGTGATTAAATAGAGATATCCAATTTTTTTGAATCAGAGTGATTGAAATTCAATAGAAAATTCATATTAAGTGGGCAATATTGTAATATCCCATGATTTTATTTGTATTTCCTTGAAAAAATTGTAATTATTTGATAGCTTTATTTATACAAGAGCTTGAGTCTAAAACAATTTGTGATATAATATACCTTAATAACATTTTCATTGGATTTGTGGGTACAAATAAGATTAATGAAATTATGAAATATGTATAAAAATGTTTTCATAAATTCAAATATATTGATTAATTCCAAAGAAAAAATAAAAAAAATATTTAATAAAATAATTTAATTATTAAAGTCCCATTTTTCAAGAAGTATATTTTTATAAATGTTATGTATCTATATATAAAAATAGTATAATGAATATATTTATAAATTTAATATAAATTTAATTTATTTTTAATTTATGAATAATAATCCATAAATTATTTATCTAAAGGATTTTAATGAAGAAAAAATCATTTAAAGATAAAATGAGTTATTTTTCCTAAATTATTTTATGTGCTCGATGTATTTGTTTCATAATAAATTTAATAAATAATTATTGACCTTTTTCTAATTAAATTTATAGGTTATATATTAAATAAAATATTTTAACATTCATTTTATATTTTCAGACAAACAATGGAATGAATGTAAATTCATTTTTATGCATAAAATTAAATTTCCATAAAAAATATATACTCATTATGGTTTGTATGATTATTTAAAATTAAATATTAGCACTTATAGAAATATAATATTTTATAATTTATTAAATATTATTAATTAGTATAATTAATATAATTAAATTAGTTCAACATAATTTTTGGTTACAATGACTTGTAAAAATAGTATAAATTTATACCACTGTTAAGGTAAAAATGGGTTTATTAAGGGAAATAAACTAAGTGATAATGGTAATAATCTCACATAAACAATAATAATTCATATTTTTTGAAAATATTTAAACCCTATATTATATTACCTTTGAATAATTTTCAATTTTTAAGCATTATACATGAGGAATACATTAATAATATTTAAATATTTTATGTAATTCAATGTGTGTTCCCTCCCTCACTTCCTCTCCTCCCTAATTCATGAATATTGATCCATATTTCTCAGAAAATACCTTCCCAAAAATGTTTCATGATTACATTACTTCATCTAGGAGATCATGGAAATCTCATAAGACTAATATTTCAAGGCTTAATTTGTAAGCCAAAGGTTTTCTGTAACACCCCAAGCTTCTAGGATATGTTTCTCTTTGAATAATACAATAGCTTGCGCTGTACGCAACTTTGAGTTCTAACACATCACGACCAATCAAACTAGCCATTATGAATATTAATACCAAATTTTGGAAATTTAATAATTTTTTTTCAAAATGGACTTCATTTTTGGATTTATACTATTAAAATTAGCTTAGGGTTATTTTTTGGTATTTTTTGGAAAACATTCATTTTTTGATGAATAGTGAATAACACTTCGTTATTGTTTAAAACTGACTTTTTATTTAATTAATTAGTTATTTTATTTAAATTTATTTTAGGTAAAAATAGATTCATAGTACCTATATATATTCAATGTAATTCCTTGGAGTCATTTTCTAATAATATTAGAAGTATAAAATTTTATTGAACTTTTTATCGTCTTTTACCCACCAATTTAGGCGCATTTGAAAATTTGCATAAAACGTAATTTTACTGCTTCTATGAATTGAATTTAAAAAATCTGAGAGACACAGTTGAAATAAATAAGTAAAATTTTGTTCAATAAGATGAAAATGATTTTTGGTGAATAATAACTTTTGACTTTTATGTACCACGGTTAAAAGTAAATAGGGTAATTAAAGGTAAATTGTTATATTATAATTACTATAACATATGTGCTAATTCTATTGGATAAGTTTATTTCGACCAAAATCATAATTAGGAATAAAATATGATCGTTTTGGTCCACTTGGATTAGATTTGGACATATATTATTATTTTATTTAAAGAATATTTAAAAGTGTTAATTTCAAATTTTAATAACTAAAACATATTTAATATAGGGTTATACATAAGATAAATTAGACTATAAATATTCATTAGAAGAATAAAAATATTTCCGAAATAATTATATTTAATTTATAATTTTTTGATATTAAATAATTAAATTTATTTATGAATCAATAATGATGCAGTAATTAACTTATTAATGAAAGATTAAAATAATTGATATTATAAATATAAAAATAAATATAAATCGATACTTTTGATAAATTACAATAATTTTATAGGATAATATGATATGTTTGGATTGATTTAATTTATTTTTTTCTAAGTAATCATGTTTCATTTACTTTCACAAAAACCAAATACTAAATAGTGTCAAAATTGACATAAATTAGTTTTTAAAACAAATACTATATTATTAAATGATATAATATTCATAAAAATATAAGGATTGGACACAAGACTTATATAAGATTATATGTGTCAATAAAAAACCACTTTGGGTTCTCTTGGATTTTTATATTAAGTTTATTAACCATTTATTATACTAATGCAAGAATACATGGTAAAAGATAAACTATTTAAGTAAGAGTAAAATCTAAACGATAAGGTTAATATAGTGACGTAAACCTCCTAAAACCTATTGTTTGAGTGGTTTTCAAACCATCCCCATCTTAGCCTCCAAATAAATCCTTTTAGAACCATTATTAAGAGAATATTGTAAAGACCCAAACTTTCGTTAATGGAAATCCCTCTTGATCTAATTAAATGTCACTCTATGTAAAAATTTTAAATAAAATGTCAACTTCTTTGGTTTTACGTTAAGAATTGTGACAGTTGATAATATAGCCATTGAACAATGACAACATGATAAGTATAAATATAGGGATTTATCAAATCCAATATACTCAGAAAAAGGATGCGATGACCTCATCCAATAGATGTGCCACATACAAAGCCCATTTGTCAGAGCTCAGAAAGGAGGTTTCATCTTTGGGATTCGCTATTGACCAAGACCAATCCTAGATTTAATATGTTCATCTCGAGTGAGACCACCTCTGAGAGAAGTGGAAGTTGATAAATATTACCTCATGAGAAATGATATTCGAGCCACACAAAGAGTCTTTCACCATCGAAAACCTTACTCTTTGGTCTTATGCGAGTGTTATAAGGAGTTATGTAACAATACCTTAGCACTATGGTTATGTACACTATTTTTCTATGTAATAATGAATATAATTTAATTTTATTATTGTTACCTTGTAAATAGTTTATAAAGTGAAAATAGTATTTTTAGTTAAAGTTCAACTAAGAAATATATTTTGATAAATTAATGGATTTTTGTATTAAATAATATTTTAATAAAATATTATTATTATTGTTAAATTAATTTTTATTAAATATAAATGATCTTATAATTTAAGAATGCAATTGTAATTTTTATTAAGGTTTGAAAGCCATTTTTTTTCAAAACCCAAGAATTTTCGATAAATGTCAGTTTTTATTTTAAAATTAAAAATTAAAATATTTAGAAATTACTTAGATAAAATGATTATTATTTCTAGAATCAATTTATAGAAATTATCCAACAGTGAATTTTTCATAATTTTCTGAGACAGTCAAATGTTTGGGTAAAAATTAAATACGATTTTAAATATATAATGTGTTTTATGACATCATAATGACCATATAGTGATATAATAAAATAATATAAACTTTATGTTCGTCCAATATATGTTTTACCATTAAAATAATGTAATTTTGGGTTTGTTTGATTTATTTTACAAAGCATTAGTTGACCCTTCCAGACTTATTAAACATTTTGTCTTTTTAAATTGTTTTCCTTGGGAGTGTGACTCACATTCACATAAGAAATCCCATTATTTTAAAACATTCATACATTGGGATTATAAAATAATGTTTTCCACTTCCATTTTCCAAAAACCATGGGCAAAAACCATGGGATGGTTTGTGGTTTGGATTAGTTTAATGTGAGGTGTCAGAAACCTAAATAACAAAGAATTCCCTCACCTTTCCTATATAAACCCACCCAAGATCCCACTTCGTCCTCTATGAAAGCATTTGGAGTTCGTCCAACCTCTGCCCTCCTCTCTCTAAAATCCTCCCAAGGTGCCCCAAGCTCCCAAGAAGCCTCTCTCAAGCCTCTTTCAAGCCATTGGAAACACACTTCCATGTAAGGATTTTTTCCTCCTTTCTCATTTTGTCCAATATTCTTTAAGTTGTTATCACCTTTTAATTTCAATTATAAATGTTGGGTTATGGGTTTTCACCTCCCCCATACTTCTCTTTTTATGTTTGAGTGATGGGAGACCCCTTTAAGTCTCATTAAATGCCTCTCATGTACACCCATTACCATGCCAAAATTCCAAAAGGAAATTCTCTCTCCTCATTTACATTCAAGAAATTCTTTTGTATCATGAATCTAAATTACATTAAACTTGTTGGGACATGTATCTTTATTACCCCATTAATTTTCATGTCATGTAAATATGATGAGACACCCCTTTCTATCTCATCATCCATTTTTATGAGTTCTTATGTCACGCTGTTATACTGCCGAAATTGCACTGCGTTTTTCCAAGCCAAAGTCATTGTGTGGTGAATACCATGCCCATTTCTCTATCAAGTGTATTAACCTTTATTCACATTTACATATTTTTTAAAGAGTTTCATGTATGTATTCCACATTCATTTATCATGGAATAAATTATTATTTTGAATGATTCAATGTTTTATGATCCATGTGGCACACTTATGCATGAAATGAAATGTTTAAGAAGGGTGCGCCCTTATAGAGCTTCAATGCATTAGGTAAAGTATAGTATCATGATAAGTCATATTCAATGGGTGTTTACTCCTAAAAATTCAAGTGCAATAAGGTTTTACTCGTGCTTCATGTGCAATGAGGGTATACTCATGTTCCATGTGCAACGAGCCTTGGCTCCTGCTAATTCCATGTTAAGTTTTGTTGCCACATTTGCCTGTTATGATTATCATGCTTTATGATGCCTTTATGTTTATGCTTATCTTTTGATCTATTTATATTCCTATTTTCTAACATGTATTTTATTTCTCATGTTATTCCATGATTATTCCCTTACCGGTCTTTATAGCTCACCCTTTTCTTATGCATGTCCTCAGGTTATCCAATGCAATGCTAAGTATGAGGGAATGTAGTGGTCATGTACATGAATTTTTCAATAAAGATGTTTTTTTTTCATGTTTTAAGTTACTATGTAATGATCCTAAGCCCCAGATACAATAGACCTCTCGATCTTCTATGTGGTATCAAGTGAATTTTATGTAATAAATTATATTTAATTGTGTAATAAAAGCAGGGTTGTCAAAGTTGGTATCAAAGGATAGGTTTAGTTATTTTTTGGATTAGGATTAGAAAACCTTAATAAATTCTTAGAGACAATAAAAAGTATAATAAAACCATCCATATGTTTTAGTGAGTATTGAGTAAGTTGTTTTTCAAGAAAAAACATCCCTGTCTGGATACGAGCAGGTAGAGGTGGCTCTGGCACTGATGTATCCTAGTGGTAAAACCCGAAAACACCGCTTTGAGCTAGACTCGAACGGGAACTAGTGCACGACAATGAGACTTGATGCACTATTGGTTACGAAAATACTAGGGGATATGCTTTGGTAAATTCACAATCTTAGTATGAACCATTATTAAGGGACAAAATATGCCCTAAGAATATATTTTAGAAAGTAGATCATGGATAACATAGACAGAATCTAAAAGATTAATATGTTATAGAAATAAAAGTTATTTATAAGTCATTAGTTTTTTCCTTATATTACCCTTTATGTGATACCCATAACCTTCCATTTATTCAAGCCAATGGCTGTTAATAGGAGGACTGGGGATAAAAACCGATGTGAAGATTAATGTGATGACTATACTAATGAGATGCCCAATCCAATGGGAGCGGGAATCGCAAACTTTGTCACACTTCTCTCTCAGATAACTCATGATTTGAATAGAAACATGGGTCAAGAGTAATGTTCAACCCCCCTAAGAATGAATAAGTCACTATTGAGAGTTTCATGAGACAAAGGCCTCCTACTTTTAATGGATTATCCGATCCCTCAATCACTGAACAATGGATCAACTCCACTGAAAAGATGTTCTCCATCCTTCAATGTTCTGAACAAGAGAAGGTTCTCATGGATACTTATCTTATGGAGGGTGAAGATGATCAATGGTGGACGTTGATCAAAAATATGAAGCTTGAGGAGGAGATCGAGGCGTTGGAATGGAAGGATTTATGGAATATTTTTTTTGATAAATATTTTCCTCGCACCCTCCAACTTAAGATGGAAAGGGACTTCCATGAACTCAAGAAAAAAGATGATGAATCTATCGAAGCGTACAAGGAAAACATCAGAATGATTGCATGATACACCTCTTTCTTGGTCGTTACCCTTGAATGCAAGGTTGAACGCTTCTTTGGTGGGCTGAAACCTAGCCTACGGAAAGTGCTGGTGATCTGTGACTTCGAATGCTATGAAGAAATTGTCTAATGTTCCCTCAAGGTCAAAATAGAGATCAGATAATCTCAGGGGTATCATGGGTATAATAAGCATAAGGTGGAATTCAATGCTGGTAGTCCGATGGATAAATCCAATGGTGCTAAGAAGATCCATCACTCCACTGCCAAAGGTGCAGAAAGAAGCACCCTGGAAATTTCATGAAGGGGATGAGTAAATGATTTGGGTGTGGAAGAAAAGGGCACCTCAATATTTACTATCAGCAAGAAAGACCCACAGTTGTAACAATGGAGAGGAACGCTCCGTTCGAACCTCAATGCATGGTTCATTTTTATAACTAAAAAGAAACAGGGCATCTTGCCAATCAGTGCCCTAAGCCATGGGTTTTTGGAGGCAACCAACAACCTCCAAGACAACAAGTGTAACACCTGAGAATTTTATGAGAAATATTTTGTTTTAAAATCATCAAAGTAATATTTCACTACACACAACACTAGATTGGCTTGCTTTACATGCAACCACGGCCTTCTTCGATAGCTTGCATCATACGCAATACTGAGTTTCACTAAACAATGATATGCTATTAAAATATTATTAAAACTAGCCGTTATGAACAGTAATAACCACTTTTTTAAATTTTATAAATTTTATTTTTCAAAATGGTCTTTATTTTTGGATTCGGAATATCGAAATTAGCCTAGGGTGAAATTTTGGTATTTTTCTGAAAACTTTCAATTTTTGATGAATAGTGAAACCACCAAGTGGTAGTAAAAAAAACTGATTTTTTCATAAAACTTAATTTTACTACTTCTGTGAGTAGAATTTCGAAAATCCGAGAGACACGGTTAATATCAAGGACTAAAATGTGGTTCAATGAGATGAAAATAATTGTTGGTGAATAGTAACTTTTTACTTTTTTTACCACGGTTAAAAGTAAATAGGGTAATTAAGGGTAAAAGTGTTATTATTATTACCCTAACACATGTCCTTATTCTATTGGATAAGTGTAATTCGACCAAAAACAACCTTAGGAATAAAATATGACCATTTAGGACCACTTGGATTAGATTAGGACATTTATTATTAATTTATTTAAAGAAGGGTTAAAATAGTTAAAATCAATGTTTAATAAGTAAATCATTTCTAATATGGGGTTACACATAAGATAAATTAGACTATAAATATTCATTATAAATCTAAAAATATTTCCTACATAATGGTATTTTGTAACGCCCCGACCCTAGTTACCCAGAGTCGGTGCATTATTACATAACATTGGCATGATCACGAGAAAGATCAGGTCTCAAAAGACCGATTAGTTTAGTAGCCTTGGAATAACTGGATACATCCATAAATTTTTACATTACATCAAAAAAAACATCTTGTCTTCATATACACTCATACTATCCCTGCAGGTCATTCATAAATTACTTCTTCATAATCTGGGGAAAAACAAAACATTGAAAGGGGTGAGCTCAGATGCTCAGTAAGGATAACATTATAGCAGAAGCATTCATAGATAATCATAAACACTTAAGGCAGTTTATAACTAAAACAAAAGCCTTTTAAACTTGAACTTCAGCATAAAATGGAAAAGATAAAATAAAATAATGCCATTTACTTACTCACAAGGATATTCTACTAGTCGAAAAATCCCATGCAATATCAATAACCACTTTCATAATGATGGAATGCATAATGCCAGACTATCATAACCACATAGCCAAGGCCTCGTGCCAAGACTACAAATACGATTTTGTCAAGGCCTTGTGCCAAGACACTAGTTTGTCTCATGAGACCTACCGATGCATCGAGGAGCTATAGCGGGCTCCACCCGTCACTTATTAAGTCCAATGCATTCCTCATATGAACATGTTTAAACATAACATAAACATTCGTATTAAAACTAGCATACGAAATGTCAATACTTTTACCACAAAACATGAATGGTATAAAAATAGCACATCCACAGTCAAACATAACTCATTCGATACAATATGGAAGATTGTATTGTATCACATTAACCTCAATCAAGAATAATGAAGGATGTTGACATAGATGAAAATAATCATCAAAACTATTTGAGATAAATATCCCCCTTTTCTTGAAAACATTTAAAAGTCACACTATTTGTCAAGAAGCCATTTAAAAATAGATTTTTGAATCAAAGTGTCCCATACCACTTTGAAACTTTTAA
Source organism: Viscum album (assembly GCA_963277665.1). Lineage (NCBI taxonomy): Eukaryota > Viridiplantae > Streptophyta > Magnoliopsida > Santalales > Viscaceae > Viscum > Viscum album. The sequence goes on along the minus strand of OY728130.1, from coordinate 1,595,397,127 downwards.
AAGGAGTTTTAATTTTAAAACTTTAATGTCCATATAAATAAATCTTTAAAACCATTTTTTAAAACATGGACATTAAGGGGAAAGATTTAGAAGAATAAGTCTTTAAAATATTTAAAAATGGTATTTTAGTTAGATTTTATAACCAAAAGAGCGACAATTGAATACAGATAATTGGGGTAATCAAAACTTTGTAATACCATGAGAATAAAGGGATTCATGATATACTATGTCAAAGTACATTATATACACCACATAAAAGTTATTTGGTGTATAACAACAAAGAAGTATCAATGGAATTTAAATTGAGATGAAATCTCTCATAAAAGCCGTATCCTTAGGTTAAGGATAAATCAACGACATAATTATGTGTGAAAAATATAAATACACTCAATATGATTGGATATTTAGTGTAAATCAATCAGATGACATTCACACATATTCTTATAAAAACAACACCAATGAATTGGATATTTAACTCAACAAATGGAAATTGAGTTAAAATTACTCTTATCAAGTTCATACCGATCACTTGAGAATTTATCAATGGATTGATTATGTGTATCAAAAGTATATCCACAGAAAGGGGAGTGGAAAATATGACATAAGAAAATGAATAGTAATTCCACACATAATCTCGGAGTAAAATAATCAATGAAGTTTGCGTAAAGCCGAATAATTGGAAATTGAAATTTCAAATTCCCTTATCCATTTGGTAACTTATGAAACATGCACCCATGAAATAAGGATCATACAATAATGATGTAAATACCCATAAATTAAATTATATTACACAATGAATATAATCATGGGCAGTACACATACACCACATGCAATAATTAAGTGGTGAACAATGGAATTCTCACGAAATTAAGAGTTAGATAAGAAACTCCTTACCACGTTAATCAACTGATTCGTATGGCCAAAAGTTAATAACCACCAAATTATTTACAGAATAACATGAATACAAAGAGAATCATGATAATATATATCAAATGGCAGTACACAATAAACCACTTTCAATAATTTACTGGCGAACAATGGAAATCTCACGGAATTGAAAGTGAGATAAGAAAATCCCTTACTTTGTAATTTTTCCTTGGTCTATGGTAGGTTTACCTACTGTATAATGGTGAAATAATTGTTATTGAATTATACAAGAATCATTTACTTTAATATGATATCATATATGATCTTTTAACATTGATTTGTTAATAATATCTTAGAATTATCGTCATTTCGGGTGTTAACGGGTTCATTTTACTTTATATTCTTTGTTATGTGAGACATATTCGTTATTAATGGGATGTATATTATTCATATACAGAATGATATCAAGTCCTTAGATACTATTTTTAAATCATCAAATTATAATTATACTTGAATGGATATGATGGAGAATGAATCTCATCGCGTTCGTGGAGACGGTAGTCCGTACATACGCACGAGCGACAATATCATTCTTTTGATATTAAAAAAATATATAATTGGATGATATATCATATATACAGAATCATTATCATGTTATATTTATTATTTACATGAGTTAAACATCATTATTATACCCATCCAAATAATAATATATTGAATAACAATTACACCACGACGTGGAGACGGTAAGCCGTACGTACGCACGTATGGTGATATGTTATTTAAAGGATGGATAGAAGACTGAATATGGTTGTACCATATTTATAATAAAATCAAAGTATATATATGATACTGGAGTTATTATTTTATAATGGTAATAACAAAGAAAGAGGAAGTGGAAGAAGAAAGGAACTTGAAAAGGGGTGGTGAAAACATTACCTCTTCTTCGGGTTCTTCCTTTTGATTTGATCAAAAGGGCTCCTTAGGATGGCTTTATGATCAAACTAAGGCCTCTAGGTTGTAGTGAGGTAATTTGAGATAGTATTTGGGCAGGGGTTGGCCGAACCAAAGGGCTTTGAAGGTGTGAAGAAATGAGGAGGAGTTCTCTTTTATAAGAGGGGTGAGGGGCACCTTTGGAAAATCTAGAAATATTAATTTATAATAAATTCATATTCGGTTTATAATGGCTCAAAAGTTTATTATTTAAATGTTAAGGTGGGGATGGGTCGAAAACAACTTAAAAAATAGAATTTAGATAGGTTTGGATCATTATATTAACCTTATCATTAAGTATTAACTCTTAGTTAATTAGTTTCACTTTTACAATGTCTCTTTGTATTTTTATATTTTATGGATAATAAACATACTATATACATCCAAGCGACCCAAAGTGGTCCATTAATGATTAACCTATAATGATATAAGTTTCTTGGCCGAACCTTAGATTTTTAGGAATTTGATATTAATTAATAATATAATATTTGTTTTAAGAACTCTTTTATGTCAATTTTGACACTATTCAATAGTTGATTTTTGTGAAACACCTAATAGATTGATTACTTAGAAAAAAGTCAATTACATCAATACTAATATATCATATTATCCTAGAAAATTATTTTAATTCATTAAAAGTTACATATTATATTTATTTGGGAATTTATAATATCAATTATTTTAATTTGTCACTATTAAAGTAATTAATCCATCATCATTGTGTCATAAATAACATAAATTATTTAATGTCTAAAAATTATAAATAAACTATCATTATGTAGGAAATCGTTTTATCTTTCTAATGAATATTTATAATCTAAAATCCAACATATATAACCCTATGTAACAATTGTTGTTTTAAAAGATATATGCTTGTGTCATTTTTGTATTTATTTTAACTTAATTAAAATAAAGTGTCATTATCACTTACAAGTGGATCCTTGGGGTCCCAAAATCAACCCAAAGATGCCCATGGTCGACCATTTATTAACCCATAGGGTTAAGACACGTTTTAGGGTAATTATTATTATTATAATATTATTTTTTAACCCTTGTTTACCAGATTTACCCTTTAACCATAGTAAATAAAATATTTACCGAAGTAATTATCCAAAATGTTTAAAAATAAAAGATACCTATTAAGACAATTTGAATATCCTGATTCCAAATATGGAATCCATTTTTCCAAATTCAAAACACAGAAGTGGCAGAAATTAATTTAAAATTAATTCCAGTTGTTAAAACAAAAAGCGTGTTTTTTAGAGATAATAACTATCAAAAGATTGTCACTTGTTTATGTCTGGTTTAAATGTGAAATTATGTTCAATGACCCACATTGTATTAAATGGTAAAAATATATTCTAAATATACTTTAAAACCACTCAAATTCACAATTTATCACTATTAATTATTTTGATTAAAAAAGTTGTTTTTAATTAAAATTTAGTAATTTTCACTATTCATCAAAATATGAAAGTCATCCGAAAAGTACCAAAATTTCACCCTAGGATAATTTCGATATTCCGAATCCAAAAATGAAGTCCATTTTGAGAGATAGAATTTATAAAATTTCAAAAAGTAGGTATTACTATTCATAACGGCTAGTTTGATTGGTTATGGTGTGTTAAAATCTCGAAGTTGCGTACAATGCACGCAATTGCATTATTCGAAAGGAAACATACCATGGAAGCTTGGGGTGTTACATTCTCCCCTCCTTCAATAAATTTCGTCCTCTCAATTTTAAAACTATGCTTGGGAATATAATGGAAAGTCCCACATCGGAAAAAGAGTCAATAAAACTATCAATTTAAAAGAAAGAAAGAGAGGTATAAGGGTCATCCAAGATAACCCATACTCGGATTCCATGTAGGAAAACATGGATATGGATGATAAACAACGTGTCAAGTTCTGATGCAGAGGGATAGAAATCATGATCAGGAGAAAGTTAACAATAAGAAAACCACAAACTTGTGTTCGGACAAACGACCATTAGTCTCCTAGTAGGAAAGTAAACGGACAACATTTTTTTTTGTTTTAAGTTACATTACATAAGGACGAGGAATTAATTTATGATATTGACTAAGAACATTAAGAGATATACTTACTTTTTATGTAGAGTTTCATTCTTTAATAAATTTCCACCACTAACTCAATTTTTTTTAAACGATGAGTATTCAAGAAGACTTGGTCACACTGGAAGAGCTAGAATAAACTTCTATAGAATCACATGATCCATGAAGGATAAACTATATATTTACATTGTCTTTGAAGATTAATCAAAACCAAAATGGTTAGTTAATGATCTAATGATCCCCCAAAAGGATATTCCTTGAGATAAATATGCACTAATCTTAATTTCTAAAATTAAACCAATAATACCCCAATGTTAAATAAATACCATTCAATAATCAATTGTCCTTAGAATCCTTCAATGTAATCCAAACTAATATTGAAACCCAAAACATAGAAGAATTTGATTATGTAGTCTCCCATGTTAAATTGTATCTCCACATGACATCAAATACTCTTAAAGTCACATACTTAAAAGTAATTAACATCATCACATATTCTCTGTTATAGGTTAATCATTTCCATAAATAACCCAAATCACTATAAATCCACAATAAAAACATAGATAAAAATCTACCATTACTCTAGAAAGGAAACCCCATTGTATGCTATTTTCCTTGGGCATATAGTGTTCCCAATAAAGCGAACATCTTCCAAAATAATATTTATCACTTAATCACCAAATCATTTTCCTATACCAAGGGTATTCATTTGATAAGACATAAGAACCCAAATCAACTTATTATTGATCAATAAAATCATTTAACTAAAAAAATAGTCCCACTAACCAGGGACTTCCCGTAGTCCAGTGGTAGGCGATAAATCCCAATCGCACTTTGGTTGTGGGTTCGATTCCCACAGCTTTTTCCGACGCGACGGGTTGTCACACGGTCTACGTGTTGTCCTTTTTCAAAAACTATATTTTATAATATTACCAAAATGAGATAAATTCCTCAAAATAACATAATTTAACCACAAATGTTATATCATACCTTGCATTTTCATCCCAAATTATAATAACTTATAATTTTCTCAAACCCCAATGATCATATAAAACCAAATGGTTATTTATACCTATATCCACAAGAGAAGAGACAATTCTTCCTCAAATATCATTCTCACATGGCAAACTGCGGGGTTACAAATACAAGAGAAAATTATTCCAAAGTAAACCCATCAACAAGGAGTGCTAATACTTTTTAAATTTTTCTCCAACCATTTATTTCCACATAGCTACTTCTTTGACAATGAAAATATCCTATAGAATAGGACATTCACTCAGGTAATGGCCCGGTCCCCTACATTTACGGCAAATGACTGTAAATGGACTCTTGGGACCATTTTTATCTTCTTCCATAGTACTCTTCATTTTTCTTCGGAAATTCATCACTTTATGTCCTTCCTTCCCGCACGTAAAACATTTCGTTTTCCCATTGAGACACTTTCCTGGGTGTCTCCTTCCACATTTCCTGCATGATAAAAATTGAGGGTTCTTTTCTCCATGGTCTCCATTGCTGGAGCTCTTATCATTTATCACCTTTCTCTTCCTTGTTGAGTCTGGGAGTTTGTTAATATATATGTTGTTGATCATATTTTTGGAAAACTGATTTGGCATAAAGATGATATCCTTTACACCTATCAACATTCCATTTTTTTTCTCATTGCCACCACCGTTCCCACCTTGTACATCACTCTCAAAGTCACTATTCCTTGGAATCCAGCCATTGACTAAAACCAGAAAGCATTGTGTGAGTAACAGTAGTCGTAAAATCATTTAGAGATTAAAATGTCACCATATTCTCAATTTGGAACATATTAGGATTAACCAAGGTCATTTAATCTCATCTTATATATATATATTACTTAAATTAGTTTGTAAAGAAAATGTAAATTATCCTAAGCATATCCCCCGGGAGTGTCGTAACCAAGAGTGCAGCAAGGCCCGTTGTCGTGCACCAGTTCCCGTTCGAGTCTAGCTCAAAGCGGTGTTTTCAGGTTTTACCCCTAGGTACATCTGTGCCAGAGCCGCCTATACCTGCTCGTATCCAGACAGGGATGTATTTCCTGGAAAACTCACAAAATCTCTACAATACCAAAATTCTAGGAAGTTCATCTATACTAATCCTCAAAGTTCATCTTAGGTCTACGTACTCTAATCAGAGTTTATCTAAATCTAGCTTCCATGGTTTGTACTAAACTTCCTCTGATACCAACTGTAACGCTGCATTATTACATAACATTGGCATGATCACGAGGAAGATCAAGTCTCGAAAGACTGATTAGTTTAGTAGCCTTGGAATAACTGGATACATCCATAAATTTTTACATTACATCAAAAAAACATCTTGTCTTCATATACCCTCATACTATCCCTGCAGGTCATTCATAAATTACTTCTTCATAATCCTGGGAAAAATAAAACATTGAAAGGGGTGAGATCAGATGCTCAGTAAGGATAACATTATAGCAGAAGCATTCATAGATAAGCATAAACACTTAAGGCAGTTTATAACTAAAACAAAAGCCTTTTAAACTTGAACTTCAGCATAAAATGGCAAAGATAAAATAAAATAATTCCATTTACTTACTCACATGGATATTCTACTAGTCGAACAATCCCATGCAATATCAATAACCACTTTCATAATGATGGAATGCATAATGCCAGACTATCATAACCACATAGCCAAGGCCTCGTGCCAAGACTACAAATAAGATTTTGTCAAGGCCTTGTGCCAAGACACTAGTTTGTCTCATGAGACCTACCGATGCATCGAGGAGCTATAGTGGGCTCCACCTGTCACATATTAAGTCCAATGCATTCCTCATATGAACATGATTAAACATAACATAAACATTCGTATTAAAACTAGCATACGAAATGTCAATACATTTACCACAAACCATGAATGGTATAAAAATAGCACATCCACAGTCAAACATAACTCATTAGATACAATATGGAAGATTGTATTGTATCACATTAACCTCAATCAAGAATAATGAAGGATATTGACATAGATGAAAATAATCACCAAAACTATTTGAGAGAAATATCCCCCTTTTCTTGAAAACATTTAAAAGTCACACTATTTGTCAAGAAGCCATTTAAAAATGGATTTTTGAATCAAAGTGTCCCATACCACTTTGAAACTTTTAAAAGGAGTTTTAATTTTAAAACTTTAATGTCCATATAAATAAATCCTTAATACCATTTTTTAAAACATGGACATTAATGAGAAAGATTTAGAAGAATAAGTCTTTAAAATATTTAAAAATGGTATTTTAGTTAGAGAATCTAACCAAAAGAGCGACACTTGAATACAAATAATTGGGGTAATAAAAACTTTGTAATATCATGAGAATAAAGGGATTCATGATATACTATGTCAAAGTACATTATATACACCACATAAAAGTGATTTGGTGTATAACAACAAAGAAGTATCAATGGAATTTAAATTGAGATGAAATCTCTCATAAAAGCCGTATCCTTAGGTTAAGGATAAATCAACGACATAATTATGTGTGAAAAATATAAATACACTCAATATGATTGGATATTTAGTGAAAATCAATCAGATGGCATTCACACATATTCTTATAAAAACAACACCAATGAATTGGATATTTAACTCAACAAATGGAAATTGAGTTAAAATTACTCTTATCAAGTTCATACCGATCACTTGAGAATTTATCAATGGATTGATTATGTGTATCAAAAGTATATCCACAGAAAGGGGAGTGTAAAATATGACATAAGAAAATGAATAGTAATTCCACACATAATCTCGGAGTAAAATAATCAATGAAGTTTGCGTAAAGCCGAATAATTGGAAATTGAAATTTCAAATTCCCTTATCCATTTGGTAACTTATGAAACATGCACCCATGAAATAAGGATCATACAATGATGATGTAAATACCCATAAATTAAATTATATTACACAATGAATACAATCATGGGCAGTACACATACACCACATGCAATAATTAAGTGGTGAACAATGGAATTCTCACGAAATTAAGAGTGAGATAAGAAACTCCTTACCACGTTAATCAACTGAGTCATATGGCCAAAAGTTAATAACCACCAAATTATTTACAGAATAACATGAATATAAAGAGAATCATGATAATATATATCAAATGGAAGTACACAATACACCACTTTCAATAATTTAGTGGCGAACAATGGAAATCTCACAGAATTGAAAGTGAGATAAGAAAATCCCTTACTTTGTACTTTTTCCTTGGTCGATGGTAGGTTTAACTCCTGTATAATGGTGAAATAATTGTTATTGAATTATACAAGAATCATTTACTTTAATATGATATCATATATGATCTTTTAACATTGATTTGTTAATAATATCTTAGAATTATCGTCATTTCGGGTGTTAACGGGTTCATTTTACTTTATATTATTTGTTATGTGAGCCATATTAGTTATTAATGGGATGTATATTATTCATATACAGAATGATATCAAGTCCTTAGATACTATTTTTAAATCATCAAATTATAGTTATACTTGAATGGATATGATGGAGAATGAATCTTATCGCGTTCGTGGAGACGGTAGTCCGTACATACGCACGAGCGACAATATCATTCTTTTGATATTAAAATAATAAATAATTGGATGTTATATCATATATACAGAATAATTATCATGTTATATTTATTATTTACATGAGTTACACATCATTATTATACCCATCCAAATAATAATATATTGAATAACAATTACACCACGACTTGGAGACGGTAAGCCGTACGTACGCACGTATGGTGATATGTTATTCAAAGGATGGATAGAATACTAAATATGGTTGTACCATATTTATAATAAAATCACAGTATATATATGATACTGGATTTATTATTTTATAATTGTAATAACAAAGAAAGAGGAAGTGGAAGAAGAAAGGAACTTGAAAAGGGGTGGTGAAAACATTACCTCTTCTTCGGGTTCTTCCTTTTGATTTGATCAAAAGGGCTCCTTAGGTTGGATTTCTGATCAAACTAAGGCCTCTAGGTTGTAGTGAGGGAATTTGAGATAGTATTTGGGCAGGGGTTGTCCGAACCAAAGGGCTTTGAAGGTGTAAAGAAATGAGAAGGAGGAGTGCCCTTTTATAAGAGGGGTGAGGGGCACCATTGGAAAATCTAGAAATATTAATTTATAATAAATTCATATTCGGTTTATAATGGCTCAAAAGTTTATTATTTAAATGTTAAGGTGGGGATGGGTCGAAAAAAACTTAACCAATAGAATTTAGATAGGTTTGGGTCATTATATTAACCTTATCTTTAAGTATTAACTCTTAGTTAATTAGTTTCACTTTTACAATGTCTCTTTGTATTTTTATATTTTATGGATAATAAACTTACTATATACATACAAGAGACCCCCCAAGTGGTCCATTAATGATTAAACTATCATGATATAAGTTTCTTGGACGAACCTTAGATTTTTAGGAATTTAATATCAATTAATAATATAATATTTGTTTTAAGAACTCTTTTATGTCAATTTTGACACTATTCAATAGTTGATTTTTGTGAAACTAATAATAGATTGATTACTTCGAAAAAAGTCAATTAAATCAATAATAATATATCATATTATCCTAGAAAATTATTTTAATTCATTAAAAGTTTCATATTATATTTATTTGGGTATTTATAATATCAATTATTTTAATTTGTCACTATTAAGGTAATTAATCCATCATCATTGTGTCATAAATAACTTAAATTATTTAATGTCTAAAAATTATAAATAAACTATAATTATGTAGGAAATATTTTTATCTTTCTAATGAATATTTATAATCTAAAATCCAACATATATAACTCTATGTAACAATTGTTGTTTTAAAAGATATATGCTTGTTTCATTTTTGTATTTATTTTAACTTAATTAAAATAAAGTGTCATTATCACTTACAAGTGGATCCTTTGGGTCCCACAATCGACCCAAAGATGCCCATGGTCGACCATGTATCAACCCATTGGGTTAAGACACGTTGTAGGGTAATTTAGTATTATTATAATATTATTTTTTAACCCTTGTTAACCAGATTTACCCTTTAACCATAGTAAATAAAATATTTACCGAAGTAATTATCCAAAATGTTTAAAAATAAAAGTTACCTATTTACACAATTTGAACATCCTGATTCCAAATATGGAATCCATTTTTCCAAATTCAAAACACAAAAGTGGCAGAAATTAATTTAAAATTAATTCCCGTTGTTAAAACAAAAAGCGTGTTTTTTAGAGATAATAAATATCAAAAGATTGTCACTTGTTTATGTCTGGTTTAAATGTGAAATTATGTTCAATGACCCAAATTGTATTAAATGGTAAAAATATATTCTAAATATACTTTAAAACCACTCAAATTAATAATTTATCACTATTAATTATTTTTATTAAAAAAGTTGTTTTTAATTAAAATTTAGTAATTTTCACTATTCATCAAAATATGAAAGTCATCCGAAAAGTACCAAAATTTCACCCTAGGCTAATTTCGATATTCCGAATCCAAAAATGAAGTCCATTTTGAGAGATAGAATTTATAAAATTTCAAAAAGTAGGTATTACTATTCATAACGGCTAGTTTGATTGGTTATGGTGTGTTAAAATCTCGAAGTTGCGTACAATGCACGCCATTGCATTATTCGAAAGGAACATACCGTGGAAGCTTGGGGTGATACATTCTCGCCTCCTTCAATAAATTGAGTCCTCTAAATTTTAAAATTGTGCTTGGGAATATAATGGAAAGTCCCACATCGGAAAAAGAGTCAATAAAACTATCAATTTAAAAGAAAGAAAGAGAGGTATAAGGGTCATCCAAGATAACCCATACTCGGATTCCATGCAGGAAAACATGGATATGGATGATAAACTAAGTGTCAAGTTCTGATGGAGAGGGATATAAATCATGATCAGGAGAAAGTTAACAATAAGAAAACTACAAACTTGTGTTGGGACAAACGACCATTAGTCTCCTAGTAGGAAAGTAAACGGACAACATTTTTTTTGTTTTAAGTTACATTACATAAGGACGGGGAATTCATTTATGATATTGACTAATAACATTAAGAGATATACTTACTTTTTATGTAGAGTTTCATTCTTTAATAAATTTCCACCACTAACTCAATTTTTTTTAAATGATGAGTATTCAAGAAGACTTGGTCACACTGGAAGAGCTAAAATAAACTTCTATAGAATCACATGATCCATGCAGGATAAACTATATATTTACATTGTCTTTGAAGATTAATCACAACCAAAATGGTTAGTTAATGATCTAATGATCCCCCAAAAGGATATTCCTTGAGATAAATATGCACTAATCTTAATTTCTAAAATTAAACCAACAATACCCCAAAGTTAAATAAATACCATTAAACAATCAATAGTCCTTAAAATCCTTCAATGTAATCCAAACTAATATTGAAACCCAAAACATAGAATAATTTGATTATGTAGTCTCCCATGTTAAATTGTATCTCCAAATGACATCAAATACTCTTAAAGTCACGTACTTAAAAGTAATTAACATCATCACATATTCTCTGTTATAGGTTAATCATTTCCATAAATAACCCAAATCAATATAAGTCCACAATAAAAACATAGATAAAAATCTACCATTACTCTACAAAGGAAACCCCATTGTATTCTATTTTCCTTGGGCATATAGTGTTCCCAATAAAGCGAACATCTTCCAAAATAATATTTATCACTTAATCACCAAATCATTTTCCTATACCAAGGGTATTCATTTGATAAGACATAAGAACCCAAATCAACTTATTATTGATCAATAAAATCATTTAACTAAAAAAAATAGTCACACTAACCAGGGACTTCCCGTAGTCCAGTGGTAGGCGATAAATCCCAATCGCACTTTGGTTGTGGGTTCGATTCCCACAGCTTTGTCCGACGTGACGGGTTGTCACACGGTCTACGTGTTGTCCTTTTTCAAAAACTATATTTTATAATATTACCAAAATGAGATAAATTCCTCAAAATAACATAATTTAACCACAAATGTTATATCATACCTTGCATTTTCATCCCAAATTATAATAACTTATAATTTTCTCAAACCCCAATGATCATATAAAAGCAAATGGTTATTTATACCTATATCCACAAGAGAAGAGACAATTCTTCCTCAAATATCATTCTCACATGGCAAAATGCGGGGTTACAAATACAAGAGAAAATTATTCCAAAGTAAACCCATCAACAAGGAGTTCTAATACTTTTTAAATTTTTCTCCAACCATTTATTTCCACATAGCTTCTTCTTTGACCAATAAAATATCCTATAGAATAGGACATTCACTCAGGTAATGGCCCGGTCCCCTACATTTACGGCAAATGACTGTAAATGGACTCTTGGGACCATTTTTATCTTCTTCCATAGTACTCTTCATTTTTCTTCGGAAATTCATCACTTTATGTCCTTCCTTCCCGCACGTAAAACATTTCGTTGTCCCATTGAGACACTTTCCTGGGTGTCTCCTTCCACATTTCCTGCATGATGAAAATTGAGGGTTCTTTTCTCCATGGTCTCCATTGCTGGAGCTCTTATCATTTATCACCTTTCTCTTCCTTGTTGAGTCTGGGAGTTTGTTAATATATATGTTGTTGATCATATTTTTGGAAAACTGATTTGGCATAAAGATGATATCCTTTACACCAATCAACATTCCATTTTTTTCTCATTGCCACCACCGTTCCCACCTTGTACATCACTCTCAAAGTCACTATTACTTCCTTGGAATCCAGCCATTGACTAAAACCAGAAAGCATTGTGTGAGTAACAGTAGTCGTAAAATCATTTAGAGATTAAAATGTCACCATATTCTCAATTTGGAACATATTAGGATTAACCAAGGTCATTTAATCTCATCTTATATATATATTACTTAAATCGGTTTGTAAAGAAAATGTAAAGTATCCTAAGCATATCCCCCGGGAGTGTCGTAACCAAGAGTGCAGCAAGGCCCGTTGTCGTGCACCAGTTCCCGTTCGAGTCTAGCTCAAAGCGGTGTTTTCAGGTTTTACCCCTAGGTACATCTGTGCCAGAGCCGCCTATACCTGCTCGTATCCAGACAGGGATGTATTTCCTGGAAAACTCACAAAATCTCTACAATACCAAAATTCTAGGAAGTTCATATATACTAATCCTCAAAGTTCATCTTAGGTCTACGTACTCTAATCAGAGTTTATCTAAATCTAGCTTCCATGGTTTGTACTAAACTTCCTCTGATACCAACTGTAACGCTGCATTATTACATAACATTGGCATGATCACAAGAAAGATCAAGTCTCGAAAGACTGATTAGTTTAGTAGCCTTGGAATAACTTGATACATCCATAAATTTTTAAATTACATCAAAAAAACATCTTGTCTTCATATCCCCTCATACTATCCCTGCAGGTCATTCATAAATTACTTCTTCATAATCCTGGGAAAAATAAAACATTGAAAGGGGTGAGCTCAGATGCTCAGTAAGGATAACATTATAGCAGAAGCATTCATAGATAAGCATAAACACTTAAGGCAGTTTATAACTAAAACAAAAGCCTTTTAAACATGAACTTTAGCATAAAATGGCAAAGATAAAATAAAATAATTCATTTACTTACTCACATGGATATTCTACTAGTCGAACAATCCCATGAAATATCAATAACCACTTTCATAATGATGGAATGCATAATGCCAGACTATCATAACCACATAGCCAAGGCCTTGTGCCAAGACTACAAATAAGATTTTGTCAAGGCCTTGTGCCAAGACACTAGTTTGTATCATGAGACCTACCGATGCATCGAGGAGATATAGCGGGCTCCACCCGTCACATATTAAGTCCAATGCATTCCTCATATGAACATGATTAAACATAACATAAACATTTGTATTAAAACTAGCATACGAAATGTCAATACATTTACCACAAACCATGAATGGTATAAAAATAGCACATCCACAGTCAAACATAACTCATTCGATACAATATGGAAGATTGTATTGTATCACATTAACCTCAATCAAGAATAATGAAGGATGATGACATAGATGAAAATAATCATCAAAACTATTTGAGAGAAATATCCCCCTTTTCTTGAAAACATTTAAAAGTCACACTATTTGTCAAGAAGCCATTTAAAAATAGATTTTTGAATCAAAGTGTCCCATACCACTTTGAAACTTTTAAAAGGAGTTTTAATTTTAAAACTTTAATGTCCATATAAATAAATCCTTAAAACCATTTTTTAAAACATGGACATTAATGAGAAAGATTTAGAATAATAAGTCTTTAAAATATTTAAAAATGGTATTTTAGTTAGAGTTTCTAACCAAAAGAGCGACACTTGAATACAAATAATTGGGGTAATCAAAACTTTGTAATATCATGAGAATAAAGGGATTCATGATATACTATGTCAAAGTACATTATATACACCACATAAAAGTGATTTGGTGTATAACAACAAAGAAGTATCAATGGAATTTAAATTGAGATGAAATCTCTCATAAAAGCCGTATCCTTAGGTTAAGGATAAATCAACGACATAATTATGTGTGAAAAATATAAATACACTCAATATGATTGGATATTTAGTGAAAATCAATCAGATGGAATTCACACATATTCTTATAAAAACAACACCAATGAATTGGATATTTAACTCAACAAATGGAAATTGAGTTAAAATTACTCTTATCAAGTTCATACCGATCACTTGAGAATTTATCAATGGATTTATTATGTGTATCAAAAGTATATCCACAGAAAGGGGAGTGGAAAATATGACATAAGAAAATGAATAGTAATTCCACACAAAATCTCAGAGTAAAATAATCAATGAAGTTTGCGTAAAGCCGAATAATTGGAAATTGAAATTTCAAATTCCCTTATCCATTTGGTAACTTATGAAACATGCACCCATGAAATAAGGATCATACAATGATGATGTGAATACCCATAAATTAAATTATATTACACAATGAATACAATCATGGGCAGTACACATACACCACATGCAATAATTAAGTGGTGAACAATGGAATTCCCACGAAATTAAGAGTGAGATAAGACACTCCTTACCACGTTAATCAACTGAGTCGTATGGCCAAAAGTTAATAACCACCAAATGATTTACAGAATAACATGAATATAAAGAGAATCATGATAATATATATCAAATGGCAGTACACAATACACCACTTTCAATAATTTAGTGGCGAACAATGGAAATCTCACGGAATTGAATGTGAGATAAGAAAATCCCTTAATTTTTACTTTTTCCTCGGTCGATGGTAGGTTTACCTCCTGTATAATGGTGAAATAATTGTTACTGAATTATAAAAGAATAATTTACTTTAATATGATATCATATATGATCTTTTAACATTTATTTGTTAATAATATCTTAGAATTATCGTCATTTCGGGTGTTGACGGGTTCATTTTACTTTATATTATTTGTTATGTGAGCTATATTAGTTATTATTGGGATGTATATTATTCATATACAGAATGATATCAAGTCCTTAGATACTATTTTTAAATCATCAAATTATAATTATACTTGAATGAATATGATGGAGAATGAATCTCATCGCGTTCGTGGAGACGGTAGTCCGTACATACGCACGAGCGACAATATCATTCTTTTGATATTAAAATAATATATAATTGGATGTTATATCATATATACAGAATCATTATCATGTTATATTTATTATTTACATGAGTTACACATCATTATTATACCCATCCAAATAATAATATATTGAATAACAATTACACCACGACGTGGAGACGGTAAGCCGTACGTACGCACGTATGGTGATATGTTATTCAAAGGATGGATAGAATACTGAATATGGTTGTACCATATTTATAATAAAATCACAGTATATATATGATACTGGAGTTATTATTTTATAATGGTAATAACAAAGAAAGAGGAAGTGGAAGAAGAAAGGAACTTGAAAAGGGGTGGTGAAAACATTACCTCTTCTTCGGGTTCTTCCTTTTGATTTGATCAAAAGGGCTCCTTAGGTTGGCTTTCTGGTCAAACTAAGGCCTATAGGTTTTAGTGAGGGAATTTTAGATAGTATTTGGGCAGGGGTTGGCCGAACCAAAGGGCTATGAAGGTGTGAAGAAATGAGAAGGAGGAGTGCCCTTTTATAAGAGGGGTGAGGGGCACCTTTGGAAAAGCTATAAATATTAATTTATAATAAATTCATATTCGGTTTATAATGGCTCCAAAGTTTATTATTTAAATTTTAAGGTGGGTATGGGTCGAAAACAACTTAACCAATAGAATTTAGACAGGTTTGGGTTATTATATTAACCTTATCTTTAAGTATTAACTCTTAGTTAATTAGTTTCACTTTTACAATGTCTCTTTGTATTTTTATATTATATGGTTAATAAACATACTATATACATCCAAGAGACCCCCCAAGTGGTCCATTAATGATTAACCTATCATGATATAAGTTTCTTGGCCGAACCTTATATTTTTAGAAATTTAATATCAATTAATAATATAATATTTGTTTTAAGAACACTTTTATGTCAATTTTGACACTATTCAATAGTTGATTTTTGTGAAACTCATAACAGATTGATTACTTCGAAAAAAGTCAATTAAAGCAATCCTAATATATCATATTATCCTATAAAATTATTTTAATTCATTAAAAGTTTCATATTATATTTATTTGGGTATTTATAATATCAATTATTTTAATTTGTCACTATTAACGTAATTAATCCATCATCATTGTGTCATAAATAACTTAAAATATTTAATGTATAAAAATTATAAATAAACTATAATTATGTAGGAAATCTTTTTATATTTCTAATGAATATTTATAATCTAAAATCCAACATATATAACCCTATGTAACAATTGTTGTTTTAAAATATATATGCTTGTGTCATTTTTGTATTTATTTTAACTTAATTAAAATAAAGTGTCATTATCACTTACAAGTGGATCCTTGGGGTCCCAAAATCGACCCAAATATTCCCATAGTCGACCATGTATCAACCCATAGGATTAAGACACGTTTTAGGGTAATTTAGTATTATTATAATATTATTTTTTAACCCTTGTTTACCATATTTACCCTTTAACCATGGTAAATAAAATATTTACCGAAGTAATTATCCAAAATGTTTAAAAATAAAAGTTACCTATTTACACAATTTGAACATCCTGATTCCAAATATGGAATCCATTTTTCCAAATTCAAAACACAGAAGTGGCAGAAATTAATTTAAAATTAATTCCCGTTGTTAAAACAAAAAGTGTGTTTTTTAGAGATAATAACTATCAAAAGATTGTCACTTGTTTATGTCTGGTTTAAATGTGAAATTATGTTCAATGACCCACATTGTATTAAATGGTAAAAATATATTCTAAATATACTTTAAAACCACTAAAATTCATAATTTATCACTATTAATTATTTTGATTATAAAAGTTGTTTTTAATTAAAATTTAGTAATTTTCACTATTCATCAAAATATGAAAGTTATCCGAAAAGTACCAAAATTTCACCCTAGGCTAATTTCGATATTACGAATCCAAAAATGAAGTCCATTTTGAGAGATAGAATTTATAAAATTTTAAAAAGTAGGTATTACTATTCATAACGGCTAGTTTGATTGGTTATGGTGTGTTAAAATCTCGAAGTCGCGTACAATGCACACCATTGCATTATTCGAAAGGAAACATACCGTGGAAGCTTGGGGTGTTACATATTTTATTTGTAATTTTTAGAAATTAAATAATTTAATTTATTTATGACACAAAAATGATGCAGTAATTATCTTATTAATGAAATATTGACATAATTGATGTTATAAATTCCCAAATAAATGTAATTTGAGAGTTTTTATGAATTCCTATAATTTTCTAGGTTAATATGACATGTTATTATTGATTTAGTTAACTTTTTTCGAATTAATCATTCTGTTATGATTTTCAAAAAAATCAATTACTAAATAGTGTCAAAATTGACATAAAATAGTTTTTAAAACAAATATTATATTATTAATTGTTATTTTATTCCTAAAAATTTATGTTTTGGCCAAATGACTTAGATAAGGTCATATATATTAATAATAAACAACTTGGAGTTCGTTTGTCTTGTTATAGTATGTTTATTAACATTATAGTGAAAGAACACAAAAAGACACGGTAAAAGTAACATTATCTAACTTAAAGTTAAATATAAATGATAAGGTTAAAATAGGAACCTAAACTTGTCTAAATTCGATTGGATGAGATAATTTCGACCCATACCCACCTTATCTTTGAAATAAATCAATTTGGAGCTATTTAAAACCGAATTTGGCTTTATAATAAAATAATATTTTTAGTTATTCCGAAGGTTCCCCTCTCCTCCCTTATAAAAGGGAAACTCCTCCCTCTATTCCTCACACCACTTTGAGCCTTAAAGGTTGGACAAACCCTACCAGTATCTTCTCTCCACTTCCCTAGAGACATCCTAGAGGTCCTGGTCTTCTTCAAAGACCAATTTTAGTTCCCTAAGAGGAGGTCTCAAAGAGGTTCTTCAAAGAAAAGGTAATGTCCGTTACCGATTCTTTCAACCTTATTTCTTCTTCCACTTCTTCTTCTTTAGTTGTTTCATTATGAAGTAATAACATTGGTATCACTCATATACTGATATGTTGTTATAAGTATGAAACAACCCTATTTCACCATCTATCCATCCTACGGAAAATGAAATCACCGTGCGTGTGTACGTACGGAATACCATCTCCACGCCATGGTGTAATCTATTTTCCACCACAACCTTATTTGGATAGGTATAATGGTGCAAATAAATAACTATATATGATTATTGTAAATTGGTATTGATTCTGAAATAGTATACATACACTCCAATACAATTCCACGATCATGGGAATGATATCTTCGCTCGTGCGTACGTACGGAATACCGTCTCCATGATGTGATGTGACTCGTTATACATGATCTTCATTGCATAATGATTATATAAATGAATTGAGTGAATGAATATGATATATATTACACTAATAAAAATCTGGAAATGAGGTATCTATAACCTAAAAAGAATAATAAGAATTTATTCGACAAAACACGCATAAGAACAAAAAGTAATAAACACCCAAATAACAAGTGGTAATATTACTAATAAGAAGCTAATAATATGACCATATATGATATCATAAAAATAATTATGAATCTGGAATAAGTCAACAACATTATTTAAATCATTATACAGGAGGTTCGGACACATACGAAGAAAATTGGACCTAAGGTAAGGGAAATATCACAATCTCATTTTTATCTGAGATTGTTTATACTTTGGTATTTACTGGGGTGTATTTTGTCATCAACATCCATGTTTCATGAATATGTAATATTATTTCCATCCACCTACAATTTTTTTAAATCCATTTTTATCCTTTGGTGAGTTTATAGTAAAAGATATGAAAAGAATATTTTGTCATTTTTCGTACGAGGTACTTTTTGACCTTTTCGACAAAAGTACGAGAAGAATGTTTTTTTATCTTATACGGCATGAATGGATTTTTAAAACATTATTTCCAAGAATCTTCCTTTAAAAGTTTTCATGTTTATTTTTAATCAACTACTTTTAGTTTAAAATTGTATGACATGTTAAGAAAGGAAAATGTTTTTGAAGTAGAAAGGATATTTTCCTCAAGAATGGAGTTCAAGTGTTTTATCAAAATTATTTTCCATATAAGATAATAAAGGGTTCTGTTTCTATCCCTATTATTACATTGATTTGATTATATTTTGATGGAATTATTTTTATTAATTCCTTTATCTTATATGAATTGTTTTATGATTTCATGATGTTTAAGAATCCCATTTTTATTACATGGGTTATGCTATGATGTATGGTTTATGATTTTGTGGCACACATAAGAATGGTATCATTATGAGATGGATGGGACCTATATCTCCCTCCAATGTATTGGGTAAAGATTTTATATCTCATGAGATAGACATGGCTGGAACGGCAGGTTAAACCGGTTCAGTGAAACAGGACTGAAACGAGGAGTGAACTCGGTTCAGAAATGGTCTTTGTCCACTAAGATAGTCTTGGCCATGAGTCTTGACTAATAAGAAATTATTCTCTATGATTATATGTGTATGCCACAAAGTTTCATGTTTTAAGTTATGATTATTGGGATTTCATTTCAATACTATGATTTATCCCATATGCTCTCTTTTGCAGGATAAGATTTCCAAAATGTTATGTTCTTATGAATATGATGTGATTGATATTTATTTTGTTTACCCTTACTGAGCATTTGAGATCACCCTTTTGTATGTTTTCATTCCCCAGGTCAGGAAGAAGGTTATTAAGTAAGATATGCCAAAAGGGACTATAGATATGATGAAAAAAATGGGAGACAGTGTAGATGATTTATGAACCAGTTGTTTATGTTTCCCAGTTTCTAAAGACACTATACCTATATAGTCCTTTCATGGTTTTGTTATATGTTGTAATAAGTGTGCTTCAATTTTGAAGTAATAACAATGTATGTAAAGTATGGGTTGTTATAACAAGGTAAATCTTTTTCCATCACTACTGACAAAGTGAACCCCCAAAAAAGTGGTGATAGGTACACTAGTTATTCATTCAAGAGTAGAAAATGTACTTCTTGATTCATGTTCTACACATTATTTTATATCTCTAGTGTTTAGTAGAACAGTCCCAGCACCACCAAAAATCATGGATGTGAAGATGTCGATAAGGACGGAAAATGTGGAAATCTTTGCATCCCATGAAAATAACTCATCCCCCATCATAATCTGTGGATTAAAATTCCTGGAGTACCTCTCCATACTCCCTATGGTGGAATTTGAAGCAATTATTGGCATGGATTGGCTTTGGTTATATAGAGCCAACATAAATTTCCATGAGAGGGAAATCACTCTTTATGTGGAGTATCGACCCCCAATTCATTACAAGTGCAAGGAAGAAGATGAATCTTCTTTAGCTTCATCATCTTAAGCATGGATATTACTGCCCTATGAGCACGCATATCTAGCTCAAATGATTGTGTCCAAGGAAGCAACCATTCTTGAAGACATGCCTATTGTGAGGGAATTCGCTGAAGTGTTTCCTGAGGAATTTCCTGGTTTTCCTCCTAGAAAAGATGTTGAATTTTTCAATTGATCTTATACATGGGGAATTGCCAATATCCAAGACTCTTTATAGAACAGTTGTTGTGGATCTTGAGGATCTGAATAGAAGACTACATGAGAATCTGGATAAAGGGTTTATATGCCCAAGTAATTCACCATGGGGGAACCAGTTCTCTTCATCAGAAAGAAGGATGGGTCAATGTGCCATTGCATCAATTATCGTGAGCTTAACAAAATCACGATAATGAACAAGTATCCTCTCCCATGAATTTATGACTTGTTCGTTCAGCAGCGTGGACCACAATACTTCTCCCAAGTGGACTTGCGGTCAGAATATTATCAAGTAAGGGTGAAGAAGGAAGATATCCCCAAGACATATTTTCTTACAAGATACAGACACTATGAATTAATAGTAATGCCTTTCGGACTCACTAATTTTCTAGAAATCTTCATGGAATTGATGAATATAGACTTTAGATATTTCTTTGAAAAATATGTGGTAGTATTTGTAGATGATATTATGATATACTCCAAAACTAAGGAGGACAATGAGGAGAATCTAAGAACTATACTAGAGACCTTGCAGACAGAGAAGCTCTATGCAAAGTACAATAAGTGTGAGTTCTGGTTGAAGGAGATCTCATTCTTGGGCCATATCATCACAATTAATGGGATTTCTTTGGATCCCTCTAAAACAAATGAAATTGAGGGATGACCGAGGCCAACATCGGTAATGGATATTCATAGCCTCTTGGGGAAGGCTGGATATTATCGACGATTTGTGAGAAATTTGTCACGATTTTCCAACCCTCTTACCAAGTTATCTCGGAAGAGAGTAATTTTTTCTTGAAGTGATGAATGCGGAGAAATATTCAGGGAGATGAAAAGGAGGCTTATCACTACTCCCATGCTCACATTAACCACAAGTGGAGAACTTTTTGTGTTATTCGATGATGCTTCGAAGAAGGTCTTGGGATGTGTGTTGATGAAAAATGACAAAGTCATTGCACATGCTTCAAGGAAATTGAACGTTCATGAACAGAACTATCCAACACATGACCTTGAGTTGGCTTTAGTGATATTCATTTTGAAAATTTGGCAGCATCATCTCTTTGGGGAGAAGTGTGAAATATATACAGACCAAAATAGTCTCAAGTATATATTCAAATAGAAAGATTTGAACATGCACCAATAAAGATGGTTAGAGATGATCAAAGACTATGACTTCTCAATACATTACCACCCTGGGAAAGCGAACAAGGTGGTATATTCTCTAAGTAGAAAGGACGCAGTAATTCTACCAATGATGAGAATTGAGAAGGATCCAATCTTCTTAGTCTTGATAAAGATGGACATGGGAATGATGAGGAAGGGAACATCATCAATCCTTTCAAAAATTATTGCTTATTCATCTCTTTTGGGAAGGTTAAAGGATTCTCAGAAGGATGATGTGAGAATTCAATAAATAGTAGAAGCTATCGAAAAAGGGAAATCCTCGGAGTTTAATGGTAATGAAGAATGAATTGTGAGATTTGGGAAAAGACTATGTGTTCTATCAAGTCTGGAGCTGAAGAAGGAAATTTTGGATGATGCATGTAGTTTAAATTTCCCTATTCACCTAGGAAACATAAAGATGTATCAAGATCTCCAAGAGCATTATTGGTGGGATAATATGAAGAAGGTAATCACTGAATACACATCAAAGTGCCTCGTGTGTCAGCAAGTGAAGGAAGAGAGGTAGAAGTCTAAGGGGATGATGCAACCATTTCCCATACTAGAATGGAAATGAGAGAACATCACCATGGACCTTGTCACTGGAATTCCAAATACATCCAAAGGAAATAATGCAATCTGGGTTGTTCTGGATCGTCTTACAAAGGCTGCACACTTCATTTCTATTTGGGAGGATTTCTCATTGGATCTACTACCATGGATACATATTAGGGAAGTGACAAGTCTTCATGGTTTACCAATATCAATTGTCTCTAATCGAGATCCAATATTCACCTCTACATTTTAGAAGAGTCTTCAACATGCTCTGAATACTGAATGGAACTTCAGTATGACCTATCATCCTCAAACTGTTGGCCAATACGAGCGTTCTATCCAAATACTTGAGGACACGTCGAAAGAGTTCTCAATGAACTTTAAAGGAGGATGGGATCATTATCTTAATCGGGTTTAGTTCTCTTATAATAAAATTTTCCACTCGAGCATCCAAATGGAACCATATGAAGCCCTTTATGGGAAAAGGTGTGGAACAGTGGCATGTTGGGATGAGGTTGGTGAGCATAAGCTTCTTGGATTAAAAATGGTCAAAGAAATGGTGGAGAAGGTAAAAACCATTCAGCAGCATATCAAGGCATCTCAAAGTCGACATAAGAGTTATGCAGATAACTGTCGATGAGACCTTGAGTTTAAATTTGGAGACAAGATATTTCTATGCATATCTCCATGGAAGAAGGTCATGGGGTTCAGAAAGAATGGGAAGTTAAGTCCAGGGCACATCGACCCATTCTAGATTCTTGATCATGTCGGGGTTGTGGCCTATCGACTATCACTTCCACCTACCATGGCCAAAGTACATGATGTCTTTCACGTATCTCTCTTAAGGAAGTACATATGGGACCCCTAACATGCACTCTCTTCAGAGGTGGTAGAGTTTGGGGATGATCTTTCTTATGAGGAGAAACCAGTGAAGTTCTTAGATCATAGTGAAAATGTTCTATGAAATAAGACAATAACCCTTGTCAAGGTGTTGTGGAGAAACCACAAGATTGAAGAGTAAATGTGATAATTAGAGGAAATGATGAAGCAGAGTTACCCACATCTGTTTTAGTGTGGAAAAAGGAAATTTCGAGGGTGAAATTTCTTAAGGGGGGAAGATTGAAACGACCCCAACTTTCATTAATGGAAATCTATCTTGATCTAATTAAATGTATCTTTATGTAAAATGTTTATATAAAATATAAACTTATTTGTTTTTATGTTAATAATTGTGACCGTCTCTAATATAGATATTGAACAGTGATAACTTGATTAGTATAAATATACGGCTTTAACAAATCCAATTTACATTGACAAAGGAAGTGATGGACTCATCCAGTAGACGTGCAGCATAAAAGCCCATTTGTCAGAGCTTAGAAAGGAGGTTGTGTCTTTGGGATTCGATCTTGACCAAACCCAAGCCGATCTTGAATATGTAAATCTTGATCAAGACCTCCTACGATAGAAGTGGATGTTGATAGAGATTACCAACCGAGGAATGTTATCTGAACCACCCCAAGAGTATGTCACCATCGCACACCTTACTCTTAAGTCATATGCGAGTGTTATAAGGGGTTATCAAGAAAGTCCATAGCACTATGTTTATGTCCATTTTTTGTATATAATAATGAATATACTTTCGTTTTATTATTGTTGCCTTGTAAATAGTTTTTAAAGCTCAAATAGTATTTTTAGTTAAAGTTCAACTAATAAATATATTTTAATAAATTAATGGATTTTTAAATTAAATAATATTTTATTAAAATATTAATATTATTATTAAATTAATTTTTATTAAATATAAATGATTGTATAATTTATGAATGCAATTGTAATTTTTATTATGGTTTGAAATCCATTTTTGTCAAAACCCATGAATTTTTGATAAATATTGATTTTTATTTTAAAAGTGAAAATTGAAATATTTATAAAATTATTTTGATAAAATGAATTTTATTTATTGAATGAGGACGTCAAAATGATCTAATGATCAATTTTTCATAATTTTATGAGACAGTCAAATTTTTGGGTAAAAATTAAATACCGTATTAAATATATAATGTGTTTTATGACATCATAATGACCCAATAGTGATGTAATAAAATACTGTAAACATTATTCTCAGACAATATATGTTTTTCCATTAAAATAATGTAATTTTGGATTTGTTTGATTTATTTTACAAAGATTTAGTGGACCATTTAAGACTTATTAAACATTTTGTCTTCTTAAATTATTTCCTTGGGAGTGTGACTCACCTCCACAAAAGTGACAAATTATTTTAAGAAGTTAGTAATTTGGACTTATAAAATATTTTTTCCACTTCCCTTTTCCAAAAACCATGGTAAAAAACTATGGGATGGTTTGTTGTTTGTATTAGTTTAATGTGAGGTGTCCCAAACCTAAATAATAAAGAATTGCCACACCTTTCCAATATAAACCCAAACAAGCTACCACTTCCTCCTCTTTAAAAGACTTTGGAGTTCGTCCAACCTCTACCCTCCTCTCTCTAGAATCCTCCCAAGCTTCCCCAATCTCCCAAGAAGCCTCTCTCATGCATCTATCATGCCTTTGGAAGCACAATTCCAAGTAAAGATTTTTTATTCCTTTCTCATTTTATCTAATATTATTCAAGTTGTTATGCCATTTTAATTTAAATTATGAATATTGGGGTATGGTTCTTAATATCTCCCATACTTCCCTATTTATTTTTTAATGATGGGAGACGACTTTCTATCTCATTAAATGCCTCCCATGTACACCCGTTACTATGCTGAAATTCCGAAAGGAATTTCTCTATCCTCATTTATATTCAAGAAATTATTTTGTATCATGAATCTAAATTCCATTTCATTTGTTGGGACATGTATCTTTATGACCCCCTACTTTCCATGTCATTTAAATACGAAGATACAACCCTTTCTCTATCATCAACCATTTTTATGAGTTCTTATGTCATGTCGTTATACTGCTGAAATTTCACCACATTTTTCCAAGCCATAGTCATTGTGCAGTGAATAACATGCCCATTTTTCTATCAAGGGTATTAACCTTTATGCACATTTACTTATTGTTTAAAGAGTTTGAAATATGTATTCCACATTAATTTATCGTGGAATAATTGATTATGTAGAATGATTTAATGTTTTATGATCCATGTGGCACACTTATGCATGAAATGAAATGTTTAAGAAGTGTGCGCCCTTATATAGATCCAATGCATTGGGTAAATTATAGTATCATGACACATCATGTGAAATGGGTGTTTACTCATGTTAATTAAAGTACAACAAGGGTTTACTGGTGCTTCATGTGCAATGAGTATTTACTCATGCTCCATGTGCAATGAGCCTTGACTCATGCTAATTCCATGTTAAGTGTTGTTGCGACATTTCCATGTTTTTATTATCATGCTATATCGTGCCTTTATGTTTATGCTTCTATTGTAATCTATTGATATGCCTATTGTTTGACATGTATTATATTCCTCATGTTATTCCATGATTATTCCCTTACATAGCTTTATAGATCACCCTTTTCTTATGCATGTCCTTAGGTTATCCCATGTAATGCTTAGTATGAGAGAATATAGTGGTCATGTAAAGGAAGTTTTCAATAAAGATGTCGATTTTCATGTTTTATGTTGTTATGTAATGATCCTAAGCCCCAAAGACACTAGAACTCTTTATATTATATTTTTTATCAAGTGAATTTTATGTAAGAAATTATGTTTAGTTGTGTAATAAAAGTAGGGTTTTCATAAATATGATTGTATAATAAATTAATATTTTATGCTTTTCCTAAAGTGACCTCAACTCTCTTATAAAATGGTACTTAACATTCTATCAAAATAGGACCTTTAAATCCATTTTTATCAGCTAAACCCTGCTCAAATATCCTCAAAAATATAGTCACTTAAACCTAG
This sequence comes from Viscum album, assembly GCA_963277665.1. NCBI lineage: Eukaryota > Viridiplantae > Streptophyta > Magnoliopsida > Santalales > Viscaceae > Viscum > Viscum album. Next base: position 1,595,370,266 of record OY728130.1, on the reverse strand, counting down.
AGGCCTTTCTTTGAACAGAAATCCAACCTAAGGAGCCATTTTGATCAAAGAAAAAGAAATCACCCAAAGAAGAGGTAATAATTTCATCAACTCTTTCAACGTTATATTCTTCTTCCACTTCCTATTTCTATGTTGTTTCCATACCAAAATAATAAATCCCATACCTTTTACATACTGTGATGTTTTTATAAATATGGTTCAACCATATTCATTATCTTATCCATCATACGAATGACAAAGTCACCATACGTGCGTACGTACGACTTACTATCTCCACGTCGTGGTGTAGTTTGTAATTCAACACTTTATTATTTTTATGGGTATAATAATGATTATAATTAATGAAAATAATAAATACAACATTTTAATTATTATTTATATATGATATACCATCCAATAAAAACGATTTAACCATCAATAGAATGGTATTGTTCGTCATGCATATGTACGGATTACCGTCTCAACGAATGCGATGAGATTAATTCCCCATCGTAACCATTCTAGAATAATTTTCATTTTATGATTAGAAATAATGTTTAAGAACTTAATATGATTCTGGATATGAATAAAAAAAATCCTATCAATAACAAACAGGACTTGCGTAACAAAATATATAAAGCCAAACGAATCAGTTAACACCCGAAACAATGATACTACTGAAATATTATTAAAACTAATAATATAATATCATATATAAAATAAAATTTAGGTATATAGTTCTTTTATAATTTAATAAAAATGATTTCACTATTATACAGGAGGTTAACATACCCTCGACAGAGGAAAAGTACATGGTAAGGGTTAATTTTATAGTCTCTTTACTATCTGAGGTTGTTTATACGTGAGTATATACTGGGACCTCTTTATCTTCCACATCCCTATTTCTTAAAATTTATTTCAATCCCTTTTTACTATTACTTAGAAAATGGATTAAATTAATTTATGCCCTTCTTTTACTTTTTATAAAATGGTTTAAAAGGATTATTTCTGTCGTTTTCCAAACAAGGTAATTTATGACCTTTTCAACAAATTAAGGTAAGAATATTTTTTAACATATATGGCGGTTGTGGTTATTTTCCATGGTTATAACACCTTCAAATATTCCCTTACATGATTATAAGAATATTTTCAAAATAAATGTTTTCTTTTATAATTATGTGACTTTTAAATGACTTCAAAATAGAAAGAGACATTTCTCTCAAATTATTTTGATTTCATATATGTCAACATTATTTGATGGATTTTAAACTTGTTTGATGTTGATTTATTATGATATAATATTCCATGTTGTATTGAAGGTTTTGTGATATGATTGACCATGGATGTCTTATTTTTACACCATTCATATTTTATGGTTAAAGTATTAACATTTCGTATGTTAGTTTTAATTCAAATATTTATGTTATGTTTCAACATTCTCAAATGAGGAATGCATTGGACTTAGTAAGTGACAGGGGGAGCCTGCTATATCTCCTCGATGCATCAGTAGGTCTCAAGAGACAAACTAGTGTCTTGGAACAAGCCCTTGAAAAAATCTTATATGTAGTCTTGGCATGAGGCCTTGAATATATGGTTATGATGTCCGACATTATGCATTCCATAATTATGAAATTAGCTATTTATGTTACAAGTGATTATTAGACTAGTAGAATATCCATTTGAATAATAAAATGGCATTGTTTGATTTATCTTTTCCATATTATGCTGATGTTTAAGTTTAAAAGGATTGTGGTTTTGTTTTATACATTGCCATAAATGTTTATTCTTATTTATGATAGTTTCTTCTATATTGTTATTCTTACTAGGAAAATGAGATCACCCCTTTCTTATGTTTTATTTTTCCTTGGATGAAAATAATTATATTACGATTAACATGAAGGAATAGGATAAGGGATATAAGAGTGTTCAAAGGGAACACAATGTTGTTTTTTTAATTTCATGATGAAATGTAAAACTTATGTATGTATCTTGTACTTTCAAGGATATAAAACTAATCAGTTTTTTGGGAAATTATTCCTTGTATCAAGCCAATGTTATGTAATAATTCATTGAATTATGTTAACTGGGGTCAAGGCATTACAGTTGGTATTAGAGGAATTTTAGTACAATCATTGGAAGCTAGATTTTGAAAAACTCAGATTATAGAACATTAACCTAAGATAGAATTTAAGGATTAGTATAAAAAAACTTGCTAAAATTTTGGTAATGTAGAGATTTTGTATATATCCCAAAAAATACATCCATTTTTGGATACGACCAGGTAGAGGTGGCTCTAGCACATATATAATTAGGAATGAAAACTCTGACAAGGAGTTTTGGGCTTGACCTGGGTTGTCCTAGAACACGAGAATGAGCCTTACTACACTCTTGGTTATGACACTCCCCGGAGATATGCTTTGGATAATTAACATTTTATTTACAAACCATTATGATGGCTTTTATGAGTAAATACTTCTCAAAGAAAACAATTTTTTTGTGATTATAGATTATATGCATAAACTATTCCATTTATGTTAAGTATTTTACTAGTTTGAAATTATGTATTGTAATTCATAAACTAATCTAGTATATGCCAATGTTTAGAAATGGTGCCTAGTGGAAGGAATTTAAACCGTATAAACACACACAATCCATGTAGGGATTTCTCTCCTACTCAAGATAATTATAGTTGAGCTGGTGATGGAACCAGTGCTGAACAACTTATAACCATACTAGGACAACTCACTCAGGTTATGAATAATAACCTTACACATTTGGAGAACCCTAATCCAAAACACGGAGGATCAGTGTTGGAATGATTTATGAAGAAAAAAACACCAACATTCAATGGGACTACAAATCCATTTGCAGTAGAGAAATGGATAAGTTTCTTAGAGAAACTATTTCATGCTTTGGAGAGTTGTGAAAGAGAAAATGTTTTCATGGAAGTTTATCGCCCCATGGGAGATGCAGATCAATGGTGGTCATTAATTCCAAACACATAATAAGATGAAGAAGATTCATATATAGAACGGATGGAGTTTAAAGATATTTTCTTAGAAAAATACTTTCCTTGTGACCGTCGAGCGGATATGGAAAGATAATTTCTATGTCTGAGGAAAAAGGAGGATGATAATGTCACAAAGTATGAGGATAACTTTACAAGTTTGCATGGTATGCAATAGATTATATACGTAACCCAAGGAGTAAGATTGATCGATTCTTTGATGGGGTTTTTATTTACAGTGATGCCTAAAAAAATTAGTTGGTTATGTCCTTATGCAGAATGATGGAGTTATTGCCTATGCATCACTACAGCTAAAAATTCATGAACAAAACTATCCCACTGTTGATATTGAGTTAGTAGCCGTAATATTTACTTTGAAGATATAGAGACACCATATTTATGGTAAAAATGTGAGACTTATACTTATCACAAGAGTTTGAAGTATATTTTCTCATAGAAATAACTCAACATGAGGCAAAGATGATGGATTTAATTACTCAAGGATTATGATTTCACTTTACACTACCTCCTGGGGAAGAAAAATAAGTTAGCAGATTCTTTGAGCAGAAAAGATCATGTATTTTGTTACAAGATGAGAGTTTAAAGGGATCATATGTTCATGGATATAGTAAATATGGATATGGGAATAATCATGGAAGGTGAAACATCAATACTTTTTTGAATGGTTGCCAATCCATCTTTACTATAAAGGATAAAAAGTTCTCAAACTAATGATGAGGAGTTTGAAAAGAAAATTAAATTTGTGATTGATTGTAGATTGATTGACTTCATATATGAAGATGGAATTTTGAAATTTGGTAAGATACTTTGTGTTCCGGACATACCTGATCTAAAAAGGTAATTTTTGGATGATGCTAACAGCTCCAATTTCTCTATACACCCTGGTAGCACTAAGATGTATAGATAGTTGAAGGAAATTTTTTAGTGGGACAACATGAAGAGGGATATTGGTGATTATGTGTCAAGATGTATGGTTTTTAAACTTGTGAATGCTGGAAGACAACATCCTAGTGGACTCATGCAACCTATTATCCTACTAGAGTTGTAATGGGATGATATTATAATGGAGTTTTTCATGGGACTACTAGAGACTCCTATATGGAATGATGCAATATGGGTCATTGTTTATCATCTTACCAAGTCATCACATTTTCTTGCTATAAGAGAAGATTTACCACTGGAATGTTTAGCAAGACTATATATTAATTACTTTTTAAGACTCTATGAAGTACCCATATCGATTGTTTATAATTTTGATCCTAGTTTTACACCAAGATTCTAGAAATGTATTTAGAAGGGATTGGATACGGAACATTGTTTGAGCATTACCTACCACCATAAAAATAATGTACAATCAGAACAGACTATTAAACCCTTAGAAGACACATGGAGATCTTTCTCACTTGACTTTCAAGGTATGTGGGATCAGTATTTACCATTGGTAAAATTTCACTATAATAACAGCTTCCATTAAAGTATTCATATGGAAACATATGAAGCATTATATAGAAAGAGATGTCACACTCCAACTTGTTAGGATGATGTTGGTGAAAGAAAACTCACAGGCCCAGAACATGTAGAGGAATCAATAGAAATAGTGAAGGTCATCCAAACCCACATCAAAGCATCTCAAAGTAGGAAAAAGATCTATGTCGATATAAAAAGGAAAGATTTGGAATTTCAATTAGGAGATCATTATTCTTGAAAGTATCTCCAGGGATGGATGTTGTACGATTCGGTAAGAAGGGTAAATTAATACCCAGGTACATTGGACCTTTTGAAATTTAAAACGAATTGGTGTTGTAGCTTATTGTTGGGCAATGCCGCCAAGTCTCTCCAAAGTTCATGGTGTGCTACACATGTCACTGTTGAGAAAATACATGCCTGACCCAATGCATGTACTCACCTATTTAGAAATAAAATGAGAACTCAACCTTTCTTATTTTGAAGATCCTATCATTATTCTTGATACCAGAGAACAAGTGTTGAGAAACTAGACGACTCGTCTGGTGAAAGTTCTATGGAGAAACGATAAGATGGAAGAGGAAACATGGGAACCCAAGGAACATATGATGAATAACCACCCAAATCTTTTATTTACTAGGATTCTATAAATTTCAAGGATGAAATTATTTGAATGGGGAATAATGTAAAACCCCAAGCTTCCATGGTATGCTTCTATTTGAATAATAAAATTGCCTGTGCTGTATGAAACTTCGAGTTCTAACACACCACAACCAATAAAACTATCCATTATGAATAGTAATACCCACTTTTTGAAATTTTAGAAATTTTATTTTTCAAAATGGAATTAATTTTTGGATTCATAATATCAAAATTAGCTTAGAGTGAATTTTTGGTATTTTTCTGAAAATATTCAATTTTTGATGAATAGTGAAACACACTGCGTTATTGTCTTAAACAGACTTTTTATTTAAATATTTAGTTTTTTTATTTAATTATATTTTAGGTAAAAATATAAACATAATACCTATATATATTCAATTTAATTCATTGGCACCATTTTATAATAATATGAGATATATAAAATTTTATTGAACTTTTTACCGTCTTTTACCCACTATCTAGGGGCATTTGCAAATTTTCATAAAACATAATTTTACCACTTTTGTGAATTGAATTTCAAAAATAAGAGATACATGGTTTTCATCGGTAAGTAAAATTTGGTTCAATAAGATGAAAATAATTTCTTATGAACATTAACTTTTGACTTTTATTTATAATGGTTAAAAGTAAATAGGGTAATTAAAGGTAAAGAATGATATTATAATTACCCTAATTAATGTCCTAATTCTATTGGATAAGTGTATTTTGACAAAAATCTACCTTATGAATAAAATATGATCCTTTCGGTACACTTGTATTAGAATATTAAATTTATTATTATTTTATTTAAAGAAGAGTTAATAGTGTTAAATTCAAATTTTAATAACTAATACATTTTTAATATAGGGTTATACATAAGATAAATTCGACTTTATTTGTTCATTAAAAAGATAAAAATATATCCAAAATAATGGTGTTTAATTTATAATTTCTAGTCATTAAATAATGAAATTTATTTATGTACAATGATGATGCAGTAATTACCTTATTAATGAAAGATTAAAATAATTAATATCATATATATCCAAATAAATGTAAATTGATACTTTTGATGAATTAAAATAATTTTATTGGTTAATATGACATGTTAATATTGATTAAATTTATTTTTTCGAAGTAATCATGTTTTGTTTAATTTCACAAAAACAAAATACAAAATAGTGTCAAAATTGATATAAATGAGTTTTTAAAAGGAATACTATATTATTAAATGATATAATATCCCTAAAAATCTAAGGATTTTCCAAATGACTCAAATAAAGTTATATGTGTTAATAATGAACCACTTGGGGTTCTGTTGGATTTTTATAGTATGTTTATTATGCATTTATTATACTAATACAGGAATACATGGTAAAAGTTAAACAATTTAACTAAGAGTTAAATCTAAACAATAAAGTTAATATGGTGACCTAAACCTATATAAAACCTATTGGTTGAGAGGTTCTCGACCCATAACCACCATTTCGTTGAAATAAATTCTTTTAGAGTCATTATAAACCAAATATGATTGTATAATAAATTAATATTTTAAGCCTCTCCTAATGTGACCCACTCCTCTCTTATAAAAGGGTACTTACCCTTCTCTCAAAATTACACCTTCCATACCCTTTGGTCCAGCCAACCACTACTCAAATATCCCCCTAACTACCATAAATTCAACCAATATGCCTTACTATGATCGGAAATCCCAACTAAGGTTCCATTTTGATCAAATCAAAAGGAAGCACCCAAAGAAGAGGTAAAACTTTCATCACCTCTTTCAAAGTTCTTTTCATCTTCCACTTCCTCTTTATTTGTTGTTTCCATTCGAAAAAAATTTCTCCTATACCTTATACATAATGTGATGTTATTATAAATATTTTAAAACCATATTCGTTATATTATCCATCCTATGAATGAAAAAGTCACCATAAGGGCGTACGTATGGGTTACCGTCTCCACATCGTGGTGTCGTTTGTCATTCAACACTTCATTATTTGGATGTGTATAATAATGATTATAATTTTTGTAAATAATAAAAATAACAAGTTAATTATTCTCTATATATTATATACCATCCTATTACAAACTATTTCACCATCAATAGAATGGTATTGTCCCTCGTGCGAACGTATAGATTACCGTCTCCATGAATGCGATGAGATTAATTCCTAATCGTAACCATTGAAGAATAATTTTCAATTAATGATTAAAAATATTTTTTAAGAACATAATATCATTCTGGATGTGAATCAAATACATCTTATCCATAACAAACATGACTTGTGTAACAATACATATAAAGGAAAATGAATCAGTTAATACCCGAAATAATGAAACCACTGAAATATTACTAACAAAACAATAATAGAAGAACATATATAATATCATATTTATATTTACGGTTCCTGTAAAATATAATAAAAATTATTTCACTATTATAAAGGTGGTTAACCTACCAACGACTAAGCAAAAGTACAAGGTAAGGGTTAATTTTACATTCACATTATTATCCAAGGTTGTTTATACATGAGTACCTACTGGGACCTCTTTATCATCCATATCTGTGTTTCTTAAAAATTTATTTCAACCCATTTTTACTATTTTCAAGAATATGGGTTAAATTAATTTATACTATTATTTTGACTTTTTATAAAATGTTTTGAAAGGAATCTTTCTTTCATTTTACAAACAAGTCACTTTTTGACATTTTTGACAAATTAAGGTAAGAATGTTTTTTAACATATATGGTGGGTGCAGATATTTTCCACCAATATAATGCCTTTGAAGATTACCTTACAAGATTATAAAAAATTTTCAAAACAAATTTTTTATATATAATTACATGACGTTTAAATGAATTTAAAATAGAGAGAGATATTTCTCTCAAATTGTTTGGATTTTATTATGTCAACATCCTTTGATGAATTTTACACTTGTTTGAAGTTGATTTATTATGATACAATCATCCAAATTTTATTGAAGGTTTTGTGATATGTTTGACTATGGATGTGTTAATTTTATGCCATTCATGGTTTATGGATAAAGTATTAACATTTTGTATGGTATTTTTAATACGAATGTTTATGTTATGTTTCATCCCTTTCATATAAGGAATGCATTGGACTTAGTAAGTGACAGGAGGAGCTCGCTATATCTCCTCGATGAATCGGTAGGTATCATGATAAAAACTAGTGTCTTGGAACAAGTCCTTGATAAAATCTAATTTGTAGTCTTGGCACGAGTCCTTGACCATATGGTTATGATGTCCGACATTATAAATTCTATCATTATGAAATTGGATATTGATATTACATGTGATTGTTCAACTAGTAGAATATACTTGTGTATAATTAAATAGAATTATTTGATTTATATTTTCCATATAATGCCGAATTTTATGTTTAAAAGGCTTTTGATTTAGTCTTATACATTGCCTTAAATGTTTATGCTTATCTATGATTGTTTTTTCTATATTGTTATCCTTATTGAGAATCCGAGCCCACCATTTTCTTGTGTTTTATTTTTCCCAGGATTTGAAGAATTATATTACGATTAACCTGCATAAATAGGATACATGATATAAGAGTGTTCAAAGTGGACACAATATTGTTTTTTTAAATTCATGATGTAATTTAAAACTTATGAATGTATCTTGTATTCAAAGACTACTAAATTGATCGGTCTTTTAGGACATGATTCCTTGTATCAGGACAATGTTATGTAATAATTCATTGACTCTGGGTAACTGGTTTCAGGGTGTTATAGTTGGTATCAGAGGAGTGTAGTACAAACCTTGGAAGCTAGATTTAGAAAAATTCTTCTTAAAGAACATAAACCTAAGATAGAATTTGACGATTAGTATAGAATAAATTCCTAGAATTTTGTTAATGTAGTGATTTTGTTTATTTTCCATGAAATACATCCCTGTATAGAAACATGAAGGTAGAGACGGCTCTGGAACAGATTTCCCTAGGAGTGAAAACTCTAAAAAGGAGTTTCGGGCTTTACCCAAGGTATCCTAGTACACGACAACTGGCCTTGCTTCACTCTTGTTTATGAAACTCCCGAGGGATATGCTTAGCATTATTCACATTTTCTTTAAAAACCATTATGATAGATTTATGAGTAAATACTTCCTCAATGAAAACATTTTTTATGATTATGGATTATATCGATAAAATGTTCAATTTATGTTATGTATTTTACTAGTTTGTAATTATGAATTGTGATTCATAAACTAATCTACTATATGCCATTGTTTTAAAATGGTGCCTTGTGGAAGGAATAGAAACTGTATTAATGCATGTAATCCGTGTAGGGATTTCCTTCCTACAGAAGATAATTATAGAGGAGATGGTAATGAAACCAGTTATCAATAACTTATAACCATACTGGGACAACTCACTCAGGTTATGAACAATAACCTTACACATATAGGGCACCCTGATCTACAATTCATAGGATCAATGTTAGACTGCTTCATGAGGCAACAACCACCAACATTAAATGAGACTACAAATCCATCTCTAGCTGAGCAATGGATAAGTTCCTTAGAGAAAATATTTCATTCTTTGGGGAGTAGTAAAAGGGAGAAGGTTGTCATAAAAGTTTATCCCCTTACGAGAGATGCAGATCAATGGTGTTCATTAATTAAGAAAACATAGAAGGATGAATAAGTTTCAAATATGGAATGGAAGTAGTTTAAAAAGATTTTATTAGAATAATACTTTCCTCATGACCATCGAGCAGATATGGAATGATAATTTCTGAGTCTAAGGCCAAAGAAGGATGATAATGTCACAAAGTATGGGGCTAACATTCCTAGGTTGGAAAGGCATGCAACAGATTATATATGTAACCCAAGGAGTAAGATTGATCGATTAGTTGATGGGTTTGTTATTTATAGTGGTGCTTAAAAGAATGTAATTGGTTGTGTACTTATTCCTAATGATATAGTTTTTTCTTATGTATCACAATAGTTAAAAATTCATGAACAAAACTATCCCACTCATGATCTTGAGTTAGCAACTGAAATATTTGCATTGAAGTTATGAAGAACCTATTTATATAGTGAAAATGATGAGATTTATACTGATAAAAAGAGTTTGAAGTATGTTATCTCACATAAGAAACTCAACATGAGGCAAAGATGATGGCTTGAACTACTCAAGGATTGTTATTTCACTATACACTACCACCCAGGGAAGGTAAATAAGGTGGCAGATGCTTTGAGTAGAAATGATCATGGAGTTTTGAACAAGATGAGAGTTAAAAGAGATCTTATGCTCATGGATCTAGTAAAGATAGATATGGGAATAATCATGGAAGGTGAAACATCATTACTTTTTCAAATGGTCTCCAATCTATCTTTAATAGAAAGGATAAGAATTTCTTAGACTGATGGCGAGGAGTTGGAAAATAAAATTAAAGATGTGATTGACGGGGGATTGATTGACTTCATATACGAATATGAAATTTTGAAATTCGGGAAGAGAATTTGTGTTCCTGACATACCTGATCTAAAATGGGAATTGTTGGATGATGCTCACAGATCTAATTTCCTTATACACCCTAGTAGAATTAATATGAATAGAAATTTGAAGGATCAACTTTGGTGGGACAACATGAAGAGGGAGATTTCTGATTATGTGTCAAGATGTTTGGTTTCTCAACAGGTGAGGGCTGGAAGATAACATCCTAGACGATTCATATAACCTATTCCCATACATGTGTGGAAATGGGATGATATTACGATGGACTTTTTCATGGGGATACCAAAGACTCCTAGAAGGAATGATACAATATGGGTAATTATTGATCGTCTTCCCAAGTCATCACATTTTCTTTCTATAAGAGAATATTTACCACTTGAATGTTTTGAAATACTATATATTAATTCAGTTATAATACTTCATGGAGTACCCCTATCAATTGTTTTTGATCGTGATCCCCATTTTACATCAGGATTCTAGAAAAGTATTCAGAAGGCCCTGGATACTGAACTTCATTTGAGCACTGCCTACCACCCTCAAACCGATGAACAATCATAATGGAGTATTGAAACCTTAGAAGAAATGTTTAGATCTTTCCCACTTGACTTTAAAGGTATGTGGGATCAGTATTTACCTCTGGTATAATTTTCCTATAACAAAAGATTCCATTCAAGTATTCAGATGGCACTATATGAAGCATTATATGGAATGAGATGTCACACACCGACTTGTTGGGATAATGTTGGTGAAAAAAAACTCATAGGCCTAGAACCTATTGAGGAAACAATATAAAAGATGATGGTTATCCAAACCCACATAAATGTAATTCAAAGAAGGAAAAAGAGCTATACCGATAACTGAATGAAATATTTGGAATTTTAAGTAGGAGATCATGTTTTCGTGAATGTATCTCAATGGAAGGGTGTTGTACGATTATGTATGAAGGGTAAATTATGTCCTAGGTAAATTGGAACTTTGTAAATTCTAGAATGAATTAGAGTTGTAGCTTATAGTTTGGAAATGCTGCCATGTCTCTCCAAAGTTCATGATGTGTTCCAAGTATCACTGTTGAGAAAATACATGCCTGACCTAATGCATGTACTCATCTATGAAGAAATAGAACTGGAACATGACCTATCTTATTGAGAAGAGCCTATCATAATTCTTGATACTAGAGAACAAGCGTTGAGAAATTGGATGACTCGCCTTGTGCAAGTTCTATGGAGAAACTATAAAATGGAAGAGGTAATGTGGGAACCATAGAAACTTATGATGAAGAACCAACATATCTTTTTAAGTAGTAATATTCTACAAATTTCGAGGAAAAAATTATTTAAAGGTGGGAATAATGTAACACCCCAAGCTTCCATTATATGCTTTTCTTTGTATAATACAACAGCTTGTGCTATAAGCAACTTCAAGTTCTAACACATCACGACCAATCAAACAAGTTGTTATGAATAAAAATACCAACTTTTAAAAATTTTACAAATTTTAATTTTAAAAATGGACTTAATTTTTTTATTTATAATATCAAAATTTTTTTCGGATGAATTTTTGGCATTTTTATGAGAACATCCAATTTTTGATGAATAGTGAAAAACACAGGGTTATTGTTTAAAACTGAATTATTTTTTAATTAATTAGTTGTTTTATTTAAATTTATTTATGGTAAAAATAGATAATAATGTATACACATGTTCAATGTTAATCATTGGATACATTTTATAATAATATTAAATGTATAATATTTTATTGAACTTTTTAGCATCTTTTACCCACCTTCTAGGTGAATTTGCTTGTTTGCCAAAAAAATTATTTTACCACTTAAGTTAATTGAATTTCAAAAATATGAGAGACACGGTTGACATCAATATGTAAAATGTGGTACAATAAGATAAAATTATTTTTTTGGTGAAGAGTAACTTTTGACTTTTATTTGCCACGATTAAATGTAAATAGGGCAATTAAAGGTAAAAATGATATTATAATTACCGTAACACATGTCAAAATTCTATTGGATTAGTGTATTTAGACCAAAATCAACCTTAGGAATAAAATATTATCCATTTGGTTCACATGGATCATATTAGGACATTTATTATTATTTTATTTAAAGAAGAGTTAAAAGTGTTTAATTCAATGTTTAATAACTAAAACATTTTTAATATAGGGTTATATATAAGTTAAATTCGACTATAAATTTTCATTAGAAAGATAAAAATATTTCTTACATAATGGTATTTAATTTATAATTTTTAGACCTTAAATAATAATATTTATTTATGACGCAATGATGATGCAGTAATTACCTTATTAATGAAAGATTAAAATAACTGATATTATAAATATAAAAAACAAATGTAAGTTGATACTTTTGATGAATTATAATAATTTTATACAATTATATTACATTTTAGGATTGATTTAATTTATTTTTTGAATTAATCATGTTTTTTTTACTTTCACAAAAACGAAATACTAATTAGTGTCCAAATTGACACAAATGGGGTTTTAAAACAAAGATTATATTATTAAATAATATAATATTTTTAAAAATATATGGATCAGCCAAAATAATTATATAAGGTTCTATGTGTCAATAAGGAACCACTTTTGGTTGTCTTGGTTTTTTATATTATGTTATTAACCATCTATTATACTAATACAAGAATACATGGTAAAAGTTAAACTATTTAACTAAGAGTTAAATCTAAACGATATGGTTAATATGGTGACCAAAACCTTCTAAAACCTATTGTATGAGATTTTTTTGACCCATAAAAAACTTATAATTCAAGGAAATACTTTTAGATTCATTATAATGTGAATATGACTATATAATAAATTAATATTTTAATCTTTTCTTAAAGTGACCCTCACCTCTCTTATAAAAAGGTACTTCCTCTTCTCTCAAAATAACACCTTAAAATTCTTTTGGCTCGGCAAAACACTACTCAAATATCCTCCAAACTACCCTTAATTCATCCTAGTGGTCTTAATTTGATCATTGAGCCAACCTAAGGATAACTTTTGATCAAATCAAAAGGAAGTACCCGAAGAAGAGGTAATAATTTCATCACCTCTTTTAATGTTCTTTTTTCGTCCACTTTTTATTTTTTTGTTGTTTCCATACCAAAATAATAAATACAGTACCTTATACGTACTATTATGTTATTATAAATATGGTAAAACCATTATGATTATCTTATCCATCCTATGAATGACAAAGTCACCATACGTGCGTACGTACAGCTTACCGTCTCCATGTTGTGGTGTATTTTGTCATTCAAAACTTCATTATTTGGATGGGTATAATAATGATTATAATTGGTGTAAATTATAAATATAACATGTTAAATATTATTTATACATGATATACCATCCAATTACATTCAATTTAACAATCAATATAATGGCATTGTCCCTCGTCCGTACGTATAGATTACCGTCTCCACAAATGCGATGAGATTCATTCCCCATCATAACCATTGAAGAATAATTTTCTTTTTATGATTAAAAATAATGTTTGATAACTTAATATAATTATTTATATGAATCAAATACATCCTTTCCATAACAATATGGACTTTTTTAACAAAACATAAAACGTAAAACAAATCAGTTAACACCCGAAACAATGATACTACTGAAATATTATTAATAAAACAATATTTAGAAGATAATATATAATATCATATTTTTCTATATGGTTCTTTTATAATTTAATAACAATGATTTCACAATTATAAAAAAGGTTAACCTACCCTTGAATAAGGAAAAGTAATAGGTAAGGGTTAATTTTACAATCTCTTTAATATCTGAGGTTGTTTATACGTGAGTATCTACTGGGACCTCTTTGTCATCCACATCTGTGTTCCATAAAAATTTATTTCAAACCATTTATACTATTTTCTAAAATATGGGTTAAATTAATTTATACCATTTTTTTAATTTTTATAATTTTTTTTGAAAGGACTCCTTCCATCATTTTAGAAACAAAGTACTTTATGAACTTTTTGAAAAATTATGCTAAGAATGTTTTTTTAACTTATACAGTAGGGGAGGTTATTTTACACCATTATAACACCTAATAATATTACCTTACAAGATTATATGAATATTTTCGAAATAAATGTTTTCTTTTATAATTAAGTGACTTTTGAATGATTTCAAAATTGGATGAGATATTTATCTCAAATTGTATTGATTTCATCTATGTCAACATCCTTTGATGGATTTTACACTTGTTTGAAGTTGATTTATTATGATAAAATCTTCCCAATTGTATTGATGGTTTTGTGATATGTTTGACTGTGGATTTGTTATTTTTATACCATTAATGGTTTATGGTTAAAGTATTAAAATATCATATGTTATTTTTAATACGAATGTTTATGTTATGTTTCAACATTTTCATATAGGGAATGCATTGGACTTATTATGTGATTGGTGGAGCCCGCATTAGCTCCTTGATGAATCGGTAGGTATCATGGGACAAGATAGTGTCTTGGAATAAGGCCTTGACAAAATCTTATTATTAGTCTTGGCATGAGGCCTTGACTATGTGGTTATGATATCCGACATTATGCATTACATCATAATGAAATTGGATTTTGATATTACATGTAATTATTAAACTAGTAGAATATACATGTGAATAAGTAAATGGAATTATTTGATTTATCTTTTCTATATTATTCTGAATTTTATGTTTAAAAGGCTTGTGTTTTAGTCTTATACATTTCCTTAAATGTTTATGCTTATTTATGATAGTTTCTGCTATATTTGTATCCTTACTGAGCATCTGAGCTCACCCCTTTCTTATGTTTTATTTTTCCCAGGATGCAAAGAGGTATATTACGATTGACTTTAAGGAATAGGATAAGGGATATAAGAGTGATCAAAGGGGACACAATGCTATTTTTTTTTATTTCATGACATATTGTAAAACCTATATATGTATCTAGTACTTCCAATTATAGTAAACTGATAGGTCTTTCGGGACATGATTCTTTATATCATGCCAATGTTATGTTATAATTCAATGACTCTTGGTAACTGGGGTCAGGGCGTCACATTGTCTCTCAATGAAGAGGTATAAATCATAACCAAGATCTATCAATTATATTTTTTATTTAACCCAATATAAAAATATTTTATCTATAATAAAATGATTAATATAGTAATATTAATATAATTAAAATTTATTATGATAATTTCACAACCACTTCCCACATCTTTTAAATCTAAATGAAAATTAAAGTATCGCTTGTGAATACATGAGTACTACCTCCTCAATTTAGTGATATTATTCATTTTCCACTACAACCTCGTATTAATGGATATAATAATGTATTTAATAAATATATTTGATTAATATGATATAATTATTTTTCTAATGATAAAATATTATTTGTCTTTATTTATTTATTCTCATTATAAAATGAAAAATAAGTTCACGCATAAGTACTGACTACCATCTCTACGACTTGTGCAATTCAATTATCTATCTATACAATTTATTGATAGTTATCAATATCTATTAGATGAATAAATATGGTATTTATATAATTATGAAAATTATGTATATTATTTAACCTTGATTTAAGTATAAGGATGTGAAATTCCAAACTGGAAAATTGAAAAAAAAAACAAATCAATTATCACCTGGAATAGTGATTTTAATAAAGAATTATTAATACACAAATAATTAAATGTTATAAGTAAACTATTTATTATATTATATGATTTACTACGGTTATATTATATAATTATAATAAATTTAAATTTATCATAGAGGAGGTTTGATTAATTATGAAAAATGTTTGACTTGATGATAGGGTTTTATGTAACAATTTCATATTAAGTGGGATTATTTATATTTAAATTTAAAACGATGAAATTATATGATATTTTTCTAAAAAATATTATTTATTTTTGTATTAATTATTTAGTTATTTAAATTATAATTTTTCATTTCATTTTTATCTCACTAATAACATAAAAGTTTGAATGAATGTTTTTTAAAGAAAAATGAATTAATTTTAATTTTCATTTGGGAATATTTTTCTTCAATGTTAATATTTTCAATAAAATGTTTTAAAGAATGTATTTAATATTATATAATGATTTATTAAAGGCATTATTATTTATTTTTTATGTTTCTATAAAATGTTTAAAAGTAATCTTCTTATCGTATTCTAAAAGAGGTACATTTTATCAAAGGTGTGGATAGAATCCATTTTTAACGTATATCTTATGAACATATTTTTCATCCTTAATGAATAATTTCTTATTTAAATTTTAAATTAAATTTTATCATGTTTATTTTCATAGAAAAAGTTTTCTTTAATTTTTTTGGATATTTTACATTATAAATAATTTAATTAAAAATGAAAATGGTATCTTCCCCAATAAATAATCCAGTTATGTTTTAAAAGAATTGTTTTATCTATGAAAACATCCATTGATGTTATTTATTATTCCATAGGTTTACAATCCTGTGATAATATCCTTTTTTATTATTTAAATTTTTAGTGATTATTATGATTATATATTTATAGAACCTATATTTCATTTCCAAGTGTTATGCTTTGATGAATAAATGTTTTCATTATCTTGTGACATACATATGAATAGATTATGATTATGTGGTGGGTTGTCCCATTAAAACCAAACAATTCATTTAGTTAATATTAATATTTTAGAATCTGAAATGGTATATATTAGGTTATCTAAATCTTAAAATATGGTACATAGGAGGTTATCCCAATCCCAAGAAGGTACATGGGTGGCTATCGAAAGACTAACATGTTATGAATGTCTTGGTGGGTAGCCTTGATATATGATTTACATGATTTTGATTATTCCACACTTTATATCACACTTTAAAGAAATGATCTAACGAAAATGTTATGCTCTCATGGATCATGTTATTTTATTCCATTATGATTCATGTCTAATGAAATTCCAAGCATTATTCCACAACTCATGATTCTGATCTAGGAATTTTTGGGTATGATTTTATAATGTTACGATCATGTGATAATACCCTTAGACCCATGTTATTATTAAAAATTATTATTGATTTTTATCTCCCACTTTTACCATAATTAAGCATATTAGATCAACTATAATTAGGGTTCATCTTCTAAAATATATAAAGAAATGATTAAAGTATGATATGTATATTAAGGATGATATTTATTATGTACTTAATGGATGATTGTGTTGTTATTTTATGTATTAGTTGTTTCTATATCCATGTTTCTAAACAAACTGAACCTTTGGAGTTCTATAATAGATAATAATGACATGTTATGAATATTCATCTAATATGATGTAATATCTATGTATATAATGCTTGATTCACCTCAATAATGTTCTACGCCATTCCATAGTTAGTTTAATTGT
The DNA here is from genome assembly GCA_963277665.1 of Viscum album. Lineage (NCBI taxonomy): Eukaryota > Viridiplantae > Streptophyta > Magnoliopsida > Santalales > Viscaceae > Viscum > Viscum album. Next base: position 1,595,352,239 of record OY728130.1, on the reverse strand, counting down.
CTAATTTATAGTTATTCGGATTACATGGATTTATAAATAACTCAAAGGATACTTCAACATGACTAACCATACCTGAAATTTATCAAGGGTGACTAAAATGTATGAATTCATCTAATAGCATTATTTTATGTAAGATAAGATAAATATATGTTGGTAGTTAGATTTTGAATTTGAAATTAAAAATTCTAATGAAAATAAAGTAAGGGTGTAATGAAATTTATAGAAATATTGAATGTGACCAAAATTTTGTCAAGTGTTATAAATAAAGATGAAGAAGAAGATAACTTATAAAAATTATAAGTTCATATTATCTTTTATCTAATCATTTTTTAAATTTGGAATACTCAAATATGAATATAGAGGAAGATGTAGAAGAGAACAAAGATTATTATAGTATGTAGAGTAATGTTTTCAATACATTTTTGATGATTAATGTTTATAGATTATGTCCTACACTATAATCATTTAGTTAATAAGGGAATATAAAATTTGGTTATCAAGGACTGTGTTTACTCACTATTTTATGAAACATTATGTGAGAAAATATAAGATTAATTGGAAAATTAATCTTTAGAAAATTGTACTCCAATTTGATGGTTTATGACTCATTTTGTTATAACATTTATAAATTACCAATATAGGATAATGTGGCATAATTTCAGATGTATTTATATGTTATAAGTGTTCAAGGATAATCCATACTTATTTATATCCATGATTATTAGTGGATCATGCAATCCCATGTTTTCTAGTTCACTATAAGGATATAAATATTCATTCTAAATGATTGAACCTATAAATTAATTATTCTATTTATGATTGGTTTCTATGGTATGTGGTTACTATGTTAATTAATCAATATCATTAATATTCTATAGATAAGTTGCGAGAAACCCAAGTATCTAAGATATAAAAATACATTAATAGGTTATAGAGGTTATTTAATGGTGGAATGTAAAAGAAATTGGATCACTAATTCAATACATATCAGTGAATATTTAATGATCCTAAACACATATTTGAATCTAGGTATCTAATAGACATATGAATATCCCAAATTTATTAAAGTAATATTAATGTTGTAATTATTGTCAATATGTTTGTATGGTAAATATTGGATGTGATAGTGATTGAAAAATGGAGTTACTATCATTGTATTAGTCTTGAGATTTATTATGTTTCCATGTTTGTTTTGATTTCAAGAAGTTGTTTTGGATGAAGAAACATAAAATGTGATTAATACAGAGATGATTAGTAGTTCATAAAACTTGTTTATTTGGTGACATGAATTGACATAATGTTTATAAAATAGAATGAACGAGGGTGTTGAAATTTTTGATTGAATTCCATATAGATAAAAGAGACGGGGTTTGGTTTTTAAGATATTGGCTTTGGTATACGTGGTTATTGGATATAGGGATTATATATGTGGATTTTCTTGGAATGTTTTAGTGACAAAAATTTATGTTGGTCTTTAATTAAAAATATGGTTCCATCCAACAATGTAATGGATTTATTTCTATCAGTACTCAGTTGGGAACTAGAATCAATCTCAGCATGAGCCATCCATGGGGTATAAGCCAAGATACATGGATAAAATCGCCTAATCATAGGGAAATGAGGGAATAGAAGAGCGTCCTTGTAGTGTATAACATATGTGGAGAAGTGTATCAGTATTGGGTGGCACCAAAAAAGGTTTAGAGCACATATCGGTAAAAAATTAAAGCTAGGATGGAGAGAACTTTTTTATAAGGGAGAACATAATTGGTTTCTATTTTGATTTGAGATTTGAATTCTGCAGTTAATGTAGTTCCAATTTAAAAAGAACAAATAAAAAACAATTGTCATCTGGTTTTATTATTTCATACCATTTGATCAATGATAAATTTTATCTTCTTCCCCAAGATCATCCAAGATCTATTATTATTTGGGCTTTCGACATACCATGTCATCTAATTCAGCCATGCTTCAATGCTCCATTTGAATTTTATGATGATTATAATGTGATTGAAATCACATGTAACATGGTTTTCATGTGTTAATTAAGATAAAACAAATGACAAACATGGGGATGAAAATGTGATATTATCAGTGATTGTGATTCCTATAATCATGGTGCATGAGTTGAGATATTGTGTGCTTGAGAAGAGGCGGTACACACCTGTAGAGTCAATGAGATATTATCTATAAATACCACTTGAGGTGTTCATTGGAAGTTGTTAAATTTTATGTGAAGACTACATTTCTGAAGAAACATTTCACCATGATCCCATTGGTTCATGAAGAGAATACCTCCTCATGATAAGTATTATTGGAAGGAGAAGAAGGAATCATGAAGCTCTTTGAAAAGTGTTCTACACTCACAAAGGATCTCACAATGAAATGGGTTTCCATGAATCCATTTAAATGAATGATATATTCGCATGTGTTTCCTTCCTTTTTTTCCATGGAGAGGCTATGATACACATGAATTATTGCATTATTTTATGATGTAAACACACTTTCATGAGGATGTTTTGAATATTGAGGGAAGCACAATGCACATATGATCAAAGATTGCGTGTGTGCATATTTATTAAGTCATAGGTTTCACAAAGAAGAATCAAAGAATAGTGTATGAAATCATGTTCTTTAATACATGAGTATATGATAAAGTATGTGTGTGCATGGATAATTCATTTTTTATAAGGACATGACATAACACGTGCAAAGAAAAGTGAGAAGTATGGTGTTCTAACATAAGGAAGTGACCAAATATATAATGATGGGCATTTGATATTGAACAAGGAAGACATAAAATTTTGGGGATACTTACATGAATTAACTATTTTTCATGTCATTAGAAGAATTATAATATTGGAGAAGACATGATATTTATGTGTGTAATATTTGAGTTGAGTTGATGTAAATTTTTTGAGTAAAGAAAATAATAAAATAACTTATATTTTATTGATAAACATTTTGTTGTTCGTTCTATTATTACTATGAGCTAAAGTAGAAGTCATATATTCCATTAATTTAAAAGAGTATACTGAACTAAATTTCATAAAGTGTTCTTTATTACATTTTTTTTTCATTCAAATAGTTTTTTTGTTTAAGTGAAAAAGTGAAGAATCAGTTTATTTCAGTGGCTTGAAGAGGAAGGTCTATTTTGTATAGTAATGACAATTTAAAGTTTATGTGATTTTTCTCACTGTGTTTAGTGTTGTGTTTAAAACAAATTATGGGATAATAGTGTACATAACATAGGTTAGACTCCAATTTAAAGAACAACAGTGGTATGATATTATATGTTTTGAAGTGGTTTATACCTACTCACCATTGATAGAGGGTGGTACCTGACCAACCCACTTGTAATTTTTGATTTATTTTTTGTGGAGAATATGTGTCTCTAATAATGTAAAATAGAATAATGATGTAGTCACCCCTATCTAAGATGATCCTTGTAAAATAACTATCTTCATTGCATTATATACTTTATCTCTTGCATATTGTATAACTCTACTTATAAAAAGTAAAGATACATTCACTATAATAAGTGAAATGTTTCAAATTAAAAAGGTGTAAAATTGAATAAATTAATTAATCATTAAAAATTATGTACATTAATTCACCTCCCCCTCTCAGTGGACTTGCATAATAGACTGATCACTTCAGTTGTTATTAGATACAATGTTATTCTTGTGATTGAATATACCGTATTTTCCCAAGAATTTGTATCAGACATATATAAAGTGTATATTTGATTTCAAATAAGTAAAAGTGATATTTTAGATGGAAAGTTAAATTCCTATCTCTTTCAATATCAATAAAGAGGTTTCTACAAAAACATTGATGAAGGGGAAGAAGAAGAAGGAAAGAAAGATGAGAAATAATTTTAAGAATAATAGGGGACACATCAAAAACTGAATGTAGTCATAATGGTAGCCTATCATCATTATTTTAGAAATCATCTGGTAAAGTTTCATTTGATGAGTACGATTCAAGAAATGATGAAGAATAATTTATTGAATCACTCAGTGGTTATTATTCAATAATCAATTATTATCTAAGGAATATTCCAACAAAGGTTCTCACTTTCATATTTCATTTTATCAAGGGAATATATGATGTAATGTCAGAGCATGAAAAATAAGCTGACGAAATGGATCAATCTGTAGAATTTTTTCTTCAAATATGTAAACCTATCATAAAAAAATTTATGACAAAAATAAACAACATCACTTGGCAATGAACATTTATCCTATGTAAAAGCATAATTGAAATGAAATGTGATTGAAAATTAAGTAACTGAGAATGTCCTTAATGAGATGATTCACACACTTGAAGAGTCTAATAAAGATACTATGAGAATTATGTAATCTTAGTTTGAAATAAAAAACTAGGATGATACATTTATCCAAGTTGAAGAATCAAAATAACAGACTTTATTACATTGGAACAAATGATTCACTTTGATAGAGGATGTATTAAAAAGGTTTTTTGTGAGAAGGATTGGGCTAAGATAGTTCTTAATGATGTGATTTGTGCATTATAGAAAATACAAAAAACCTCTTTGAATGTTAAATAAACCATGGTAGAAGTTAATACATTGAGAATTAAAAGCAGAATAATTATATAATATAAGAAAAAAAATGAATGATGACCATATTCAGAAAATGAAGAGTCAATGGGAATGAAAAAGTGAATGTTTTTAGGATAATAAATATATCTCCAACATGAAATGTCTTTAAATGGAATTCAATTTAAAAAATATGAGGGATAGTCAATTAATTACTTCCCAGAAATAATGTGAAGATATGGTGAGATCACTTGATGACTAGAAGAATGATCTAAATATGAAATATCCTGATTTGGAGGTCAAGGTCATAAAAATAGAGAAAACCCAAGACAAATATTCAAAAAATACGGAGATAAAATAGACTTTCAAGATTAATTATGTATAGAGTCTTTATTCTTAAAAGAATTATTCTAGTGGAATGTATAATTTGATATTATATAAAGATAAGTCTATTTAAATATCATTGAAACATGTATCCATTTTTCTAGATGTTTTTATTTTTATTGTTATGATTTCATCTACAAGTATTGGTTTCAAAAAGAATTCTGTTCAAACATTGGTGAGGATGACTCATGAAAAATAGACTATATCATCATTGGTGGATAAGATTAAGAGTGCAACTTCCTGTTTTCTATAAATATATCAAATAAAAAAATTCATATTATCCAAATTAAAAAAGATGTAAAAGTAATTATTATTGTATCATAGAAGAAGAAATCAAGATGTGTTGGATACGGTTGGTGCTATTAAAAATTTGGTCAAGAGGCCACTGATTGATGGTATAATTTTTCAGTGAATGATAATTAATGAAGGTCTATATTAAAATAGAGCAGGGATTATATGAAGATAAATCTTGTAGAATTGATGAATAATTCATAGATAGAGAAGAATCTATTTATACATAAGAGATTTGAGTGTCTTGAATACTTTTTTGATTATTTAAATAGAAGTGGTCAAAATTATGATGAGTGCTGGTATGTACCAATTATGCCCTATTCATATACTGATACAATGATAAGACCATATCAAATGTTGAGGTAAATAAAAAAGAATGTTAGTATTAATTTTGATATAATAAAGAGAATAATGCTATGAAAATTGTGAATCAAGCTACACCATTGATGAAGGACGATAAGAATGGCACATGAATGAAAAATTTAATCTAGTATGGAGGGAGTAGCCACACAATGGACCTTTTAAAACAAGTCATAAACACCAATGATGGTGGAAGCAAGAAAAAACATAAGAAAAATTTAATCATAGAATAAAATAAAATGGTTTATTTGGTTCTTAAAAATAAAGATTAAAAATTTCGAATTTCATGAGGGATTTTATAAAATGGATATCCCTATGATTGATGGAATTTTTTCTGGAATGTGTAGAATGCGACAGAATATTGATGACAAATTCTTGACTTGGTTTCCGGAACCAATAATACTTGTAAAGAAAAAAGTAAAATCACTAGTGGTTTCTTATGTTAGAAATTATATTATAAAGAAGGAATATACACACAATAAGATGTTTGAGTGTGTACCAAAAGAATACTTATTCATAAGAAAAAATCTACTAGAATTAGCTAAGAAGTTAGAGATGGAACATAAAAATGAAAGTGCACAACTTTCTAGTGAGAATAAGCCAATTCCATCTAAGATGAAAGCTAAAGAAATCAACAATTCCATGATTCTATTAAATGATAAAATTTAGAAATCAATGAAGGGGATATCATGATGAATTTTAGAAAAATCAGTGATAAATTGAATGGAGTTTATAGGTTGAGAAATAAATCTCATCTCTACTGCTCTAAATAAAAATAATTGAAGAACCACCTTATTCCCATATTTTTTTGTCTGTTTATTATATTTAGTAAATTGAAGGTGAAGTATATATTCCGGGGGAATCTTGAAGATATGAGTGCTATGAAAATATTATACAAGATCTTGGAGGCTAACCATCATAGATTTATTTATGCTAATTTCCGTTAAAATTGTTCAAAATGATCATTCTTGAAGAAAGACTATCATGATGAAAAAATGGATGAATCACATCCCTATAGGGGGAGAACAGATGAATAACTATGAGAGTTGAATATGTCAACTAGTATCAAAATAATATTTTAAGTACTGATAAAGGATTTATCAAATGATTTAAAATTATAGAAATTTAAGCTTTTCATGAAATAGGCATGTTATATTATCTTTATTTGAATGATACTTATGAATTAGAAGAGGATAAACTAATAATTTGATGGAAAATTAAAATGAATTGTTAAAGGAGAAGTACATTATTACAATTCAATGTTTTTAATCAATTTTTTGAGATAAATATATGATATTAGTTGAAAATATTTTGAAAATACCATAAAATAAGGTTTCAGAGTTAGTGTTGGGACCATGTTGGATGGGGAAGAAATTAAGAAGATTTTTCTGTTACAGAGTGTCGTCTATTGTTCTCAGAAAAGATAAATCAATTCAAATTGTAAATGACTTGAAAAACCATCTGATGCTTTGTTGATATGAGTTTTTCAAAATATCAAAAGTTTGGAGAACTTGTGATTCAAGACTTATGAAAAATAAGGTCAGAAATTTTTTGACTCTAATCATATTCATTTTTTATGGGAAGAAATAATGTTTCCTTGAAGATAAGAAAGTTATAGTACTTTCCATTGAAAATATGACGATGTTAAAGGTGTCCAATCAAATACTATATATCATGGAACATATAGTTCATGATTAAAGTATTTTTTTGTGGAATAAGATAGATTATAGTGAAGTAGCATTGGTGTTCTTTCCGAAGCAGATCTTAAGGTGGCGTCGTTTCCCAGTGTTTGCCAAAATTTTGGGGATGAAAATTAGAGATGAAGAATTTTGATTTTGTCCAAGGATGTTGATTTCAAGTGTGAATATTGGTTTTTATGTTGCGCACAAGTGAATTTACAAGATATAAAAATCAAAAAATGGAAAAAGCATGATGTACATGAAATATGAGGTTGGTGTGAAAGAGACTTATGCACCCAATGCGACGTCAAATGGGGTTTTGCACAACACCTCAGGGTGTTTCATGACATGTCAGGGTTTTTTCTCATGGGGGTCAGTAAGGACTATAAATAAGAGGTGACCCCTCTCATTTTTGCTGATCGACACTTAGAGAAATCCCAATCTCTGAAGCGTAAAATAATTTTAAGTAAAATGAGGTGCACTAAATAAAGAGAGTTATGCGTAAGAAAGAGATGTTGCGTGCAAGATTGAAGTTGTGTGCAAGAGGTATTTCATGACAAAAGTCAAATCATGCACATGTGGCATAAAATTCTCATTCCAGAAACCAAAGAGGGTGTGGGAAATATTATTTTTTTTCACGGGAAATATGTTTTGTGCATGACAGTTTTTACCAGCTTCTGGGTATGAAAATGAAGATTTGTTTTTAAAGGTCAAACTGTGAATGTTAATTAAGAATCATTGAATCATTTTTCTCTATTTTTACTAAGAGGGTGCACACACACTTTAATATTGTTATCAAAGTGCTAAAATAGTGTAATGGTATATCTAAATCATTGTAATCCTCATGAAAGGATTGTTTTCTAGTGGATTGTGCGGTATTGGATTATTTCCATACCATACCAAGGATGTATCTGCTCTTGTTGAGTAGTGAACCTTGTAAATATTGTTTTCCTGTGGTTGTGTGCATTCATTAGGGAAATAACTATTTAACAGAAGGTGAAGGGTGTCTGAAAGAGAAAGGAAACATAAAAGAAAAAATATCACTGACTCACCCCTCCCCCTCTCAGTGATACTTCGACCCTGATTAGGTCACTTCGGTTAACATCATATTTTGGAAACTTTATTGATATATTTTATGTCTATATTGATCACTATTGTTTTCTACACTGGTTTCTCCCATGTATACATGGATTAGGTTAATTTACGACATATTAATTTAAGAAATTCTAATTGTTCCTTCTCTTAATAAGTTTATATTATATCTCTTATGCGATATCTTCTATGCGAAGAGAATATTGTAGGAGAGAAGACAAAAAGTTAATTTTTAACAGAATAAGATATCTTGAATTATATCCCATGATTATATCTTTGGTTATATTATAATGAAATTGGGAGATTAAAAAGTTTACTTTTTAAGTGAAATGGTTATTGACAACAAATCGAAATGGGGATATTGAAGAATCCAAATTGAATAAGGTAATATTTGTGTTGTAATTATTGTCAATAGGTTTTTATGATGAAAATTAAGTGTGACATTGATTAAATAATGTATTTCCTATAATTTAATAATTATTTAGAATTATTAAGTTGGAATTATTGTTTTTATTTAAAGAAGTTGTTTTAGATGAAGAAACATAAAATGTGACTAGTGAAGAGCTGATTATTAGTTTAGAAAACATTTTTCTTTGTTGACATGAATTGATTTTTTTCAGTATTGGAAGAATGAGAGATTTGAAATTTATGATTGATCTCCATATATATGTAAGAGTTTTGGTTTGGTTTTAAGGAACATGGCATTGGTATATGTGGTTATTGGATATGGTGATATTTATAATATGCATTGTATTGAAATAATTTTCTATTAACTACTTTGAGGATTCAATTAAAAATATGGTACCAACAATCCATGTAAGGGATTCAGGTGCACCACTACATAGTTGGGCATAATAATTATCCTTATATTGAGCTTCCCATGAGGGATAAGTTGAGGGACATGCATAGTCGTTCCTACTTAGAGGCACATGGGGGTGGTGGTGAGCCACCATGTAGGGAAGCATCAAGGAAGAGCAGGGTGCCAACAAGGGGAAGTCTCAATAGAGGTTCATAGTGTATACTAGTAATAAATTTTTTCTGGGAAGTGGAGTGATTTGTATTATAAGGGAGCACAAAACTAATTGTTGTTTCGATGTAGGATTTGAATTTTGTGATTATTGAATATCCATTTTAGAAAACATAGATATAAAAATTAGTATTCTATGAAATTATTTTAGAATACTATATCCTCACGGAATATTATCTTCTTCCTTGATATAGTCTGAGAGCCATGTTCGTCAGGCTTCATCTATTTCATGTCAACTGATTAATCCAGAAAATATTATGAGCTCCATTTGAGTGTTCTGATGATTCTAATGTGATCAAAATCACATGATTGTTTATTTTCATGTGTTAAGTAAGATCAACATGATGATAAATAGAAAAATGGAAATGTGATATTATCATTAACGGTGATTCTCATAATCCTGATTCCTGATCCGATAGATTGTGTGATTTACCTGAGGAGATACACACACATAGATTCAGTGGGAGATTGTCTATGAATGCCACATGGGGTGTTAATTTGGTATTGTTAATATTTTTTTAGAAGCTATCTTTTCTATAGAAATATAGCACCATGAACCCTCTAGTTCATGAAGATAATCCCTCCTCATGATAAGTATTATGCAAAGGAGATTAAAGAGCCACTAATCTCTTTGATAAGTGTTGAACAATTTCTATGGATCTTAAGAATAAATGACTTTTTTGTGAATCCATTCGAATGGGTGCGATATTACAATGTGTTAAATTTATGGGTTTTCATGTAGAAGAACCTATTATAAACATGCATTCTTATAGGCTTGTATGAATGAAACCCACTTCCATGAAGTTCTATCATGCATGAGGCAAAAGAAAATCATAGTTCATGTGCACACGTTCTTGCCTACGTGAGTATAAAATATAGTATGTGTATTCTTGAATAATTCATTGTTTATTATAACATGACATAACACATGAAAATAATTTGACAAGTATGGTGTGATTTCACTAAGAAGATTAAAAAATATAGTGTTGTGTATTTGATTTTTCACAAATAAGATATAAAAATAGTGCGGATAATTACATGAATTATGTTTTTTATGTGATAAGTAGAATTAGATGCACGATGAATACATGATTTTCATGTGTTTAATATTTCAGTTGAGATGAAATAATACTTTTCAATGAATCAAAGAAGAAGATTACTTTTAGTTTTTTGAAAAACATTCCATTGTTCCCTCTATTATTACATTAAAATAATGTGGAAGTGATATATTCCATTTATCTAGAAGAGTATCCTTAAACAGCTGGCATACACTATTTTTATTGCATCCATTGTAATTTAAAGAGTTTCAGTTGATGTGAGTAAGTGCAGAATCGGTTTATTTTATTGGCCTGAAGAGGAGTAAAATTTTTGTGTTGTAGTGCCATCTTGATGTTCATGTCATCCTTCTCATGGTTTGAACCATTAGGTTTTAAAAAATTATTTGTATTATATTATAATTAACATTAGTTGGATTCCAGTATAAAGAAAACTGGTGGGATGTTGGTATAAATTGGGAAGTGGTTCATACCTACTCACGATAGTTTTATGGTGGTATCTAACCAACCCAATTGTAGTTGCAGATTTATTTCTATTGGAGAATCTAAATATTAAATAATATCAAAAACAATAAGGACATATTCACCCAAATCAGGGGTGAACATTGTTAAAATACTATGTGTTGTTCTTTATTTAATTTTTTTTCTTTCATATGGTACAATTGATCTCATAAACAACGATGATATATTCACTCTAAAAAGTTTATAGGTTCAAATTAAAAAGTATTAAATGATATGAAAAGAAAAAAAAGGTAAAACTTGTGTACACTGATTCACCCCCTCTCTGTGTACCTTCATGATCCATTTTCAACTTAAAAACTGTCCAAACCACCCTTAATAAAAATTCTATTTATTCTATTTTAAACGATTAAAAATTTTAGATGAGGTTCTAGATATAAATAATAATAACAAAGATAATGTATATGAAAGCATTATAAGAGTATAGAATATAAGAAATATAATTAAAAAAATTAAACATTCCTTGAGAAAATTTCTATAATACATGAGTTATATTTAGAATTTCAATTTCCTTTGAAATACACATATTTGTTGTTTTAAAAATAATCATTTTAATTACATAAAATTTTAGAAATTAAGTGGTAGACACTTCATAGGAAGAACCAAATTAAACACAAAGGGGGATAAGACCATGTACCTTTATAATACTAAGTTTTATTGAAGTGTTTCTTGATAATAATAAATAATTTAATGTGGTAATTTTATTTTTTGTAGACTACCCACAATTTTAAGTTGTTATAAATTTCCTCCAATTTTGGAAATCACTATGTAACTAGCCATAATTTATAAATCATATTCAATAAACAAGTAATCACAAATAACCAAGATCTATAAACGAATTTCCATTACAATAAATTAAAACAATCATAGAAAACGCTTATAATACTAATAACACAAATGACCACACACTTCCTAAATTATATATATCAAATAATCATTAATTTCACCCAAAATCAGATAAATACCTAAAAACTCCACCAAATAAATAACCTCATCAAAATAGGGATAAATTCATGTTAATTTGGATAATATTATTTCTCTTTCTCATACATGAAATGGTATTATAATTTTTATTTATTTGACTATGCCTTAGTGAAATCTAAAACACAAATTGCTTACTAATTTGATTAAAAATTTTAAGTAGAAAATAATATGTTGAATGGAGAATGAAATAAGAAGTGACAACATAATTCAATGTGTTAAAATCATATTAGATATCGTGGTTTGAAAGGAGAAACAAAGAGGGGGATTAAGAGTAAAAGAAGTATCTCTACCCTCCTTAGATGTTGTTGGAGGAAAATGAACCTTAAGGAACCCCCAAGGGGGTTAAAAATAAAATCATATTAAAAGATTCAAATTCCACAAATACATATAGAAAAATTGGTAACAATTTAGATTTGAGTGGATTCTACTAGAGTTATTGTGGTATAATGGGTCTCTATTTACCTCCATTGGACCCCTAATACTGGTTTCTACAACTTATAAAAGGCCACCAAAACACTTATATCTTACCATGACATTCTAGTTGACTTATTTTATAAAATATAAACCCCAGTTAACTAATATAATGATAAATTTTCTTTATTGGATATTTTCTAACAATCCGAATATCTCCAAATACCTACTTTAACTTCCTAAAACACAAAAAAAGATCACTCTCTGAACAAAAATCCAAAAATTCAATATTTATATCAAGTTTCACATTAATATTAAGTATATATAATTCCAGAATATTAAATTAATTCAATAATAATGACATGGTTCCTAACAGTGTGACCCCATGATCATTAAAACATTGAAAAATATCAATAATTATTTAATATATAATTAAAATCAAAGTGAAACCTCTAATAAAAACATTAGTACTATTCATTCTACAATGTCACTTTCCACGATCTCCAACAGCCAGATGTATTACTATAGAAATTCCCAACAAAAATATCTCATATGTTAAATATGAAAATATAATACATTTACCCATGTCATTGAGTGACCATGGGACAAATTTCATGTAAATATAGTATAGAAAAATTATACATTATCGATTCACTAAGAATAGACAAGAAACATACATGAACACATCAGATTCCATTCACTGAGAAGGATTCCCATCATCTAAATAAAATACCACAGAACATGTTTATTTTAATTGTATAACATATAATTTCTTAGTCTATCATGGTTTAGGGCACAAATTTCCTACTCTTTCAACATGAGGATAATTCATTTCTTAAATTAACCTTAAACAACATCCTAACCAAAACTACAACCAACCACCACCTAATTATATTTACATTAGAGATGTCGTGAGAAGGGTATCAAAGTATGAAAGTCATCGGGATATTTATCTTGTGATCCTCAATTAATTACGATTCAATATGGAAAATATAGTTCAATTATACAAAAATATATAGTGTATAAAAATCCATGTGGTATACTTGGTTGGTAATCTAGAAAATACTACTTTTATACCTCATTAGGTAATTTTAAATCTTTATAAGAATCCCAAATTATTATAATATTCATATTTCATCACAACCTATTATACTCCATAATGACCATCAATTATGGAAAACTCAATGTCGTATATGAAAATTATCCTTACACTTCATATAATATATACAACTAAAATAAAAAAATGGGAGAGTCCTTTATTATAAAAATATCGATTTTATATATTCCAAAAATACATTAAGAATACTAAAAAACATATATAAATATTATTTTAATTATATTTCATATGATTGAACACCAAAGATACCTGATGTTTTCTTCATTTTTATGGTTTTTTTAAAAATTATTACATCACTATTTAATTATTTCCACATCTCTATATATCCCTATGATAAATTCCCCCTCTAAACTCCATTAATGGTTTAATATCTATTAAAAAATGTAATTTTAGTAATTGTTTTATTTTAATTTATAATCCTCAGGTTAAAATCCTTTAATATAATATTTTAACCACTTTATAACATTCAATTTTATGTTGTGAAAATTTTTAACTGTATTATATATTGAATTATTTTTATTTTGATTATAATAATCTTGAAACTATAACAATATTCAAACTTTTCAATGATATCATTTACAAAGAAATATAAATGTAACTTTTTTTCTTTAATATTGTTATTTACTATAATAATCTAAAAAAATTATAATGTAAAAAAACTTTAAAATTGATTTAGAGTGGTTTAATAACTTATTTTCAATATTTTTAACTTTTATAAGTTTAATAGTACCTCCAAAATAATTTATAAAATATATTTATCAAAATATAATCATGAAAAAATTATTTATGTTAGGAAATGATAGATATTTCATTTATGAGAATATTTAAAAAATACATTATAATTCGATATCATATATGGTATTATATGTGATTAAATAAATATTGTAAAAAAAATATTTCGTTACTTAAAATATTACTTTTTTTGTGTGGTAAGAAAAATTTCTACTATATTTTAATTTTTAATGTGGATGTAACTATTTTCTCTTAGATAAAACATTTTTATACCTATATTTTTATAAAAAATGTTATATAATTATATCAATAATAAAATATATGTATTAAAAGCATCATACCATATTATTATTTTGTTAAACAAGTTATTAATCCTGCACCTTAAATAAAAATAAAAACATGAGAACCTATTTTTAAATAATGGGATAAGAGGGAACCCATAACAAACACCAACTAAAAATACTAAAAAGAAAATAGAACCTAAGGAAAGAGAATAATTTTAGTGTCTAATAGGAATTAGACATCAATATATGTAAAGAAATGTTTTACCCCCCACCCCATAAAGAAAATGAAACAGTGCAATTAGTCAATGATAATGCATCACCCCATTAAAAGAAGCCATTCCATGTTGTAAAGACAACGTGGTAGAAAACCCCACCTATAGAAACTGGCACGTGAAGGAAGAACTGGAAGATTTGTACAAACACACATATCTCTCTTTCAATCTTCCCACCTAAAAAATCTTGGGAGGAAATCATAGTAGGTCAACCAGAAGCAATAAAAATCAAGACCAAAATCACTGGCCAAAATCGATTCTAGGTTTTCATCTATCTAGAGAATTAGAAAAGATGGATGAAGGATGGGTATCATCACACCCATCCCTCTTTCAAGGCCGCACACCCTGAAGTACCTACCAGAAGATGTAAAACAATCTAAATGCTATGAAACAATATGAAAATCTCAAAAATACATATGATATCTCATCAATATTCCAATTCCAAAAAATAGATACATGATAAAAAAACATTATTTATGAAGCCCTCCTAAATGAAACCTACGAAAAAACCCAATAAAATGTATTAATCAAAGACATTACCCACCTAATTAATCCTCAAACTATAACTTCATATGAAACATTAAACACCAACACTTCTAGAAACAATGATGCCAAAAAATTGGGTCGAGTTATATCGTCTCGTGTTATAGGAACTTGATGATCCAGCAATCATACAACATCATACAACCCCTTCTATCATCTAAAACCCATGTACTATCACCAGAACTCCGAACACCACCAATCGATGGATGCTAAAATTACACTTTCCTTTTGATCAACATCACACAAGAGAGACACTAGATAAACACTACATAATAGGAGATCCACCACCCAAGCACTGAACCACTTCCATTTGAAAATCTCAGGACCGCCATACTAAAGTCGATTCATGTTGGGGGAGCCTAAATCTAAATCCAAATTTGGGGTCAAAGAGGCCTAGCTGAACCATTTTTCAACATCTAGCTTCTTCCTGCAATACCATAACAATTTTTTTGGCGATTAAAAAATGAATTATGTGGTAAAATAATGTATAAGTAGTGATCTCACAATTGTATTTAATATACATACAAAATCATATGTAGAACATGTGCTGAGACCAAAGTTCCCCCATACATCTTGCGCTAAAGGTTTCATTTAAAAACTTCTTATCTATCAATTATAGTTAATCTTGATAGAACCTTTTTTGTATTTTTTATCACCCCCATATCATCCATATTCATTTTTTACTATTGATAACTTGGATACATATAATAAATAATTACCATAGATATGTCTATGAAATATTTGATATTATTACTAAAAACATCTCGCCCATTTTGGCGAGCTACATAGACATATGATTTCTAATGAATTATTTTCTCTAACACATAAATTTTCCTCCTTTCATGAGAAATATTCTCATGTTTCTATGTAAGTATAGAATGTTTCTTTAATCAATTTTCTCCATTGATGTTATTGATCCAAAAAATAATTTTCATTATAATATCTTCTTAATCTATATTGGATTTATTTTTTCATAGGAGAATAATGGTTAAATTTTTTTAATAAGGATATTTATTTAAACTTATCCCTCTAAAATGGTGACATTCTTTAATTATATTTTATATATTACTTCAATTAGTTATACATATAACTAATATTTGAGTCCACATTAGTGTTCCTCTAATCTTTAAGCGATTAAAGTAGCACATCATGTTAGTTTCTGAAATTTCTATCCAACGCCTTCTAATTACCCATTATGAGAGCAAACCATATACAAATTTAGATGTATGTGTCGAAATAAATAGGATTGGAGGTGTGGTCATCTCATAAATATTTTTTTGTCTTATATGATACTATATTATTGATTTAAGACATATTTTTAATGTCATTCCAATTAAAAATACTAGTTAATTACATTTATTTCCAACTTATCATAATGAAGACCAATTATGAAAGGAACTATCTAATATTCTTTCCTTGAGAGAAACTTTACAAATAAAATCCACCAACACATAGTGAAAATGGAATATAATTCTCATTGGATGTGTAGAGGGTGGTTATTATATAGTTTTAAGCCTTAAATTAGGACAATATAGTGTTATAGGCCACCAATGAATGCATGAATGGTTATAAAATAGTTTAAGTGTAGGTGGGAACACATAAGGTTTACAACATAATTTAAATTTTTAAAGGAAGGAATAATAGATATGCAAAATATTGATTAAAAATTTGATGGTATTTAAGTTACATTTGAGATTATTTTCATCCTTGAAGATGAAGGTTTATGAATGAGTTTATTTTCATCAAGGAACAAGAAAGGTTACATTATATTTTTATGACATCTAAGAAGGTAAAGAGTTTTAAATGATAAAAATAATGTCAAAATGAAATTTAAACTATACAAAAAACCCATTTATCTTCAATATTCAACCATATTTTAGAAATAAATAAAATAAATCAAGAAAAGACATTTTTCATTTATGAATTTTACTTATAAAAGATCTTCCATATGATCTTAATATAAATCCATAAGGATTTTCTCAGATAATCCTTCCCAGAGTATCTATGGGATGTAGAAATCTCTTAAAGATTGGGAAGGACTTTATTCATGAAAAAATCCATAAAAATTTGGTTAAAGGCTTAATGAAAAAAAAGAGTATCAATACAAAATGTTTTAACAACATGAATATTGTATTTGAACTCCACTACTCATAAACGGATTGAAATAACTTATATAGGCCTCCCGGGATCTCAAACAATTGTCATATGTTTAAATTATTGGAGAAATATTTAATAAATGGTTCAAATGTTACAAATACTTACAACCCATGATTAAATTCAAAATTATTTTCTTAAATATTACAATCTATTTGAATTTTTTAACCAATTTAATCATTATCGGATAATGATCAAACAAAACTATAACTTATAATAGGTGAAATAGTTTGACTCTTAAATTATTGTATACCCCATTAAATACTATGAATAAAATTAAAATATATCAACCTTCACTAAGTTGTGGTTTACAAAATCTTAAAAAATGATGTGATTTATACCACTATTTCATGGTTTTATTAAAAATTTAAAACAATATCTTACATTTAATAAATAATTATAGTCCTCATACACTTTTACCGTATATTAAATCAAATGTAGAAAATTGTGAAACCAGATCCAAAATTCATTATATATATATTGAAAAAATATTTTTTAAAATATTTTTTATTTCCAACACATGTGAGGGAATTAAGGTTTATAGGGTGAAGATTGATTTATATATACCAAATGAATTACCATGAATATTATAAACTTTACTTGATACATTTTTAAATGAGTTTAGGCATAAATGTGGGGAATTTAATCACAAATCCTAAGTGAATAAGAGTAGAGAATAAATATTTACGTGGTTATTATACATATATGAAATTATATTCATTATCAAAAAAATAAGAAACATATATTAAATTATTAGGATTATGGGAAATGAGTATAAAAAGTGATTATTTTTTAATCATATACTACTTCATAGATTTCAGGTCATACAAAAACATGAAAGAAAATCTATAGAAAAAATTGAAATGGAAAATAAATTTTAAAAATATTTTAGTTGGATCAAAATAAATAAATTATACACTAATTTATGAAGGGCTTTAAAGGGTATAATGCTTGTCTAGTTTTAGTGAAAATAACCAACCAAAATTCATTCTTCCACAAGATCTATCCAACAATTTGAACTAAAAAAAATAAATGATGAATGCACCTTTTCTCAAAACATTGATCTATCTAAGCCCTTTTACATGAAAATTGAATTAACCACTAAGAAGCAGCTAACAAAATAATTCCTAATCAGTTATAAAAATTCATTAGTGAATCATTTGGTTTTTAGGAAGGAATTATTTTTAGCTATAAACTTTTACCACATTTAGTTAATGTATTAAATAAAAATCGAAGTGATAAAAAAATATTTGACAATGGTCTTAGCCTCCTTATATAGGTTTCAAGGAAAAAAATTTATAACTAAACATTTCATAAACATTAATTATTAATTTTTCAAAAAAATTTATAAATTATTTGAACTGTATATCAGTTTATAAACCATTTATAACATTCAACAAAAAAGAATAAAATCTTCAAATACTTTAAATTTTCAAGTTACATTATTTAAACTTGTTAAATAATAATAACATGGAGATCAAAAAAATATGATAGATAAAAATTGGTTAAATAAGAAATGAAATATTTTATCATATAATGAACACACTACCATGAATAAAACCATAATTTAGTGATCATTATTATTCCATTTTTTAAACCAACTCAGAAAACAAAATGGTTTATATCCCCATGTTGTGCTTTTGATTTAGTAAATATTTATTTGAATGTACCACATACAATAAATAACTATAGACTTGGGGTACATTCAATTTATGCAACATCATGTATAATAACTATTGAGATCATATCCAAAAAATGTATTCAATATAATTTATTTTATGATCTTAATTTTTTGTAAATACACTTCTTAACAAAACTTAATAATAATTTACACAACCAGAACATCTGACCCCACTAGCACATGTATCTTTGAAAGAAATTATTAATTATACAATCCATAATATAAATAAAATCGTGACCTCAAGAAAAGAATTATTGCTACTTAAGATGTAAAGAGATTTTACAATAACCGCATCAAACACATGTATCTCCATATCCATGTACACTAGTTATATCTTTTTAAATATACATAATAAAAAAATAAATTAGTATAATAAATTAAGTAAAATCAAAGAATAAAAAATATATATATCATATTGAATAATCATTTGTTATCTATTCTCTAAGTATAGGCTATCTAGATGGATGAAAACATGACATGTCAATCACCAAAATTGATGATCCCATAAAATTCCCCCACCCAAATTCCAATCTTTGTTTAACATCAACCGATAAAATGTTCAATAACATACTCAACCACCCCTGATTAGCTTTTCCTGATGGATGAATAAATAATGTTAATAATTTTCATACAACACGTACACTGGTACACATCATGTGAGTGGTATTAATGGTAATATAAGTAATCTAATCTCATTATAGTTAATAATATTATATGTTACATTATAATTTTTAGTTTATTTTTTTTAATATAACACATTGATGTGAAGTTAGAATAATAATTATTTTTTGATGAATTTTTTTGTAGAAGGGTTGATGAAAAATATTATAAATGTGGTGGAATATTGTTATTATAATATATATTTTATCATGATGAGGAAATGTTATATTACATTGAGTATAATGGATGAATAATACATTGTCACAATGCAATCAATAACCCAATTTACATGGATAAGAACTCATCTTGAGGTTCTCATGGTAGATGTGAAGTTGCCTTTTCTAGTTGGTTATAATAATAATTGTGTAATAAATATTTAAATAAAATGAGTCAACATTATTGAACAAAGAATATAAATATAAAATACTATTTCATAAATTAAAGGGTTTATAATGAAATGGTGGAGATAGATTTTATCTATAAATGAGCTAGTGGACGATGTATTTACCTAACCATTTCCAAAGAATTAATTTAAATGGTAGAGGTTTATAATGAGAGATCATAATCATTCATCTTAAGGATATTTTATGGTGTTATGTATAATCACTTCAAGTATATGTATTTTTTTTCCAAAAAGAGAGATAATAATAGAAATTAAAAAAATGTAGGCTTCCCTTAAACGATAGAATGTATTTACAGAGAGTTATTAAAAACAAAAATCTATGAATTTGGAATGTTTTTAGTGAATGTTTGTAAACCATTCTAACTTTTTTAAAGAAAATATTCCAAAAAAAAATTCATCACATGTATAAGAATAATTTTGTGAAGCCAATATGAGTATATATGTTTTGATGCCTATTTTAATGTGAGTGTAAGTGATTCTTATGGAATAATTTGATATTGACTTTAATTGTTCCTCTTTTCTACATAAATGATTCTCTAATAGTCTCCAAATAATTGAATTATAATTTATTTTTATGGGTGAAATTTATTTATGTTCAATGGTTGAGGAAAATACAATGTGGGAAATTTTTGAATCCATAGAATTTTTGAGAATAGAAATTCCCCATCTGGTTAATGTTTAAAAAATAGAGTTGTTTTTATTGGAGAGAAGTATATGTGTGAAATTGGGGTGATATTTTTTTGTCAACCCCATTTTAAAAAATAATTTATCACATGATTCACCATTGTACATATATAAATTCTATTAATTCCAATGTTGTGATAATCATTTGGGTATTATAAAGTGATTAGAGTAGGGTTGGAGTTGAAGAGTGGATTTTTACGACAATTAAGAGGTTAAAGGGGAAATAATTACAATTGGGAAGTAATTACACCCTGATGGACATAATAGATTTTTAAATTTGGAAAGATGGAGAAAATTAATCCTAAATAGTTGGTTTTGTATTTTGTGTATATATGTACTCAACAATACTCTATAAATTATGATAACTTTTATGCTCACAAATTCCATTGTTTGTTTTATAATGAATTTTTCTTGAATGATTTTTCAGAAAAAACATATATGGGAAAAAGTTATTTGGAATTATGAGAAGTAAATTAGAAATACTCTTTAAAACCCTACGTTGGGAAATGAATATATGGTATCAACCCTATATTACATTAAGAAGTTAATAATTTTCATATGATGTTGACCCCAAATTAAAATGGAAATGTGAAATTCTTGCCTATGGTATCAACACTACATTATGCTAAATATTTTGAATTTATATTGAAATACTTACATTCAAAGAATTGTTAAACATATGGATCATCAAACTTATGTTAGAGTCTAGATTTAATTTTCATACCATACGTGTTGAAAAGTTGAATGTGTGGTTAATTCATGTAACATTTGGGATTTTATGCTGACAAGGATAAATATAGGGAATATCATCCATATGCTATTTTCCCCTACATTATGTAAAGGTGAAATTGTGGTTAGGGAATCCTATGCTATGTGAAGGAACCCTATACTATTCGAAGGAACCCTAAACTATGTGAAGGAACCATATGCTACACAACTGAACCCTTCACTGTGTTCTTAACGTTGAGGTTTTTTAAGATGCATTTTCAATCTGAGATTGCTACAATAGTGAAGTCAGAATTAAAGACCAATTCAAGGATCGTTCTTATTGTTTTTAATGAATTGTGTTCATTGGATAAAATATTTCCTATTTATATAAGAAATTACGAATCTTCTAGTCATTTGAAATTTGAATTTCTATGATCAATCCTAATATTCTTTTAGATTTAGAAAACTAAATTAATCTATTTGTTCAATAAATTTATTCATAATATATCTTCAAATATATTTGTGTGATAATAAATTCATATATGCTACTGTATTATTGAAATTATCTTCTATAGTGCTACTACAACAAACAATTGATTCTGAAAGAAGGTACACATTGGAGATATACATGTCCAATGATTTAATACTATAATATTACTACTACAATTTAGTTTCTACTTTATTGAATATTATTGTGTAATAAAGATAATATTAGATTATTTCATTCTTGGAGATATTCTTTTCTAAAAAAGAAGATCAATCAATTGTCAGTTTCTTTATGTTGCAACTGTGAAGATCAACCCGAATCATTAAATCAATTTCTTTTGATTATTTTGAGTTTCAACTACTCGTACTCAGTTACAGTGGAGTATCAGATTCTTGATCTAAGCAGTGGATAATATTTTCTCTACTATAGAACCAAAAGGATTTGTTATTAGTCTTAGTGTAAATGTTTCAACTACATTGACTTAGTTGTGTATTTATGTTCTTGTGATAAGAGGACCATTTTAGTGAAATTTATGAAACTCATAGAGAGTGTTATTGGTAGAGTGGAACAGGGGATCATTATGCCCTAAACCACTATAAAATGATATGTTCTTTATTTCTATTTATCTGATGCATTTTATTTGTACAGAAGTAAAAAAATTCATATCAGTATAAATCATAGTGAGTGTCAAAATCGTTAATTGTGGAAGATTTTTAAAAAGTCACAATTCGATCCCTCTTGTGTTACATTGTATATTATGACCTCACAATTGATATCAGAGGAGAGATTTTTGTATAAGGATATTACAATCTAAAATTATAAGGTCTATAAAAATATGGTACTGGATAATCCTAGAGAATAAATGTCAATGGTATGTGTTACATATTTTAATGGTGAAAATTATGGATGTTGGAAATCTCAAAATGATTATCTACATGAAAAATCATGGATTCCAAGTCCACAAAAAAATCATCACACCTTATAAGACTCATGAGAAATAAAAAACTTGGACTGCTAAAATAGAATATGATTATGATATTAATTATAAGGAAATGAATTCTATCAATTTTTGTCTTGGACCAGATGAAATATATCATGTATCACAATGTATAACAACCTATAAAATGTGGAAAAATATTGCAGTTTCTTTTGAAGGAGCAGATAATGTCAGACACATGATATATGCTACAACACAACTAAAATTTTACACATTTAGATTGGTTGATTGTGATAGCATCACATAGATGAATGGAAGGATTATGAAAATTTTCATCCATATTTCCACCTTAGGTGAACCCATCAAACAATCTGATTATGCTTTGTAGTATTGATAGTACTAATTTTTAAATGGAACGACATATCTACTTAAATTCTCTAATAATCACCTATCAAAGATCTAAAAATGAACTAAATATTAAGAAAATTGATGATGTATGAATCAGAAATGAAGCCTGAATCTAAATATCCTCTAAAAATATTAAATAAAGAAAAATAATGCTCTGAAGGTGACATCAGAGAAACCTAAAAGAAGATAAAAATAAGAAGTCAAAGAATAAATTAATTTAGGTTCCTCAGATTTTGAAGTGGAATTGGCTCAACTAGGCAGAATGTTTTGCATGTTTTACATGAAGATAATAGAATTCAGAAAATTCTTCAGGAAGGATGAAAAACAACCCATAGTATTTTGAGGATATAAATTCAATAAATTGGGTTATATTAGACATGATTTTCCTCAATTAAAATATGAATTAAAATGTCCAGAAAAGAGATATCATGAAAATGATAATTATGAGAACAAAAGAAAAAAATAGATGAAATATACATGGAGTTTATATAAAGACTCCAAATTCCATTAAAAGTTTAATTCAGAAAATGTACAATTTATTCTAAAAGTGAGTATGTGCTTTATGGATGATGAAACAAATGTACAAACTTTTTTCTCTTCGGATTCTGATTATGGTAGTTTCTCAAATGATGAATTGGCATCCTATTATTATCTTTTAGAAGAGAATTATGATTCTTTTCTAAAGAATCCTAAATCATTGAAATACATTCATAATTCTATTTTAGTTGAGATGGTTACCATGCTAAAAAAAACATCATGATCTACCTGAAAAATTCAATTCCTTGGAATCAAATAGTATTAATCAT
Organism: Viscum album; assembly: GCA_963277665.1. Taxonomy (NCBI): domain Eukaryota; kingdom Viridiplantae; phylum Streptophyta; class Magnoliopsida; order Santalales; family Viscaceae; genus Viscum; species Viscum album. The sequence goes on along the minus strand of OY728130.1, from coordinate 1,595,328,000 downwards.
GAAAAAAAATCAAGGAACTATAAGATGATGTTGAATTTTATAAGAGTGCTGATTTTGATTTTATAAAAGGATAAAATATAGAAAATGAAATTCTTGGAATGAATTTCATGAAATGATAATTATTTGAAATAGGGTGTAAGGGTGAGAAATCAAAATTTTATAAAATTTTTTGTGCCCAACTCTAAAAATTATACTTGTTATCACTGTGGAACAAAAGTCCATTTCACCAATAATGTCTATTTGAAAAATCCCCCAATTAATGGTATTAAAATTGCCTTTATTTCTAACAGTTTATCTAAACAAAGTGAAATATATTATAGAAAAAAGTAGATATAGATTCCTATAACATTTTTGGCTAACACTGGTGGACCCAAGAAGATATGGGTACCAAAACAAAGATTTGTTTAATTACATTTGTATGAAATATTTCACAGGAAAAGAAAATACATATAGTATACCGATAGTGGATATTCCAGAAATATGAGCGAAGACTCAACAAACATTGATACATGGACTCAAATAGATTGAGGAATAGTCACTGTTGGTGATAATGGAAAGGAATATTTGTTGGAGTTGAAATAGTATGACATCAAAATACTATCCCAATCAACAAAGTATTATATGTTCAAGGGTTAAATAACAACCTTATAAGTATCCATCATATCAGTGATTATTAATTATGTATTGTTTTTCTAAAAATTCATTCTCTATTTTTAATGATACGTTGTTTAAATTTAAAGCACCTATAACTGATAATGTTCATATGTTGGATTTAAATTCCTCATGTAAACAAAAAGATAATTGTTTCACTGCTAAGGAAAATGCATCTTGGATTTAGTATATAAGAATTAGACACTATAATATATATTCTTTACATAAATTTTCTAAGAAACAGTTAGTTTCTTATTTTCCTAGTCTTAATTTTGAAAATTAAATATTATGTGATGAATTTCAAATTGGAAAGTAGAACTAATCCACTTTCAAATATATTAACAAAATTGTTACATATAAAACTTTAGATCTTATCAATATGGATTTTTTGGACCATAATCGGTATCATGTTTTGTTGGTAAATTATATGATTATGTTTTGGTAGATGATTATTCTAGATTTATATAGGCTTATCTTCTTAAACAAAAAATTGTAGTTTTCACTATTTTTGAACATATTTTTAAAATTTATCAAAATGAAAAAGGTTTGAAAATAATATCATAAAGAAGTGATCGTGGTGGATAATTTGAGAATCAGGAATTCAATTCTTTTTTCTCAAATTTGTGTTTTAGAAACACCTTATCTATACAAATAACACCACAAAAAAATTCAATTTTTGAAAGAAGAAATTGAACTATTTTAGAAATGGTAAGGACAATGATGACTAAATATAGTCTTCCGACCTATATTTGGGAAGAAACTGTAATCATACCCTACTATATCAAGAATAGTGTTTTAATAAGGCCAATTTTCAAAATCTTCCCTATGAAGTTTTGAATTACATAAACCCAAATGTAATGTAATTTAACATTTTTTATGCACAGTTTATATCTAAAATAATATGGCCAACCTTATTAAGTTTGATCCAAAAGATAAAGAGAGAATATTCTTGGGATAATTTTATACATATAATTCTTATAGAGTGATTAAAAAAAATTCATGGATTGTTGAAGAGTCTATTCATGTTATGTTTGATGAAACTAAAAATTTTATTAAAGGAAATGATCAAGAAGATAAAGTAACTAACTCTTTTGAAAATATGAGACTTCAAACCGTTAAAGATGATTTTGATAATGATACTAATAATGTTCAGTCTATTTAAGAAGAACATGATAAGTAAGAACATAAAAGTAAAATGCCAAGAAATCCTCAAACTCTAATGAACCATATTTTAGAAACTGTTAAAGGAGTCCTAGACATAGGAATTAGAACTAGACGAAATGTAGGAAACCTGTCATAATTTTCTTCCTTTTTATCTCAATTAAAACCTAAGTCCATTAAAGAAGCATTATAAGAAATGAGTTGGATTTTACCAATGTAATAAGAATTAAACAAATTCAAAACAAATGGAATTTGGGAAATAGTAGAAACACTGACCAATTATCCAGTTATAAGAAATAAGTTAGTCTTTAGAAATAAATAGGATAACCAAGGGATCATAACTTGAAACAAATCTAGATTAGCAACCAATGTATATAATCAAAATAAAGGTATATATTATAATGATACCATTTCACCTATAGCTATATTAGAGTCCATTAATAATCCTTTTAGCTTATGAATCTCATATGCATTTTAAATTATATCAAGCAGATGTTAAGTAGGCCTTTTTAAATGGTTATTTAGTGGAGGAATTTTATGTAACACCCCACATAAATAACGAACAACAAAATTTCATATTTATTAATATTTATGAATTAAATATTAATTTTACTTTAAATGGGATGCTATGTTCGATGGCATACCCGATATGCAACAACATTTTTTTTTGAAATCTTACGTTGCACACAACGTTGAGTCATACTAAAAAATAATAATATATTATCATTTTAAATGGTAGTTAACACCTAGCCATTTTATTGGAGGGAATAAAAATAACTAGCAATATTATGATTAAATATCATTCTTAAATGTTTTTACACTTATCCAATAAAATTTATAGGCTTAAAATGTGAATGAATCTAATTTTAAGCATAAATACTCTAATATTCTTAAAAATGTCAATTTACCACCTTTTGATTGTGAATCCTCATTAAATCTAGTTTTAGACACTTTTATATGTTATATTTGACAAAAATAAAGTTCTTCTTTAGAATTGGGACATCAAAATTTACTTTGGGTAAATTTTTGGTATTTTTCTGATAAAATTCAATTTTAATGAATAGTGAAAAAACTGTATTTTAATTCAAAACATGCTTTTAAAATAATTTATTTATATGGGTAGATTATCATTTTAATTGGTTTTAAAGTTTAAATAGATTATATTTTTACCATTTTATCCAATTTTGGTCATTGGAAGTAATTTCACTTTGAAATTGGATATAAATAAGAGTCAATCTTCTGATAGTTATTTTTTCTAAAAATCAAGTGTTTTGTTTTGACAATAGGAATTAATTTTAAATTAAATAATGAAACTTCTATGTTTTAAATTTGGTAAAATAGAAAAAAAAATTAAATTTGGATAATCAAATATTTTTTAGGCTGAATTTTTGGTATTTTTTTTGAAAAACATCAATTTTTGATAAATAGTGAAAACACTAAATAGTAGTTAAAAAACTGACTTTTCCATTTAAATGAAAGTTTACCACTTTTGTGGATTGAATTTTGAAAATACGATATACAGGGTTGTTATTATTATGTAAAATATAGTTCAATTAGGAAAAAAATACTTTTTGGTGAATAATAATTTTTTACTTTTATTTACCGCGATTAAAGGTAAATAAGGTAATTCAAGGTAAAAATAATATTATAATAATATTAAATTACCTTAACATGTGTCCTAATCCAATTTTATGATACATTTCTGACCATGGGAAGGCTTGTGTCGATTTTAAGACCCCATTAGTGCCAAATAAGAGTGATAATGACACTTTATATTAATTAATTTAAAGTAATGACAAAAATGGCATAAACGTATATATTTTAGTAAATCAATTCTTACATGGGGTCATATAAGATATATATTTGAGTATAAATATTAATTTCAAAGATGAAAATATTTCTTACATCATGTTATTTTATTTATAATTTATATACATCAAATAAATAAAATTATTTATGACACAATAATGATGCAGTGTTTATCTCATTAATCAATGATTTAAATAAATAAGATTATAAAGATTAAAAAAATATCCAAAACCTGTCCAATTCTTGTTGGATGATTTTATTTCTAACAATAGTCATATTAGCTTTGACTTTAATGAATTTTGGACCTTTAGAAACCTAAAATCGCAATATTATAAAATAATATTTTCGAACATTCTTAAAGAGCCCTTCCTCCCCCTTATAAAATGCCCTCAACTCTATCCCATTACTCACATCTCTCAAGCCCCTTGTATCATCCAAACTCTTCCCAAATAGTCTCTCAAGGTCCCTATATTCCACCAATAAGCCTTACCTTTGGAATAAGGAACTTCAAGAAATCCTTTTGGTTCAAACCATTGGGAGTTACCCGATTTAAAGGTAACGTCTTCTCTTAAGTTATTTTATTTTCATTTACTTCACCACCCCCTTAAACTCTTTTTTTTCTTTTGATTTATAACAACATCAGTACCCTAAATATACTAGTTTCTTTTATATGAGAAGTATTATAACTACACTTACAAAAACCTCCGTCTAATGGGTAAAGAACATACTGTTTCTATGGACGATGAACTAGTGCCTCACGAAACGATGATTGTTAAATATTCTCATACCACCTCTTATGATGGCCATTAAGATGGAGCTGTATTTAAATGTGATATATATTATATTTATATTGTCTCTATATTTCTGTATTTTTTCATTTATATCATACCTTTTTGGTTTCCATAATATCTAAATACGATAATTTAATTTGAGGAAGTGCGGACTACCGCCCCCTCAATGTGATAGGACTCATTGATGCCATTTTTGGAACGTATAAAGGATGGGGTTAATTAAATTAAATAACCAAGATATTATAATTTAATTATAATATACCTATGTATTATTATGTTTTCATTCATTTAAATATAAAATATAAATGAAAGTAGCATTCATGCGTACATACGACTTACCGTCTCCATGAACGGTGCATTAAATTTCATAAATCCAAGTGATATGGAATATTATAAATACATATACACTTGATATATATGATATATAAGATATATAAATCATGAATATAATTCTGGAGATAATGGAATTTTTACCACATGGACATTTTGTAATTATAACAAGTTTATTTTTACTAATGAATTGAAAATCGACAAAATGTCTCATATGAAATCAAATAAATAACTAATTGTTATAGCAAGGTAATAAGTGATATAAAAAAGACTAATAAACCTGAAAAATGTTCTCAATGAATTATAGATTAACTTATGTTTATTTTTCATGAAGAACATGGAACATAGAAGTCAAGTGAGACACAAGGTATGCGTTTTCTTATCTCACTTTTAATTCCATGAGATTTCCATTTTCACCACATATTTATTGAATGAGGTGTATTATGTACTTAGACTTGATATATATTATCATGATTATATTTATATTCATGGTATTCTGTGATTCATTTTGTGGTTATTAACTTTTATTCATACGACTCAATTGATTACAACGTGCTAAGGGGCTTTCATCTCACTTTTTATTCCCGTGATATTCATGATATAATTGCCACTATTTCTTTTTGTGTGGTGTATGTACTTCCCATTAGTGTATTATTTTTGTAATATACATTAATTTATGGTTATTTATATCTTCATTGTATGATCCTTCTTCCATGGGTTGTATGTTTTGTATGTGACCATATCAGTAAGGGAACCTTTCACCACACTCTTTTAGTTAAATAATTATCTTATGAAATGTCTTTTAATTTCCATATTAATATGTTGGGATATTCTTTTCTATATCATTATTGCTGTATGTTTTATGTCCCTGTGATGAGAGAACCTTTTCTCTCTCATCAACTCATTTTCTGAATTTTAAAGCGACGCCGTTAGGCTATCAAATTTCGGTAAGAGAACTTCTTAATCCAATTTCAATTCTTTGGGTTAAACTTATACTTCATGATTTTGTCATGCTATGAATTTGTTTGAATGCCCTATGATTGTTTTACACTTAATATACACTTATATTGGGTGTATTCTTATTGTTCACACATAATTATGTCATTTATTTTTTCTTAATCTAAGGATATGATATTTGAAAGGGACTTTTTCTCAATTTACATTCCATTGAGAAATATTTGTAATTATACAACAATTCACTTTTATATGGAGTATATACTTCCCATGGGAATATTATATCATGAATATCTTTATTCTAATGATATTATAATCTTTTATTAATTTTATTCCTCAATTATTTGTATTCAAGCGTCTCTCATTTGGCTAGGAACTCTTTAACTAAAAAGTAGTTTTAAATGTTTTAAAGATTTATTCATCTAAATATTTCTCATTAATATCCATGTTTTAAAAATGTATTTAAGGATTTATTTATATGGACATGAATGTTTTTAAAATAATATTTATTTCAAACTCATCAAATTGGTATGTGACACTTTGATTAAAAAATCTCTTTATTAAATGTTTTAAATTATTTTGAAAATGGTTTGATAAAGAAATGATTAAGTCAATATCTTGAAATGATATATTGTGACTGAAATGTGGAAATGTTATCCTTCCTTTTTTCTTATTTATGTGTTATGAATATTTTATGGTTTTTGGGTATTTTTTATGTATACAGGTGGTTCTGTGATAAACCTAGGGCAAGTGAGCCCAATATAGCTCTCCAATGCATTGGGTAACGTGACAAAGGTAAACGTTAAAGTTTATCCTAAAAGATTTAGGGAATATACTATAATGGGTATTCCAAATGTAACTCCTTATGTAGGTGTGAAATCTATAATGTATGTTTATATGGATGCCACAAGTTACTTTTATGATTTATGATTTCTATGTGTTATTCATAAATATTATGATTTCATGAGGTATGTTAAAGAGCATATGATTTTTATTTATTGATAAACTAATGTTTTCTTTATTTATTTTATAACACTTGCTGAAAATTTTTATGCTCATACCATGTTTTTGAAATGTTTTTCACAGTGTATAAGGAAGGGTAAGATAAAGGAATAACTCAAGAAGATTTATATCAAGAAAAGAATTATTGTTTTATTTTAAGAATTATTATTTTAAGAAAAAATTGATAATGAGTATAAGTGTATACTTTGTAATTTTTGAGATTTAATTTAATATTTATGGCCTAATTATCTAAAACTGTAAACCTAAAATAACCCTCAATGTTAGTTATTAACTTAATTAAAGATTATGTAATGTTTAAGGCTGGGACATTATAGATGATATTAATGTTCGGTTTAGACATATTTAGTGATTAAGAGTATTTATAAGAAACATGGTTAGTATTTATGTCCAATCTCTAAGTTAAATCCTTATTTTATAACTTTTTCAGATCAAGGAATTCAATTAAAAATGGGAGGATGAGGATCTCAAACAATATTCCTATCTCTTCCTGATGACATGCATGCAATAATTATTTCAAAGTCATGTTCAGATTATTGTTAAACTTTTTCTAGCATACAACTCACTTGCAAGAAGTTCTTTGAGATATCAAACACCTCCACTATACCTCTATATCATTGTGGATCATGGGTTATCTTTAATCCTATCCTATTCTCATATTTTCATGAAAATTAAATATTATCAAGGAATTTTCAAATATTTTTTCTTATCACAATATTTTGAAACATATTACGATTTTTAAAAAGGTAATGAAGAAGGAGACCCTTACGCAACCTATTTATATTTGATTTTAAATTATAGTCTTTCAGCACATACTTATGGTATTTTAAAAGGATCATTGATTGAAAATTTCAACTCAAACTCAGTTAGACTGTTTTATAAAAATAATGTTTTATCAGATATTTTAAAATTATATGGTATACATGATTATTTTACGAAAATATTTTACTGTGAACAACCATATGAACCATGTCGTAGATGGTGTATTTGGATGAAGGACAAAGAATATTTTGAATTATCTCTAAATCATTATTTCAATTCATGGACCTTATACCTATGTGAACAAGATGACGATGAAACCATGCGGATGCCTTGATCAAGGTATGGTATTATTTCTTTTGGGAATAGTTTTATTTTATCATATAGAGGTGAAATAAAAAAATGACAATATATATAGTTATTCATTAAGATGTTGAGGTATTAATGAGTTGGGATGAAAAAGATAGATATAATATGACCTTTGAGGTTAAAATATGTTAGGGTTATTTTTTAGTTTTATAAAAAGGACAACCTGTAAGATGGGTGACAACCCATCACGTCTGGAAATGCCATGGGAATCTAACCCACAACCAAAGGGCGACAAGGTCACATCACAAACCACTAGCCTACATGAAGTCCCCAGTTAGTATGAGTTATTACATTAATTAAATTATTTTATGGATCATTAATAAGTTTATTTTAGGAACTTATGTTATATCAAATCGATATCCATAGTATAAGAAAATGATTTGGTGATTAAGTGATATAGGTTATTTTGGGATACGTTATATCTTTAGAATAAACACAATATGGCTAATGAAAATAGAATACTACGGGATTTAATTTATGGAATAATGGTTGAAATTTTATTTTGGAAGAATCTATGTTTTATGGATTTTTGGGTTGTTTATGGAAATGATTAACCTATCATAGAGAATATGTGATTAGGTTAATTACACTTCAGTATGAGATATTAAGAGTAGTAGATGTTGTTCGGAGATAAATCTTAATATTTAATGTGGAAGACTATGTGATTAAATCCTTCCACGTTTTGGGTTTCAATCTTAGTTTGGTTTAATTTAATTTATTTTATGGACAGTTTTTTATTGAATGGTATTTTTTGAACTTTGTGTATTGTTTGTAGAATTTTTGAGATTATTAGTAATATTTCTTTTTTTAATGGATTATTCTTTTTCAAGATTATCTGATCTTGTACTAACCATTTTGGTTTTGGTTAATTTCTAAAGACAGGGAAAATATATAGTTCATCTTTTGTGGATTATGTGATTCTCTAGAAGTTGATTCTAGCACTTTAGATGTGAATAAGTCATTTTGAATACTCATCATTTGGAGAATATATGAGTCTTTGGTAAAAACTTCTTAAAGGATGAAAATATACTTAAAAAGTAAGAATATTTCCTTTTTTCCTTAGTCAATCACATAAAACAATTATCAAACTTAATAAAATGAAGCTTAAAAGAAAAAAATGATGCATGTTTACTTTTCCTATTGGGAAACCAAAGACGGTTTAAAATATCACAAGTTTGTGATTTTCTCGTGGTTAACTTTCTCCAAATCTTGTTTTCTATCACTCTCCATCAGAAATTGACATTTAGTTTCTCTTCCATATCCATGTTTTCATGGAATCATAGTATGTGTTATATCGGGTGAACTTTGTACTTATATTTAATTATTTTAAAGTGGTAGTTTTATTGACTCCTTTTCAGATGTGGGACTTTTAATGAAGTTTCCAAGACCAATTTTAAAATTGTGTACACACAATTTCTAAAAGGGGAGAAGGATGTAACACCGCATGTAAATAAAGAATAATAAATTTTCATATATATTAATTTTTTTGAATTAAATATTAATTTAACTTTAAATGGGATACTATGTTCAATGGCTTAACCGATAGACAACAACGAGTTTCATTGAAATCTTACACTGGACACAACGTTGGATCATACTGAAAAATAATAATATAATATTATTTTAAATAGCAGTTAATGCCTAGCTGTTGTATTGTCGGGAATGAACAGAACTAAACATATTAGGATTAAACATGTTTCCTAAATATTTTGACATTTATCAAATAAAATTTATAGGCTTAAAATGTGAATGAATGTAATTTTAATCATAAATACTCTAATATTCTTTAAAAGGTCGATTTACCGCCTATTGATGGAGAAACCTCTTTAAATTTAGTTTTGGTCACTTTTATATTTTCTATTTGGAAAAATAAAATTCTTCTTTATAATCAGACATCAAAATTTACTTTGGGTAAATTTTTGTATTTTTCTGATAAAATTCATTTTTTAATGAATAGTGAAAAATAATGCATTTTAATTCAAAACTTCCTTTTAATCTAATTTATTTATATGGTTAGATTATATTTTTAATTGGTTTTAAAGTTTAATTAGATTATATTTTTACCATTTAATCCAATGTTGTTTATTGGAAGTAATTTCACTTTGAAATTGGACATAAACAATTGTCAATATTTTGATAGTTATTATTTCTTAAAAAACACATTTTTCATTTTCACAACATGAATTAATTTTAAATTAATTAATGAAACCTCTATGTTTTGAATTTGGTAAAATAGACATCATTTTTTAATTCTTAATATCAAATATATCTTAGGCTGATTTTTTGGTATTTTTCTAAAAAACATTAATTTTTGATGAATAGTGAAAACACAGAGTAGTAGTTAAAAACTCAACTTTTTCATTTAAATAAAATTGTACCCCTTTTGGGAATTGAATTTTAAAATCCCAACATACATGGGTATTATTAGTAAGTAAAATTTGGTTCAATAAGATAAAATAATTTTGTGTGAATAGTAACGTTTGACTATTATTTACCGTGGTTAAAGGTAAATATGATTATCCAAGGTTAAATTAATAATATAATAACATTAAATTACCCTAACATGTTTTCTAATCCTATTTTTGGATAAATTTCTGACCATGGGCATCATTGGGTCGATTTTGGGACTCCATGGAGCCACTTAAGAGTGATATTGACACTTTATATTAATTAATTAAATGTAATGACAAAAATGACATAAACATTTATTTTTTTGTAAATAAATTATTACATGGGGTTATATAAGTTATATATTCAGATATAAATAGTAATTAGAAAGATAAAATTATTTCCTACATCATGGTATTTTTTTATAAAAATGTATACCTTAAATAAATAAAATTATTTATGATGCTATAATGATGCAGTGTTTACCTTATTAATGAATGATTTAAATAAATAATAATAAAAAGATTAAAACAATATCCAAAACATGTACAATTCTAATTGGATGATTTTATTTAGAACACGAGTCATCTTATATTTTACTTTAATATGTTTTTAACATTTAGAAAGAAAAAATCATTATATAATAAAATAATATTTTCAAACTTTACTAAAGAGCCCCTCCTCTCCCTTATAAAATTACCTCACCTCTAACCCATTACTCACACCTCTCAATACCCTTGGATCATCCAAAATCTTCCCAAATAATCCATAAATATTCCTCTCTTACACCTATAAGCATTACCCTAGGAATAAGGCACTTCAAGAAATCCTTTTTGTTCAAACCAATGGGAGTTACCCGATTTAAAGGTATCAACCTATCTTAATTTTTTTTTCTTTTATTTCATTTATCCAACCCCCTAAAATATTTTTATTACTTTATTTTATATAAATAAAAGTATCCTAAATATACTATGCTGTTGATATGAGAAGTATTATAACTACACTTACACACACCTCCATCTAATGGGTAAAGAACATACGATTTCTGTGAACGGCGAACTACTGCCTCCCAGAATGATGATTGTTAAATCTTCTCCTACTTCCTATAATGGAGGCCATTAAGGTGGAAATATATTTACATGTGATATATATTATATTTATATTTCCTCTATACTTCATTATATTTCATTTATATAATACCTTTATGGTTTCTATAATGGGTAAATACGATAATTTTATTTGAGGAATTGCGGACTACCGCCCCCCCAAAGTGATATGACTCGTTTATTCCATACATGGGACGTATAAAGGATGTATTTAATTAAATATAATAAAATATATATTATACTATAACTATATTATAAAAATGTTTTATTATGTTTTCATTCATTTAAATATATAATATTAATGAAAGCAACGTTCATGCGTACGTATGACATACTATCTCCATGAATGGTGCATTTTATTTATTAACTAAAAATGATATGGAATATTATAAATACATATAAAATGGATATATATTATATATATTATATCTAAATCCTGAATATCATTCTAGATATACTGGAATTCTGACCACATGGACAATTATTAATTATAACAAGTTCATTTTTCACTAAAGTTTGGAATATCAACAGAATGACCGATATAAACTCAAATAGTTAACTAATTGTTATAAAAAGGTAATAAGTGATATAAAAAGAATAAAAAACTTGAAAAAGGTTCTTAATTAGTTATAAATTAACTTATGTTTGTTATTCAGGATGATTAGAAAACATACGAGTCAAGTCAGACACGAGGTAAGGGGTTTCTTATCTCACTTTTAAGTCCATGAGATTTCCATTATTTACCACTTATTTATTGAATGTGGTATATTTTTTTACTGACATTTGATATATATTATCATTATTATATGTATATTCATGGTATTATGTGATTAATATGGTGGTTACTACCTTTTGGTCATACAACTCGATGTATTACAACGTGGTAAGGGGTTTTCATCTCACTTTTTATTCCCGTTAAATTCATGCTATAATTTCCACTATTTCCTTTTGCATAGTGTATGTAATGACCATAATTATATTATTTGTGTAATATAATTTAATTTACGGGTATTCAAATCTTCATCATATGATCCTTCTTTCATGGGTTGTATGTTTCATAAGTTACCAAATCGGTAAGGGAACCTTTCACCACACTCTTTTAGTTAAAGACTTCTTTTATGACTCATATTTCAATTTCCATTTTCATATGTTGGGATATGTTCTTATATATCCTTATTGCTGTAAATTTTATTTATACATGACTATAGACCCTTTTTTCCCTCATCAACTCATTTTCTTAATTTTAAAGAGATGACGTTAGGCTGTCGAATTTCTGTAAGAGAACTTCTTAAACCAATTTCAATTCTTTGGGATAATCTTATAATTCTTGATTATGTAGTTCTATGAATATGTGTTAATGTACTATAATTTTTTTAAACATAATATCCACTTATATTGTGTGTATTCTTATTGTTCACATGTAATTTTTTCATTGATTTGTCTTTAATCTAAGGATATGATCTTTGCAAGGGACATTGTCTCAATTTAAATTCCATTGAGGATAATTTGTTTTTATACAACAATTAACTTTTATATGGTGTATATACTTCCCTTTGGAATATTATATCATGAATCTCTTTATTCTTATGATATTATAAGCTTTTAGAAATTTTATTCCTCAATTATTTGTATTCAAGCATCTCTCATTTGGTTAGGAACACTTTAACTAAAATATAATTTTAAATGTTTTAAAGATTTATTCTACTAAATCATTCTCATTAATTTCCATGATTTAAAAATGGTTTTAAGGATTTATTTATATGGAAATTAATGTTTTGAAATTAAAATTTCTATCAAATTCTTAAAAGTGGTATGGGCCACTTTGGATCAAAAATCTCTTTATTAAATGTTTTAAATAATTTTGAAAATGGTTTGATAAAGCATTGATTATGTCAATATCTTGAAATGATATATTGTGATTCCAATGTGGAAATGTTTTCATTCCTTTATAGTTGTTTTGTGTGTTATGAATATTTTATGGTTATTGGGAATTGTTTACATATACGGGTGCTTTCAAGATAAACCTAGGGGGAGTGAGACTGAGACAACTCTCCAATGCATTGGGTAACATGATAGAGGTAAATGTTAATGTTTCTACTAAGACATTTGGGGAATATACTGTGATGGGTATTCCAAATATAACTCCCTAGGTATCTGTGAAATCTACAATGTAAGTTTTAAATGGATTCCACACATTACCTTTATGATTTATGATTTCTATGTGTTATTCATAAATCTTATGATATCACGAGGAATATTAAAGAGTTTATGTTTTGCATGTATTGATGAACCACTATTTTATTTATTTATTTTATAACCCTTACTGAGCCTTTTATTCTCATCCCAAGTTTTTGAAATGTTTTTCATACGGTATAAGTAAGGGTAAGAGAAATGGAGAACTAAAGAAGATTTATATCAAAAAAAGAATTATTGTTTTGTTTTAAATTTTTTTATTTTATATAAAAAATGGATACTGAGTAGAAGTTTCTACATTGTAATTTTTGAGATGTAATGTAATAGTGATGGCCTAATTACCTAAAAATATAAACCTAAAAAGATCCTCAATGGTAAATATTAAATTAATTCATGATTATGTAATGTTTAAGGTTAGGGACTTATAGTTTATGTTGAACAACCTCTTGGTTTTGAGAATTCTTAAAAAACTCCTATTTGTAAACTTACAAAAGCGTTATATGGCCTTAAACGAGAACCTAGATCTTGTTATGAAATTTTATGTTCTTTTATTTTGATAAAATGGATTTACTATTGGATTGGACGATTCAACACTTTTCAAGAAATTTTTTTTTAATATTTTATTAGTTTAAATCTATGTTTATGATGCTATTTTTGGTTTAAATAATAAAAATATTTTTCATGATTTTTTAAATTTAATGAAAAAATAATTTTAGATGAGTATGATGGGAGAAATTAATTTCTTTTTAGGATTTAAAATTAATCAAAAACATTTTTGAAATGATTTAAATCAAAGTAAGTATATTATTGACTTATTCAAAATGTTTGGATTTGAAAACATCATGAAATATGAAACTCATATGTGTACTAATATAAAACATGATTTAGATGAAGCTAGAATAACAGATGAAAACAAGTTATATATATGTATTATTGGAAGGTTGTTATATCATACAACTAGAAGACCATAAATTATTTTTTCAGTATGTCTTCAGGATAGACTTCAATCAAATCTAAAAGGGTCCCATCTTATTATTGTTAAAATAAGTATTTGATATTTAAAAGGAAAAAATTTTCAATCTCTTCTTCACCCCAAAATTTATGATTTTAATTTTATTTCATATTCATATTCTGATTTAGGAGGTTTATGATTAGAGAGAAAAAGTACATTAGGAACCTATCATTTTTTAGGAAAATATTTTGTTTCACAGTTTTGTAAGAAACAATAGTCAGTTTCCCTGTAAACCCCAAAGGTAGAATAGGTGTTTGCTAGAAATTTCTATGAAAAAGTATTGTCGATGAAAAACACTCAAATGGACATTGAACTAAAATTTAATAGTATACATAATTTTTGTGATTCCATTAAAACTATAAATATTTCAAAAATTCATATACATCACTATAGGACTAAGAACATTGTTATACAACATAATTTTTAAAGATATTATGTCCTTAAAAAGGATGTATCTTTGAAATTTTTTTAATACTGAATATAAATTAGCCGATATTTTTACTAAAACACATCTCAATGCTAGTTATTATTTTATTAAGAGGGAGTTTGGAATATTTGAGTTTAAGTAATTGTTTATTAATTTATTTTCAGTCTCTATGTTATTATTTTAGTATGATTTATTTTATATGTTTTACTTGATTAAATTTTAGTTTATAATTTAATTTTAATTTTATTGTATTTTTATTTTCAAAATTAAAAAGTAATGAGTATATTCTTGATCACTATGATGAAACCATTTTCTTTCTCCTACTCTATTTCTGATCTTCTACATTTCATTTATATTTATAAATATTCTTTTGATTCTCATGTGTTGAAACCCTAAACCTTTAATACCTTCAATATCAAAGCCTTCAAAGATGAAAACATCTAGAAGATCTATAGAGGCTGAGTTGGATTCATCTACTTATGCTTCACGGAAATTCCGCAGAGTGATCCATTGAAAGGAAACTGATATTTGTTATTTAGATTCTATGAACCTTTCACTTAAGGAAAAAAAAATGAAATTTCCAGGTCTGGGTTTATAATTTTTTAGAGGATAATATATGTATGTTTTATGAAATTGATGTAAAGTAATTTTAAAAAAATACTTCTTTTAGTCTTGGATTTGATAAATATTATATTGTCTCTAAGGTTAATGATTCGGAGTGTTCTTTGTCTTCTATGGAAATGGCTGAGAAGTTTCATTGTCACCATGAGGGTGAGTTTCAGTTAGATTTAAAGAATATAGGTAATGAATGGAATTATACCAAATATATTATGTTTTAATTGTTTGGAACAATAACTATTAGTAAGGTAATAACGAAATAACGTACATCAAATCATTGAGTTATGTTGAAGTTTATTCAATATGGATTTTTTCCTTGGACTGCGGAGGTAGGAAAAGTCCTATATATGAACATGTATGTCATGTTATTATTTCTGATTTACATAAATATTAATTTTTTTTAGTTTATAATGACATATCTAAAACATTTCAGCCACACAAATGTGAAGATGGAATATTATCCCTATGGATGAATTGCTTTTTTTTATTCTATGAAGGAAATGAAAAATTGTGAATATTTTTTTTTGGAAAAACATGTCTCTACAAAAACACTTTGAATGTTGTAATTATTAAGAATCTTTCATTTTTCTAGGGAATCGATTGCAATAGACTTCTATCAGTTAGTGTGGAACAACAGAAATGGTTGTTGTCAGCTTATCATGGGGAAAAAAGGCTGGTTCATTCAGTTGGATTTTTAAGACAGAGGCCCGATGATGAAGGCACTTCAAGGCTATAAGAATCTATTTTTTGGAAAAGAATAATTATAGTCGTCATTATAGAGAATGTGGATGAAGCACTGGGAGTAGCAGGGCGTTAAAATCCAATTGATGAGAATGCTGAGCAAGAGGCTCATATTCAAGATCTTATTTGGGAAACTAATCCTGATAATCAAACTATTATTATTCTTGATTATAAAATTTCAAGTGGATTTTCCTTATGAATTAGATTATTTGGTAATAATGATCCATGTTTGTAGTTAGTAGAAGTTTTTCATAGGAAATGTATTCCTAACCCTAACACTCTTTATCTTAAATCTTCTGATACTTAGGCTAAAGCCATAGTTTTAAATATCTATATAGTGGAGGCTCAGAAATTTTTTCCAGAGAACAGTTGGAGGCTGAAAAAAACAAATTTGAAGAATACAAGGATTCTTTAGTGATAAGATATGAGTTTGAAACACAAATGCTCCATTTAAGAGAATTCAATGAAAATATATTTTTTATTGGATACCATAAATATTTTATTAGAAATATGTAGACTGATTTCACTTTTTATGAGATTAATCTGTTATGAAATCATAGTTTGATGATTTTAAGATAATTATAGTGCAATAATTTTAGTTTATCAAGAAAAGTAATCAAACATCAAAATCCTCTCAACAATCACTGCCAGAACTGCTCAAACATTTTGAAGCAATTACCAATGTACTGGCTGAGTTCAATGATAGACTACACACTCTTCATTGTGATAGTACTCTTTTAAGTGTTCTATTGGAAAATGAAAGACAACTTATTAATCAATAGGCATATAGTGAATCCTGGTTGGGACCAGTGCTTAATTAAATTATGGACAATATAACCTCATTCATTATTTTAGAGGAATATGTGAATAAATTTTTAATGATTAATATAATTTAGAATTAAAAGGTTGTAAAAGATTTAATGAAACTTCTTAAAAATTGTCAAAAGTCTTCAGCAACAATTTCCTAATCCTTATTTTGATTCTTTGTTATATTAGCAATGAGGTTCAATCCCTTCCTCATCCTGATGAAACATCTGTACCCACCATTTTAGACCAAATCCCTTTATTTTAAGATACTTTGGTTGAATGGGGATTGTAATTTATATTTCAAACCATTTGAATTATTTTTAATTTCAATTTAATTTCCTATTATCTTTTTAGTATCTTCATTTCAGTACATTGCTTAAACTTAGAATCATAGATTTATTTTCCTTATTCCATTTTTAATAAACTATTCATTTATATTCCAGTGCTATATTAAGTATGGTTTGTATCATTAATTCTTTAAAACCATAATTTTTGATATCACAAAAATGGGGAGAATATTTAAGGAATAGGTGAATATTTTCATGAAAATATATAATTTGTAAGAAAATATATGAATAATTTCCATGAATACTATGGGGAGATGGGATAATAGAATATTTTCAAACCACAACATTTCATTTGTGAAAATATTTAATTTAGAAGTCTATATTTTCTTTTTCGAAATAATATAGTGAATAGAAATTTCAAAATATTTTCTATATATATATTTTTATGTTTAAAAATCTTAAATTTTCATTAATTTTTTTATGGATTCAAAAATAGGGTTTTTTGATCAAAAATGTGGGGAGATTCTTGGGAATGTATTTTCTCAACAATACTCTATAAATTATAAGGATTTTATGCTCACAAATACCCTTTATTTATTTCTAGTTAATTTTTATTGAATGAGTTTTAAAAAATTTATATACGATTCGATGTAATTTTAAATTACAAGAATTAATGGGGAATCATCTTTTCAAACCCTATATTTGGTAAATGAATGTATGGTATCAAAAATATTTTATGTTGAGAAGTTAATGCTTGTGTATGGTATCAATTCTATACATGATGGAAAATTTAATCAATTGCATATGGTGTCAACCCTACGTTATTCTAAACAATTTAAATTTGGATTGACATCCTTACATTCTGAGAATCATCTAACGTTTAGATCAAAAACCTTACATTGGAATCTGTATTTACAATTCTTACCATATATGGGGAAAAGTTGAATTTATGGTTAATTAGTATTACGTTCATGATTTTATGATGACTAAAATAAACGTATGTATTATCAAACCTACACTAATTTTGTTCTCTACATTATATAAATATGAAAATTATGGTTAAGGAACCCTATGCTATGCAGAAGAACACTATGTTTTGCAAAGGAACCATACAGTACATAGCTCAACCCTACAGTGTGTTATCAATGGAGAAAATTTTCAAGCCACATTTTCAATCTGAGATTTCTGCAACTATCAAGCCAGAATTAAAGAATGATTGTAGGATCATTTTGATTGTTTTGAAAGAACCGTATTCATTGGAGAAAATATATACTATTTATAAAGGATTCTATCAATCTCCAGGTCATTTATAATTTCAATTTTCTTGATCAGTCAAGCTATTCTTTTGGATCTAGAATATTGAAGCTAGATATATTTTCTATATATCTCTTCAGAATATCTCTTCATATATATGTGTGTTATAAGAAATTCATATATGTGACTGGATTATTGAAATTATCTTCTACAGTTCTACTGTAAGAAATAATCGATTCTGAAAGAATATACACTGTGGAGATATACATGTCTAATATTTTAATTTTGTAAGATTACTAATACTATATAGTTTCTACCATATTGAATATCATTGTGAAAAAATGATCTCTTCAGACTATTTCAATCTTGAATACATTCTTCTCTAAAAAATAATATCAATAAATTTTCAGTTGTTTTCTACTTATAATATAAAGATCAACCAATTTAAACAAATAAATTTCTTCTAATTTATTAGAGATTCAATTTCTCACACTCAGTTGTGGTGGAGTATCAACTTCTTGACCTAATATGCAGATAATCAGTTCTCTATTATAGAAGCAGAGTAGTTTTATATTAGTGTTATTGTAACGGTTTCATGTTTCTACACTCAATTTTGGATTTATTGTATTGTGATAAGAGGACCATTATAGTGAAATTTACCATGATCACAGAGATAGTGATTGGTAGACTGTACTAGGGGATCTTTGTTCCCCGAAAAACTACAAAATGTAGTGTTATTTATTTCTATTTATCAACTTCATATTATTTTTACAAAACTAAACACTGCATATACATATAAATCATAGTGGGTGTCAAAATCTATAATTGTGAAAGATTTTTGAAAAGACACAATTCAACCCATCTTGTGATAAATTTTATATTTAGACCAGACATTATACTGTTATTTGAATCCTAAATATAATGATTCATGAGATGAAATTTCACATCATAATGACCCCACTACAATTGGAAGGTCAGGTTTGTGTGTGTTTCGAAGTTATTTTCAGTTATAAAAAAGGAATGTTCTATGATGAATATGATTACATAATGAATTTTTCTATCAATCCACATTGCATAATTATATGATTATTTATGGTTTTCTATTTTCAATAGGTAGAGTATTGCTTCATGAGGGTGGCGGTTTTTTGTGATGTTTTAAATCATGCAACAATTTTAATTATATAATATATTATTGTTCCTATAAATTTCAACATCTTTCAGAGGTCACAATATAATGATATAGTTCACAAAATAGTATTTTTTATGATTATTAGTTAGAGGTAACAATTTAGAAACATCTTGTGTTGCACCATGACACAAAACACCATGTTGTGGTTAGTGAAATAGTCCATTTTTAAATCATTTAAATGATATGTATTTTTGGATTCATCATAGGATACTCCAACTTGATGCTACCCATACCAATATCTTATCAACGATGACTTATAATAATGGATTTATCCAATGGATTAATTTAATGAATAATAAGAGGATAAAATAAGATCATCAGAAATTGATATTTAAATTAAAATTTTGAATAGAAGATGAGGTATGGAATCTATGAATGTTAGATAAATATTTAGAGTATAATTTATTTTGTGTGTAATTGAGGAAGGGGAAGAGGAATAATAGGAAACCCATGAAATAAAATATGTGTATATGGTATTTTATTAACTCATTTCTCGATGTAAACACACTTGTATACATAGAAAGAGGTTTCTCTTGAAGTGAAAAAAGACTTATATGGTATGTGAAGTGATGTTTTGAGTATATTATTATTGATTTATGTTTATATATTGTTTCTTTAATCGTGATCACTCAGTGAAGAACATAAGATGATGTTGGGTTGTCTATGATTTTGTTTATTTTATATTTTATGAAAAATTTAGATAGTAAAGGAAATAATGGAAGGTGAAATTCAACCACAACAAATTGGATTCACATTTGAATGTATAAGAATGATCTTATTAAACCCTTTTAAAATTATTAGTTTTGATATGTAGAATCATCTTAAATTATTTAGGAGAAAGTTTTATGTTACATGAGTTATTGTATGACCCATTCTTATTTATATCAATGATGATTAGTAGATCACGTGAACTGATTTTTCCAGATCATGCCAATGAAGTAACCGTTAATTTTAAATAAAGAACCTTGTAAATTCACTGTACTTAATCTGGTTGTTTTTTGGAGTGTGGATTCTATATTAAGTGATTAACATCAATAAAATTATATAGTGAAGTAGGAAGAAAGTCAACTAAATAAGCAAGTCTATTTCATTAAAATGCAGAGAAAGTTTATTAGTGTTTGAACGTAAAATAAATTTATTCACTAATTCATCCTCACAATGAATCATTCAAGATCATAAATATTTATTGTAGTCAATGTATATGAAAAACAAAATCATTGACCCCATATATAAAATTCCATTTATTCTTGACTAATAATATAAATGTTTTACGTATGATTACAAAATGTTATAATAATAAGGGAGGTAATTTATGTAGAAACATTACATTAGTTTGGAAATCAAGAAACATAATATAAAAATTATAAATTCATTGATAAAAATTCTATAAAATAATATTTTATTTTTTTAGGAAAATTACCTTTCATAATAAAACCATATATATTTCCAAAATTATAAATTAAATTTTATTAATTTTTTAAAATTAATATAAATAGTCATCAAAGTAATAACTTAATTAAAAAAATCGGTTGATACCAGCTACCTTTATATATTACTTATCATGATTGTGAGTGTTTTGGACTCATTTCATATGGGTAATTAAATAATTATTGTAGGGGAATTTTATATTTTATAATCCACAAACCTTATTATCTATTCAGGAACCTCCTCCAATTTTTGAAATCACATAGTAACGCCATATATATTATATTCCGTATTCCATTAAAAATTAAAAATAAATAAAAATACATACAATTTAATTACTAAAATATTAAAAACAATCTACATTTAACTCTTAATAGATTACTGACAACACTAATGAAAAAACACAAAATTATGCAAACTAAAAAATAATTATTTTAATCAAAAATCATGTAAATTCATTAATAAATATACTAAACATCATACCATCATCAAAACATTAATCAAGTGTGCTTAATTAAGCCTCCTAAAATTCCTCTATATTTTTTCTATAATGTCCTTATATGTTATAGTGATTTCATGAAGCCTTGTTGAAATGAAAATAAAAAATTAGTAACTTATTAGATGGAAAAAGAAAATTGGTTTGAATTAGTGGAAACAATGAAGTAATAATAATACAAAAATTAATTAGACAAGTGAAATTCATCCATGGGATAATAGGAGAATAATGGATGGGAATAGAGATTAAAGGAAGGAGCTATGCACTCCTTACTTGTTGGTGGGTACAAATGAGATCACGGTATCCCAAAAAAGGGTTAAAATAAAATTAGATTATAAGACAAAAGTTAAATAAATAAGAAAAAATTAAATTGTAACTATCAAGACTTATATTTATTCTAATATTGTACCAATGGAATAATGGGTCTCTAGTGCCTTCCATTAGACCCTCAGTCGAGGGGTCTATATATAACATCCCTAAACCCGCACTCCTAAATCCAATGATAAAAAAAATCTTTAAATTTATGGATTTGATACTAAAAATCGAGACAGAATTTGTGCCATAAAAAATAAAGAACATTTTAAGGAATTATTGGACCACTTTCATACCCAAGGACTTTTTGGTTTAGAATTTTATATAAAGAAGACACACTCTTATATAAAAACATAGATAAAAAATTGGTTTATAAGATTATACATAATTACCCACTAATTTTGTGACATATAGTAACCTTCATTGGAATATTATACATAAAAACATTCATCACAAAATGGGTTAAAATAAAAAAAATAAGTCTAAGCTCAAATTCATAGAATGGTAGAAGATAATAATTAATAATAAAATTTCATCAGTGAGCATGAGTCGAGTGTAAGCGTATGATGGAATATTTAAAGTGACTTGACATAAAAAAATAGAATTAAAAACCATTAATACCAAGATCATAAACCAGAAAACATGTAATAAATCTTTAATAATGGTATGAGTCATATAAATAAATAATTATGAGCCATGTGATGTCAATATTGATCAAAAAAACATTTAAAACACAAAGAAAACATAAATAAAATGTGTTGGTGTCTTGAAAAATTATCTTCATATAATCCTTAAATGGTTCATTATAGATCGGATAACCATGCTTCATTAATACCCATAATCCCTTAAGAGTATCCTAATAAATAATTAACTATATATCATATTAGGATTTACTTATATCAAGTTAACTCCATTTTCATTTCCCAATGAATTAGAGAGATATATTAGGATCTACCTCTCATATAGGATGAATCTGAACCAGCTATTTTTATAATATGTGTTAGGATCACTAGTCATCATGAACTATATTATTGTACTCTACATGAATAAAATATTTAGATGTTATCACTTTTCAACATAACACACATTAAAACAACCACTATTCCTTTATATCATTCTTATCATGTGGAAAAGAAATAGGTTTCATGAAAATATATTTAAATCAATAATCCTATGTAACAAAAATAAAAAATATTGATGGTATCATAATATCATAATTTGAGTGATAGATAAGAATCATTAAAGTATGGTGACATAATAGAAAATACATAGGAAATTAATTTTAAAACCATTCATTGAAAATAAAAAAATACCGTTTTCTTTTGTTAATATTTTAATAATAATGGGAATAATATTTTCTATGAAAATAATCATGGAAACTTATAATGAATTATTCAAATAAAATAATTGTTATGATGGTGTGGAACTCCATTATTGATATAAATTTTAAAATGAAATATTTTTTAACTTTTATAAAGATATTGAAATTGAACAGTCTGGAAAAGTTTAAGAAATTCCATTTTAAAAAATTTTAAATTAAGATTAAATATCATATAAAATAACTTTTAGAAATTATTTGTTTTTATAAAAGAATTTTCCGGAAAACATTTTAGAAAATATGGACATATAAGACAATGATTTCCGATCTAATAGAAGATAAAATATTGGTATTAGTTACAAAAAACATTATTAAGGTTAATTTAATAAAAAAAGAATGAAATGGAAACAAAAAATGTAAACAAAATTAAAAAACACATGAGATGAGAATAAATTTGTTTCTTGAAAATATTATTATATGATTTCCCCTAAAGGAACATTGAACATAAATAATACTAAAATGAAATGAGATTGTAAAATAAATCCTTTACCACTTTTGTGACCTTAAAAATAAATTCTCAATGATTGAAAGAATAAGTTATGTAATTTAAAATAACATGAATTTTATGAATTAATATGACTAAAATTAATTTCTGTGGAATTATGTACACTATATAATAAAATAATAGTGCATGACATGAATCATGTCTTAGGAAAATGAGTTCGAGACAAAGAAAACCATTATGAAGATCATAAATATTGAAGTGTTAATTAATATGTGATGCAATTATGAGAACAGATTTAATTAAAAATAAAAAATCTGAAAATATACAATAACTTTTTTTGATACAAATTTACACATAATCATTCCATAAAAACATCAATGAAGTAGAATTATAACCCAATTAATGGAAATTGAGTTAATAAACCTCTTACCAGAAGTTTAATTTCAATTCAAAAACATTTAGGTGAAATATTTTAATTTTTACTAAAAATAACATTAATTATAAATTATTGATAATATAACATGTGAAAGGGATTTATATTTCAAATATTAAATAAATTAGATGCCTAACAGTAAAATATGCCTCAAAAAATTAAAATTGAGATGAAATCCCTCACCCAAAGTACATGATTTTCATATATTTCCATTAAATTCCATTTAACAATCCTTTACCAATTATTTAAAATTTTAATAACATTTTCCCTATTTATTTTTTATGATTAAATAATTTTTTTTATTTATTTCATTGACATATATAATTATTGAATATTTTATGTTGATATTAGTTATTGTGAGGAAGTTCGGTTCATAATTTCAAAATGACATCAGTATGTTGACCATAATCCAATAGTTAATTGTTAGATAATATTCCTAATAATTAAAATAAAATAATTATCCATTTTATAAAATAATTATTCTTTTATAACTAACCTTGAAAGGCAGTAGTAAAAAATTAAATGTGCAATAATCGTGGATATGGTTGGTCGTACGTACACACGATCCACACTTCTATTTTTCAATGAAATTAAAAGAAAGAAAGAATGTATAATTTTATAATTATGAAATTTCTATTATATAATAAATATAAAATTATATTTTTAATTAAAATTATATATATATATATAATACATGTGATGAGGTGATGAAAAATGAATAGCATCCCTTAGTGGAGGTGGAAATCAACAAGTTACACACAAACGGTGTTATCATTTTCAATGGATGAAAGGTTACGAAAATAGATGATATATTATCCATAAATAATTATAATTATTTCATTTATATGATATATATATATATATACATTAAATACACCATTATAACAATTTTTATAGGGGTTATGGAAGAAAAATTACATCTATTTGTGAGATGGTTGCCTACAGTACACACGAATGATGGTTTCATTATTCATTTGGTGGAAAAAGAGATCGATATTTTTGGTGAGATTAACATTATAAAAAATTAATTATATTAAATATTATTATTTTATTAATTCATATTGGTTGAAAAAATATTTTATGGAGGTAGAAGAATAAATAAAACTAAAATATTTAGTTAAATGTTATACCCCTTCTTCAAAACCCCCCTTTTCATTATACATTAATCCCTCTAAGGTTGGTGTTATGCTAAAAATGAAACCAATTGAACATGGGAACATAATTTAGGAATTATTTTGACACTTTTTTCTGTCATAGAGTCTACACAACTGAAAAAGGGAAATACCTTAGTCCAAAGTGATCCATCCTTTGAAGAAACATCAAAAATTGACAAAGGCATAAAGAAGGATTTGGTCAAAGATGGACCGCACAGGGTTCATCATGGTCGTGCGGGTATACCTGTGTGCCACATATTTGGTACGCAGGTGACCTGGGTGCCCTAATTGATTTTTTCCTGAGGTCTTCAGCATCATATAAATACCCCTTGTGGGCCCCCCATTTCGAGGACGAAAAATTCCAAATGCCAGATTTATGCTCTCGGTGCCCTGCCCTAGTCTCTTCCAGAAGTTTTCCAAACACATATAAGTTAATTTCTTACCTAGAATAGAAGATCTAAACATGGGAAACAAGGCCTAAGTGTTGAAATTCGTCAACACATGCACGCCAAGTGTCTAACCCTTACGGGAAATGAAGACACCTCCACACCGCCTTATCCCTTCAACAGAACTTGTGCGCCATTCTTTTGGAAGTCCCTAGGGATAATACTAGGGGCTTGAGCCAAGTCTCTCCCAAGTGTTACACTTTTGGTCAACCGTCGCGCAGGTACACCAGTGCTGCGTAGGTATACCTATGCGACTAGGACCTGGGTGCCCACGTAGGACCTGCGCGCCTACTTCTTTTTTGGTGCCCCTCCTGCCTATTCACTTCTTTTCTTCAAATCCACCTCTCCTCTTCATGATTTGGCCATCAAAACCCTTTTCAAAGTCATTTATGAAATGTTTCCTTTGTTGGCCTCCTTACCTGAAAAGAATTCTGTGGAACATCTTTAAAAAACCTACTAATTTACATATCTTCAAGTCACTATGGTGAGAGATTTAATTCATTCAACCTCATCCTTTAAGAGGAGAAGATCTTTAACCTGGTCCTCCTTCTCAGGAGTAAGCCCCAATCATAATTTCCCAAATTTGGGCCTCCTTCTTAGGAATAAGCCATAGTTATCATGTTCCCTAACCTGGGTCTCTTTTTCCGGAGTAAGCCCCAATCTTTAGGTTCTTTAAAAATGGGCCTGATTTTCAGGAGTAAGTCCCAAATTCCCAAATATGGGCATCCTCCATAAGAGTAAGACCCATGTTCCCAAATATGGGAATACTCCTTAGAAGTAAGCCCCAAATTCCAAATTCACATAACCTTGGCATCCTCTTTAGGAGTAAGACCCAGTCATAATTCCTCTTAACCTGGGACTCCTTCTTAAGAATAAGCCCCAGTAATAATTTCTCATAACTAGTCTTAATTTCTTTTGATTTCGGCATCCTCCTTAGGTATAAATCCCCAATTCCCCTCCAAATTTGGTTATCTTCCTCTGGAGTAAGCCCCACGTTAGAGTATCCAAATCTCTATAAAAGCACATATACCTTTATGGACCCTATTTCTAGACTTCATCTCTAAAATAAGCCCTGATATCTATCTATTTGTCCAGTCATACATACATAATCCCCACAAAGTTTTTTATGATTTCATCTTTTGTGGAACAATTGTATGCTTTTACCAATACCTCTTGTTTCTCACACCAAGCATGACTCACATGATCTTATAGTGTAAAATTAATTATGAAATCTTTCTTTGAGCCACCAATCATCCATAAACCTCATACTTCTTTACTCGAACAGTGTGGGTTCTGATTCCTTTTCTAAAACAAAGGATACATAGGTATCCCATCTGCGGGTACAATCCCAATTCTGAAATAATACATGTCCTTATGAATGACAAAAAACATCAAGTGCCACGCTGAGTGGCTTTAAAACTAGTATGGTTATCATAATGACCAAGATATTTCAATATAATGTGTTGAAGGATACCATTGACTAATAATATGTAACAAATACAGATGATTCTCTACCGATGAAGAAACTCGAATACATATAAAAGATTATCTAAATTTCATACATACTAATAATTGATTGTCAGATCTAGAGGAAAGATCATTTTCATACTTGGTAGTTTAATAAGGATTCATGAACATAAATTAAATCTATAAAGAGAGTCCCGGAGTATAAAATAATTCCCCTCAAAAGGTGTGTTGATTCCGACCTCCCATCCTCTCGACCAATGAAAATTCATAAGCCTCATCTATTCACAACTAATGAGCACCTAACTTTGGAAAGTAGGTCCAAATGGATATAGAATCATTGGATGTTTTCGGTTTTACAAACAAACCCTTTAGAAACCACTTGGAATATTTGATACTTAAATCAACAAGGTCATCCCCAATTCCAGAGGAAAAAAAATGGTGAACCCGACATGAATCCTTAACAAAGTTAAAATGATGTTTTACTTATTTGTTAGGCCCCTATTTATAACTCAATAAGAGGGCCAAAAAAACAATCAATAACATATATGCTCATCCAAATGTTGTAGTGGCCGAAATTATCTTGATTTTCTCTGTTATATCAAACAAGCACTCTTTTCCAAGATCTTATACATTACATAAATGGCTTCTCTTAAGTTCACACCTATGAATACCTCTGCTGTGAATGCCTCTAATGCTACTCCTGCTGGATCGTCGTCTGCTCTGAGGACGATATCACCTACTCAGCGTCTTCAACGCTTGGTATCAAATGCACTGGTTATGTAATACCGTCAACATGGTACCATTTCGACTTTGGAGGCCGCTCGACAAGACCTCCAAGTCAAAAATTCACCCTAGTTGTCCAGATAGCGACAACCAACGATCAAGAAGCAAGTGGTTCCAACCACCGTTTCCAACTGTTTTGGGTCGTTATCTCTGGAACGCAATCACCAGTCCCTACCATATTCTGTGGTGGTGAATGAGAAGGTCAATGAAGGCCTTAATTCAAGGAAACACGAGTCCTTACCAAGGGACCCCATCAATAATTGCCGCCAGACTCGTGTGGAAGTGCGCCCTCAACATGATTAGGGTATCACCTTCAGGGGTTCGACATAGGTCCCTCAGACCCGAGCACAGAAGACGAACCACCAGAGGCGAAATCCGGTCAACATTGAGCAGGTTCTTATCTCTGCCATTTCCGGAGAAGTCCACCAACCTAACTTGATGGAAAGCTATGAGTGGGAACACACACCCGTCTGTTTTAATTCCACTGTCCAACAGACTCATCTGGCAGCAGCATGCCATTCCTGCGAGGCAATTCCGGCAGAGTACTATAGATAGGAGCATACACCTATTTATAAATAATCATCTAGTCAGCAGGCTCGTCTGACTACATATGATGAAACCCACCAACCCAATGTGTTGACAACTGGTAAGCATGCACATACAACTTCTTAGACTCATCAATCCTACCAGCAGCCTCGTCTGTCAGTATTGAAGGAAGTTCATCAACCATGTTTGGCGGAGTGCAATCAGCAGGAACATACGCCTGCTAATATTGATCAAGCCTACCAACAATCTCGTTCGGTAGCACCCATAGAAGTCAATTAGAAAGCCCCAATGACAAAAAGGAGGTAGACTCAACTCTCTTCCCCCACACATGAGTACTTTCAGAATTCACTAACAAGAAAAGGAGGACATGAGCAGGAACACACACCTACTCCATGCACAGAATGGACGTATATCCCCATTCTAGTAGCTGAAGTCACCAAGCATATTCTATCAATAGTGAAAGAGCAGAATAAAATCCCAGCTCATATTCTGGATGCTTGTCAAGATATTATAATAGCTTCAGCAGCATAACAGGGAAAGAAATGAAGATCTATACTAACCAGTGGAGTGACACATCAAAAGTTCACTCCGGAATAGACACATCTAAGAGGGTTGTGGGGCGTAATCCCCCATATCATACAGACAACCATGTCAGGCACATACAACTGATTTGAGTGTAAATAATCAGACTAACCAGATCATTTCTCCTGAGGAGGCACAAACACCTGCCCATAATAACCACTTTAATCAACTAGTGGTTCCCAAAGTGTGTAAGAAGTCGTCTTAGAAGAATACCCGTCCAGAACAGTCAAGAAATCAAGGGCCAATCTGTAATAAGGCCTACTTGATGCTGGAGTCCTTGAAGCCCTCAGACAATTATCTGTTGGAATTCAAGATCATACTCTCTCATTTTCCAATAGTGGGAACATTAATTCCAAAGGTATTCATCAGAAACTTCTTCATGAAGGCTTTCTTCATAACAATTTGGTCGATCTTGATGTTTTATCTTCAGATGAGAGCCACAAGAACCCTCTGTGTGGCCAGAAGAGCAAGGAGCAAAATGTTTCATCTTTTGTTGTAACCCACCATGGTGGTCCTCCCCATGATGATAAATTTAGCTACAAAAGTCCTCTATGTAGTAGTAATTCACATTGCCTGGAAAATGCTCCAATGGACAATGTAGTGACGAGAAAGCACTCTTATCTTGAGTCACTTGAAAATGTGAAGCCAGTCATGTCTGATGCTTTACCTCTAGGAGGTGAAATACTTTCTCAATCAGAAGATAACCCGGGGTGTAGGTCATTCTCCGAACCACCCCTGGGTCGTTCATCTTTTAGTTTGATTAGTGAATTCTCTTCCAATGATGTTGAATCAGATGAAGCAACAAGGAAGAAACAGCTCTGGTCTAATCAGGTAGAAGAATCTACATTGAACAATAAAGAGGAAGGGA
Source organism: Viscum album (assembly GCA_963277665.1). NCBI lineage: Eukaryota > Viridiplantae > Streptophyta > Magnoliopsida > Santalales > Viscaceae > Viscum > Viscum album. Next base: position 1,595,297,799 of record OY728130.1, on the reverse strand, counting down.
TGAATATGAGAAAATAACTGAAAAAAGGTGGAGTGCGAGTTATTTTTTGTCCTCTAGGTGACTCTCAGTATGACATTTCATAGATGTTGACGGAAGATGGAATTCATGATTTTCGTCTCAACATATGAAAAACTCTTTGTCTGTTGAAAAAGAAAATATTATCTTATGATGAATACGAAAATAATTTCAAGATAATAGAAGGGTTACAATGCCAAATTGACTTGGAATCTCTCTCAGTTTCTCGATATCCGAAGGTTGAAAAGTTGCAGAGGGCCCTTCAGCGTTCATGCCTTGGCGCATAATAAAGATTGCGCCAGTTAATTTCCAATGCCCCATATGGTATTCATATTGGGGGATGGGGTGTTCATGGAGCATGACATTTCACTATAATCTCTAGCTAACAAAGATCGCCGAAAATGGTCTCATGAATTGTTATTTCCCATGGCCGGCCACAACCAATTGGCTTTTTTTGTAATCAAAGGCTCACTCAAGAACATGCCTCAAATAGTTCTTCTCAAAATCAAGCATACAGAGAACAAGTTGTCTAATTACTCTTGCATTAGGAAAACATGAATATTGAACAAGATTATCATTTAGAGCGTGCACATAATCAATTTATAGAAGTGTCAGAAATCATCTAATGGTATTTTGAACAGGGTGATAAAAGTTGATGCAGGTTGATGCATCCAGCCAATTTTCGGACTAAAGTCCGCAAAATCAGGAGATATTTTAAGAAATTCTCAGATATAGTAGCTCAAGAACCACCCCAGCATGCCAGACTGTGGACTATTTTAACCAAACCCTCAGAATCAACAAATAGGATTCAAGGAGTTGAGTAGGAACAGCAGGAACAACCCCAGTCCACAGGACTGGGGACTTTTTCAAATCCTCAATATTTTCCTCAGAGAAAGTCAGTCTTCTATTGATTAGGGAAGAAGCCAAAAGAGTAACAAAGAGCCTAATTATCAAGATATTCTCTCCAAATTAGAGTTCATCAAGAAGTTCCTGAAGAATCGAATCAACAAAGGCAATGTCTCATCAAGGACATAGAGGAAGAAAATAATGCAAAAATGCTGATAGAAGGGATGCAAAGCGTTATACATAAATTAATGTCATCAATGCCATTATTGTTGATTCCCCAAATGAGGCTCAATCAAGGGGATCAGATGAAGAGGTTTCTGCTCAAGAATTTGTATGCACAGACACAAATGAAGAAGGTGTGCGTACACAAAATCAAAGGCTTACCTAGAATCTGGGTAATCTTTTAATTAACCCACTTCCCCCTCTCCGAAAGGCATCCAACAAGGGGAAAGGAAAGAATCAGGTTACATACCCTTCCTCTAGAGAAGGCCAACAGTTCTCACTAAAGAAAAAATTTGCATAACAGGAGGAAGAAATGAAGGAGTTGATGTGGTTTAACGCAGAACTACTTCAAGTTAGTCTTCCTCCTAAGCGTACTAGAGCCAGTCAGCCAAGGGAATTTGTTGAGGCTACTGAGATGGATCAAGAATATCCTCTTTTATCATTACACCCTCACAGGTCTAATCCTATGGGTCATGTGCAGCAACAACCAGTGGTGTTATCATCAGTTGGAGTACCAGCCACCACATCTGTCTAAACTCCAGTTATTGCACCTGCTTAGGTCCAAGCTCAACCGGATGTTTCTCAAAAGTTAATAACTGTTATTGAGTAATTAACAGCTTGGTTGGAAGCTATTGGGGGAAAATGTGCTCAAATTCAACCAAAAAAGGGAGCTTACCATAAATGGGTTGATGCAATTCCTCCCCCATCAAATTTTAAAAGTACCACATTCCCAATCTTTAATGGTTCGGGAGACCCAGAGCAACACTTAACACATTTTGTTTCTTGTTGTGATCCTATTATGGGAACCCCTCAGCAACAGGAAGCAGTTAAGCTCATGTATTTTGTGCAGTCATTACAAGGACCTGCTTTTTTTTGGTATACAAGCTTGAAATCCCCATCAATTACCAGATGGGAGGATCTCCATCAATGATTTCTTCTTCAATTCAGCCCCACTTTGCCAAAGACAATGGTTTTTGATCTTAAAAATTGTAAGAAAAGGGAGAATGAAAGATTTTCAGATTTCATTGCTCGCTAAAAGGGATTAACATATACCCTGAGCTAAGCACTCCCTCATGAAGAATTGTTTCCAATCATTGTGGAAAATCTGCATGATGAATTATTCATGTCGTTGATACCTGTAAAATACATAGGAGAGTTTTGAGACCTTACATTTATCACTAAGCAGATTGAAGACTCTCTTATTAAGACTATGTATAAAACTCATGTAATTCCATCAGCTCCAGGGAAAATAATGGGTAAAGCAGAGACTGCTACAGTTACGATTAAACAAGCACTTGTACCTGATTTCACTTCAAAACCTTCATCTTCCCAAAGGGCTCCACCTCCTTAGTGTCAACAACAGAGGACATTTCGTCAAGATGATCCAAGAGATCAAAGACGAAAACAATTTGAGGATTTTAGGGAGTAATGTTTACTCTTTACGAAATGAACAAGTTCCCAGTTACTTCATTTCGGCTCTGGATAATAATTTGGATCAATTGCCAAGGCCCAAAAGGCCAAATAAGGAAGTAGATAAAGACCGTCTGAATTATTTCCCATTTCATCAAATGTTGGGGCATCCCATTCAAGAGTGTTTTGTCTTGAAGGACCTCCTTAAAAAAATGGTGGACTCAGGACAAGTCAAAATGAAAGGTTCTTCAGCTCAAGTAGCATGTGTTACTTCTACAAATCCAGAGGAAGAAAGAGAGTGGAAAGACGTCAAAAAAAGCGCAAAAAAATGATGATTGGATGGTCAGAAAAATGATCAACTAAACTTATGCCATTTGGAGAACGCAATTGAACAAACCAATTGTGTCTTCTGCTATGAATGCCACAGGAAAACCCTCATCATCAGTGGGAAAATCCTCAAAGAATGGGTATAATTCAATGAAAAAGGAACAATCAGAAGAAGATGAGATCGTGTCAAATCCCAAGTTGACATTGACTCTGGAAGATTTTATGCCAATTACTTCAAAGCCACGGGCACTGCCCCACCAAATTGCACAACCTAAATTGGCTAATCAGGAAGAGTCTTCATCATAAGAAGTGTTGATCTTTGGTTCTATTAATATGATTCATTTAAAATATCCTTATGCTAGTCATAGTTTCAATCTTGACGAACCTGAGTTCCGTGTATCAAACAGAGGAATTAGAGGGAGTTCCAGAGGTCTAGGATACAGAGGAAGACGTGGATATCCCAGAAGACACTATTCCAATTCTACCCCTGCTAGAACTGTATATGCAGCAGAAACTCATGGAAGAGCCCTTCAATGGGCTCAACAAAAACAAGAAAATTCTTCCAGCAATAACAGATTCAGTCCTGGCACAGTTATTCTGGAGGATCGGTTAGAATTTCTACCTTCTTCCCCTCAGCAAGTAAATAGACATAATCGGTCCAATCTTCTAAATCCAGGAGTATTTCCAGCTCCGACCCTGATACAGGAAGCATCTACATCCAAAGCATCAACTTCTAAGGCACCAGCAAAACCATATGTCCCAATTGGGAAACACAAACCTTTGGACCAAAATTATGATGTCTTGAAACATTTGGCCCATGTTCCGAACAAGTTATCAATTCTGGATGCGTAGAATTTAACGAAGGATCATCGTGAGGCACTCATTGAAGTTTTGTTAAGTCCTCATGAATTCGAAACTGAAATTTCTGCTGCTGAAGTCTACCATGTTTAGAATGTTCCTGCAGAATGCCATGCAGTGATATCTTTTACAGATGAAGATGAAGATGATGTCGTGCATTGACATATTAGAACTTTGTACTTATCTGGAATGGTCAATGGTGTAGACATCCAAAGAGCTTTAATTGATAATGGTTCAGGAGTCAACCTCATCCCCCTTCATACACTTCGTCGATTAGGCCTCACAGAATCTGATTTATCGCCTTCTACTTTGATGTTACAAGGATATGATAAAAATGAAAAAGAACCACTGTGCGATATTACACTAAGAACATATCTTAGAGACCTTGTATCCTATTCATATTTCATGGTTGTTTATCACGATACAACCTTTAATGTTTTCCTTGGAAGACCTTGGCTACATCAACATGCAACTATCCCTTCATCATACCATCAATGCCTCAAATATTGTTTTGATGGTCAAATTGGGACATTGTATGGTGATAAGGCCCCCTTAAAAACATGTGAATCTCAGTACATTGAGGAGGAATTCTATTACATGAAGCGTAAGGATAAATCTACAATAAAGGAGGTTACCAAGGTTAATGCAACATTTGGTTTGGAAAAGATTCCAGTAAACCCATTCACACATGTGAGTACAAATTATGTGTTGCTATCAGTCAAATTGGCAGGATAGACCCGAGTCCAAATACTCTTAGAGAAACTTCCATAATGTCAATTACGACAATCAAGCCAGACAACATGAGAGAAAGTGGTGATTCACCATGCAATGTTGAAATCTCAAATGGAGATGTCTTAATTTCATCTGATGAAATCCAGCATGTCTATACTTTACCAACTAGGACAGAAGAAGTTATAGTAATGTCAGAGGAGAATGATGATGTCGATTCTCAATCTGTCATCTCCTCTTTATTACCCAAGGAAGACCCTTAATCATCAATAGGGTCAGAAATGGAAGCCTATTCTTCAAGATGATCAAATTTTAACATCTCTTCTGATCATTTAAATTCTTCTTCTTTATCTAATATGCAAATAGAAATAGAAGAAATAACACATGTTGTAGAATAAGAGGAAGATATCAATGATAAACCTCCAACATTTGATAATGGTATCTCTACTTCTGTGGATGAACTCAAAGAAATAAATCTAGGTACACAAGAAGATCCACGCCATACTTTAATTAGTGAGGCCATGACTCTTAAAGAGCAGGAAATGTATATTTCATTTTTAAAGAAAAATCGAGATATATTTTCTTGGAACTATACAAAAATGCCAGGGCTTGATCCTGATATTGCTACTCATCATTTGGGTTTACCAGAAGAACATCAAGGATTTAAGCAAGCCGTAAGAAGAACACACCCAACTTATGCTTCCAAAAATGAAGTTGAATTGGGTAAGATTATCAAAGATAAATTCATCAGAGAAGTTCAATATCCCAAATGGTTGGATAATATTGTCCCTGTGAAAAAGAAGAACGAACAAATTAGAGTTTGCATTGATTTCAGAGATCTTAATCGGCATTGTCTTAAGGAAGATTTTTCAGTTCTGATAACAGAACTCTTAATTAATGAAATAGTTGGCTATAAAGCACTTTCCTTCATGGATGGATATTTAGGATATAATAAAATACGAATGGCTCTAGAAGATGAGGAATCTACATCTTTCAGGGCCCCTTAGGGCATGTTTTTCTATCAGGTAATGCCGTTTGGCCAAAAGAATGTGGGTGCAACATATCAGCGTGCCATGCATCGTATCTTCAAAACCTTTTTAGGGAAGTTTGTTGAATGTTATGTGGACGATTTGGTGGTTAAATCCAAGAAACGTTCTAATCACTTGGCTGATTTGGAAATCATATTCCACAAACTTCGGCAACATAATTTGAAGATGAACTCTTAAAAATGTGCTTTGGGGTAACCTCAAGAAAATTTCTCAGCGTTGTTGTATGCCATCATGGCATCGAAGTCGACCCTGAGAAGACAAAGTCAATCCTTGGTATGTCACCTTCTCGAAATTTGAATGAATTGGGAGGACTTCAAGGAAACTTATCCTATATTTGGTGTTTCATCGCCAATTTGGAAAACAAAAGTTTACCCTTCACCAAATTGATGAAGTAGGGAGTTACTTACCAGTGGACTGAAGAATGTCAAGAGGTATTCAATATTCTCAAAAAAATATCTCTTGAGTCCACTGGTATTAATGCCACCTGTTGAAGGAAGACCACTGATTCTTTATGTGATAGCTTTAGAGTGATCATTGGGTGCCTTCCTTGCCCAGAAGAATGATGCTAGGAATGAAAACAACATCTACTATCTCAGTCAGACTATGCTTGAAGTAGAAACCCGATATTAAAATATTGAGATGTGATTCCTAGCATTAATATCTACAGTTCAGAAGTTGAGACACTACTTGAAACATCATGAGGTCCAATTGGTATCTCACAATAACCCGCTCAAATTCATCCTTAGTCATCCCATGCTTACATGACGTCTTTCAAGGTGGGAAGTTATTTTGCAGCAATTTGATATCCAGTACATGTCTCAAAAGGCAATAAAGGGCCAATATCTAGATTATTTCCTTACTGAACATCCTTCAGTAGATGATACATCTTCAGATATTGAACTTCCTAATAAGGAAGTCTTCTCTATTAAAGATAGTCTTCAAACATGGGAAATGTACTTTGATGGAGCTTCCAGAAGTCCAACATGGAAGAAAATGGAATATCCTAAATTCAACAATGTTGGGTTAGGAATTGTGCTCATTTCTCCAGAAAAGGTAGTGCTACCATATTACTTCTCATTGTTGGGAGGCGGGACAAATAATGATGCAGAATACCAAGATCTTATCGCAGTTTTGAAGTTGGCACTTCAAGCACAAGTGAATCACTTAAAGGTGAAAGGTGATTCGGACCTGGTAATCAAACAAGTCAATGGGGATTATGCAATCAGAAAAGAAGAACTAATCCCTTTGTATGATTATGTCAGAGAGTTAATGGAGGAAGTTCCTTCAGAACTGACATTTTCTTATACCCCACGATCACAAAATGCTGAAGCTGATGCACTGACTAATATAGCCACAGCTCTGGCAAATCCAAATCAGAATGAGACAATCATCAGCATTTCCCACCGTCGTACAATTTCACCTTATGTTCAAATTAGAACAGAGGAAATAAATGAAATTAGTACCATTCTTGAACCATATGGTCATACTACAGGATGGATGACACCAATCAGGGAATACCTTCAAAATGGAACACATTCACCTGATAGAGCTAGAAAAGAACAAATCTGGGGACGTGTGTTCAATTTTACTCTTTATGATATCCCAGATCACCTAGAGAAAATTCTCTAAAAAAGAGGTTTTGATTGAGTCCTCTTCAGATGCATTGATGGTGAAGAGAAAATGGTTGTAATGAAAGAATTACATGCATGATTCTATGGTGCCCATCAGTCTGGACATAGACTGTCTGATCAAATTTGAAGGCTTGGATACTTTTGGCCTTCGATGATACAAGATTGGGTTGATTTCACAAATAAGTTTCATTCATGCCAAATACATGCCAACTTCATTCATCAACCCTCATATTTTCTTTATATAGCTAAATACTCATGGCCATTTTCCACATAGGGAATGGATGTAGTGGGACATTATCCTTCAGCTACATCCAAGAAGTTTAAGTACATTCTTACTGCTACTGACTTCTTTTCCAAATGGGAGAGGCAATTCCTCTCATATAACTCAGTTCTAAAATTATTGTTAGCTTCGTAATGTCTAACATCATTACCAGATTTGGTGTCCCTCATACCATATTGATGGATAATGGAACCAACTTCTGTTCATCTGAGGTGAGGAAGACGTATCAAGAATAGAACATCAAATCTAATCATTCATCTCACTATCATGCATCGGCCATTTGCTACATAGAATCCTACAACAAGAATCTTTCAAATATACTGTAAAAGATGGTAGATAATGTTAAGAAATCATGTCCTCATAAACACTTCCATGCTTTATGGGCTTATCGGACCACTACCCACACTGCAATGCGGTCAACTCCATATTCATTGGTATATGGAACAGAAGCAATCTTTCCCATTGAGTTTCAATTACCCTCACTCAGCGTAGCCATTTGTGATCAGTCATCTACATATGAACAATATCAAAAGCGATTGGATGAATTGGAATGATTAGACGAGAAAAGATTGTGCACCTTGCACCACTTGGAAGTCTATCAAAATTGAGTAGCACAAGATTTGAACAAAAAAGTTCTTCTTCATTCATTTGTTCAGGGAGAATTGGTATTGGTTCTTAGTACTCCAATGACACAAGGAAATAAACCTCCCAATCTCGAGCAAAAATGGGAAGGAACTTATTCAATACATATGTTTTACTCCAATGGAGCTTATTCTTTAATCTCAATGGATGGAGAAATCATCACGACTCCAACAAATTCAAGATTTCTAAAGAAGTATTTTGTGTAATACAAATACTAATACATTCAGAAAGACGTTAAACTGCATTAAACGTCCAACATAACGTTAAACTGTGAGGTCCTAGTTACATGGCACTAAACTATACAAAAGTCCCTTACGTCCAGCAAGATGTTAAACTACATAATCTATGGTCCATGCATATGAACTTAAACTATTCTCACCATCGTCCAACATGACGTTAAACTATGAAAAAGTCCCTTTCGTCCAACATGACGTTAAACTATATCCTATTTTTTCCTGAATGCATGACATTAAACTACACAGTCCCCCTTTCGTCCAACATGATGTTAAACTGTATTTTCCCCATCGTCTTAGCTACAGAACGCTAAACTGTACAACACCCTTATTGTCCAACATGACACAAAACTATGTTTATGTCCAACATGACGTTAAACTGTACAAAGTCTTTTAATACGTCCTACATAATGTTAAACTGTATTTTGTCCCTACTACATGACACTAAACTGTGCAACACCAATAGTCCTCATTGTAAGAATTTAAACTAAATAGTTCCTTCATTTTCCTACATAAAATTAAAAAATGTGCATCGTTAAGGTTGTTTCTACATCTTGTTTCCCACACCGAGTATGAATCATGTTACCTTAGAGTAAACTTCATCCATAACACCATCTCTAGGCTGCTAACCATGTGTAAGTCTTGACACTATATTTTAGGTTGTTGTCCTCAAGAACAACTTGATTAAAAATTCATTCTTTAATTGAACTAAGAGGACTTTGATCCTTGCTTTCTAGTCTGGGTACGTAGGCAACCTCATGAGGTTCAAGCCCAAAAAAATATCTTCACATTGGTTCACCTTCATCTCATACAATGTTGATTCATGAAACCTCCCTCAGAACCAATATTTATTTTACATTGGTTCACCACGGTCCATGCATATGACTTTAAACTATTCGCATTTTTATCCTATACGATAATAAACTAAAAAATTCTTTGTCCCTTTCCTGAGAGGGAATCAACATTGACATTGATCTCCAATCATGTCATATTACAAAGACTATGTGCATACATGGCAATGCCTGAACTTTTAATCTTGGGTCAACCTATCATTGCACTAAATTCCTCTTTTCAACCTTCACTTGTACAAACCAAATCAGTATAGAGGGTATTTCAATAACTACACGTGTCTTGATTCCCATCCTTATGGGATACATTGGAATGTTCGAGCATCCCTCTAATCCTGCCCCAAGTCTTTGGGCCTAACCCCAAATTCCACTTTCAGTCCCCTGGATGAAAGTCCCTATGAAAACACACACTGTGTATTCATTATTATGGTCTGAGCTCTATGAACCTAAAATAAGATTTCCTATAAATTTGTCCCACGTGACGTTAAACTGTATTTCAAGAACTACATTTGGATTCATTCTCATTCTAATGAGATATGTAGTGAAGAACAACATCTCAATTCAGGACCCAACCACAACATGATTAAGGTTAGCATTGGTCTGTGTATCTCTACATGCATTGGACAATACTCATTTTCATGTGTCATATTCCTATCCTTAAATACTTCCAGATCTCCATAACCCTTTTCTTGACTTTTGGTCACAAAATGTTTGATACTTGAGAGTTCTTTTTCCTGACTATGCATCTCGTGCCCTTAGGTGGCCTTGCTTAAGTAATCTACATAATAAACCTGTCAGCCAAAAGATACTATTATTTGATTATGTATCCAATTCCCTTAAGTGGACCTACATAATTCAACCGCCTAACAGGTTTTTCAAATATTGGTAACTTCATTCTTGGGAGAAAAACCACTTTTTGTCCTTATTAGTCTTATGATAAAATGTAGGTATCCACAAAAAATAGTCATCCTTAGCATATTTGTCCCATACTCTTTTTCATGATCTGAAAGTATTCAATTCTATGGTTTATATTTCCCTTCCCAATATTTGGGTTAGACCTTCATAAGAGTGACATTCATCCAATTATTAGACAATCTTGATTGGAAATATCTTCTCCATATTCAAGTACCTCTCTCCATACAACAAAATCTATGCTTTGGACAATTTGAATCTCCATAACCTTCCACTGGATTTTTAGCAGTAGAAAAGTAAATTTCTGAGAGTTATTTTTCCTGACTATGCAGCACGTGCTCTTAGGCGGCCTTGTATAAGAAGTCTACATAATGGTCCTATCAGTCAAAAGATTCTATTATTTGACTATGCAACCAATGCCTTGAAGTGGCCCTGCATAATTCAACCCCTTAACGGGTTTTTCAAATAGTGGTTACTTCATTCTTGGGAAATACTTCTTCTAATGCCTTTTAGCCCTTTTTTATATCATTCCTCATATTCAAAACTTATTAAGTCATAGTTTACATGTTTTCCTCAATACTTGAATATGTTAATATGATTTTAGATAAATTATCAATGAATTGAGTCAATTTTAATCCATTCAGTCAAAGTTATTTCGACCTTAAACAGTAGCCTTTTATGCCCGACGTGAATGAATTTAAACTTCCCACAAAAGACAATGGAAATCTGAACAAAAGTCATGTTCCAACTCACTAAACATATATTTCGTCATATTTAGGTAATATTGAGCAAATTAAAGTTTCAAAGTTTGGAGGGTTATTTATAATAATCCTAGCAAGAATCAAACTATGCTTACAAAGCCCATTGGCTTAGGTAAAAATTTAAAGAAGGTAGAAAAAGAATGCATGCATGAATGATTGAAGATGAAAGTATTTTTTCTTTTGATCCATAAGAGTTAGAAGGACATCCACTGATTTGAGTCTCTTCTCTTTTCCAATATTTACAAAAGACTGTCAACATAAATCTTCATTTGATTTATAGCATCCTGAGCTTCATCAGTAGCCACTTGAAGCTCATATAATCGACCAACATCACTCTTTTCAACTTGTTGGAGTTCTTTCTTGGCATCTTCAATGGCTTTCATACCATTCATTTGAGCTCCTTCTAGTGAATTATTAACTTGGTCAAGTTCCCCAGTAATAACATCTAACTTTTGCTGATGATGCATCTAATGGATGACTTTTTCTTTCATCTTATTCTTCAGATCCTTTAACATAGTAGCATAATCAACCTCAGCTTGAGATACTGAAGCCTTAAATTTGCTGATATTGAATAACAACCTCACCCTGGTCAAATCTTGACGGTAATTGTTCTCTTGCTCCCCCCTTAAGATGACATGTTTCACCACGACATGGATCTTTTGATATCCAAAACCGCAAAGTCCCAACATGATGAACATGGATGAGAATCAGGGAATCTTTGATGAAAGATCTTCTAAAGGAACTTCAGATATGATCTTCCATATGTTCTGCCATGCCTTGTGTCGTGAAAATTTGAGCGCCTTTTGTATCTCTAGGTCTGATTCAGCATCATTGTCACAGGGGGGGATATAATCCGGGATTAATGCACTTAGGGAAGTTCCCTATTCTTCTCCTTCCCCCACGACCCATTTTTCTTCACTTTCTATTCCCATTGGAAAAGAGGATAAGGATTCACCTCCATATCTGGCCACTAAAATTGATGGACTTGCATAATCAGTTGAAATCTTTGGTTAATTTCAAAGGATAAAAATTTTTGATTGGCTATCTTGAAAATTAAGTACAGTTGCAAAAATTGTAATCTGTTACCCAATAGTAGATCAACAACAGGAGAAGGATCCTCCCTGTCTTTCTTAGGTTCGACAGTATTTTCAGGACGAGTTTGAGGAAGCACTATTGGGTTCAGCTCCACTTGTGCTAATGTCTCTGCAATAGTAGGGTTTTTTGTACCCCCTTCAGCCATTGGCAGTTCAGTAGCTTGCTCAGATGGAACTCCATATTTGAACTAATCATGGTGAAAGATTCAATAAGAAGTTATTTTAACAGGATTAAGGATAACACTCATGTCCAAAATCTTCTAAATTACATGGTAATTTAACATGATCTAAAAAATATTCAAAAGATTCACCAAGATCCATCATTTCATCCAATATTATCGCAGATTCCTGGTTAGTCTCACCAGTGGGAGCATTCGATACATCTTCTTGGTGACCCTCATCTTGTAGCCTCTGACCCTGGAAAACTTCTTTAGTTAAAATCGCAACATCAGTTGCAATGGCCTCCAAAAGCTCTAGTGCAGGGGTTGAACCTAATGTATCACAGAATGGAAATTAGTTGATGTTTCATTCAACATTTTTTGAGGCATTGTTAACTTACCAGAAGCAGTTTCTTCTCTTATTGCAGTAGCAGTAGGATTGATACTGGTACAGACGCTGGTTCCTCTTTAGGATCATCCAAGACAGCATGAACTTGTGATTGTTCACCAGTACCCTCCATGGTCCTCATATGATGGTAAGTCCTTTCTTTTAGAGGAAAATTTGAAGAAGGCCATGAAATCCTAAGAATAATGAGAAATATTTTCATGGATTACGACTCATGACTATCCAAACGACTTACCACTACTAATGAAGCGTTTAGTTGTGTACTTATTCCATCGATGCCTTTGTTTCTTTGGCTTCTTAGGAGTGATGACATCATTATCTCCAAATACAGGAATTGGATAATGAAAATCCATGTCTAACTCCTCCTCCATGGCTTTCTGGACTTGAGATATCTCACCCAGCTCGTGAGGAGATTCATTAGCCCCAATGGTAGTACCACCCGGGCTATACTGTGGTGAAGGAACCTCAGCAGTTCCTTTCTTTGCAAGCTGTAGGATGAAGAAAATAATTTCCTTGAGTAACAAAGATTTTACTGAAATTATGTTTCAAAGAAAATAAGGAAATATACTTTCATCATTAGGAGACACGTAATCGTGCCACTCCTCATCTTCAGAACCACAAGTCCCCTCAGTAGAACCACGATCTATCATTTCCTTCACCTGCTTGGTTACAGGAATGGAATCATCAGTGGAATATATGAGCATTTCCAGCTCTCTAATGTAAGCCCGCACTTCATCAGGGTTATCCTTGTAATGGATATCTATAGAAGCCTGAAGATTCCCTATTACAGGGATTTTTAGCCCCTCGCATAGATCCATCCAGGCAGTTTCAGCATCACACTATAAATTTTTCCATGTCTGGACAGCCTCTAGTCATAGATATTCAATATGTGTACTAGAAGGCTATGAGAAGGGTCCTGTAATCTTGGACTTCAACTTCTTCCCAGCTCCTGCAACTACAGATAAAGGATAAGAAAATAAGATTGGTTTCTCTATAATGTAATGATGATTAAATTTCCATAATGATGTAACTCACTTGGAGTTGATGGAGTTGGTCTCTTGATTCTGAAATGAGGATTATATCTGTCACGAGGCCGCTTTTTTGCATGTTGTGTCTCATCATCCCAATCTTGGGAATCCGTCGAGTCAGCCCTAGGTGAGGAACCTGGTGAATTAGCTCCAGGTGGGGATGCATCACCTTCCCGAGGAAGGGTTTCTTTCTTTACAGTTATTTTCTTTTTCCCCACCTGATAAACCGAACAATTCAACAACCCTCCAGGGTATGATGTTATCCAGTTCTCGGCATACCATGTAGTCACGTTACTCGCCTCTTTATCAACTAGTAGATCAAACAATTCCCCGGTCTTCTCCATATATCTCAGCAACCACAGTTTTCAGGCAACCATCAGATGCGACTTTGTCCTGACCTACACGGGAGGGGATACAAAAGTCCTCTGCAGGCACTTGAATTGGTGTGAAAATCTGTATGGAGCATAGGCCTTGCATATAGTCTCTCCATCAATCCTGGTGGCTAGTACACCATCTATGCAAGCCAGCATGTATGCCCTCAATTCCAGATCAGTGGTTCCATCATCAAAAAACTTCCTGGTTGGTGGGTTTCCATAAGGAAATAAATTGAATTCTGTGTACTTGCTCAGCCTCACCTTCATATCATAGAGGTTGAGATAAAATGGAGCAATTCCAGAGTATGCCTGCACTGATGGCCTGAAAGAACTTCCAAGAATCTGTACTCTGTTCTGTACATTATATGTCTTGAAATGAGTTGCGATCCATCCCCACAAAACATGGTATGATCCCTCTATTCTCAAAGGATAATTACCCATAAAGACATGGAGTATGCTCCTATTAATCTTTGCCAAAATAGGGGTTGTCAGCCCAACAATTTTCTTCTCAGCCAACTTGGTTCCCACAAAGAAGGTCCTTGGACTGATGCCTCCCTTCAAATCCTTGACTAGAAAAAGATAAACACTGAGACACAAGGATATGATGCCCGCCAAAAAGGTCTTTTTTTGGATTCCTTGATTCACTCTGTACCCCCACTTATCAAATTCTCCTACTTCTAGAGTCAGACAGAATGTGTCAGGAGCACACCTCTTCTCTATTTTGTGGAAAATATTATGATGAGTATAGGTGGCCCACTGTCCCTTCTTCCTGGTAAGAAACATATCCCTCCACTCCTCTGGATGAATATCCATTCTGGAATGAGTTTTGGAGGTCGTGGAATTCTTGAGCTTGTAGAAGATTTTCAATAAATCCCGGGCCAAAGCTGGTGTCTTCTCCGAATCATTACAAGTTTCCTTGGGGGGGGGGATGAATTCATTATACATGTCACCTAGAGTTGGAGCCCCCAAGATCTTGTATACATCCTTCAAACATATGCCCATTTATCCATGATTCAGATAGAAAGAATTGGTTTCTGGGCTCCAGCGCCTGATTAACTCCGGCACAAACTCATCATTCCTGTAGACATATGTCTTCCCAGCCCAGATGGCTTCATATATCGCACCTCATTTCAAATCCCCAATGAACTCTGCACAGGTTTGTTGCACCCAGTATACCCACATTCAAGTTGGCTTCACACCTCCTCCAGGACGGAAGTACCAAATCTTCTTCCATCCTTTGATTGATCCATATGGGAATTTCTGAATATTGAAGGATAACAATGTGGTTGTAGCTCAGGCTTGTGAGGTTTCAGATCTGGAGCACAAGGGCTATGATGCATCATATAGGCCTTCTCCACTATTCCAGCGTTTACAAATGATCCTCAACTTGAGATATTTTCTGAAGGAAAATTGGTGTAATTCTGAAACAAAGAATGTTGGATATAGTTCTTTACCTATGGAATGTTCACATCTTGCAAATGACCATACCCATACAGAGGCAAGTAGATGCTCTCTGGAAAGTTAAGACGATACTTCTTCAAGTACTTGGCCAAGTCTAGGATAGTGTTGTTGAAGATAGTATAATAATCATGGCCTACAACAGTCATTATATCATCAATCCGTTTGCTAGCCAGTTCATCAGTTGTTCTGATTCTTCTAGGAGCCATTGAATCTGCACAAAGTTCGAATAATTAACTCTTAAGTGGGTTGATTTTTCAAAAACATTTGTGAAGAAATTCACAAAAAATGGCTAAGGCATTGAGGTGCGCAAGTACAATTTTGGCGCACAGGTGTAACTGTGTCGAGCATGTTTTTGGCATGTAGGTATCACTGTGTAGGTCAAAATACCACTGTCACAGTGTGACACGGAAGAAAGCAGTTAACCGTGGAAAATCAGCCACCTGCGTGATGACATCAACCTGCGTGGTGAGATCAGAAATGTTTGAGATCCGGTTGCATTGGGTGAGAATGGCCGCATATTTATAGGCTAGGCCGCACCCCTGTGCGCCCAATCCTGCACGCCTCTCACCTATGCGCCGATTTCTATGTTCCTTGAACCTATGTGCTCAGAAACTGCGTGCCTACCTTCCTTGGATTTCTTCTTTACCTTAGATTCACATCCTCATTACATTCAGATCCAACTCTGAGGGGGGACTTTTATTGATGCTCCTTTCCATCACAGAGTTTAGACGACTGAAAAAAGGGAAATACCTTAGTCCAAAGTGATCCATCATTTTAAGAAACATCAAAAATTGACAAAGGCATAAAGAAGGATTTAGTCAAAGATGGTCCATTCAGGTTTCATCATGGTCGCGCATGTGACATGCGCGCCCTACTTGATTTTTTCCCAGCGACTTCAATATCCTATAAATACCCCTTGTGGACCCCCCCCATTTCGAGGACAAAAAATTCCATAAGCCAGATTTAAGCTCCTGGCGCCCTAGTCTCTTCTGGAGGACTTCCAAACACTTCTAAGGTTATTTCTTACCTATAATGGAAGATCTAAACAGGGAAAACAAGGCCTAACTGTTGAAATTCATCAACACATGCACGCCCAAGTGTCTAACCATTACGGGAAATGAAGACACCTATGCGCCACCTCATCCGTTCAATAGAACTTGTGCGCCATTGTTTTGAAAGCCCCTGGGGATAATACTAAGGGCTTGACCCAAGTCTCGCCCAAGCGTTACCCTTTTGGTCAACTGTCACGCAGGTACACCTGTGCCGCGCAGGTATACCTGCATGTACAAGACCTATGTGCCCACACAGGACCTGCGCTCCTACTTCTTTTTGGGTTCCCCTCCTGCCTATTCACTTTTTTTCTTCAAATCCACCTCTATTCTTCAAGATTTATCCTTCAAAACACTCTTCAAAGTCATTTATGAAATGGTTCCTTTGTTGTATTCCTTACCTGAAAGGAATTATGTGGAACATCTCTCAAAAACCTAGTGTTTTACATATCTTCATGTCACTAAGGTGAGAGATTTCATTCATTCATCCTCATCCTTTAAGATGAGAGGATCTTTATCTTGGGCCTCCGTCTCAGGAGTAAGCCCCAATTGTAATTTCCCAAATTTGGGCCTCCTTCTCAGGAATAAGCCCCAGTTCTCAGGTTCCCTAACCTGGGCCTCCTTTTCAAGAGTAAGCCCCAGTATTCAAGTTCTCTTAAACTAGGCCTCCTTTTCAGGAGTAAACCCCAAGTTCCCAAACATAGGAATCCTCCTTATGAGTAAGCCCCAAGTTCCCAAATATGGGTATCCTTCTTAAGAGTAAGCCCCAAATTCCAAATTCCCTTATCATGGGAATCCTCCTTAGGAGTAATCCCCAATCATAATTCCTCTTAACCTGGGCCTCCTTCTTAGGAATAATCCCCAGTGATAATTTCTCTTAACCAGTCTTAATTTCTTTTGATTTGGGCATCCTCATTAGGAGTAAATCCCCAAGTCCCCTCCTAATTTGGGCATCTTCCTCAGGAGTAATCCCCAAGTGAGAGTATCCAAATCTCTATAAAATCATATATACATTTATGGACCCTCTTCCTGGACTTCTTCTCTGAAATAAGTCTTTATCTCTATCTAGTTGGGCAGTCATACATTCATAAGCTCCACATTGTTTCTTATGATTGCATCTTTCATGGCACAATTGTCTTGTTTTACCAATACCTCTTGTTTCTCACACCGAGCATGACTCACGTGAGCGTAGAGTGTAAAAGTAATTATAACATATTTCTTTGATCCATCAATCATGCATAAAACTCATACTTATTTACTCGAACTACGTGGGTTCTGATTCATTTTCTAATACAAAGGATATGTAGGTAGCCCATCTGCGGGTATGATCCCCATTCTGAAATAATCCATGTCCTTCTGAATGATAATAAAATTCAAGTGCCCCACTAAGTGGCTTTTAAACTAGTATGGTTATCATAATGACCAATAGATTTATATATAATGTGTCGAAGGATACCATTGAATAGGAATCTCTAACAAATACAGATGATTCTCTATCAATGAAGAACATCAAATACATATAAAATATTCTCTAAATTTCATATATACTAATCATTGATTTTCAAATCTAAAGGAAATCTCATTTTCTTACTTGGTAGTTTAATAAGGATTCACGAACATAACTTAAATCTATAAAGAGAGTCCCAGAGTAGACAATAATTCCCCTAAAAAAGGTGTAATGAGTTTTACCTCCCATCCTCTCGACCAATGCAAATTCTTAAGCCTCATCAGTTCACAACTAATGAGCACCCACCTTTTGAATATAGGTCCAAATGGATATAGAATCATTATATGTTTCTGGTTCTATGAAAAAACCCGTTAGAAACCACTTGGAATGTTTGAACCTTAAATCAAAAAGGTCATCCCAATTCTAGAGGAAACAAATGTATTATGGAATTTATTGTCTGAAACAAAAAGGTTATTTAAGTGTAAAGAAAATAGGATAGTGGCTACCCTTTTATAAGCGAGGGAAAAGGAATTCTTGGAATTTCATAAATTATAAAATTAATATAAATTCAACTTCAAGTTAAAATTGACCCCTATTGATATTATAAGAACATAAAATGTTTATTTTTCAAAATAATCTCACTAAATATATTTTTATAATATTTGTTGATTTTTTCTCCCTTATAATTTTGTCTTAATCCCTTGTGAACCCATTTTACAATTACCGTGGTATCAATGTTTATTATTATTTAGGGGTCTAATAAGATACTATAAAAGGAAAATTGACTAATAAATTTGAAAATGGATGATATTTTAAACCATATATAATTTTAATTGGCCAAATATATATTTTTTTATAAATTTTAAACAAATTAAGAATATATTATATATTATAAAATATCAATATTTTTACATTTGGAAATACATGATTTTACATAAAATAATACATGTAAAACTCATGTAAAATTTTCCAAAATAAAGTTAATTATAAAATAAGATTTATTTTTTCTTAATATAATCATCCAATAAAATAATTATAGATGTAGATATCATTTTAATCCTTAGAGATTGGTTTAACCCCCTGGTTAACCAATTTTTAAATTAATAATGGGAATGAAGTTTTCAATACTTAGCGTTATATTTTTAGTTATAAAAATATAATTGGATCATAAATATAAGAGATATGAAATTTTAGTCAATTTATCATTATAATATCCCCTAGGTATATTTTTTTAATGATTTTCAAATAATTTAATAAAATTTATTTAACCTAATATAATATAAATATCATTTCAAGATTTATTCACATAATTTTTAATTGGAAAATAAATAAAAATTTAAATAATTATAATATCAACATTTAACACATATATAATATGTTATATTTATCTTAATTTTTTAATACTTTAAATTACCCAAAAAATATTACTTCACAAATTTTTAATATCATTTACTTGATTTTTAAGCAACTTGCACAATCACTAATTCGATATTTTATAAGTAATTAATTTAATTCAATCATCATTATAAATTAAAAATAAATTACCATGATCTAAAAAATTAATTTAAATTTTAAAAAACTATTTATAAACAAACAAAAGTTGTTTTTATCCATATTACAAACTACTAGAGATATTAAAATGAAGAAAGTGTTATTTTCAAGTTTATATTTTACATAAATAATATAGATCTCATAATTAAAGATAAATGGAAACCCAAGATCATATTTTAAAATTAATAATTATTATTGATGAAAGAGGCTCATCCCAATAAATTAATTAATGTGTTCAAATGAAATTTAAGCCTGATCACATTAGATTTTATCCTAATTAGACAATTTGAACTTTACCATGGTAACAAAAAATTATTATGGTTACTATTAATATTGACCAAAAATTAAGTCGAAATTATTACCGAACCTTAATTATAAAAATTTTAAATATTGGATAATTATATCAAATTAAAATAAATTATGTTTTGTAATTTTATTTAAAATTAAATTAGTAAAATGCGATGGAAACCATATTTCCATAAAAATGTCTTTTTAATTATAAAAATGTTTTTATGCCAAATTCAAGAATAATGATTATTTAAACTACATTAAGATGATTAGTTTTAATAAAATTGAACTAATAAATTTTTAAAACGTAGCCTGAATAAAATGTTACTTTTTGAATACTTGAAAAGAAAAAATAACTCTTTATAAAATTCAGTATTTTACATTATTTATTGAATAATCAAAATTTTTCAAAAAATTATAAATAATTAAAATTAAGATAATTTTGATTTTATGAATTAAAAATGATATCATTTGTATTAAATAATAATTAATAATGTTTTGAAAATTATTTATATTATTAAAAGCCATTTTATAAGACAACATATTTTTGATTTATAAAATGAATTTACTGAAAAAATGAGTTCAAATTGTCATAAGAATTAATCAATTAATATTTATTTTTTAGGAACATTATATATGTTTAAAAATATATTTAATCCTATATACACCCTCCAATTCAATGACTATGTTATATCAGTCATAAAATAGTAATATTTCATGTTTCTTGGAATATTGGGTATGCGTGTTGAATACTCTATGGAATATAGTTCTCTTTTAACATATTAGGATATTGATTTGTGACATATTTAGAATATTCAATCCTTATAATTTGAACATGATATTCATAATAAATATTTTTATAATTGAAAATACCTCTATTGAAATACCATATAAAAAATATGTAATAAAATATCCAT
Source organism: Viscum album (assembly GCA_963277665.1). Classification (NCBI taxonomy): domain Eukaryota; kingdom Viridiplantae; phylum Streptophyta; class Magnoliopsida; order Santalales; family Viscaceae; genus Viscum; species Viscum album. Next base: position 1,595,277,263 of record OY728130.1, on the reverse strand, counting down.
TTGAAAATTTGAAAATGGAAATATGATGGTTATATGAAATAACAAAAAATTGGGTTTCCAAATTGAAGAACATTAGTGGGAAGTGAAAAAATATATATGGAAGAAAACCTATTGTCCAAATTATTACATGTAGTGATAGAGAACATTTATCACAATAAATTGTATTATAATCAAATAGTTAATGACCACAAAATCATAAATCAATAAGGTGTGAAAAAGGACATCAATTTAATAGAAATAATGGCAATGTTATAACATTTTTTGAATAATTTTCTTATTGTTGTGGAATTGTTTTACAATTAAAATTAATAACATAAAAACATATATATACTTCAAATGTATAATTTCATACTTTAATAAATTTACACCATAATATCATCTTTAACTCCAAAAAATGAGTATTTAAGATGAATTTTTCATATCTAAAGCACTAAAATCAACTTATAATACATCAAAAAGTCCAAATACAAAAAAAAATTATATTATATTTAATAAAAAATGGTTATCACAATGTAATATAGTAGAAAAAATGAATAAACCTCTATATGAAGAAATAATTAATTGATCTCCAAAATTAAATAATAGAACGAAAGGTCTAACAAAGACCATTCCATAAGTTAATAAACCCATATCCCAAATTATGTTAATATCCTAAAAATAAAATAATATTTTAACCTCAATGTTTATCTCATACATTTTATTATACATCCCCAAAAAAAATTAGTATCATTATTCTAAAATAAAACATCACATTAATCCAAATGGTTTTATATAAACTAACCTAATAAAAAGTCTCCGAAAATATCATTAATCACCTTAAAATCTGATCACTTAAAATCTAAAAAGGGGTGTATAATAAGATGAACTTATGATCAAATTTAAACACAAAAACCCTTTAAATAATCCATAACACTTAATATAAACTCCCAAGAAAACATCATAATCTCCAAAGTTGTCCAAACTGTGTTCCGATACCAACTATAACAGCCATAAATCAACACTCTAGGATCCAGTGCTTAAAAAAAATATATAAATTTGTGTATTTGACACCAATAAATATTATCTAATTTGCACAGTAAAAATCATACAACATCTAAAGGAAATTTTAATTCAATTACATATATAAGTAACATTAAGGTTTTGTGGTTTTGTAAATTAGAACAAACTCTTACATATCTACATAGATAAAAAACTAGTTCATAAAAATCTAAATTATCTCCCACTATATTCTTTAAATTTATTAACCTTCATAGGCATATCATAAATAAAATATTTATCCAAAACATGAGGAAATTGAAATAAAATAATGATGATCTCAAATTATTAGTAATTGTAAACATAATCATTAATCATTAAATATGATATTTGAAATTAAGATGATAATAAGGGTATGATGACATAATTATAGTGAATGATTATATCTTAAGTTAATTAAAAATCATTAAAACCTGGATCATATCAAAATAAAAATGGAATAATTCTTTAATGATTCCAAGAGTCATATAAATCATCAATCATGGGACAAGTGGTTTTGTCTCGATCAAATGAAACATTAAAAACCATATCAATCATAGTGAAAATGTATTAGTGTGTTGTAATAATATATTTATATAAATCTTAAATGAAACCTTATAGATGTGATAACCTTACCTAGCTAATACCCATAACCTCTTATGTGTAACATGTTAACTGGTTAACTATATCGCCTCTTGAGAGTTACTTATATTCAGTTGACTCTGTCATCATTACCTAATGTTTTGGAGAGGCATATCTGGCTCACCCATGCTTATATGACATATAAAGATAAATAGTTCATAGAAAATGTGTTGGGATCACCCTCCATTATAAATAACTTCCATACAATGTTCATGAATAAAATATTTATAGGATTTCACTTTTCAACAATATAACCTTCAAATAAACCGTCATTACTTTATAACATGGAAAGACTATTTAAAAAATGTGTATCCTAAAAATATATTACAAAAATTCATAGTAATCAATCTAGAGAAATAATATGGATGGTGTAATGACATCATAATACCAGTTAAGTAGTGTAATCAGTAAATGATTATGACATAAAGGGAAATACATTTAAAATAATATTTAATATATTTCATTAAAAATAAAGTAAAATACCCATTTATTTGGGAAATATATTATAAAAGTTTAGAAAAATAGTTACAAAAATACTTGAAAAAAATCAAGGAATCTTATAAATTAATCTTCAAATAGAATAATGGTTATGAAAGTGGGAAAATCCATTCATGGAGAAAATGTTAAAAATAGTTTTTCTCAAACTTTTTTAATAACAATATAAATTAACACAGGTATAATTGAATGATATTACGTAATAAAAAAATTTAAAATAAAATAAATGATAATGTAAAATAAATTCTTGAAACAATTTATTTCTTGAAAATATTATTCTTTATTTTTTTTGAAAACATGGATATAGAAGGGAAATATTCTCGATCTATATGAGGATATAAGATCAATATCACTTACAAAGATCATTATTAATGTCTATTTAGTCAATAAGAGAGGAATATGAAATTAAAAATTCAAAAAAAATATTTCATAACCATATGATAATAAAAAAATGTGTTTTAATAAAATATAAACATATAATTTTTTCGGAATGAAACTCGTACATTAAAAATTATGAAAATAAATGAGATTATAACATAAATAATCTCCACTTTGGTAAAATTATAAATAAAAAATAATTGAAATAACTAATATGATATGGTTATATAAATACAATTAATTTTGTGAACGAGTATTCCAAAATTAATTCAGAAGTCCTTAAGTAAACCATAAAAGGAAATCTTTGTGCACAACACGAATAATGTCTCAGGAACCTGAGATTTAGACAAAGAAATCCCTTGTAATGATCAAGCATATATTAGTGGTAAATAAAACTTGATGTGATTATATGGATATATATAAATTCTTATAAAACTAATGTAAATATAAAATAAAATAATATTGAGATAAATTTACACATAATCATTGAATAATAAAATCGATGAAGTACAATTATAACCTAGTGAATGGTAATGGAGTTAATAAATATCATACACCTTGGTAAAATTAAATTCAAAAAAACATTCATGAAATAATTTAAATTTAAATAAAAATACCAATAATAAATAACAATTCATGATATAAAATTAAAAAAAATGTAAATAGACCATCTTAAATAAATTGGGGTCATAATAAAAAAAATATACCTGAATTTAGGGAAATTGAAACAAAATCAATTACCTCGAGTCCATACATTCCAAGTATGTCCCTTAAATAATATATAATAAATTTATATCAATTATTAAATTTTTTATATCCTTTATAATGTTTATTAATTTATGAATATTTTTTCATTTATTTCGGTGAAATTTTTTATTTACTAATTGGTTATGTCTACATTGGGTATTTTGAGGACATTTAGTTCATAATTTCAAAACAACTTCGATATGTTTTCCATGGTCAATGTGGAAATAGTTTCATAATACAAATTAAAATAATCAAGAAATATTTATAATTTTTATCAAATAATTAATATTTTAAAACAAAACATTAATGATGGTTATGAAAAATAATCTATGTTACAATCCTACAGATGGTAGGTCATATGTACACATGACTAAAATTTACATTTTTCAATGAACATCGTTGAAATAATGTAAGTATTATTTTAACTCATAGAAATATAATTATATAATAAATAATATATTATCTATTTAAATAATATTATTTATATCATCCATTTTTTTTGGTGAAAAAAACAAATCACGTCACTTCATTGAGGTGGTAATCCACATGTACACCCGAATGACCTTATCATTTTTAAATTGATGGAAAGTTAGGAAAATAAATTAAATATTGTCATTATAGAATTAATATAATTTCATTAAAATAATCTATATATATATATATATATATTGAATACATCTTTATTAAAATCCTTGAGAGGCGGCGATGGAAAAAAAATTACATCAGTTTTCAAGGGAGTAGTCCACTGTACACATGAACAACAAGTTTTTTTTCATTATATGTAACAAGAGATGAATATTATATATTAAATTAACATAATAAGATATATTTATAAGAAATGTAATTATTTTATTATTTAATAATGGTTTAATGATATTTTTTGGAGGTAGAAGAATAAATAAAACTCAAATATTAGGTTAAAAGTTATACCTCTACTTCAGAAAAACTACTTTTTATTACACATTAATCCATATAAGGTTGTTATAATTCTAAAATAATACCTCTATAACATGGGATGTTTTATTAGGAATGGATTTTGGTATGTATTTTCCCAGCCAAAATGTTCTTGATCTATGAGTAAAATAGGATAGGGGGTTCCCTTTTATAATCCAGAGATGGGGAATTCTTGCAATTTCTTAAAGTAATAAAGTAATATAAATTAACATTCATGAAAAAATGAAACTAAAATGATATTATAATAATATAATATTCTTATAAGTTATAATAATACCATAAAATAAATTTTGGATAAGTTTAGTTTGTGTTTTATCCTTTATCTCTTGGTTTTAACCCCTATTAACCCTTTTGACAATTACCCCGATGTCAATGTTTTTTTCTTTTTAGGGGTGAATAAAGTTACTCAAAAAGGAAACGTGACTCATAAATGGACCATGAATGATATTTCTGGACATATATAATTAAATTGGTCAATAGTATAATTTTTATGAATTTTAAATTAATGAATAATATATTATTTATTATTTAATATTATTAATGTCAATTATAGAAATATAAGAAACATTAAAATATAAAATATATCTAACTCATGTATAATGATTCTAAAATGATATGAATTTGATTATAAGTAGTATATTGTCTTAATATAGTCATCAAATTAATATTTTATATGTTTTGATATAAATTTAAACCATATCATTTGGTTTAACCCTTTAGTTAACCAATTTTAACCATTACCAAGGAAATGAACTTTTCAATTTTAAAGGGTTATAATTCTATTTATAAGGTGATATTTGGATAAAATATTTTAAAGGTATGAATATTTATACAATTTTTAATCCTATTTTTCTTATTTATATATTTCTATTTTTTAAAAATTATTTAATAGAATATATTTAACATAAAATATTTTTAATGTCATTTTAAGAACAAATCGCTTATTTGTTATTTTAAAAAAACATTACAAAATGGAATCATTATATAAAACAATAAAACATATCTAATATGTTATATTTATATTATAAATTCATGTAACACTTTAACACACACAAATATTATTACCTCTTGTTTTTTTATCATCATTCACTTGATATTTCTACATCTTGCACAAGCACTACATAGGTGTTTAATAAGAATTTATGGTAATTTTATCATCAAGAAAACTTAATAATAAATTTAACCAACATTAAAATTCATTTATATACAAATTAACCATTTATAATGGAACATAATTTGTTTTTATCTCTATCACAAAATGAAATTGATATTAAAATTAAGAAAGTGACATTTTTAACTTTATCTTTTACTTATATATTATAATGATCAAAATTAAAGATAAATGGAAACAAAAGGTCAATTTTATAAGTTTGGATTATTATGTATTAAATTGAATCATCAATTGAATAAGAAAAGTTTTTGAATGAATTTTATGTCTTATCACATTAGTTATAACTATAAATAACCAATTTCACCTTTACCGTGGTAACAAAATTTTGATATGGTTACTATTTAGATAGAGAAAAAATTATGTTTAAATATTTGAATAATTTTAATTATTATTATTCTAAATAAAAAGTGATATTAGCATATTAAATTTATATAATTTTAAAATTTCAATTTAAAATTAAACCTGTAAAATGTGATGAAAATATATTTTTTAGAGAAATGCCTTTTTAAGTATAAATTTTTTATACCAAATTCAAGTATCACATTGATTAAAAAAATCATTATCATATTAATTTTGATAATAATTAACTAAAAAAATATTAAAACTAATCCAAAATGAAATGTGATATTCTATGTTATTACTAATAAAAGACAGTTTTGAATAAAAATCCATATTTATCAGTATTCATTTAAAAATGAAAATCTTTATAAAATTATCAAAAATCAATTGTAATGTAATTCAGAAAATTATAATTCCATAATTATATATTTTTTATAAAATAAATTATATAAATGATTTATAAAATAATTATAATTTTAAAACATATATCTGAAGAAAGATTATTTTTTGAAGGATAAAAATAATTTACTGAATAATTTGGTGATTATATTCCTAAGAAATAATCAACACATTTTTATTGAATGTGACCTTCATATATATTTGATATTGTGTTTTATCCTATTCACACCATCCAATTAAATTACTATGTTGTCACAGTTATAAAATAATAATATTTCATCGGTTGCTAAATCTCGGTGTTACATTTTGTATATGATTTTAAACAAATAATTCTCTTTAAAATATTGGGATATTACCTCAAAATTACTAGAAGGTCACTATAACTCCAGTAGATTACATTGGGATTAAAGTGTTATTTTCAGTTTTCTACCACCCCAGTTAACCCATTCCATAATGAAATCTATTTTCCTATGCTTCTCTATTTATCCCAACATCTCTAAATACCTACATTAACTTCATAAAACAACAAAAATTATCACCCTATTGATTGAAATAAAAAAAATTAAAATTTCCAAAAAATATTAATTTAATATAAAGTTAATTAAATAATATACGTTTAAATAACTTAAATAGTAATGACATTCATTTTTTTAGTGTGGCCCCATGGGAATTTTTATGATTGAAAAAATTATGAATTATTTAATCCACAATTACAATCAATGTGTAACCACAAAATAATTCATCATTTCTACTCGAAATAATAAGGGACTCACCATGATCTTATTAGAGTTGGTTTCCTGAGAACCAACTGTTTATACTTTGATTATATGAATGTACACTTATTATATATTGTTCATTGTTCTTAAAGAATATAATATAATAATTTTTTGGAATATTTGTTGCATTAATAAGGTCATAGCAGATCACTTCTATGATGAGAACCTTGAAATTCTATAACAATATTCTTCAATAAAGTTATACAATTAGATGAAATACTATGATAGGACAGGTATTATACAGACCATCATGTGTGAGTACTCATAAGTAGATGAGACTCTCTCTCATGGAGTTCGAACTTGGTAATCTCCAAGATGAGAGATTATGAGAACAGACCCACCAGTAGTAATTCCAAATGTCTTGGTTTCATTGGGAATTTCTATCTATGAGCATGTGTAATGGTCCTTAGACTAGAAGATTATCATTAACTCATGTCATGACTCACACACTTGTATTTGCTGACGAAAACCGTCACAAAGACAATTGGCGGGAAGTATGGTATATTGGGTGCATCACGAATGACATGTTGTTGATGGATAAGTTGACGATGGATTTCCCTTCCATATTTATGGAAGTATATATCTCATTCCCTTTGATTGAAATAGAACTGTCTCCCAAATTCCATGGCCATGGTGTCATAATGAGTTTATTTCTGGAAGTCAAAGAATGACAGATCAAGCATATAGGTTTATGGAACTGCCATGAAACCTTCTTGATGAGATATTGAGACAAAGGGATTAAATTACATGGTAAGAATTCGTATGAGGTGACACGTAAATGCGGCGCCAGCTTCTCTCTATTGGGTTCCTTCACCCATTGTTAGACAGTAATCTTGGACTTTAGGTTAGCTCACCTAATGCCAACGAGAAATAGGTCTATAGGGTCCCACACTATGTGTATCCATGTATTTCAAGTATAATAAAGATTAATCCCATATGTGGTTTAATAATTATTCAAGTAATCCTAAATCATATTAATGCTGGAGGAAGAATAAAATGAAAACAAGATATACATGCTGTTTACATTGAATGTACACTCCGTATAGTTTTCATTTTAGAAAGGAAATTAAAAATGAGTACACATCATGTATTAACGGTTACACGCCATGTAGTTTTTCCAGTTGGGATTTTGAGGAAATAATATTGTTTTGTTAAATGATATTTATTATAATCAGCGTGGTCGCATGACAAGGGATTAATGATTCGACATGGGGGTTTTCAAAAAGATTTAATGAAATAAATAAAATGTGTAACACGTTTATTTATTGTTATAACTCTATAACCTCAAACCCAATTATAAATATCCTTACAACACCAACACTTTTCCCTAATATTTGTGCACAATAATTCTGGGAGATTCTCCCAAGGCCGAAAGAACTCCTTCTTCCAAGAACGCTCTCAGGACTGAGAGAGATCCTCCCCTATAGGATCGAGGGGATCCAAGGTGGACAACACAAGAAAAGGATTCTCCATGATAGCGCATGGAGATTCCTTTGGCGACATCTAGAGATACATGGTGCACGTGTGGATCACCACTAGATGAAGTCTAATCTTGACTTCTATGACACAATGATGAATCACATCAGACCATGATAAAAAATATCAACAAAGAAAGAATGCCATAAAAGGTACTTCTTGTCAATTAATTAAATTAATTATAATCAACCTGTGATGATCCCCCTTTGTGGTTCTGGTACTATTCTTCTTCTTTTTCTATTTCTATGATTCTATCCGCGGATTCTGGAATTTAACATCGTATTGATCCCAGATTGATCATTTCCAATGAAAAAAAGTCAAGTGGGAACATCCACCCACGAGCTTCCACTACGCTCGAGACCTTCAAGTGGTATTAGAGGGATCACAACATTGATTATAGTTTTTTAATTTTATTTTATAAATTGCCCATTTATATTTGATTCAATTCAAGATATATTGTTCTATAAAAATGAATGAATGAGATTTGATCTTCCTCATTTGTTTCTCGATTCACATCATAGAAACGACCTTTTAATTTGAATTTTGATTAAAATAAAAACTAGGAACTCATCCGAAGGAGCCGCTCATTCTGTATGTACAACATAGGAATACAAGATGTGTAGTAAAATTTACACACTATGTACTTAGGTCCAACGAATTGGTACTGGTCCACCAAACCACACCATGTGAATTGAGTATACCTATGTTTTTTAATACAATGTGTTGACCAGAACTGAACGACGTGTGGAAATAGGAATACACGACATGTATGTTGAATCAACACGCCGTGTAGTCTGATCTGGCCCAGGTAAAACTGTGTACAAGGAGAAGTCGTGTAACCGCGTACACATGATTTCCAGGCTAGTAACCATGTAACAAGGAAGTACATTCCATGTTAGATTAATCTACATGCCTTGTACTCCAAAATTTTTTAACTACAAAAAACATTCTAAAGCCCCAGGCGTGTACTTTGGATAAAGGGTGAAAACAAATACACTCTTTGTAATATAGCCTACACACTGTGTACTTTCCAGAAATGGAATTTCACCAGGTTTCCTCCAAAGTACAAATTCCCATACAAGTAATATGGTTGAGAAGAATCTCAAGGAAATTCAGAAAGGAATTTAAGAAATTTTTTTGATTAATTATAAGATCATAATTAATTGTATTCAAGTGTGACTTATCTTGAATAAAAGAACGATTAAAAGAATTTGAATACTAAATATACGTAAATGTCATTGCATGCTATGGATGATCATGAGCTATACTGAAGACCCTTTGTGTGTGTATGGTTTCATTTAAATTTATTTAATTTAAATTCATTAGCCTGTGAGCCTTCTTCCAATAAAATATATGGCCTGCATGCCCATGGTTTTGTTAATGTAAACTCCTTAAAATGGAGGATCTCCGAAGACATTAAATATGGTTCAAAATCTGAAGATGAGGTGAAACCAACCCAAGAAGATACAATAATGGATAGGTGGGACCTGTAAAACATGAACCATCGGGTTCAAGGTTTTTTCCCTAGTTCAGGGTCAGCTTATTAAAACTGCTAGATAAGATAACCAATAGAAGCTCATGATCATGCCATTTTATTTTATTTCTATCTGATTTCATGGTTTATTTATTATTTATGTGTTTTCGTGATCACATTGTTAATGAAATAAATAAGCATGAACAGATAGAATAAAATAAAAACTAGACTATGCGTAAACATTATCATAACATGGTTAACCACTTAAGAAAGAATCACCTATTATCAACAAGCATGTGATAATGTGAAACTAAACATAAAGGATTAAAATCACTCAAATACGACATTAAATCAAACCAAGCCTTTCATTACTTGGTTAAGGTCAAGACTCAATAAAACTATGTGTTTGACCAACCCTTTTCAGGACACTTACTTTTATAAAGGAAGCTCTTATGAAAGTTTTTGGTTAGCTTAAACATTTTACATAAAGAGGAGTTTCCCTTGACAGACTAGTTGTAAAATGGAGGAAAGTGTTGATGAAATCCAATTTAGGATTTCGGGATTGGGGAGTCCACTCAATAGATCAAGGAACTACCAGCTCATAGTTGGAAAAGAACTTCCTTCCTAAATACCATTAAATAGCTTTACCAACCCTTGTTGGGGTTATGCGAAGGGGAATATGGATATTTTCCACTAGGATGTCATATCAACTAGGAAATCCATTTTCAATGGTGGGGGCCATTTGGACATGATAAAATAGTGGGATAATTTATAAATTCATTTATTATTTTTCATAAAATGTAATCAAATGGTACTGATAAATCTATTCTTTTAATTTTTAGAATCAATATGACAAACTCGTCAACTACATTTTATCTGTGATCAATTCTAGATAAAGACAATATCCTCATCGGCAGTAACTTTCAAGAATGGTTTAGGCACCTTCAGGTTATCCTACACCATGAACGAAAGTTTTACATGCTGGATTCCTCACTTCATGATTCATCTTCCAAAGGGGTGAGTGATGATGATTTCCTAGTCAATGATAAACATTTGAACGATGCACTCCACATTCAATGTTTGATGCTATCATCAATGTCTAGTGAGCTCATGAAGTCTCATGAAGACATGGATGACTATAGCATGCTCGATCAACTTAGTGGTCTATACTAGAAGAGATAATGATAGGAAAGGTTAGAGATCTCCAAGGCTATATTTCAGAGCAAGCTTAGAGAGGGTGCCCCAACTGGGCCACATTTTGTAAATATTATTGGATACATTGAGCGCTTGGAGGTTCTGGGGTTTAAACCCCCCAAAAAACTAGGTACTTATCTCATTCTTGCATCACTCCCCTAGACCATCTCTAAATGTTTTGTAAATTTCAACATGAACAACATTTAGAAGTCCTTATCTGATCGTCTTATTCTCATCCGCCAACTAGAAAATGATATGAAGCGTGAAAAGCCTGATGTATTTATGGTGAATAAAAGGAATGGTATGGTGAAGAGATTTAAGCCCAAATCTTATTCAAGGCCTTCCAAGAAAATGAAGATAAAAGGGGAGTCAAGAGAACAGGAGGCTGTTTGTTTCACATGTGGTAAGAAGGGACACTGGAAGAAAAACTGCACCCAACAAAGGAAGTAAGGGAAAGCTTCAAGTGTCTTTGTTATCGAATAAAATCTATCTATTTATACCAATTTGGTATTAGATACTTCTTGTTGTGCTCACATCTATATCCAAATATATGAACCGTGTAGATTCAAAAATACTGACTAAGGTGAGGTGGATCTGCTAGCAGCCAATAGAGCCAGACTCGCTGCTATAACTGTCAGAGACTACCACCTCACATTGCCTACTGAGATGGTCTTGGTATTAAAAGGATGTAATTATGTACCCTCTATAACCGAAAACATTATTTCAATATCCAGATTAGATACAGTAGGATTCATCTCCATGTTTGGAAATGAATGTTTCTACTTTTATAAAGATAGAATTTGTTTTGATAGGGCACATTTTTATAATGAATTTTATGTGTTAGACTATAAAAACCATGTAATGGTAATCAATGAAAATGTTAATTCACAGAATCATACCACACCCAACATTTGTATCACTGGCTAGGTCATGTCAATAAGAAACGTTTGAAAATATTAAATCAAGATGGGTATTTAGATTCTTTCTAACTAAAACAACTCGGTGTATGTTATGCGTGTCTACAAGGAAAAATTTCCAAACCCCATTTAGTGGAAAAGGTGAAAGGGCTAAAGAGATTATAGAATTATTTCACAAAAATGTGTGTGGATCATTTCTAGATGAGGCAAGGGGTGATTTCTTGTACTTCATAACTTTTACTAAAAAATTTAGTATATATGGATATATATAATTAATGAGGTATAAGTAAGATTCTTTTGATTGGTTCGAAGAATATAATAATGAAGTTGAGAACCAGCTTGGTAAGAAGATTAAGAAACTCCGCTCAGAAAAAGGAGGAGAGTATCTTAATCAAGACCTCATTGATTTCTTATGGGACATTGGGAATCTATCTCAACTCATTCCTAATTACACGCCTCAGTGGAATGTAGTAAGTTAAAGGAGGAACCGCACACTGTTGGACATAGTCAGATCGATGATGAGTCATACGAGTCTTCCAATATCCTTTTTGGTATATGCATTACAAACAGAAACACACATACTAAACCAAGTACCAACTAAATCGATAAATGGTATTCCATATGAGTTATGGAGTGGACAAAAATCCATGTTATCAAATTTACATGTGTGTGGTAGCAAAGAATTTGTTAAGGCCTCTTCAGGTAACAAACTTTCACCCCGAGGCACAATGTGAACCTTTATAGGATATCCTAAGGAAACAATGGGATATTTCCTATACATACCCTCAGATAAAAAGGTTATAGTGGAAAGACACACCATATTCCTTGAGAGGGAGAACATATCTAAAAGAGATAGTTGGAGAAAGATATAATTTGATGAATTCAAGGCTCATGATACACAGGAGTTGGTACAAGAATAGATTCCACAAAGCCACATAGAAGAACATTCTATTCTAGAGTCACAAGCACTACATAAGAGAATGAGATAGGTGATAGAAGTAGAATGATATGGTTTTCTTATCACCAAGAATGGTGACTCATTATTGGTTGAAAATGATGATCCTATTACCTACAAGGAATCAGTTGAAGGCATAGACGTTTCCAAGTGGCAAGAAGCTATGAATTCTGAAATGGATTCCATGTACCAAAACCATGTTTGGATTTTGGTAGATCCTCCAGTTGATGTAAATCCTGTTGGTAATAAATTGGCATTCAAGAAGAAAATAGACATGGAGAGACATGTCGTCACCTATAAGGCACGACTAGTTGCAAAAGGTTTTAAACAGCGTCAAGGAATTGACTATGATGAAACCTTTTCACTAGTAGCGATACTAAAATCCATCAGAATTTTGTTGGCCATTACCGCTTACCATGACTATGAAATTTGGAAAATGGATTTCAAAACAGCATTCCATAATGGGAACCTCCAGGAAGATGTCTACATGACACAACCTGAAGGGTTTGTAACTCCAAAGGATGCCAAAAAGGTATGCAAGGGGCATAAATGCATTTATAGATTAAAGAAAGAATCAAGGTCTTAGAACATTTGTTTTGATGAATCCATAACAAAATTTTGCTTTTTTAAGAAGGAATGTCAGCCTTGTGTCAACAAAAATTTTAGAGGAACTGCAGACATTTTACTAATAATATATGCTAATGATATATTACTACTTGGAAATGAAGTACCTATCTTACTGTCAGTTAAGGAATTGTTGGATAAATGCTTCTCTATGAAATACTTGGGCATGGAAGCATATATTCTTGGGATCAAGATCCATTGTGATAGATCCAAGAGAAAACTGGGCTTGAGTCAAAGTACATACATTGACAATATACTGAAAATATTCAGTATGGAATAGGCCAATAGGGGATTGTTGTCAATGTCACATGACATTCTTCTTTCCATGAAAATGTGTCCTCAGACAAATGAGGTATGAAATAAAATGGAAAAGATCCCTTATGAATCCATTATTGGATCGGTCATGTATGCTATGTTATATACAAGGCTAGATGTTGCTTACGAATTAAGTGTGGTAGGAATATATCAAGCTGATCTAGGAGACCACCATTGGATGGAAGTCAAGTCTATCATTAAGTATATGAGGCATACTAAGGATATGTTCCTAGTTTATGGAGGAGTTTAGGAACTAGTCATCCGCGGAAATGTCAATTTGAGTTTCCAGAATAATCAAGATGACATGAAGTCACAGACGAGATACATCTTCAGTTTTAGTGGAGGTGCAGTGAGCTGGAAGTGCTCAAAGCAAGGAGGGGTCGCAGATTCTACAGTAGAGTTTGAGTATATCACAACTTCTGAGGCAGCTAAAGAAGCAGTATGGATGTGAGGCTTTGTCCAAGAGCTGGATGTAGTACCTAGCAGTAAATATCATATCACACTCTATTGTGATAATATTGCAGCGGTGGCACTTGAAAAATATCCAAGGTCACATTAGTGGACAAAGAACATACTTTGAAAGAATTGTCTCTTTAGGATTTTTTCACATAGAGATGAAGTTTCAGTGAGTAGTATTTCCACGCAAGAAAACGTGGCAGACCCCTTGACTAAAGATTTGACTCAGCAGAAACAAGATCATCATGTGAGGTATAGCGGAATAAAAGTCATTGGTAGTTGGCTGTAGTCCAACTGGGAGTTTGTTAGGGTTGGTGTCTTGAGAACAATCTATTTATACATTGATTACATTAATGTGCACTTATTATATATTTTTCATTGTTCCCCATGACTATAATATAATAATGTCCTGGAATATTTTTTGCATTAGAAAGGTCATGGAAGATCCCTACTGAGATGGGAACCTTGAAATGCTATAACAATATTCGTAAATAAAGTTCTACAGTTGGATGAAATACTATGATATGACACATAGTATATAGACCATCATGTGCGAGTACTCGTAAGAATACAAGAATCTCTCTCATGGAGTTCGCACTTGGTTATCTCCGAGATGGGATATTATGAGAACAGACCCACCGGTAGTAATTCCACATGTCTTGGTGTCATTTTACATTGCTATCTACGAGTGTCTGTAATGGTCCTTAGATGGGAAGATTATCATTAACTCATGTCATGACTTGCACACTAAGATTTGCTGACAAAAACCGTCACGAAGACAGTTGGTGGGAAGTAGGGTACATTGGGTGCGTCACGAATGATATGTTGTTAATGGATATATCGAGGAAGGATTTGTACATTATATATTTATGGATGTAGATAACTTTGGCCCTTTTATTGAAATAGAACTATCTACCAAATTCCATGGCCATGGTGTCAAGATGAGTTTATTTCTAATAGTCAAAGAATGAAGGATCAAGCATACAGGTTTATGACACTACCATGAAACCTAATTGATGAGATATTAAGACAAAGGGATTAAGTTACACGGTAATCATTTGTATGAGGTGGGACGTCAATGCTGCGTCAACTTCTTTCTTTTGGGTTCCTTGACCTGTTTCTAGACAGCAATCTTGGACTTTAGGCAAGCCCACCCAATTCCAATGATAAAGAGGCCTAGATGGTCACACACTAAGTGTATCCTGGAATCTCAAGTAGAATAAAGATTATTTCTGTTTGTGGTTTAATAATTATTCAAGGAAGCCTAAATTGTTTTAATGTTATAGGAAGAATAAAATGAAAACCAAATGTACATGTCGTGTACATTGAATGTACATGTTGTATAGTTTTAATATTATAAAGGAAATGAAAAACGAGTACACGTCATGTATTAATGATTACACACCATGCATTTTTTCCAGTCGGGATTTTTTAGAAATAATAAAATTCTATTAAATGATATTTATTATAATCACCGTGGGAACATGTCAAGGAATTTATGATTCGACATGGGGGTTTTCAATAAGAGTTAATGAAATAAATAAAATGTGTGACACATTTATTTATTTTCATAACTCTATAACCTCAAAACTAATTATAAATATCCTCAAAAAACCAACTCTATTCCCTAATTGTTGTCCACAAAAATTATAGAGAATTATCTCAAGGCCGAAAGAACTTCTTACTCTAATAACGCTCTGAAGACCGAGAGAGATCCTCCTCCATCAGATCAAGGCGATCTAAGGAGGACAATGCAAGAAGAGGCTTCTCCTCGCTAGCACCCGGTGATTATTTTGACGACATCTATAGATACATGGTGAAACTGTGGATCACTGCTAGAGGTAGTCTACTCTTGAATTTGGTGACACAATGACAAATCACATCAGAATGTGATCTAAAATATCAACGAAGAAAGATTTCTATAACAGGTACTTCTTTTCAATTAATGAAATTAATTATAATCAACCTATCATGATCCTCCTTTGTTGTTTTGGGACTATTCTTCTTATTTGTCTTTTTCTATGATTCGATCTATAGAGTCTGGAATTTAACGTCCTATTGATCCCGGATTGATCATTTCTAATGACAAAAAAGTCAAGTGGGCACATCCACCCTCATGCTTCCATTGCGCTTGGGACCTTCAGATATATATGATTAAATATTTCTTTTTATACCTGTTTCCATTGAATAAATTATATAAATATACATTAATGTGACCTAGGATTAGCATACATGGATATTAAATCATTTTAGATGAATATTCAGTACATTACAAAAATACATGCCTAAGGACTGTAATAGTTCAGTGTCTTTTGAATCATGGAAACAAAATCTTCTATCCTAGTGAATGATCTTCAGAAACTCCCATAATGATCTCCACCATTTGTACTTCAACCTAATAGGTTTATTTATAACCTAGGGAAAGGAAACACGTGAAAGGGTTGATCTCAGATGGTTGGTAAAGGTAAATAATGGAAATGTGTATGTACAACATGAACAAAATGGTATAGAACATGAGCATAACATTTGAAGATCATTCCCTATATATTAGATATGATAATAAATATTGTAATTTCAAGATACATGGATCATAATTGAGTTCATAACATAAGTGAAGAAATTATAACAGAGGAATAAGACACATAATTTGTGGCATACAAATCTTTTTATAATGTTGTAAACATATATAAGTAGAAATAGGTTCACCCATTAAGTTTATGACATGAAATTAGGCCCCACATCAACTTATGGAAAGGCAACTGGGTCCATGCATAACTTTTTGAAACTATAATTAGGTTCATTCATAACCTTGTGGATATGAAACATGGTCAATGCATAACATTGTAAACATGTAATAAGGTTCATGGATAACATTTTGAACATGTAATCAGGTTCCCACCTAAACTAATGGAAATAAAACTAGGTCCATTCATAAAACTTTGAACACATAATAAGGTTCACTCATAACATTGTAAAGATGTAATCCTGTTCACCCAGAAACTTATGGAAATTCAACAAAGTCCATGCATTACTTTGGGAATGTGTAATCAGGTTCACACATAACCTCCTAGACATGAAACAATGTCCATGCATAACATTGTGAACATGTAATCAGGTTCACACATAAAATTTTGAACATGAAATAATGTTCACACCTAAACGTATGGATAGGAATTGGAGTCCATGTATAACATTGTGAACACATAATAAGGTTTACTCATAACATTGTGAACATGTAATCAGGTTCATGCATAATCTTTTGTATATTCAACATGGTCCATGCAAAACATTTTGAACATGTAATTAGGTTCAATAAAAACATTTTCAACATTGGAATCAGGTTCAAACATAACATATATACTAATGAGTCATCCATCATTACACAATGCATTAGAGATAGGTATAGATCCAATACAAGAAATAACAAACTCTTACATACAAGTACCATAAGATTATAAAAAAAAGTCATATCATAACATTTGAAATTAGATAGGAATAATGAACATTTGATCATATCATTTCCTATGGAAAATATGTAGGTCTCATAATCACCACCTATGAAAAGAAGTGAGTTTCAAAATCATATAACCCGTGAAAGAGAAAAATGTTTTATAAAAATACAGATATCAAATCATTAACCATTCATAAAAAGAATATGAATGGAAACAATGGATACTTTCCCCAAAAATTCACGAGTAACAAAAAATAGAAGATACCTAATATGGGAAATAATTTTGAATGACATTTTAAATGAACACATCTTGGGAAAAGTATCAATTCTTCTTTGAAAAAAATTCTTTTTTAAAACATAAAACATTTAGAAAAATATTTCCTTGAAACTAAACACGAAAACATATTAATAAATATTTGAAATAATTTTGAAAAAAATTTTCTTTAAAAATGGAAAAATAATTCTTGAAAAAGTTTAAAACCTTTTTTAATCAGAAAATATTCTTGAAACCCTTTTTCATTGAAAATTGTTTTGAAATGTTTTAAAGAAAGATTTGAAAAACCATAAAATATTTTTGAAAAACAATTCCTTGAAAGTCACATAAATAAAGAAATAAATACCCATAATATTATTATTTTTTATCATTTAATTAAACATATAAAGGAACAATGGAATCATCAATGAAATAACAGTCACAATTTTGGTATGTCCATACATGACATACATTCTTTTTTTACCTTAAATGTTTTGAAAAGTTCCTTGAAAGAAAAATGACATGATGATTCCACCAAATACTGTAGAATATAAAAAATGGGTAAAAATTTCCATTAAAATCATATGACAAAATTAAAATATTTTTAAATAATTATTAGAAATCATGGTTTTGAAAGAACACAAATTTCCAAACGAAAGGTGAAATGAAGTTAGATTGTAATTAAAACATTTTCTAAGTTATATTTAGTTTCAAAGAGTGTAAAAATAGTACTTATACATGAATATATCATGGAAAACTATAGGATAATATACTTCATTTGTGTTTCTGATAGATAGATCATGAGATGTTATCTATTTATGCATATTAAAAAACAATCTCAATAAATAATGAGATTCTCTCAATAAACTCTTACTACTTGGTAATAGAGAATCATAATCCCCATGTAAGAAAATGCAATTTCATGAAGCTTATAATATAATTAAAACAATAATATTTATGATATAACATTTAAAAGGGTAGTGTATATACCACACAATAATATTGAGTGGTGAATAAGGCATGTATCTCACGGTAACAAAAGGTGAAATGAAATTCTCCTACCTTGGGTCTTGACTCTCTTCGTACTCAAACAAGATTCTTGTATAAAAATTTTAAGTAAATTATAAATATTTTATAGAAAATATACTTATATATAATACCATATATTATTTTATTAAGACCTTATATTACCCGCTAGTTAATAATCCTATGTTAAGGTTTCACTTTGGTTAATCTTTTCTTTGTTCTTCGCATGTGTATTAATTTGTTATATTTTCGTTCGTTATACTTATTGATTCCAAGAATGTAAAAAATGATATAAATATCATGTATATAGATTATATTTGTATTATAATAATCTATATGATATATTAGTATGAAATTTAATACATCATTCATAGAGATGGTAAGTCATACGTACACATGACTATTATTTCGGTTTTTATTTTCGCATTGATTGAAGGAAAGAAAATAAAATATAAGTATTTATATATGTATATATATCATTATTATATTATAATTATTATTTAATATATATCATATAAGTTCACTAAACCCATCCTTAATACATTCCACGTAGTGTGTGAACGAATCACATCTCTTTGAGGGGGTAGTAGTCCACATTTCCTCAAACAAAATTATCATATTTACACCAAATATAAAGTAAAAATTATGTGTTTTAAAAGGAATTAATAATCTTAAATAAATTATAAATATATTATATGAAATATATTAACATATTTTTTCAAAAATAATTTCTACCATAAGAGGCGATAAATGAAAAATGAATAATAATCGTTTAGTGAGGTGATAGTTCATTATACACCTAAATTGCATGTTTGTTACCCATTATATGGATGTGTGTGTATGTTTAGGTAGAACCCATAACATAAAAACATACTATTATATTTAATATACTATTTTTCTTATAAAATCATGGAATAAAGAGAGTGTTGGGGTGTAGAAACGAAATAAAAGAAAGGATCATGAGAGAAGATGTTACCTCTTAATCAGGTCACTCTTTTTGGTTTGTGCCAAAAGGATTCCTTAGAGTGGTTTATGCCCAAAGGTAGGATTAAAGTATGAAGTTAGGAATTTTGGGAAGTTTATTGGGTATATATTATCCTAAAATAAGAGTTCTGAGTGGTTTAAAGAAGATGGAGAGGTGGTAACCTTTTATAGGGAAGGGAAGGGACACACTAGATATTTATGAAAACAAGTTAGGTGTACCCACATTTGTATCTAAAAAAACTCGTACTATAAAAAAAGGAAGGTTAAGGGATTATTAATGGCCATAAAATGGGTTTCAGACAAGTTTCGAGGTCGTTTTGGTTCTTAAATTTAAGGTTCAGTACTTTAGTAACCTAATTTTTCTATTAATCATTGCAATTAATTTTAATCACTTATTGTAATATTTTGGGTCAAAATATATGTCAAAAAATTAGACAATATAAATTATTCTGATTCTAAAAAATTAATTAATTTTTTCAAATTATTATCATATAATTTGCAAGAATTAATTTTAAATTAATCCCACTGATGGGACGACACTATGAGTTTTTAAAATAAAATCATCCAAAAGATTACTCAGTTTTTGTACAAAATTTCAATGTGAAATTGATTCCAATGACCTAAATTGGATTAAATGATAAAAATATGATCTAATAAAACATTTAAACAAAATTAAAATACAATTTATCCTTAGAAATATATTAGATGAAAATAAAATTTTGAATTAAAATTCAATATTTTTTACTATTCACTAAAAAATGAAGTTTCTCAGAAAAATAAAAACATTCACCCAAAGATAATTTATAAATTATAGATTAAAAAATAAATTCAATTTTGACAAATTACATTTCTAAATTTATATAAAATTAATTTTATCATTTTTCACAGAAGGACTTTAAAAGTAGTTCATTCAAGAAAATAATATTTTCAAATGTATATGGACTTTGCAAAAAACTATATCCCTTGTTATCAATATGTTTTATTTATATAAAACCATTATGAAAAATATTTTAAAGTAATTATTTCTATTCATATTAATATGTTTAATAGTAAGGTTATAATAATATCATTTCAATAATTAGAATAATAAATTGACATTTCCTAGAAACTCAATGTTGTTTGTAACATATAGAAAGTCGATATTTGGTGTAATGTACAAAAAGTGTGTGTTGAATGTAACATAAACCAAGTAATTTTTTTTGTAACATACTCCATGTTGGTGTTATGTGAATGTAATGTTTTATTTTTTGATTTAATTTAAAAAAACTATTTGCGGTGCTGCATTTAATGAAAAATATCAAATGATTAAATTAATTCGAAAAGAAATATTTCACAAAATCTTAGGGTGTTACATTATACCACCCATAAAATGCATTTAGGAAATGAAATTACTCTAGGGTATCAAATTATTAATACAATACTATTTCCAACATATAATCCAACATTGTAACAATGAATACTAAAACGTCACTTAAAAAGGTAAAGTTAAAACCATAACGGTTTCCCAAAGTAATATATAATTGGGTTTCCACATAGGAAAACATAGGTTGGGAGTGAATATTGGACATGAAAGAGAAAATAAATATCATGTTATAGAGGAGAGTGATATAGAACATGGTAAGGAAAAAGTTAACAATCAAAAATCCATTAATCTTTGATAATCTACAAGACCATTTGACTCATCATAAAAGAAGGAACTTGGATAACATTTTATGTTTCATGATTCTTTACCCAGAGTTGAATAATTTTCAATATAAGTAATACTTACATGATTTTATTCTATTTTTCATGGATTATATAACCCTTTGGTTGTGCCTTCATAGATTTTCACATCATCTATTACCTAAATAAATTAATGAGAACTTTTTTTCATTCCTAAAGTACTAAGACATATTGAGATCCATGATAAGTCATCCCATCTTTCTTTAGTTACCATCAACAAATATAGGTTTTACAATATGCATGAGTGCTCATATGGTGAGATAATACATTATTCACAAAAATTTTATTTAATGTATAATTTAAAATTTCCATGAATGGTTAACCTTATAAATCTTCAAAAATATAATTAACCCTTTCTTCCTTAAATATGATCTTATATTATACAAAAAAAATTATTTTATACTAGGGTTCATCCTTTCATTCATACAACATTAAATGTGATTTTATTATTTCAAAATCCATGTAGAGGGATATAATTTCACGAACATCACTAAAGGATGAACAACAATATTATCATTAGGATTATTCATACACATTCAAACAAAAACATCCTAACTATGGCGTAAAGGATCCATTTCCCCCTAATTTTAATTATTCAATTCATCCATTGTGATTTCATAATATTTAAATTTTTCATTTTTCATTAGATATTGTTGTGTATTATCATACATATTTTCCCATGGATTGGTGAATTAATTCAGATAATTCCCAAAATCCTTGCACTTGAAACACTAATGTGTGGGTGGTTCATTCTGTTGAGCTTGTGGGAACCCAGATCACCCTAAGAGGGGAGGGTGAATTACGGTGTCAAATTTTTATTTTAATGTGATGGATCTTTTCTCCACATAGTTAGGAACTTGTTAATAATATATTATAAATTTCATCAAAAATGAAACATTCACATGAAAAACGTAATGATAATAGTTTTACATGGTTCACCACTATGATCTAGTCCATGGAGAATATTCCTATAGTGTGTTGGTCCTACCTAAACCCACTAATCATTAATAGATGTGGAATACCGAAGTTCTGAGACAGTCACCTTGTTCCAGGCACAGCACAACTACATGCTTTTAGGGATAGTATAATTTGTGCACCATAATACTTATGTTTACTCCCCCTAGCTCACTACAATGAGGTAATTATATCACATCTTATCATCTTGAAGGTTGCTTTAATGATTTGGAATTAAAGTTATTATCCCTGACTTAACACAAGACTCTACTAGCACCAGAGACCCGAGTTGGTGAATTCTAAAATCCCTATACTCTAAAACCTGATGTTCAGTACTACGTTTTGTGAAGATACTTCATGGAGCTCACTACCTTTCTGAAGATCCGTACCTTAAAGAAGCTCTCTAACTTCACAGAAAAAATTTCCTTTGTAAAGATCCCTTCCTTTTTGAAAACAATTCCCTCTTGAAGCTCCCTATCTTCATGGAACAAAATCCATCTCAAAGATCACTGAGTCAACATGGAATACCCCATCTTCACGACCCATATTTTATTAAAAATCATTACCATCAATCAATAATTATAGAATTTTCATGATGTTAAAGATCTCATAGAAATTTAGATTCACGAAACTCCCTTAGCTTTGCGAAATCATGAATTTTCCAAATTTTCCTTCAAAAACACATTCGAATGAAGTGTGGGTAGACTCATATTTTAAGATCAGATATTCATGATGTTCCACTACCTCTTAGATTGTGTTTCATGTCATTCCAAAATATCTTCATGATGCTCCATGAAAATTCCCCATTCATAATGATCATCATAATCACAGTGCATTCCATCAAAACCTTCTCACTGCCACAAAGTTCTAATTCTTATAATCATGGAGATCATCATCACCATTCACGATGATCTAAGTATTCATCATTTTTGATGCTCTTCGTTGTCTCATAGATCACAATTATCATTATTTTATAATTCAGGAAACACAATTCTTGAATCCCACCTTTGTGATACTCATTCATTTTCCATATTTTCATAAGGCCTTCAAGAAAAACCACCTTTTGTGATGAAATCCATTTTCCAAATCTTGGACCCCTAAAATTTGGAAAACACTGGGAAATAAAACCACCTACAATACTATTTCCATATTGAACTATAAGATCCCTTTTATTTAAAACTCTTTGATAATCCATGTGCTCCATGATCTTCTATGTTGAGGATCTAAAAAAAACAAAAACCATACTCCATATCCAGAAAAGAATATCCTTGTTCCCAACAATCTCCCCCTTTGGGTTCGTTGGCAATATGCAGATAAAATCAATGAAGCACTTGACAAAATAAAAACTAAAATTCAAGAAACAACTCAGCTAACACACTATGTCTACATGATAAATTCTAAGTGTAGAAAATAAGAGGGGAATCATGAATTGGGTTCTCTTGTCTTGTAGTGCTTTAATGATATCCAAGTAAGATGTAACCATTTCCTCATAACAACGAATTATTTTCTACAATCTAATTATCTCCCATTGTAACTAATTCAATTTCTACATTCTCATTTTCCCATGGGTAAATCATCATCATCTTTTAACTAGATGAACATTTCATTATCCTACTTTCTCCATTATCCATTCTCTGTACTATTCAATTTATCCATTCTCCCCCACTGGAAAAAAACCCATTGACTAGTATTTTATTATGGTAGAGCTCAAAATAGACTTCCCCAAGATCATATTTCCCCTATAAAGCTACCACAATTTCAAAAAAAAAATTAAAATAGTTACTAAAACTGGGGATAGGGGAATTTTGTGACCTCCTCATGCACTAGAAGGTTTCTAACACCAAGGTTCAACCGATATATCTCAAAAAAATTCAATTCTAGTGGATTGTTCAAAATGTCAGCCACTTGGTCATTGGTTATATCATGATCCATTTTATTCACACTTTGTTAAACTTTTTTCCTTAAAAAATTTATATTTTATTTCTATTTTTTTGAATGGGAATTGTTAACATGATTCTTTATAAGATTGATCATGCTATTATTATCACAGTGAATGACCATTTGTTATTTTGACTCATCACCAATATCAGTCATATTTGGCTTCATCTAAAATAGCTGAGTGCAGGCCTCTGTAGTAGATATATATTCTAATTAATCAATATTAACAGAAGTGATTTCCTGATTGTTATTCATCTATCAGACATATTTCTTTCCAATATATAATGCCCCACCAGTTGTGGAATTTTTATCAACCACATATCTAGCCCAGTCAGCATAAAATAATGATTGAAATTCATGATCTCTTCATGTAGCAAAGTCTAATACATAATTGTATGTTCATTGAAGGTACCTCATGATTTGTTTTAACTACTTCTATAAGTTTTTCCGTTTTATTACATTGAAAGTGGGACACTAAACATGTTGACAATACAATCTATAACCATGTTTCAGTTAGGTATAGTAAGCTTTCGATGACTCTTTGGTATATGGTGGGATCTAGAGAAGTCCCATCCTTATGATTTCAATGTTTTATTCAAACCACAATAGGATTCGACATTGGTTTGGAGTTATGCATATTAAATTTCATTATCACCTCTATTTCATACTTTTCATAAGAAATGTAAGTGTAATACTTCTTCTAAATCACCTGCAACTCTAAGAAGTATGTGAGTTCACTAATCATATAGATATGAAATTCCAATTTCATGTGATTGAAAAATTATTCCACTGATTTATTACTACATCATCCAAATATAATATCATCCATATACACCATTAATTAGTGTTCCTTTAATTTATTTTCATTGATATTGGGATCGACCTCTCTTATTAAATTCAATCCTATTCAGATGAAAATAAAGATGAGAATACCATGATCATGGTGCTTTCTTTAGAGCACAGAGTTCTTTTCTCCATCTTGAAACCTTTATTGCATAATTACCTATTTGAACACCAACTATTTGTTCAATGTAAACTTCTTCGTCAAGCACACTATATAAGAATTTTGTTTTGATATCCATATAGTATACTTTATATCCACTCTAAATTTCCATGGAATGGAAAAGTCTGATCAGCTCTAATATCAACACTGTTGGAAAGATTTGCTAAACATAAAATACTTAAATCTGATCATAGACTTTACACACTAGACCTGCATTGTATATGATCATATTTCCTTTCTTTTATATTTCTCATGTGAGGTTCCGATGATGTTTCTTCCACCATCATTTATTCTTATAAATCACATTCATTCTGTCTGTCTAGAATATTTTACAATCCTTCCACTATTATAGCATCTTTAGAATGGTGAATCTCACATTGACCAAATTTCATGAAATTTACATATAGATAATACACCATAATGGGTCTTAATCTTGTGGTTTTCCTAGTTGGGCATCCTTTACAACATAACTAAGGATAATCTTATTTAACACTTATTCTCTAAGATAACATAAATAATATCAAGCCATAACAACACCTTCTATATCCTAAATGTCTAGAATAGAACATATAATTATTCTTTAAAAAATAATCCTCCATTATATCTGTATTTGAATATCGAAATTAAGAATCATTCAAAGATGGTGACTTATTTAAAATGGATCTCATGAATTGACAGCCCTCTCTGCTTCTCAGGTTCTCCCCCAGAGAAATTTCTTCGCATTTAATTCCTTTCATTATAAGTACAAATACAATAAAAAAAATTAAGGGAATAAGGTGGATCCTCCATGTTTCCTTGATATAAAATTTTGTGGTTGATATGTTTTTTTTCAACCATGTTGTTCCATTTACTACATTCTTCATGCATTCACATCCTAATATATGTTTTGATTTATATTGATGTACCATGCATCTCTTCACATACTCACCTACTTTGTGTGGGGAATTTTTCTTATAGACATCCTTCATGGATTATATAGTATTTATCCACTTAAAGACTGCTTCTTGTTCAGGTAGTAAGGTTAACCAAACTGTTTCAATGTGACCGGATTTTATGCATCTCTCATAGAAGACATCTTTACCCCTTGTGTTTATTTCTTTACATCTAAACCACTTTGACAACATCATGTGGAATATTTTAATTCCATTTTTCACCAGCCTTAACATACGAATTTTAATGTTTCCTCATTCTTTCCAAATATTCAAGACAAATAAATAACATTTCCATAAGAACTATTACATAAGGTTTGGATCTTCCACATGGGTTCATCTGAGTGGCATCCCTATTAATTGTTATTTTGGATTAACTACCCTTAAAACTTTATGATTTAGAATCTATGTTTTTCTTAGCTACCTTAAATGTGATCTTCTTGGGAGAATTTGTGTTCACAATATTCTTTAGATTTCTAACCAAGGAAGATTCTTCAAGACTTTCCATAATTTTTTCCTTTATTTCTTTTTGAACAATTAAAGCATATTGAGATAAGCATGTACAAACTTTTTGATTACTACCACTACATACATCACACATGTTATAATGGTTACCAAATCAGTTTGCAGTAAACATATGATTATAGACCAATGGATGTTGTTTCATCATCTCTGGATTTCTCCCCCATTAGATAGGATTCCATTGTGGTTTTATATTTTATAAAGTCTACCGACAACTTGATGCACAATGCTGAAATCTGTTTAAACACCAACATTGACCTAGAAATCATTATTTATTTATATCTAATGCATATGGTTTTTGGGTATTCTTTTTTTCCTTTTGATCAGTTTGTGGAAAATATACATCCAAACATTTTCCCCAAACACCATAGTCATGGTGGTAGGTTTATTATATATTTTATTCATCCATATTAGTCCAATATTTTTCTTACAACCTGCACTCTTCATGATAATAGGTTTAGTGGCATTAACAAAAGTTTATTTTGGATTATACCTATTTATTCTGAACTACATGAGATAGATCATCAAAATATGTCATGATATTCTTATAACATATTAGAGGTCTTTAAAATTTATAATCATCCATGGATAACTGAGTAGTAACAACAACTATTTCCCTCTTTTTTGAAGTATCAATATATGTATTGTCAAGATTGACCAACTGGTCTTCTAAATCTATAAAGTTCATTTTGAGGATGATTTTATGATATTAAATTATATTCATCTTCTTTCACAACCGTTGTTATTTATAAGAACATCTTCTTCATGAAGAATATCATAATTATGAATCAATGAGTCCAGTTCCCTGATCTTCTTGGATATTTCATACAATTGTAAACCCATTACATGAGTGATTCTTTTTAATTTCTCTTTATGTTCATGGATATTTTATTAATCATATTTTTGTGCTGATTATTTCTCTTAAACAACTTTGTGGAATTTCAATGTCATTATTTTAAGTTCCCTTTTTATAGCATCAAAGGTTCCAATATGTCTAGAAAGATTTAAACATTAAATAATTTTTCCCATAAAACACCTTTTCCAAAGAACCAACTTCTCCTTTCATATCGATGATATCTGCCTGCATACACTAAAATATCATAGAAAAAAATGAAGTTGTTTCATTAATAATATCTTGTATATATTTTCTTAAACTCTCAATTAAAAATCCAGGTGAGTTTATAGATTGATCAGAATTCCCACTTCTGTTAGGATCATTATTTTGTGTACAACTTTCAAAGGGGCTTACACATACCTCCTGGTCAATAAGGAATTTTTATTTACATGAGGTAGAATTGTTTTCCTTTTCATTAGTGGAAACCTGAGCAACCTTCTCCTTGCCTTCCGAGATGGATATATCTCCATTGGCAGAGTGACATATAGAAGTAAATATTACCTCTTATTTATATAATATGGACTTCTTCAACTACCTATTATATTTATTTTTCCCATTAATCATTGTATTTGTTGATATATAATTCTGTTCATATATAAATATATCTTCATCAAAACTACACTTAATTGTTGACTTAGGAAAGAAACTAAAATCTTCAAAAGAGAATAGATTTACTGTAGAGTATAAAACATACACTAACCTCCCTCTAATACCACAAGTAGGACACTAGAGAACCCTAAAAGAGGAGTGGTGAATCAGGTTGTCATTGTTTTTAGATAATGTGATGGAATTTGTTCCCACATTGGTAGGAACTCATTAAACATGAATGATGGATTTGATCAACAATGAAACCTTCATTATCAGAAAGGAAATGCAACAGTTCTTCATGGTTCTCCACTTAGAGAGAGTCCAAGGGTCACACACCAAAAGTGTGTCAGTCATACATAAATATACTAATCATCAATATATTTGGAATATAGATGTTCTGACATAGTCACTATGTTCAAGACACTCTACCATTCCAAGATTTTAGGGAAAGCACACTGCATCCCTTAGAACACGTCTGTCAAGTCCCCTAGCTCATATCTTTGAGAGAAGTCTAAATCAGTTTATCAACATGAAGGTAACTTCAATGGTTTGGAATTAATGTATTTTTCCCTAACATAACATGAGACTATGATTGAACCATATACCTAAGTTGGTGTACTCTAAATCCCTATCCTCTTAAACCTGATGTGTAATGCCCCGACCCCAGTTACCTAGAGTCGGTGCATTATTACATAACATTGGCATGATCACAAGAAAGATCAAATCTCGAAAGACCGATTGGTTTAGTAGCCTTGGAAACACTAGATATATTCATAAGTTTTACATTACATCATAAAATGAAAAACTACTACAACAACATAATGTTTCCACAGTCCACACTATTATCCCCTCATAATATCCCTGCAGGTCATTCATAACTTACTTCTTCACATCCTGGGGAAAATAAAACATAGAAAAGAGGTGAGCTCAAATGCCCAGTAAGGATAACAATATAGCGGAACATTCAAAATAAGCACAAACATTTAAGGCAATGCATTACTAAAACAAAAGCCTTTTAAACTTTAACTTCAACATAGTATGGAAAAAATAAAATGAAATAATGCCATTTACTTATTCACATGGATATTCTACTAATCGAATAATCACATGAAAAATCAATAACCACTTTCATAATGATGGAATGCATAATGCTAAACTTTAATTTCTTTGTCAAGGCCTCGTCCCAACACCTTGGGGCTAACTGTAACCGGAACCCAACCCGGAGTGTCTCTAATAACCGGACACCAACCCGGAGTGCCTCTAATAACCAGACACCAACCCGGAGTTCCTCTAATAACTGGAGACCAATCCGGAGTTCCTCTAATAACCGGAGACCAAACCGGAGGGCTTACTTTTACCGGTCCCCAACCCGGAACATACTTGTCTAACACATTCATCTGAATGAAAGATTGAAATATAACATAAACATTTGGATTAAAAATAACTTATAAAATGTCAATACTTTAAAAAAAAACCATGAGTGACATAAGAATAACTTATCCAGAGTCAAAAATATCACAAAACCATTAATAAAATAGGGATGTGTTGTATCATAATAAATCAACTTCAAATAAGCTTAAAATCCATCAAAGGATGTTGATAGAGATGAAATCAAAACTATTTTAGAGAAATATCTCTTTTTTTTAAATCATTTTAAAAGTAACATAATTATAAAATAATACATTCAATTTGAAAATATTCCTATAAGCTTGTAAGGGAAGCTTCGACGATTTTATAACGGCGGAAAATATCCGCACCCGCCGTATAAGTATAAAAAAAACATTCTTACCTTAATTTTGTCAAAAAGGTTAAAAAGCACCTTGTTTGGAAAACGACGGAAAGATTCCTTTATAAACCTCTTATAAAAATTCAAACAAGGGTATAAATTACTTTAACCCATATTCTTGTAAATAGTCAAAAATGTTTTGAAATACATTTTTAAGAAACATGGATGTGGATGATAAAAAGATCCCAGTAGATTATTACGTATAAACAACCTCGGATAATGAAGAGATTGTGAAATAACCCTTACCAATTTGGTAAATTATGAAACATACAACCCATGAAAGAGGTATCATACAATGAATATGTAAATACACATAAATTAGAGTGTATTACACAAAGAATATAATTATGGGTAGTACATACACCACGCAAAAGGTAATGGTGGCAATATGGCATGAATCTCACGGGAATAAGGAGTGACATGAAAACCCCTTACCTTGTACTTTTACTTGGTTGGTGTAGGTTAACCACCTGTATAATAGTGAAATAATTGTTATTAAATTATACAAGAATCATATATATTAATATGATATCATATATGATCTTTTATCTTTTCTTTGTTAATAATGTCTTAGTATTATCATTGTTTCGGGAGTTAACTTACTCGTTTTCTTTTATATGTTTTATTACGTAAGCCATGTTTGTAATGGATAGGTTGTATATTATTCATATCCAGAATGATATCAAGTCCTTAAACATCATTTTTAAATCAGAAAATGATAATTATACTTGAATGGATATGATGGAGAATGAATCTCATCGCGTTCGTGGAGACGGTAGTCCGTACGTACGCACGAGCGACAATATCATTCTTTTGATACTAAAATAATATATAAATGGATGGTATATCATATATACAGAATCATTAACATGTTATATTTATTATTTACATGAGTTACACATCATTATTATACCCATCCAAATAATAATATATTGAATAACAATTACACCACGACGTGGAGACGGTAAGCCGTACGTACGCACGTATGGTGACATGTTATTCAAAGGGTTGATAGAATACTGAATATGGTTGTACCATATTTATAATAACATCACAGTATATATATGATACTGGAGTTATTATTTTAGAATGGTAACAACAAAGTAAGAAGAAGTGGAAGAAGAAGGAACTTGGAAAAGGGTGGTGAAATCATTACATCTTCTTCGGTTTCTTCCTTTTGATTTGATCAAAAGGGCTCCTTAGGTTGGCTTTCTGATCCAAATAAGGCCTCTAGGTTGTAGTAAGGGAAGTTGGGAGAGTATTTGGGCAGAGTTTGGCCGAACCAAAAGGCTTTTAAGGTGTGAAGAAAAGAGAAGGAGGAGTGCCCTTTTATAAGAGGGGTGAGGGGCACG
Source organism: Viscum album (assembly GCA_963277665.1). Taxonomy (NCBI): domain Eukaryota; kingdom Viridiplantae; phylum Streptophyta; class Magnoliopsida; order Santalales; family Viscaceae; genus Viscum; species Viscum album. The sequence continues at coordinate 1,595,245,534 of OY728130.1, read as the reverse complement.
TTTGGAAAAGCTAGAAATATTAGTTTATAATAAATTATTATTCGGTTTATAATGGCTCCAAAGTTGATTATTTAAATTTTAAGGTGGGTATGGGTGGAAAACAACTCAACCAATATAATTTAGACAGGTTTGGGTACTTATATTAACCTTATCTTTAAGTATTAACTCTAAGTTAATTAGTTTCACTTTTACAATGTCTCTTTGTATTTTTATATAATATGGTTAATAAACTTACTATATACATCCAAGAGACCCCCAATTGGTCCATTAATGATGAACCTATCATGATATAAGTTTCTTGGCCGAACCTTAGATATTTAGGAATTTAATATCAATTAATAATATAATATTTGTTTTAAGAACTCTTTTATGTCAATTTTGACACTATTCAATAGTTTATTTTTTTGAAACTAATAACAGATTGATTAATTAGAACAAAGTCAATTAAATAAATCCTAATATATCTTATTATCCTAGAAAATTAGTTTAATTCATTAAAAGTATCATATTATATTTATTTGGGTATTTATAATATCAATTATTTTAATTTTTCACTATTATAGTAATTAATTAATCATCATTGTGTCATAAATAAATTAAATTATTTAATGTCTAAAAATTATAAATAAAATATAATTATGTAGGAAATCGTTTTATATTTCTAATTAATATTTATAATCTAAAATCCAACATATATAACCTTATGTAAAAATTGTTTTTCTAAAAGATATATGCTTGTGTCATTTTTGTATTCATTTTAACTTAATTAAAATAAAGTGTCCCTATCACCTACAACTGGCACCATGGGGTCCCCAAATCGACCTAAAGATGCCTATGGTCGAACATGTATCAACCAATAAGGCTAGGACACGTTTTAGGGTAATTTAGTATTATTATAATATTAATTTTTAACCCTTATTTACCGGATTTACCCTTAACCATGGTAAATAAAATATTTACCGCAGTAATGATTCAAAATGTCTAAAAATAAAAGTTACCTATTTACACAATTTGAAAATCATGATTCCAAATATGGAATCCATTTTTCTAAATTCAAAACACAAAAGTGGCAGAAATAAATTTAAAATTTATTCCCGCTGTCAAAACAAAAAGCGTGTTTTTAAGAGATAATAACTATCAAAAGATTGACACTTGTTTATGTTCGGTTTAATTGTAAAATTATGTCTAATGACCAAAATTATATTAAATGGTAAAAATATATTCTAAATATACTTTAAAACCACTCAAATTCATAATTTATCACTATTAATTATTTTGATTAAAAAAGTTGTTTTTAATTAAAATTTAGTAATTTTCACTATTCATCAAAATATGAAAGTTATCCGAAATGTACCAAAATTTCACCTTAGGCTAATTTAGATATTCCAAATCCAAAAATGAAGTCTATTTTGAAATATAAAATATATAAAATTTCAAAAAGTAGGTATTACTATTCATAACGGCTAGTTTGATTGGTTGTGGTGTGTGTTAGAACTCGAAGTTGCGTACAACACACACTATTGAATTATTCAAAGGAAAGCGTACCGTGGAAGCTTGGGATGTTTCATTTTAAAATTTTTTGATGTCCCCCTTTACTCAAAAAGTTTAAAATATTGTATTTAAAATGGGTTCACTATTAAAAGTTGGTAAAAGTTCAATACTGAAAATGAATTTGTTCTTACATTATGTCTAAGAAACTCATAATATGGATTCTAAAATCATAAGGATTATATAAAGTTTAAAATTTAGTTAATACTATTCATAACCTCTTTTGAACGGCTTGTTTGGTAAGTCATGGTGTGCTTGAACTCGGTGTTGCGTGTAGTGAAAGTTATTGTATTATTTTAAAGAAATAACACACTATGAAATCTTGGGGTGTTACATTCTCCCCTTCTTCAATAAATTGCGTCCTCACAATTTGAAATTGTTCTTTGAGAATAAAAGGTTGAAAATAAAAAATATCTTTGTGGGAAAACCCACATCGGAAATTGGGTTACTAAAATTTAGTCTTAATATGAGGAAAAGAGAAATGAAAGGGTCACCACCAAATTATGATCTCGATTAGGAGAACATTGGTTGAAATTAGAGACATATAATTGGAGGAAAAACGTAAATATTTATAGGTAGTGATTGAGGTCATCAATCACAAAAAATTATAAAATTGAGGTCCTTAAACTCATCAATCTATGATGATTTGAAAATACCATCGGTTCAACAAAACATAGGGTATTAGGATAACACATTTTTGACGTTTCAAAACATCTTAGTTGAAATCCCACATCGAAAAATGAATTAATGAGGCCTCTATTTAAAATAAAGAGTGGAAAGTATGAAGATTACTGAAAATAACACATAATAGGGTTCCATGTCGGAAAATATGGATACGGAAGAGAAATCTAACCATCAATTATCTGATGGAGAGTGGTAGAGAACATGGCTATGAAAAGGCCAACAATCCCAAAGCCATAAATTAGTGATGATTTAAGGTACCATATAGGAAAACATTTTTGTTCTAAGTTGATTTTCTTAATGTTGAGGAATTTATTTATGAGATTGGCAAAGATCATAAGGAGATATACTTACTTTATAATTAGAGTTTTTTCCATTAATAAATTTCTACCACAAAATCATCTTTCACTCGTAAAAAAATTCTATTTATACTATTCATACAAGGTTCCAAAATAAACGAATTTATAATTCATCTACCAGATCTTAAAAAAACTACATTATTTAATCCAGGACATCTCTTGAGCCAGTGGTAGGTGATACACCCTTGTCGCCCTTCGGTTGCGGGTTCAAGTCTCACGGCATTGCCAGACGCGACGGGTTGCCACCCAACCTCCGGGTTGTCCTTTTTTGGCAATCCAAAATTAATCTCAAACTAGAATTTATCCAAAATACTTCTGACCAAACTCACAGTCCAACATTTATAAGGATTTTAAACATAATGTAGATCCTTTTTACCACATAATAGCATATGAATACCTTCATCATGTATTCTTTTAAAACACTGAAACATCCTGAATGACCATAATCCATATTGATTACATTCAGGCTCCCTTATTCCATATAGAACGCTGGATATACATCATCAATCTAAAAATGTTTTAAACCCCAACAATGATGGAATATACAAATCATTAATTAGTTTCAAGGTAGTCAAGAATATCCAATATAATTTATCCAAATCAATCATGTATTATTCTAAAATCACTACCTCAGTATCAGAACCATATTATGGTTTATCATTATCTCAACCATATATTTTCCAAAAATTTAACCTGCTATTGAGTCACTTTTCTTTGTTCCACACAATCTCAAGTCCTTAATGAAATAGTACTGCAGTACAATCCTTATATACTACATAATTATTATGAAAAGTACATTGTTGATACAAAACTCAATTGACATAATCAACATAAGAACTCTAATCATTCCTCTTCATCTGTGGTAGTTTCATAACTTGATTATTATCCAATAACATCATTTGAGGCATATTCTGATGACTGGGACATAGGTTTGCATAGTGTCCAAACTCCTTGCAAATGAAGAATTGTACATTTGAAACCATTTTCTTACCCTTGCAGTCATGTACTTTGTGCCCTTTTCCACCACACTTATAACAAACTCCCATTCCTTTCAGACAAGTTCCAGGGTGTTTCTTCCCACAGTTATTACATATGGGAAAATTCTTCTTTTCCCTATTCCCTTTATCCATCTTTCTATCTTCCATCCTTTCCTTCTCTTGCTTCCCTTCAAAGCCATAGGACTCAGTAAAATCGTTACTTATCTTATCAACACATGATATTATTTCTTCATATGATGATAATAAATGGTAGACTATTTCTCTTATAAATTCTGGCTTAAGGCCATGAAAGATATGATCCTTCTTTCTCTTTGGATCATGTGCATTTCTGGAGTTCTCGTTCCTTCTACTGGGCACCATTTCTAAACAATGGAATACACTATATTAGTTTATGAATAACAATACCTAATCCCAAACTTGTAAGACACATAACATAAATTAAATAGTTTATGGATATAATCCATAATCATATAAATTTCTCCTTTGAGGAAGTAAATCCACATAAACCCTTCATAATGGTTTGTAAATAAAATGAGAATTATCCTAAGCATATCTCCCAGGAGTGTCGTAACCAAGAGTGCAGCAAGGCCCGTTGTCGTGCACCAGTTCCCGTTCGAGTCTAGCTCAAAGTGGTGTTTTCAGGTTTTACCCCTAGGTACATCTGTGCCAGAGCCGCCTCTACCTGCTCATATCCAGACAGGGATGTATTGCTCAGAAAAGTCACAAAATCTCTACAATACCAAAATTCTAGGATGTTCTTCTATACTAATACTCAAATTCCAACTTAAATCTATGTGCTCTAATCAGAGTTTATCTAAATCTAGCTTCCAAGGTTTGTACTAAACTTCCTCTGATACCAACTGTAACGCCCCGACCCCAGTTACCTAGAGTCGGTGCATTATTACATAACATTGACATGATTACAAGAAAGATCAAATCTCGAAAGACCGATTGGTTTAGTAGCCTTGGAAACACTAGATATATTCATAAGTTTTACATTACATCATAAAATGAAAAACTACTACAACAACATAATGTCTCCACAGTCCACACTATTATCCCCTCATAATATCCCTGCAGGTCATTCATAACTTACTTCTTCACATCCTGGGGAAAATAAAACATAGAAAAGGGGTGAGCTCAAATGCCCAGTAAGGATAACAATATAGCGGAACATTCAAAATAAGAATAAACATTTAAGGAAATGCATTACTAAAACAAAAGCCTTTTAAACTTGAACTTCAACATAGTATGGCAAAAGTAAAATGAAATAATGCCATTTACTTATTCACATGGATATTCTACTAATCGAATAATCACATGAAAAATCAATAACCACTTTCATAATGATGGAATGCATAATGCTAAACTTTAATTTCTTTGTCAAGGCCTCGTCCCAAGACCTTGGGGCTAACTGTAACCGGAACCCAACCCGGAGTGTCTCTAAAAATAGGACACCAACCTAGAGTGCCTCTAATAACCAGACACCAACCCGGAGTTCCTCTAATAACCGGAGACCAAACCGGAGTTCCTCTAATAACCGGAGACCAAACCGGAGGGCTTACTTTTACCGGTCCCCAACCCGGAACATACTTGTCTAACACATTCATCTGAATGAAAGATTGAAATATAACATAAAAATTTGGATTAAAAATAACTTATAAAATGTCAATACTTTAAACAAAAACCATGAATGACATAAGAATAACTTATCCACAGTCAAAAATATCACAAAACCTTCAATAAAATAGGGATGTTTTGTATCATAATAAATCAACTTCAAATAAGCTTAAAATCCATCAAAGGATGTTGACATAGATGAAATAAAAACTATTTTAGAGAAATATATCTTTTTTTTTGAAATCATTTTAAAAGTAACATAATTATAAAATAATACATTCAATTTGAAAATATTCTTATAATCTTGTAAGGGAAGCTTCGACGATTTTATAACGGCAGAAAATAGCCGCACCCGCCGTATAAGTTTAAAAAAACATTCTTACCTTAATTTTGTCGAAAAGGTTAAAAAGCACCTTGTTTGGAAAACGACGGAAAGATTCCTTTATAAACCTCTTATAAAAAGTCAAACAAGGGTATAAATGACTTTAACCCATATTCTTGTAAATAGTCAAAAATGTTTTGAAATATATTTTTAAGAAACATGGATGTGGATGATAAAGAGATCCCAGTAGATTATTACGTATAAACAGCCTCAGATAATGAAGAGATTGTGAAATAACCCTTACCAATTTGGTAACTTATGAAACATACAACCCATGAAAGAGGTATCATACAATGAATATGTAAATACACATAAATTAGAGTGTATTACACAAAGAATATAATTATGGGTAGTACATACACCACACAAAAGGTAAGGGTGGCAATATGGCATGAATCTCACGGGAATAAGGAGTGAGATGAAAAGCCCTTACCTTGTACTTTTACTTGGTTGGGGTAGGTTAACCTCCTGTATAATAGTGAAATAATTGTTATTAAATTATACAAGAATCATATATATTAATATGATATCATATATGATCTTTTAACTTTGCTTTGTTAATAATGTCTTAGTATTATCGTTGTTTCGGGTGTTAACTTCCTCGTTTTCTTTTATATGTTTTATTATGTAAGCCATGTTTGTAATGGATAGGTTGTATATTATTCATATCCAGAATGATATCAAGTCCTTAAACATCATTTTTAAATCAGCAAATGATAATTATACTTGAATGGATATGATGGAGAATGAATCTCATCGCGTTCGTGGAGACGGTAGTCCGTACGTACGCACGAGCGACAATATCATTCTTTTGATATTAAAATAATATATAAATGGATGGTATATCATATATACAGAATCATTAACATGTTATATTTATTATTTACATGAGTTACACATCATTATTATACCCATCCAAATAATAATATATTGAATAACAATTACACCACGACGTGGAGACGGTAAGCCGTACGTACGCACATATGGTGACATGTTATTCAAAGGGTGGATAGAATACTGAATATTGTTGTACCATATTTATAATAACATCACAGTATATATATGATACTAGATTTATTATTTTAGAATGGCAACAACAAAGTAAGAAGAAGTGGAAGAAGAAGGAACTTGGAAAAGGGTGGTGAAATCATTACCTCTTCTTCGGTTTATTCCTTTTGATTTGATCAAAAGGGCTCCTTAGGTTGGCTTTCTGATCAAACTAAGGCCTCTAGGTTATAGTGAGGGATGTTGGGAGAGTATTTAGGCAGATTTTGTCCGAACCAAAAGGCTTTTAAGGTGTGAAGAAAACAGAAGGAGGAGTGCCCTTTTATAAGAGGGGTGAGGGGCACCTTTGGAAAAGCTAGAAATATTAGTTTATAATAAATTATTATTCGGTTTATAATGGCTCCAAAGTTGATTATTTAAATGTTAAGGTGGGTATGGGTCGAACAAAACTCAACCAATAGAATTTAGACAGGTTTGGGTACTTATATTAACCTTATCTTTAAGTATTAACTCTAAGTTAATTAGTTTCACTTTCACAATGTCTCTTTGTATTTTTATATAATATGGTTAATAAACTTACTATATACATCCAAGAGACCCCCAAGTGGTCCATTAATGATTAACCTATCATGATATAAGTCTCTTGGACGATCCATATATTTTTAGGAATTTAATATCAATTAATAATATAATATTTGTTTTAAGAACTCTTGTATGTCAATTTTGACACTATTCAATAGTTGATTTTTTTGAAACTCCTAACAGATTGATTACTTCGAAAAAAGTAAATTAAATCAATCCTAATATATCCTATTATCCTATAAAATTAGTTTAATTCATTTAAAGTTTCATATTATATTTATTTGGGTATTTATAATATCAATTATTTTAATTTTTCACTATTATAGTAATTCATTCATCATCATCGTGTCATAAATAAATTAAATTATTTAAGGTCTAAAAATTATAAATAAAATATCATTATGTAGGAAATATTTTTATATTTCCATTTAATATTTATAATCTAAAATCCAACATATATAACCTTATGTAAAATTTGTTTTTCTAAAATATATATGCTTGTGTCATTTTTGTATTCATTTTAACTTAATTAAAATAAAGTGTCCCTATCACCTACAAGTGGCACCATGGGGTCCCCAAATCGACCCAAAGATGCCTATGGTCGAACATGTATCAACCAATAAGTCTAGGACACGTTTTAGGGTAATTTAGTATTATTATAATATTAATTTTTAACCCTTATTTACCGGATTTACCCTTAACCATGGTAAATAAAATATTTACCGCAATAATTATTCAAAATGTCTAAAAATAAAAGTTACCTATTTACACAATTTGAAAATCATGATTCCAAATATGCAATCCATTTTTCTAAATTCAAAACACAGAAGTGGCAGAAATTAATTTAAAATTAATTCCCGCTGTCAAAACAAAAAGCGTGTTTTTAAGAGATAATAACTATCAAAAGATTGACACTTGTTTATGTTCGGTTTAATTGTAAAATTATGTCCAATGACCAAAATTATATTAAATGGTAAAAATATATTTTAAAAATACTTTAAAACCACTCATATTCATAATTTATCACTATTAATTATTTTTATTAAAAAAGTTGTTTTTAATTAAAATTTAGTAATTTTCACTATTCATCAAAATATGAAAGTTATCCAAAATGTACCAAAATTTCAACTTAGGCTAATTTCGATATTCCGAATCCAAAAATGAAGTCCATTTTGAAATATAAAATATATATAATTTCAAAAATTATGTATTACTATTCATAACGGCTAGTTTGATTGGTTGTGGTGTGTGTTAGAACTCGAAGTTGCGTACAACAAACACTGTTGTATTATTCAAAGGAAAGTGTACCGTGGAAGCTTGGGATGTTTCATTTTAATTTTTTTTTGATTTCCCCCTTTACTCAAAAAGTTTAAAATATTGTATTTAAAATGGGTTCACTATTAAAAGTTGGTAAAAGTGCAATACTGAAAATGAATTTGTTCTTACATTATGTCTAAGAAACTCATAATATGGATTCTAAAATTATAAGGATTATATAAAGTTTAAAATTTAGTTAATACTATTCATAACCTCTTTTGAACGGCTTGTTTGGTAAGTCATGGTGTGATTGAACTCGGTGTTGTGTGTAGTGAAAGTTATTGTATTATTTTAAAGAAATAACACACTATGAAATCTTGGGGTGTTACATGATGTTCAATACTACCTTTCATGAAGCTCCTTTGAAAAGCTCAAAACCTTTGCAAAGTTCCCATCCTTTATGGGAAACAATTACATTCATAAAGGTTCATGCCTTCATGAAACAAATTTCCTTTATGAAGCTCCATACCTTGTCGAAACAATATCCATCATAAATATCACGGAGTCAATGCATAATACCCCATCATCGCAAAGCACCATTTAATCGAAATTATTGGCACCAGACAAGGAATATAGTATTTTCAAAATTCTTTAGCTTGTTTAGAAAGATGGATTCATAAATCTTCCTTAGATTTACGAAATTGAAGTGTCTCTAGATTCTCCTTCAAAAACCTGTTTGAATGAAGTTAGGGTAGCCTCATATTTATAGGCTTTCCCAATCATGATGCTCCACCACATCTTAGAAAATTTTATAGATATTTCAAAAATATATTGGTGGTGCACCTCCTGTCTCAAAGCTCAATAGAAATTACCAATTCAAAATACACATCATAATCATGTTGAATTCCATAAAAACATTCATGCCTCTACCAAGCTCCAATTATTATAATCACAGAGATCATTATCACCATTCATGATACTCAAATTATTCATCATTCTCGATGGTCATTGCTTCACATTGATCACCGTTAGTTTTATTTGATCCTTTGTGAAACACAATTCGTGAAACCCATATTCACAAAAATAATGACACTACCATATTTTCTTAAGGCCTTCAAGAAAAACTAATTTTCACAATGCAATAATTTTTCCATATTTTGGTTGCAAAAAATTTGGAAAATAATATTAAACGATGCCACATTCCATACCATTATCTTATTGTATTGTAAGATATCTTTTCATTAAATCTCACTAACAATACATGTACTCCCTAATATTCCATGTTGAGGATTGAAAATAAACAAAAACTATAATCCATTTCCAGAAAATTATATTATTGGTTCCAATTGATCATTCTCTTAACTCATCTCATTGAATTCCATATGTTCATCACCTAAATATTCTATTGATTAGGGGGTCAGATTCAAAAACTTGAAACACCTTCTTATTCCATTGTGGTACCCTCTTAAGTACTCTTTCCCATAGTTTGGTAAAGTAGGAGTTTGAAACATTCTTTTGTCTCCATGGTTTTTAGATCACCTTTTGAACCCAATGTTCCACTTCTTGTTAAAACCGTGATATTGATACAGAACTCAAACCTCTATATAATATTTGATTTCAGAAAAAAAAATCTCTATATACCTAAAAAAGTTTCTTATGGATAACACCATTATGATATCATTGTCTAGTAAATTAATGAACCTACCAACTTTACTTTTAGGCTGGATGATAATACAAGAAGAGTACCTCACATGTCTTGTGAAATTAAACTCATAAGTACCAACAAACTCATCATCATTTTTATTCAACTCAAGGATCTCCTTTTCCATATTTGTGTGAAGAAAATGAATAAATTAATTATTAATGAATAAGTTCTTGAACTCATCCCAATCCATGGGTTCACTTTCATAATGATTCCTTATATTCTTGATTATATTCCTCCACTGGTTTACTTAACCTCATAAATAATAAGTAGCCGTAATGAATTTATCTTTATCCTAACACTAGATAATGGAGAACATCTTTTTAGTGGTACTAATCTAGTGTTCAGCAAAAAAAATATTAGGAAACCCACTAAAATAACATGGTCGTTTCCTCATAAAGGACTAAAAATAGAATTGTTCCCTTATTTTCTCATTTGGAAGCTCAACATGATTCATTGATTCAGAATTGTAAAGTCCCATGTTTTTGAACGGGGTTAAAATACGAATGTTTTAGAATTTTTTTTTGATTTATCAATGGTTCATTTTTTTAAACCGAGCTATGGAATTTTATTCCGAGTGTTCGAACACCTAATGGTGTTGTTTCTGGACTTCTGTAATTACCCGATAAATTTTAGCTGGTGTCCCGATGAGTCTCGGGTGCACTGAATCCAGAAAAATAAACTTTAATGGGTCTGCATGGGCAGTGCATGGTTCCAATCGAACCTGTACAGTTTATCTTATTTAAAAAATTACTATTATTTTAATTAAATATGATTATATGATGAATATGGATTAATTAAAACAAAGTTTTAATAATAATAATAATAATGAAGTTATTATTACTATTATAGTGGTTTTTAAATTTGTTTAATGTTAAAAAATTAATTAAATAGTAGTTGAAGGTATTGATGTGGCTTTTGGGTTTATCAAAGAAGTGTTTTATTTAAATAAAGGGTTTCAGAATTATTAAAGGACCTTTTATTATTAAATGGAGGAATGTGCTAATAATAATAATTTCATTGTTATTATTATAGAGTCATCAATTATTTTGATACTTTGAGATTTTAATTTCGTGTTAATGAAGTGTATCATTTATGAGAATTAAATGTGTATTTTGAGCTTCCAAAGAAACATTTAATTAAATGAGGGATTATGGGTTGTATTTTTTATCATATTAATGATATTGTAATAAATTGGGTTTAAATAAATGAATGTTTGAATATAAATAATAATGATGTTATGATTATTTTTGTGGTTATTTTGTTAAATAAATGTAAAAATAATTTAATGATCAATAGGAAGTTTTATAATTAATTATGAAATATTCATTATGAGAATAATAAATGAAGGTTAAAAAAGAATTAGATAATTAATGTAGAATTAAATGGGGAGGTTGGACATAATCAAAATGAGTGTTTTATTGTTTCTTTTAATACAATTTAATTACGGGGTTTATCAAAGTTCCGTTTTTATTTAATGGGGTGTAATAATTATGAAAATTTAATGATGTTGTTGGTCATCTCAAAGAAACTCTTAATAAAATAAGCAATTTCGAATTTAATGAAGGAGTGATGTTATTTAATAGAGCTGTCTAGTTATATCAAAGGTTTGAGTAATAATAATGATATTTTTAATATTTTGGTTTTATGAGTGTCGTAATTATTGATAATTATTGATATTATTATTATAAATAATAATAGTAACAAATTGGGGAGTTTTTCACTTTTAAGATAAGTGTTTAATGTGTATAATAATAATAATAAAATGAGTATTATTAGTATCTTTCATTATTATTATTATCACATTAATGGTAGTATAATTATGGGGTTTTAAGAGTTTAATAATAACAATTATTAGTGGAAATTAATTTAGGGGTATGAAAAAGAAAATAAAGGGAATCCAATTCCCCTCTTCATCCTCCATATGCACAATGTGCTGCATGCACGCAGCAGCACACCCAATGACGTGGCCCCTTCCTCCCTCCTTCAAGCTCCCTCCTCAGCGTGAGCTCTTTTCGGCAGTGCAACCAAGAGGCATGTGAACTCCCGGCTGACCCTCCCTAGAGCATCGTGACACCCGGGCGGAGCTCCTGCAGTGCGTGACCTCCACGGCGCGACCCCCCTCCGGGAAATACCTTGAGGTGCACCACCCCATCTCCCGAAATCCACTTTTCACGTGACAATATCCCTCAGACTCTTGACGAGTCTTGTCCACCTCATCATGGATATATGAACGTTGACTCGGGACCAATTTGTCCATAATCTGGAATCCACCGTCAAGGGTGAGGTGGATGGTTTCAGATTATCTGGCCACCGTTGGTTCGGGTAAGTTTCTAAACCCATTGTTTGGTCTTTCAGAGGGTATATTAAGGCCCATTAAATTTTTTATGAGTTCCTGGTACCAAGTCAGGGATGCGTTGTTGATTACAAATTTGATTCTAGTTACCAGTTTAATATATTGAATTTTTGTTGATCAATGTAGGTAACACACATAGATGTATGTATGTATATATATATATATAAAGGTGTGCACACGTGCGATTATGGACCAGTTGTGGACTAGTTTCTGCCATATACATTAAAGCGTTTTGGTTTTTAAAATGGTGCCACCCCAAGGTAGGGTCCCTTCCCATGTGTTCAACTTTAATAAATACATTAATAAAATCTTTTCTATGATTTTGTGGATATTTAATTTGTACAGTGAAGAATTTATATTGTATTTAATATAAATGTGAATTTAGTATGTTCGATTACATTTCTAAATGTGATATATATTATGTTGGTACGCGACTTTTGATGTTATTAAATTATGCCGCCCACATGAGATAAATGAGGGCTTGAAATTGTGCTGATTTTAAGCATGTTTTGATAATTTGATTAAAGTGATATGATTAAATAGTTACATGATTTGAATGGGAATAATGTGAAACATGGTAATTAATTGTAGAATTAATTATCTAGTCATGATTTGGAATAAAATTGTGTCTATTATTGATGATTGGGAATATTGAATGTTTGACATGTTCAAAAATATAAATTGGAAATTGGTAATAATTAATGGATGGATTAATTATTACATGATAAAATGTTAAATGGTGAATTAATTTTTTATTTGTTAAAGAGATAATATTTAATTAATTAATTTTTGAAATAATTAATTTTCATGCATTAAAATTAACATTGTGAATTGATTTTTTGTTATGACTGTTGGCCAAGGGTCCTTTTTTATGGATGTTAGATGTCTATGCATTAAGTTGTCTTGGATGGAGTTGTTTTATATTATGAGATGATGCGTGAGATGGTTGCTAAATATATGGGATTTTTAAAGCATGTTTTGGGATTATTATGACGTGCATGTAAATTGTTAATGTCTTGGACGAATCACTGTTTGAGTGGATGGGTTTAAACTTGTTAAAGAATTTGGATAATTAAATGTTGAGTTAATTATTTATTTGTCTTGCTATGAATAATAAAATTTTAATTAATTATTTACTATTGAGATGTTGAATGGTTAATTAAGGGATGAATTTTGACGGAAGATTTATGTTGTTAACTAGTTGTTGAATTAAATAACAGATTGGATTAGTTAATTTATGAAATAATTAATGGATGGTTGTGGGGTGTTAGAAATGGAGTTCTACACCAATGATAAATATATACGTATTATTGATAAACAGGTTGTGAGATAGGGACTGATGCTCCAAATACTCATGGGTTGCTAGACTGGACGTTCTACACCCATCTTGCAAGCAAATATTATTTTATGGGACAGGGACTGAAGCTCCAAATACCCATGGGTTGTGAGACATGGACTGATGCTCCAAATACTCACAATAGAGCTAGATATGATGTTCTACACCAATTAATTAACATTGGATGGTGGGTCCAATTGTTCGTGCGTGAAATGAGTTTAATGGTTAATGAAGGTTGTTGTGGCATGATGATTTGTGAATTGATTATGAGAAAGGGTTCAGACTTTTTATGAATTGGATGAACCTCTTTTAGTGGAAGGGCTCATACTTAGTATAAGAAAGGTTGAATTGAATAACTTATGACATGTTATCCAAGCCAAATCACATGCTTGGAATTAGTATTTACTTTTATTACTTAGATGGTATTTAGAGACATACATGGTGAGTGACTTATATGGGAGATGTTGGGCGTATGCCGAATTTCAAGACCTTCATAATATATTAAGATCAGAATAATTTATAAACGATGAATGATTATGTAATGAATATTGAGTATATATGACAAATGTATAATTCAGGTTCAGACACTAGCTGAGGGCTGAAGCAGGTACTTGGGTATATAGTTATATTATACCATTTACTTAATTTATTCATGCCTTCACATGTTATATGTTATTTATTACATGTTTGGTTTGGGGTAGACACCGGTGGTCCTGGCCTACTGAGATTTATATCTCACGCCCTACTTAGGCCGCCATTGCACTGGTTACCCAAGTAGATTCTATTTAGTTTCAGGAGTATGCTATTTTAATTTACTTGGGAGTTAGGAGCATAGGACCGAGCATAGGCTCGGGATGCTAGAGGAGATCACCATTGGGGATTTGAGTCATTATTTAGTTTTTATGAATTGAAATGTAAAGCATGATGTTTTTTTCAATGTTTTCTACATTTGTATCATTAGCATGTCATGCATGTATCTACTGTATAATTTGGCATTGGCCATTTGTTTTGTACAAGATTTATGAAATCTTCTTTCCGCTGCTTATTCATTTATTATACCATTTCCAATATTTATTGCCTTTGTTTATTTTTGTACACTTAAATGAGGGTATAGTCTCCCCACTGACTATCCTTAGACCCTCACTACTAGTCGGCAGCCTCTGGCGTATGGGGATGTGTGATTGAGGTCATGTGGCGACCGGTCCGGCTACTAGATTAGTGGTGACCCGGGTCGGGACGTTACAAAGTAGTATTAGAGGGTTATGTTTCTTTCTTTTCCTTTGTCTTAATGTATTGGGGTTTGAAGACAGGAGACTTGGAATGTGTTGGTGCTTGGGTTAATAGCCATACTTGGGATTGATCACCTCATGTATGGGAAATGACCAAGTGTCCAGGGATGGGAATTAATGTTTTTACTATTAGAGGTTATAGTTGATATGATTTCAACTTGAGTGACTGGTGTATTTTCCCTTGTTTATTGATTTTGAGAATTTTGAAAAAAAAATTTCTTGGCCATGATATGGCAAGGAATTTTCGTACACGCATCATCTTAGAAAATTATAGATTCACATGTCATGCCTATAACATTCCATGTAGTTTCATTAGTAGGATTCCTGCTAATTTGGATTTTGTTCCTTGGGTGAAATGCCATGTTTTGATCTGCTTTAGTATTCCTCTCTAAATAGAAAGTTTCAGTGATAGATTTAACATGCTTGAGTGAATATATTCTATATTTCCTTAGTTATTAGCAAGTTCTGTTTTTGTGACATTCTTCTATGTTAAAGAAAGTTGTTGTTTTACTGCTTATGCTAACATGCTATTGATGTTTTGATATATGAAATGGATGATAAAGTTAAAATTTTAAATGAAGGTTGATTGTTATAAATGGGAGCCAAATTCCAGGGGTAAGGTGTATGGGTGTCTTATCGATTGGAAGATGGCCACCCATGTGTTTGAACCTTATATAACCATTCTGTGTTTGAAAATGGTTATAAATGTAAAAATGCTGAGTTTTGATTGTAATGAACCATTGTGAGGTTGCTTTTGAAGAACTTGGATTAAATAAATGGAACCATTGGAGGTCTCCTTTTTGTTAAATCGAATTTAGATGCCAAATTTCTTGTTTATATTTGAATAAAACTGAATGTTAAATGT
Organism: Viscum album; assembly: GCA_963277665.1. Taxonomy (NCBI): domain Eukaryota; kingdom Viridiplantae; phylum Streptophyta; class Magnoliopsida; order Santalales; family Viscaceae; genus Viscum; species Viscum album. The sequence goes on along the minus strand of OY728130.1, from coordinate 1,595,229,554 downwards.
TTAAAGAGGGTGTTTGTGGTAGCATGCCTTTTTTTTTCTTAGGGCATTGTTTTGAAAACCAAGTGGCTTGTTGTGAAAAAGTACATATGTGTTTTTTTTAAAATTCATTCAAATGATGAATGGTTGAAATGAATTAATTAAAATGTATAAAATGAAAAGGGACTTTTGAATATTGTGTTTTTGGTTTTGTGTGACCAGGAGAGAGGGTCAATGTTATTGATCGTAAGGGGCTAACCTGTGGTAGGTAGTACCCATAAAATGTTTTAGGCTATTAAAGTAAGTTTGTTCCACTGCTTGGGAGGGATTCTTGGGACTCGGCTATTTTGGCACGCCGATATGTTTATGTTATAGCTTTTATGATCAATGTTTGACGTGGTGGTCATGGTTCGAGGAAGGTCACATGCATGTGTTAAGGTATTCTGAAATAGCGCGCTGGTGAGCGGCTGATCTTTTCTTGCGGCGTCATGGAAAATAATAAGGTGGGTATTGTTGCATTGTTTTCAATTAACGTGTCAGCAGGTGATGTCGAGATTTTAGAACAGAGTTGTCCGATAATAGTTTGAGTGATCTTCTTAATCAACATAGTAGGTCAGTTGTTTTAGTAGTGGTTCCTGATGGCTTCTCAGGGAAGAGATGTTTTTAAGGTGGGTATATTGTAATGTCCCATGTTTTTTAACCGGGTTAAAATACGAATGTTTTAGATTTTTTTTTGATTTATGAATTGTTCATTTTTTTAAACCGAGCTATTGAATTTTATTCTGAGTGCTTGAACACCTAATAGTGTCGTTTCTGGACATCGTAATTACCCGATAAATTTTAGCGGGTGTCCCGATCAGTCTCGGGAGCACCGAATCTGGAAAAATCCACTTTAATGGATCTGAATGGGTAGTGCATGGTTGTGGTCCAACCTGTGTAGTTTATCTTATTTAATAAATTATTATTATTTTAATTAAATATGATTATATGTTATATTTTTATTAATTAAAATAAAGTTTTAATAACAATAATAATAATAATAATAAAGTTATTATTAAAATTATTGTGGTTGTTAAATTTATTGAATGTTAAAGAATTAATTAAATGGCAGTTGAAGGTATTGACGTGGCTTTTGGGTTTATCAAAGAACCATTTTATTTAAATAAAGAGTTTTAGAATTTTTAAAGGACCATTTATTATTAAATAGAGAAATGTGATAATAATAATAATGTCATTGTTATTTTTATAGAGTCATAAGTTATTTTGATACATTGAGATTTTAATTTCATGTTAAATAAGTGTATCATTTTTGAGAATTAAATGGGGCTTTTGAGCTTCATAAAGAAAAATTTAATTAAATTAGGGGTTATGGGTTTGTGTTTTTATCATATTAATGATATTGTAATAAATTGGGGGTTTGGGTTTTTAAATAAATAAATGTTTGAATATTAATAATAATAATGTTATTATTATTTTTGTGGTTATTTTGTTAAATAAATGTTAAAAAAATTTAATGATAAATACGGAGTTTTATAATTAATTACAAAACATTTATTATGAGAATAATAACTGAAGGTAAAAAATGAGTTAGATAATTAATATGGATTTAAATGGGGAGGTTGGACATAATCAAAATGAGCATTTTATTGTTTCTTTTATTACAATTTAATTATGGGGTTTATCAATGTTTGGTTTTTATTTAATGGGGTGTAATACTTATGTGAATTTAATGATGATGTTGGGTATCTCAATGAAACTCTTAATAAAATAAACAACTTCGAATTTAATGAAGGAGTGATGTTATTTAATAGAGGTGTTGCGTTATATCAAAGGATTGGGTAATAATAATGAAATTTTTTTTATTTTGGTTTTATGAGTGTCATAATTATTGATAATTATGGATATTATTATTATAAATAATTATAGTAACGAATTGGGGAGTTTTTCACTTTTTAGATAAGTTTTTAATGTGTATAATAATAATAATAAAACGAGTATTATTATTATCTTTTATTATTATTATTTTCACATTAATGCTAGTATTATTATGGGGTTTTAAGAGTTTAATAACAAATATTATTAATGGAAATTAATTTAGGGTTTTGAAAAGGAAAATAAAGGGAATAAAACTCCCCTCTTCTTCCTCCCTACACACAAGGTGCTGCATGCGCGCAACAGCACACCCCATGACACGACCCATTCCTCCCTCCTTTGAGCTGCCCCCTCAGTGTGAGCTCTATTCCGCGGTGTGACCAAGAGACATGCGAACTCCCGGGCGACCATCCATGGAGCAGCGCGACACCCAGGCGGAGCTCCTACAGCGCGCGACCTCTGTGGCATGACCCCCCTCTAGGAAATACATAGAGGAACACCACCCTCTCTCCCAGACTCCACTTTTCACGCGACGATTCCCCTCAGACTCTTAATGAATCTTGTCCTCCTTGTCAAAGATATGTGAATTTTGACTCGGGACCCATTGGTCCATAATCTGGCATCCACCGCCAAGGGCAAGGAGTATGGTTTTGAATTTTCTAGCCTTCATTGTTTCGGGTAAGTTTCTAAACCTGTAGTTTGGTTTTGCACAGGGTATATTAAGTCCCATTAATTTTTTATGAGTTCTTGGTACCAAGTTAGGGATGCGTTTTTCATTACAATTTTGATTCTGGTTACCTGTTTAATATATTAAATTTTCATTGATCAATGTAGGCAACACACACACACATATATATATATATAAATATATATATAAAGGTGTGTGCACGTGCGATTACGGACCACATGTGGACTGGTTTCTGCCAACTACATTATAGCGTTTTAGATTTTAAAATGGTGCCACCCCGAGGTAGGGTCCCTTCCCATGTGTTCAACTTTAATAAATACATTAATAAAATCCTTTCTATGGTTTTTTGGATATTTACTTTTTGCAGTGAAGTATTTATATTGTATTTCATCTAAATGTGAATTTAGTAAGTTCGATTACATTTCTAAATGTGATATATATTATGTTTATACAAGACTCTTGAAGTTATTAAATGATGCCACCCACATGAGAAAAATGAGGACTTGAACTTGTGTTGATTTTAAGCATGTTTTTCTAATTTGGTTAAAGTGATATGATTAAACAGTTAAATGATTTGAATGGGTATAATGTGAAATAGGGTAATTAATTGTAGAATTAACTATCAAGTCCTGAGTTGGAATAAAATTATGGCTTTTATTGATGATTGGGAATATTGAATGTTTGAAATGTTCAAAAATATAAATTTGAAATTTGTAATAATTAATGGATGGATTAATTATTAAATGTTAACATGTTAAATGGTTAATTAATTTATTATTGGTTAAAGAGATAAGATTTAATTAATTAATTTTTGAATTAATTAATTTTCATGCATTAAAATTAAGATTGTGAATTGATTTTTTGTTACGACTGTTGGCCAAGGGTCGTTTTTTATGCATGTCAGATTTCCATGCATTAAGTGGTCTTGGATGGAGTTGTTTTATATTATGAGATGATGCCTGAGATGGTTTCTAAATATATGGTAATTTTATAACATGTTTTGTGATTATTATGATGTGCATGATAATTGTTAAAGTCCTGGACGAATCACTATTTGTGTGGACGAGCTCATAATTGTTAAAGAATTTGGATAATTAAATTTTTAGTTAATTATTTATTTGTCTTGATAAGAATAATTACAGGTTAATTAATTATTTACTATTGATATATTGAATGGTTAATTAAGGGTTGACTTTTGACGGGCGATTTATGTTGTTAATTAGTTGTTGAATTAAATAATAGATTGGATTAATTAATTTATGAAATAATTAATGAATTTTTGTGGGGTGTTAGAAATGGAGTTCAACACCAATGAAAAATATATATGTATTATTGATAAACGGGTTGTGAGACAGGTATTGATGCTCCAAATACTCACGGGGTGTTAGACATGACGTTTTACACCCAGCTTGCAAGAAAATATTCTTTTTTGGGATAGGGACTGATGCTCCAAATACGCATGGGTTGTGAGACATGGACTGATGCTCTGAATACTCACGAGGGTGATAGACATGATGTTCTACACCCATTAATAAACATTGGACTATGGGTCCAATTTTTCGTGCATGAAATGAGTTTAATGGTTAATTATGGCTGTTGTGATATGATGATTTGTGAATTGATTATGAGAAAGGGTTCAGACTTTTTATGAATTGTGTGAACCAAATTTAGTGTACGGGATCAAAATTAGTATATGAAAGGTTTAATTGAATAACTTATGACGCGTTATCCAAGCCAAAGCACAAGCTTGGAATTGGTCTTTACTTTGATTACTTAGATGGTCTTTAGAGACATCTATAGTGATTGACTTATATGGGAGATGTTGGGCATAAGACGAACCTCAGGACCTTCATAATTTATTAATATTGGAATAATTAATAAACGATGATTGATTATGTAATGAATATTGAGTTTGTATGACAAATGTATAATGCAGGTTCAGACACTAGCCGAGGGCTGAAGCAGGTACTCGGGTATATTGTTACATTGTACCATTTACTTAATTTATGCATTCCTTAACATGTTATATGTTATTTATTAAATATATGGTTTGGGGTAGACACCAGTGGTCCTGACCTACTAAGATTTATATCTCACACCCTACTCGGTCCACCATTTCACTGGGATCCTGAGTAGATTCTATTTGGTTGGAGGACTATTTTGTTTGCATTTACTTGGGAGTTAGGAGCACAGGACAGAGAAAAGGCTTGGGATGATCGAGGAGATCGTCGTTGGGGATTTGAGTCATTATTTATTTATTTATTCATTGAAATGTAAATCATGATGTTTGTTCACTGTTTTCTACTTTTGTATCATTATCATGTCATGCACGCATCTGTTGTATAATTTGGCGTTGGCCATTTGTTTTGTACAAGATTTATAAAATCTTATTTCTGCTGCTTATTCATTTATTATACCATTTCTGCTATTTATTTCCTTTTTCTATTTTTGAACACTAAAATTAGGGTATATTCTCCCCACTGGCTATCCTTAGACTATCGCTTCTAGTTGGTAGCCTCTGGCATATAGGGAGGGGCGCTTGAGGTCATGTGGCGACCGGTCCGGCCACTGGATTAGTGGTGACCTGGGTCAGGATGTTACAAGAATTCTATGAGATTATAGTAATGTGATTTAGTATTCTATTATCCATAGCATTCAGATCATCAGGATACCAATAATTTAATTGTTCATCTTAATAAGCATTAACGTGGTTCCTTCGGGTTCCAACCACTGACTAAAACCAATATCATAGAGTAAGAAATAGTTATCATAATGTGGAACCCCATAATCATGAAAATTCACTTATAAGATGTCTAAATTATGACACCTTTATTAATATACGACACTATTGGGTTATCCAAGGTCATTCCTATCCAACTTAGATTTATTTCCTTCATGATGGTTCATGAAGAGTTTTTGAATTCCCAAAGCATATACATTGGGAGTGTCAAACTTAGTGTGCAATATTGCCCTTTTTTTTTACCATATTACCCTGAGTCAGGACCAAATCATATTTTCGGAGTTATTATTCTGAGTCAAAGGGATGTGAATATACAACCTAATTTAATTGAGTGGTGAATAAGGCATGTATCTCATTATAATAAAAGGTGAGATCAAATTCCATTACATTATGTCTTGAATCTCTTCATACTCACTCAAGAATAATTATTAATAAATGTCATTTTATTATGAATATTTTATATAAGAATATTTTCATATCAAATTCCACATATGTTTTGATTAAGACCTTATATTACCTACTTGTTAACAATCACATGTTAAGATTTCACTTCGGGTAATATTTGCTTTGTTCTTTGCATCTGTATTAATTTGATATAAATTTGGCCCTTATACTTAAATCGTGATTTCCATAATGTAAACAATGCTAAAAAAATCAAGTATATAAAGAATATTGGTATTATAATAATCTATATAATATATAAGTATGAAGTGAAATACACCGTTCATGGATATGGTAAGTTGTACGTATGCAAGAATGTTGATTCAATTTTTCTTATTTTATAGAATAAAAGAAAGAAAATGAACTACAATTTTCTATATATATATATATATGTAATTCAGTATCATTATTAAACCATATATATAATATTAGTTCGTTAAACCCATCCTTAATACATTCCATTTATTGTGTGAATGAATCATATCGCTTTGAGGGGGTAGTAGTCCACATTTTCTCAAATAGAATTATCGTATTTACATCAAATGGAAAGTAAAAAATATTTTTTTGTAAAAGGAACTAAATATATTAAATAAAAAATAAATACAATATATAACATATATAAATTTATTTTCCTTCATGATTTCCACCATGAGATGCATTAAATTAAAAATGAACAATTATCATTTAGTGAGGCGGTAATTCGCTGGACACGTAAATAGTACATTCGTTACCAATTGGACAGACGTGTGTGTAATAGTAGGTACAAAACATTGCTTAAAAACATAATAGAAAATTGTATATATTGTTTTATATACAATATCAGAATAATGTTAGTGTAGAGGTGGAGAAAGGAAATAAAAGAATGGATCTTGAGAGAAGGAATTACATCTTAATTAGGTAACTCCTATTGGTTCGTGCCAAAAGGATTACTTGGATTGATTTCAATGAAAATAGATTCATAAAGGAATAATGGATGCATTTTGGGAAGTTTATTTAGGAGATATTGGTCTAGCATAAGTTGTTTTAGAGGTTAAAATAAGATAAAGAGGTGGTGGCCTTTTATAGGGAGGGGAATGGACACACATGGCATTTTTGAAAACATGTTATGTGTACCCACGTTTTTACATAAAAAAGTCATAAAATACTGACACAACAAAAAAATAGAAGTTTAATGGACTAAGAATATCCCTAAAATGGTTGTTGGATAGGTTTATATTTCATTTTGGGTCTTAAATTTAAGATTTAGTACATTATTAACCTAATTTTTCTCTTAACAATTATAATAACTTTTAATCACATTCACTAATATTTTTGTAAAAAATAATTATATAAAATATTTGAAATTATAAAATATTCTAATTAAAAATATGGAATCCATTTTTACAAATTTTAGTCACATAAGTGGTAGAAAATAATTTCAAATTAATCCCACAGATGATACAATACAATGAGTTTTTATAAGTAAAAACATCCAAACATTTACAATGTTTTTTATGCCCCAAATAAAAGTGAAATTTATTTTAACTACCTAAATTATATTAATTGATAAAAATATAATCTAATTAAACTTTTAAACCAAATTAAATTATAATTTAATGTTATAAATAAATTATATGAAAATGAATTTTTGTTTTAAAATACGGTATTTTTCACTATTCATCCACATGTAAAGATTCTTAGAAAAATCCCAAAAAGTAACCCTAATATAATTTATAAATAATAAATTAAAAACTAAATATTATTTTTTAATGTTAAATTTTAAAATTTTCCTAATATTATTTTTATTATTTTTTACTGAAGGAAATTAAAAGGAGGTCATTTGAAAAAAAATAATATTTTTAAATATATAAGTACTTTAAACAAAATTATATCCTTCTTTATCAATATGTGTTATTTTTATAAAACATGTATAAAAATATTTGAAATATATATATTATTATTCATATTACCAATTTTAATGGGTATGTTATAATTATCTTGTTTAAATAATTATAATAATAAAATGATGTTTCCTAGAAACCCAGTGTTGCATGTGACATACACCAAGACAATGTTTGATGTAAGGTATACCAAATTAGTGTAGCATGTAATATAAGACATGTTGATGTTAAATATAATTTATACTAATTTTTTATCATGTGAAAAGAATGTTTTAATTGGATATTAAATAAAAAACGATTTTCAGCGTGGTATGAAATTAAAAATATCAAAAGATTAAATTAATTCAAAAAATTATTTCCCAAATCCTCGAGGTGTAACATAAATAAAAATATAATACCTTTATCCAATACACTGTGTCACCTTGATTCATTAATTATATTAATATAATATAAAAAATCATATATTCTTCATTTTCTGAGTATAAAATTGAAAGTTAGATGAACAAATGAGATTCAATTCACCCCTCTTTAGCTCAGCCTAAGGGATGGTGTAAGAAGGTTTTAAAGCCTGAAAATTATTAGAGATGGTATCCTTTTTGCCTCATGAAATGGTTACTAAATGAGAAACCTGCACAACTATAATACTAAATGTATTGTATACGAAGCTCCATTGGTATACTTGGTGGGTCATCTAGCATATAAATCACTTTTTATACCTCATGAGAGAATTTTGCATCTCTATAATAATCCTAACTTCTGATAATATTAATATTTCATCACAAAATATAATATTAGATAATTATTATCATTTATGTACAACTCTAATTCATATAGGTCCATTATAACTTCACTTCATGAAATATATTCAACCACTATAAAAAAATGATAAAGCACAGTCCGATTTTTTGAAAAATGATATTTTTTTATATTCTTAAAATCCTATATAAATACTAAAAAAATCATATGTAGTTGTTTTTTTAAAATATTCTATATGATATACCACCAAATAGAATTTATGCATTCTTAAATATGGAGGTTTTTTTAAAATCATTACAGAACTATATAATTCCAACCACATAACATTGTGGTCATCTAATAAATTATCACACTAAAATCCTTTAATGGTTTATTATCCATGAGGAAATATTTTTCTTTGATAATAGTGAGATTATGATTTATAATTATCATGATCAAATCTTATAACATAAAACTCATACCAGTTTACCTTACATCATATAATGTTATGATTTTAATGACATATTTTTTCTTTAATACATATAACACTTTCAATGTTCACCACTATCACCTAAAAACATTTCATATTATTAAATCTTTCTTTTATAGCATTTAGTAAAAACAAAAATGGGAGTATTTACATTTAGATAATTTTTTACAAGTAATCCATATATACTTTTAGAATAAAAATACCAATTGGCTTTGAATTGTACTTGTATAATCATTTATTTTTTATAGTTTCAATGTATACATGTTCATTTATATATCCTTAATCCAATTAAAAACAATATTTTATAAAAATTTATTTATAATTCACAATTTTTATTTTTATTTTTGGAGGTTGATCTTATTTTTTATTGGAATATTTAAAAAATAGATTATATATCCATGTCATATATGGGTTTTTATATTTTTATATAAATATTATAAAATGACGATGTTATCCCTTAAAATATTGAATTGTCGAATGGGGAAAATGTTTCATTTACATTTAAAAAAATAACTTTGATATTTATCATTTGTATTTGAGAAAAAAAATTTATCCTTATATTCTCATAAAAAATGTTATATAATCGGTTTAGTCATAATCCATTTTCATTTAAACCATAATATGATATTATTCTTAAAAATTATTATTTTCTTACAATTTCTATTATCACATAAGAGAAAATAAAATGAAAATAAACATCCATTATTCATATACACATGAGCACTGAAGTAATATAATGCATCTAGGTCCATGATGTAACATTCTTTTCTATCATCTCTTCAATGAATATTTAAATCTATATGAATTCTCTTTTAATTTTTAAATATTATACATATCCAAAAAATAATATATAGTTGTCATAATAAAAACTTCAAAATATGAGAATTAGTTTCAATAACATTAACAATTATTTTGGAATTTACAAAAAAAAAATTCTACCCTTTATGGATTCAAGAAAATTTTATTTCTTATGTCTATTTTTTCCAAAGTGAAAACATTTTCTTTCTATAGAATAAAATTTCCAGAATTTCAAAAAAGCTGTTATAGACACTTTATAACCTATCTTATTTAATTTCAAATAAAAACTTTTACCCTTTTCATTTGGAACCATCATCATAGAACTTGATCACAGTCCTCCCATGAAAAACTCATCAGTCCTAAAAATATTTAAGAGATTTAGAAAATTTTTATGGAACTTATTCACATTGGAATTAATAAAAAATTGTAAAAACTATTCTAGTAGAGGTTGAAGAATGAATTCTATATCCAGATGTATTCTAAGAGTTGAAATTATATCTCTATTTCTTTTAAATTACCAATAACACTAATCACACATGTTTAGATGTAATTACCTTCAACCGTCTTATTCGGAAATCGTGCTTTTAAAATCTTCAAATCTATCATATTTAATTTATTCTAAATAGAATTTTTTCTTGTTTTCTATCATCCTAAAAGATTTCATATCATTATGATATATCTGAATCATGGGTTATATATAAACTTGAAACAAAATAGTGATGTTAATATTATATTTTTTACTCTTAATAAAATAATATTTATATTTTAGGAGATATTCTTCAACATATTATTTCTAATATGAGTTATTATCTAATATAGATAATTTTCTTCATGGATAGAGAACTATTTTATATTTTTTATACTAGAATATTTAGTTTCATTCATTATGATTATCCTTTTAATGTATTGATCATATTGTCAAAGTTTATGATGATTTCATTTTTATGTACAATAAGTTTTTCTTCAAATGAGTATCATTCATTATTATCATTTAATAAATATATATATATATATATTAATTGTTCTCCATTTAAAATAATGAATCATTTTAGTTACATTGAAAAAATTTCAGCGCAATAACCTATATATTTAACATATATTTGAGTCCACTTTAGTTTTCCTCTCATCACTTAAAATTTTTTATAGATCATCCTGTCTATTTTTTTCATTCTTATCCCCACCATCCAATTTTTGTTCATGGGACAAATCCATATACGTATTGGGGTCTATGTGTCAAAATATAGTGTATGGGAGGTTAATAAAATATCATTAAGAGTTTTTTGTGTCAAATGGGATTATATTATTCATTTAGTCATATTAATAAAATTCTTCCCATTACCAATAATGGTTAATTACATCATTTTCGACTTTATCCTGACAAGGTCCAATAATGTTAGGGACTGACTAATATTAATGAATTAAGAGAGTTTTCACAAACCAAATTCACATACGCTAATGGAAATAGTCATATAGTGATCATATAATGTTGATTGGGAGGTTATTATGTATTTTAAAGTCATTTAGTTAGTCACAATGAAGTTTAGTATCCCAAAGGATTATATAAAAGGTTATACAAAAATTTTATTCTAGAAAAGAATACATAATGGTTAACCCATAATTTAAATATGGACAGGATGTCATAATAGTTTCTATAAGTGTTAAAGTGAAAATAGAAGATATGAAAGGTAAAATAGGGATTATTATCATCCCATAAGACAAATGTTTATGATATATTTTCTATCATCTAGAATGAATAAAGTTAAATTATAGTTTCATGAAACCCAAGAATATGGAGTTTTAAATGGGATAATCCTTTTAATGATGCAATGGAAAAAATAAATAAAACCCCATTTTTTATATAATATAAATCCATACGTTTGAAATAAATAAAATAAAAAAGGAACATTCCTTTTTCTCTAGAGAATTTGACCTATCCAAGTCGTTACATAGGTTATTTAAAAAGATAGATGAAATTTTTATATTGAAATACTTCTTCTCAGGGTATTCATTTGCTATGTGAATTTCCCAATACTTGGGAAGGAATTCATTCAAGACAAAATATTCTATAGTTTTTGGATAATTTCTTGACGAAATATTACTACTTAGATACAACAAGGTTTCACAACAATGACCTTATATTCAAATTCCACTTACATTTAGAAAACCACAATGTAGTGACCTCCATCACATCATTTTTTACATATATGAAAGTCATTATGTGTTTTAAAACTCTATGTCGTGGTTCTATTTCAATACATATTTACAAGAATATCATACTCATAGTAATCACATATATAATTAACACACTTTCACTATATGTGACATCTTATTTAACCACTTGTGGAACCAAATTCAAAATTACCATTAGATATCATGAAAAAATATATTGTTTTGAAAAAATATCATTTATTTTCACCACAAATTATGTGAAGATCTATAGAGGATTATGATATTTTTATACAAGTTAATGAAATTACCATGAGTATAGTAAAATTTAATGGATATTTTGTCCATGATGTTTAGGTCAGGGTATTTGGAAGATAATCAAAACCACTAAGTGAATAGGAACATAAAATAAATATTTATATTATTTTTTGTATATATATAACATTTAATAAAAAATAAGAATCTTTTAGGATGTTTTTAAAGATGATGAAAAATGAGTCTTTAATTTTTTTAATTATTGATCATAAATATTTCTTATATAACATGTCATGTAATAAATTTATAGAAATGTTTTCTCAAATAATTAATATTAAGTATAAATTTTAAAAATATTATTATGGATTAAAATAATATATTTCTTACACTAATTTTTAAAAGGTTCTGGGGGCATAACCATTGTTCTTAATAGGGATAAGTGGTAATAAGAAAATACATTCCTTCATCCTAGGTTATCCACATGAATTATTGAATCTTCTAATTATTGGGATGGACTTCCTTGAATATAAAATATATTCAATCCTTTTTAAAGGGTTGATGAAAAATAAAAGTGAGAAATACTAGTGTGACCTAGGTAATATATTCATAATACATGATTCATAGATACACCTTTACTAATAATTATTTCATCAATATTTATTATTTATCATTGAAAAAGATTTCAAAATAAGTAGAACTATAAGATTAATTTTCAAATAATAAAATTATAATAAACTCAAGGTTTTTTATGAAAATTTCATGATATGATGTTTCATGACATATAATATTAATAAGAAGAACAAACACCCTAGTAGTTCATGAATAAAATTATCCAAATATGGGATTTTTTTATGTTCATGAGAAGATAAAAAACATGTTATTGACGTATTTACAAATAATCATGAAGAATGTGAAATTAGAAAATTGGGGTTTTTTAAATTATGTATATAATGGGATCCTCAAATTGATAGAGAATATTATTTTTATTGATTCATTTAATGTATTTTTTCATTTTAAATATTACAATTTAAAAGAACATTTTATTAGTGTAAATTTTATTTCTATGTGTTTTTTTATAAGAACTATCATTGTGAGAGGTTTACCTTATATAATATCTTAGTTTCAAATGTAATCATTATGTATCTTGTCATATGGATTTAGGGTTTTTGAGGACATGAAGGCCAGTTATCTTCTAATGATTATATATCAAGGGCTTCAAGGGATAAAAAGATAGATCTTCTTATATGTATATAACTATGGATAAATAAATGAAATTTTATATACATCTTTACTACTCAATTCTAAAGATATTAAATTTAATAGTACCCATTTAGTATTATTCTAATTGTAATTTTATTTTCTGTTTATTGTTTGTATAATTGTTTACTATGTTTATTATCTTCTTGAGATGTTTTTAAATTTCAAATATTTTTAATTTCTGATGATTTTAAATCTATACTCTAATATAATTTAACTATAATGGAATATCATATTATTTATAAATTAAAACCTAAAGGGTGTTGTAAAATTTTAAATTTACTTTTAACTATAATTCTCCCCTTGTTATAGCGGGAATTCAAATATATTTAGGACAACACTTAGTATCAGAGCTTGTTTTTACATGAAAATGAGATTGTTGATATTTTCTATTAGATTACTAAAATTTATATATTATTTTTTTATAACAATTACTATATTATAGAATAATAATTATCTTGTTTTTTATGTTTGTATTTATTATTGAAATGTAAGATAACATGATCACCAAAAGACCGCTTTTTTATGGACAAAATCATGAGTACTAAAGGGATAGTATAAAGATGTATATCATTAATAATAGTGTTGATAATTTTATCATGATGGTAGAAAGTCACACAATTATGGATTATGAGGTTGTTAATTTTTCAAACTAATAGAAAATTGAAAATAAAAAAAATCCAAAAGTGTTAAATACTCTATTGTGTTCGATGAATAGAAATATTTATAGTTAGATATCATCTTGTGAGATGGTGAATGAAATATATAATAAGTTATATATTAAAAATATTCAAAACTTTTTGGTGTTACCAAATCAAAGAGATATATTTATTGTATAGAATCAAACATTTTTTTCCTTACTAGAGAAATATCTAATAATATAAATCATCATTTTATGAACACTGATTTTTTTACAATTTTTAGGTGAGATAGAATTAATAAAATACAAATTATTGAAAAATTTATTTATATTATACCGAGTAAGTGTGAATAAAAAATAATAGAAATAAATGATATTAAAAATTTATGTAATCCCAGTATAGATGAATTGATTGGAACATTAATTCATAATGGATGAAAAAAGAGAAATGACGAGAAAGAGAAAAATATAAATGTGGTGGGCCTTGAATCTACCTCCCGTAACTATAATTCTATTCAATTTAATTATTATGAAAATATTAATAAATATCATGTTTCAAAGAAGAAATATAAGTGTTTAGATAGTATTATTTTAGTTTAATGTGTGAAAGATCTTGCACAAATTTCATAAAGATTGAATATGATTTTTTTTAAAAAATAATATTCAATATATCCTAAAAAATCAAATATATAGACATAAAAAGAAAGAATATTAAGATTTAATTTTATATAAATATAAGAAGATAGGTCATATTAGACAAGATTGTCTAAAATTTAAAAAGAATGATTTGAAATAAAAAAATACTCTAAGAGTATGGGTAAAAATAACTTGAAATATTTAGATTCTTATTGTATTGGTGAAGTTGATACTTCTTATGATAGACCATCAAAAGACAGTGGAACTAATATTCATCAAAAATTTTTTTTTATTCATATATAAAATATTATAAAAATTATTCTTGGATAAGGTAACTATAGAAACTTTAAAAAATTTAATAATATATTCTAGATATCCATATAATTCTCATGATAATCATTCAACTGCATCAGATGATGAAAAATATAATCCATGTGATAATAAAAAATAAAATTCATCAAATGATGATGGTGATATGCCTAATTTTAATGAAACTAATATATATTTAATCTTTATATAGAAAGAAAATAAATTTTTTAAAAATAACAATGATTTTGAAGAGGAAAATCTTATTAAAGATAATAAAAATATTTTCTAAGATAAATGAAAACGTTTATAAAAATTACTATAAATTAAATTCTAATTTTAAGTCTAATTCAAATTTAAAAGACCAGAATATTTTGGTCAAGCATAAATATTAAGTGAATTGTTTAGAGAAACGTTTTTGTAACTTTATATATAGTAATGAATATTTTGAAAAAAGATATAACAAAAACCCTATAGTACATTTAATGTAATATGATTTACTTCTAATAAATAAATATTCAAATCAAATTACATTGTAATTAAAAGTGAACCTTATTGCACTATATTTAAAATGGTTGATAAGTGGAAAAAATATTGTACATTAAACAAGTTCAGTATCTTATTTTGAAATATCTTTTCTTTTGAAAGAACTAATAGATGTTCTATACAGGGGATTTTTACCAATATGGGTTTCTTGTATTTTAATTTATAATGTAACAAAAACCAATCTTGTTTGGGTACTATGAACATTGTTTTTTTGTTTTTAGAAAAATATGTAAGTACCTGAAATTGAAATAAATAGTAAATGGATAGTTTTTTTTCTTGAAACATGACTGGAGATAAGTTTAAATTTCGAAATTTGAAATTTTTGAAGGATGATGAGTGACCTGTGGAGACAACACAAAATTGGAAATAATCAGAATTAGTGATGTTTATTTGCGTGAAGAGACATTAATTTATAGTTTTTTAAATATATATGACTTAAAAATAAACTTATATATATTATTCAACTATTCAATGTGGGTTACCATGTGAATTTCAAAATTATTATATGAACTATTCAAAATTCAAAAGGTACATACATTATATCAGAAGATATGAATAAGAATTATAATAAAATTGATTTATAATACTTAAGACCTCGTTATTTACCTTTTTTAAGTGAAAATAAAGCTTAATCTTGGTCAGTAAATTTAAAACTAGTAAAATATTTATTTTGAAATTTAGCTAAAATTTAAAAAAAGTTATTTTATAGAACTACCAAAACATTTGATTAACATTACTAGAGTCTTTGATCCTTAATAAACATAAGGCTAGTTTTAAACGTAAATGCAAAGTCTAGGAATCTATGACATTTTTATATATGCACATCTAATTATTGGGTTCTAAAAAAACACAGAGATTTGGTATAAGATTCTATGTGTATTTCTTGTTTAATGATTACAGTAGACTTACATGAGTATATTTTCTCTCATGAAAATACGATGCTTTTTGTAATTTCCAAACATTTCATTCTTCTGATAAAATTAGAATAACCTACCATTGATGACTATACCACGTGATCATGTTGGTTAGTGTATAAACTCTGACTTTAAAACATTTTGTTATATAAAATGTATAACTAATATATTTTCAAAACCAATAAAACCTCAAAAAAGTGGTGTTCTAGAAAAAAGAAATATAATTATTCAGGAAATTAATCAAAAATTTTAGTATGAATATTCTATTTGAAGAATTTTTTGGCAGGAGGTATTGAGTGGAACTTTATATACTCTAAATCAGGTTTTACTTAATATGATACTTAATAAAACTTCATATGATTTATGGATTGGAAGAAAGTGAAAATATTGATACTTTATAGACCTTTGGTGTAAATAATTCATTCTAAATAGTAAACATAAACATTATAATTTTATCCCAAATATAATAATGGCATTTTACCTTGTTATTTTATAACTAATTAGGCTTCTAGAGTCTTTAAAAAATCAAAAAATATTATTAAATAACCGTTTGATGTAATTTTGATCAAACTTATCCTTTTATTTTTGAAAATTCAATATAGTCAATCCAACAAATGATATTTTTTAAAATAATACATTTTATCTTAGCAGAAAATAATTCATAAAATTTAATATTGAACTATCCATAAATAACTTCAATGAATTTTCAATTTATAAACAATATTTCATCTAAATATATTGAATCAATAGTTGAGGAAAAACTAATCACTTTACATAAAAATTGTTCAATCATAAAGATTCATTCCACTAAAAATATCATGGGAGATTTTAGACAACCAATCAAAACTATAAATACAAAAACTTTTCATATATAGATATAAAATCAAAATAGTTTAATATTCATTATATAATATGACAATCCATGAAAAAATATTATAAGTCCAATGTTTTTAGAAGCATGGATACCCAAAAAACTAGTTCATAAGTTGACTAAATAATAAAAAACATATTTTGAAAATAATTATAATCCTTTTTAGGAATATCATACATAAATACTATCCACATAAACTAGGTAAAGTAAACATAAGAGTAGGTTACATTTGATACTCAATAAGGGTAAACAAGGGATTTATAAATGATCACATATGTATAACTTTGGGGTAGGGTATCAGAACATGGAAATTACATTTTAAAACCATATACTACATATCAATGATAATAGTCATGAGACATGGAATAATTATTTCAATTTCATAAGATATTAATAAAAATTTAATCAAATAACATGACCCATTAGAGAATAACATTGAAATAATTTATAGAATTGTGTGAAACACATAGGCATAAAAATTCATTTCCTTAGTTGTCAAGATAAATTCCAAGGCTATCATAGTGGAATAGGTTTACTCACTAACCCATTAATATTGTCTAGGTTTTCTCCAAAGACTAACAAAGCAGAAAGTGACCTTTATTGAACTTGGTTTACTCACTATTCCAATCTTGTTTATCTCATGAGATATCCATCGTTACCCACTGAATTGGAGGGTTATATAATTTTGGGACAACCAATCACAAAATGAAAATAATAAAAATGTGTTACACAAGATCAAAAATCATTCATCATATCAAAACCAACAAAAACAAATGGAGTCCATAAAAATTTTATTACAACATAACCTATTGAAAAAATAATGGGTTTTAGAAATGTTTTACCATTTCATCATATTATAATTCATTGAAAATGAATTGTTTTCAAAAAATATATCTAAATAAACATAAAAGATCTATAGAAAATATAAGTATGGTTTCTTCAGATCATATACCATGTATTTCATATGAAATATCTATGGTTTTTGGTTTAATTCTATAAAAATACCATACAATTGTTATTAAAAACATTATTGAGGAAAATACACATTTCACATTGAAAATCAATTTTTAAAATCGAAATATTTAATGAATATTAAAGAAACAAATTTCATCTAAAATAAAAATGCAAAAATAATAATTAATCTTTTAATTATTGATCCATCATTCTGGTGGGACATACTATTCATTCTTTACACATTAAAATAATGTTTTCTTTCACATTTTTGAAAAAAATTCAAAAGTACCTTATTCAGAAAATAACTTTGTTAATACATTTAATAAATTTTTCAAAAATTAAACCATGTGTATAAATGAATTTAAATGATCATGTGATAATAGTAACTACAATATTTAAATCATTTTAATATTACATGGACATTAAAGATAAAGGATTTTTAAACAAAGAGAGAAATAAAGCCACGTTTTACTTAAAAAATTCATTCAGACTTTTGAGTACATATGAGAGAAAAGTTAAAGTGAATCATATAATTTCAATAAAAAATAGGATATGAAAATTTCTGAGTTATTTAGAAATATATTATAATATTTCATAATCATAAGTATAACCATAAACAATCCTGATAAACAATTAGATTGTAACATAAAACCATTACCAATTTAGTAACATTTAAATTATAATTATCATAAAATAATGAATCTTATATTGATATGTTTATACCAAAAATTTAATTATAGTAATCATAAAATATATTAAAGGGTAGTATATACACCACACAAAATAAATAAGTGGTGAATATGAAACGTGTCCCAGAAAAATACAAGTGAGATAAAAATAACTTACAACATTGAATATTTTGAATTGGGAGCCCCATTGAAGAATAAATTTAAATGAAATGTTAAATATAATTATAATAAATAAATTAATGACATAAAGTTTAAATGGGGTTTTATAAACACCACATATGTGAATATAGTCGAATTATATAACTTTTGTCCTAAAGAAGAATATTTGGGATGAAAATCCCATACCACTTGGTAACATTCAAGACAAATACCCTGGGATGAAAAAATTAAATTTAAATTCAAAGTACCCTTAATTAAAAAGGAATAATGATATATTATGTATTATTGTAATTATATACACCATATAAAATAATTTTTTTCATAACTTTAAAATATGCCTTAATGAAAAGTAATTTAGGCAAAATCTTTTACCTGAGTTCTGACTTCCTTTGTACTTGATCAAAAGTCATATATAATAAATAGAGGATTATTGTACATATATTATGGAACTATAAAAATTCATATAATAATATATATGATTTAATTAAAAAAATATTATTACCCATTTATGAAAAAATCTCTGTTAAGATAACTATTTAGTGTAATAAATACTTTGTTTGTCATGTATGTTTTCATTCAGTAGATTTGGTACTTTTATATGGTTATGGTTCCATAATCTGAAATTTATTATTCATGATAGAAATATAATATATATTAATTATTGAAATATTTATTTTTATCCTTAAAAGTTAGATATGGAAAAATTAATTGCTTCGTTCATGAAGATGGTAGGTCGTACGTATGTATAAACATTGTTTCCATTTTTAACAGACGAAATGAAAGAAACTGAAATATTATTTAATCATTCAAAAATCACAATGATATAATATGTATCATATTTATAAAATAAATATATCTTATAACCATCCATTTAAAATTGAAGTGTAAAATTAGTTGCATTGATTTACGAAGGCGGTACTCTGGAGATTTGCACAAGCAACAATATCTTTTTCTAAAGTATTGGATGGTAAGAAGGTAGATGTGCTATTATTATAAAATAATTATAATTTACATCATAAATATAATGTATATATTATATATATTTAAATCCATCATTTTATGTATCCTTGAAATTTGGTGGTGGGAAAAATAATTACATCGATTCCGGTTGCGGTGGTCTACCATACACACGATCGACAGTTTCATTTCTCAATTGATGGAAAATGAAATGCATATTGGTTATGAAATAAAAAAATAACACCTCCATATATTTTATATATTTATTTATTATGTTTGAATTATTAATTTTCTAATGAAGGTGGTATGGGATTAGATAAAAAAGAAAGAGCATAGTGAATACAATTAAATTCGTATAATAAAACGTCTGTTGGATCTCATATTAAGGACCCCTGGGTTGGTATTTTGGGAATAATTTATGATATAAAATGTGACATACCAAGTAATTAAGGAATAATAGATTTTAATATTTATGTCTATTTATGAATTAGATAGTGTTTTAGAGGCTTAAAATGAGAATAAATCCAATCTTAAGCATAGAATACTCTAATTTTTTTTTTAAAGATCGTTTTACCGCCATTTGATGGCAAACCTTTTTTTAAATCAACATATTGAAAATTTTATAAGAAATATTTTTCAAACTAAACTTATTATTTAGGATTGGGGAATTGAAATTTTCTTTGCATAAATTTTCGGTATTTTTCTTACAATGTTCATTTTGTAATGAATAGTGAAAAATACTCCATTTTACTTCAAAACTGGTTTTCATATAATTTAATTATATGGATAGATTGTCATTTTAATTGGTTTTAAAGTTTAATGAGAATAAATTTTTACCATTTAATCCAATGTTGGTAATTTTTATTAATTTCACTTTGAAATTGGGCATAAACAAGTGTCAAACTTTTGATAGATATTGTTTAAAAAAACCCTCTATTTGTTTTGACAATGGGAATTTTTTTTAAATTAATTACTACAATTTATGTGTTTGGAATTTTGTAAAATGGATTCCATATTTGGAATCATAAGGTCCAAATTATTTAATTAAGAATCTTTTGTTTTCGGACATTATGAATAGTAACGACGGTAATTATCATTAATTATCATGATTAATTAGTAATCGGGTAGTTAAGTGTAATAAAATAATATCATAATAATATAAAATTACTCCAAAATATGTCCTAATTATATTGGTTGTATCATGGCTGACCATGGGATTCCTTGTGCCAACTTAGGGACCCCATGAAATCACTTTTGTTTGATAGTGACATTTTATCATTTTATTTTTACAGAAAGTTAAATATAACAAAACTATATAACACCTAAGTAAATCAATTTTAATTTTGCCTACATAAATTATATCTTAGACTATAAATAGTCATTGTAAATCTAAAAATATTTCTTACATAATGGTATTTGTTTTACAATTTTTAGACATTAAATAAATAAATTTATTGATGACACCATGATGATGCAATGATTACCTCATTAATGAATGATTTAAATAAAATGAAAAGATAATTTAAAATATAAGACTTAAACTTGTCAAAAACCTATTGGATGGGTGAATTTAGAACCCTTGTCACCTTATCCTCGAAATATATCATTTTGGGACCTTTAAAATTTGAAACTCATTTTATAATAAAGTAACATTTCATGACTTTCCAAGAGTGCCCCTCCTCCCTCTTATAAAATGCCCCCACCTCTACCCCCTTACCCACACCTCTAAATCCATTGGCTCGGCCAAAATCTGCTAATTTTATCTCTTCACATCCCTATATTCATCCAAGAATCCTTACTTTAGTCAGAGAGCTGTTCTAGAAACCCTTTTGGTTAAAACCAAGGGGAGTTACCCGATTTAAAGGTAATGTCACCTCTTATGTTCTTTTGTTTTATTTTGCTTCTACAACCCCCTAAACTTTATTTATTCCACTATTCGTAACAATTCCAGTATATTCAATATAATATAATGTTTTTATGAGAAGTATTTTATTTACACTTACACACACCTCCGTCTAATGGTTAAATAACATACTGTTTGTATGAGTGTTGAATTACTGCCCCACAAAACAATGATTGTTTAATATTCTTTTAACACCTTTCATGGTCTCCAATAAGATGTAACTATATTTATATATGATATATATTATATTTATGTTTTTCTTATGCTTCTTTATTTTTCATTTATGGCATAACATTATGGTTTCCATTATGGGTAAACGCTATAATTTCATTTTAGGAAGTGCGGACTACCGCCCCCTCAAAGTGATTTGAATCATTAATGTCATATATGGGATGTATAAAGGATAGGGATAATGATATTATATATGATATTATACTGGAATTATAATATACCTTTTTATCATTTTGATTTCATTCCATTAAATACGAAATATAAATGAAAGTAACGTTCATGCGTACGTACGACTTACCGTCTCCATGAATGGTGCATTTCATTTCATACCTCTAAATGTTATCTAATATTATAAATGCATGTATATACTCGATATATATGATATATATGATATCTACATCATGAATTTAAATCCAGATAAAATGGATATTTTACCACATGAACAACTTGTAATTATAAGAAGTTTATTTTTGGCTCAAGTACCAAAGATCGACAAAATAACTGTTATTAACTTAAATAATTACATAATGTTCATAACATGGTAATAAGTTATATAAATGGAATAATGAACTTGAAAAAGGTTCTTAAGAAAGTAGAAATTAACTGTAGTTTATTATTCAGGAGATTAAAGAATGATCGAGTCAAGTCAGACATGAGGTAAGGGACTTCTTCTCATTTTCCTTTCATTGAGGCATATTTTGTTTTATACAAAACATTATTTTATACGGTGTATAAAACCCTTTGACATTTACTTTTATTCAGAAGGAATATTTTCATACAAAGCGTTTTACTAAATGAAAAAAGGAATGTTTTGTCTTACGTATGCGGCAACAACGACTTCTCCACCGCCGTGACCATTATTTGAGTTTCAGCTTCCTCTAAAAGCCATAACTTTTTTTAAATGAAAAATATATACCATGTTTTAATTTTCAATTATTTTGGTATTTAAAATGGTTTTGATAATTTTTTTATTATATCAATGTTTTGTCTTTATATCTTGTGATAGAAATGTGGAAATGTTATGTTTCCTTTATGCATGTTTTATGTGAATGATTATGTTATGGTTCTTGGGCATTGTTTATGAAGATGGGTGGTTCCGTGATAAACTAAGGGTGGGTGAGCCTGATATATCTCTCCAATGCATTGGGTAACGTGACGGAGTTAAACACTAAGGTTTCTCTGAAGAGATTTAGGGAATATACTGTAATGGGTATTCCAAACGTAACCATGAGGGTTACTCCCTACATAAGAATGTTATGAATGCCTCAAGTTACCTTTATGTCTTATGATTTCTATGAGTTATTCATGAATCTTATGATTTCTTGAGGTATGTTAAAGTGCTTATGTTTTATGAGTAAAGTATGATTTCATTGATTCTTATGTATACATGGACTAATGTTTTCATTCCATATTTTTATATCCCATACTGAGCTTTTTATTCTCATCCCAAGTTTTTGAAATGTTTTTCACAGGTTAGGGGAAAGGTACATGATGTGATGATAGTGTCGAGGAAGTGTTAAGAAAGAAACCATGTTTTATTTTAAATATGTTTCCTTTGATGGGAAAAAATGAATACTGTCTTTTATATAACCACCCTGTTTAAATGTGGAATGTAATTCATGATTTATGATCTAATTCTATACAACTCTAAACCTAAAAAGATCATCAATGTTCATTCTTATAATAACTCATGATTAATTAATGTTTAAGGCTGGGGCCTTATAGTTGGTATCAAAGGTCTGTTTAGACAACTTTAGGAGTTATAATTCTATTAAATAATTATCCAAGAAAATTTGTTTATGGTCAAATTGAAATGATATAGAATTTGAAGATTACCATGTTACTTCATATAAGACATGTCTATTTAGAATAGTTTTCCGTAGAGGAAATAGGGAAGTAGTGCTAGGAAGGCATACAGAAGGAAATGAACTTCTAAATCAGCATCCTGAGATGGTTGGAATTGGAATTGAATAGTTTGTTGCAGTAATGGCCCAGTTGAATCCAGCGATAAATGGTGGTGGTATCCATGCACAAGATCATCCACATAAACCGCAGAGGAACATGTTAGTGGTGGAACATTTCATGTGCCAACATCCCCCATCATTTAGAGGATCATCTGACCATGTGCTAGGTGAAGGATGGATTAAAGCACAAGAGAAGATTTTCGATGTCATTGGGTGTTTAGACAATCAAAAGTTAAGTCCTGTTGTTTACCGTTTTGAGGGTGAATTAGATCAGTGGTGGTCGATGGTTAAAAATATCAGTGATGCTGATGATATTGATTCTCTTGACTGGGATGAATTCAACGGTATGTTTCTTGAGAAATACCTTCCTAAGGCTGTTCGACTTAGGATGGAAAAACAATTCTTGGAATTGAGGAAAGATGGAGATTCAGTTCCTGCTTATGAAGAAAAGTTCACTCGATTGGAAAGGTATGCTCCAAATTTTATCCGAGACATTGATAGTAAATTCATTCGTTTTAACTTAGTATTAAAGAAAAAATATCGAAGGGCTTTAGCTTCTCGTGAGTTCAAAAGTTATGAAAATCTTGTTCGATGTGCTGAGAAGGTGGAAATGGAGTTTTTTTATGATCAAGTTTTCTATAACAACCAACAGAAGAAGAGACCGAGGTGGCAGGAGAAAGGGAAGAATCATTCAATAAGGTATGATGGTAAGAAAACTATGTTTTCAATTTGTGATAAATGTGGTAAAAAGGATGTTGGTGAATGTCTTTTGAATTATATAAAGTGATATCGATGTGGTAATATGGTACATAAGGCTCGTGATTGCACTGAAAAAGATCAGGGTGATGGTAAGACCAAATTTGATTTATAGTTAGTGAAATGTTTCAAGTGCAATGAGATGGGTCATTTTGCAAACAAGTGTTTGACAAAGAGCTCAAATGATGATAATCAGTCAGACTAAATGAAGAAAGGTGTGGTGAAATCCTTGCGATGACCTCAGTAGATGTTGGGCCATCAAATGAAGTGGTATCGAGTACTTTGTTTGTTCTTTCAGATTATGCCAATTTTTTTTGATCCGGGGTCTACACATTATTTCATCTCTGAAATATTTTCTATTAAATTGGGAATTCCATCTCAAGAAATGACTCCTGAACTGGTGGTAAAAACACCCAGGGGAAATGTTGAGGGAAAAAGAATTTATAAGAATCTTTCTATCCTTATCCGTGGAAATAACCTACTTGAAAACCTATTGTTTTACCTTTAGTAGAGTTTGATGTTATCATGGGTATAGATTGGCTCTCTGTTTACCATAATAAGATTGATTTTAGAGCCAATGAAGTTTTTTTTCAGAAAGACTTTCAGTTTGTGTACAAGAATGAACACTTACTGTGGATAACATATCAAGAGGCTGAGAAACTTGTAAAATATGGAAATGAATGTTACCTTGCACATATTGTTGAAAACAAAAGAACCATTCATATTAATGATGCGCCAGTGGTAAATGAGTATCCTGATGTTTTTTCTAATGAGTTTCCTAGAATAATACTAGATCAGGAAGTTTAATTTACTATTGACTCATTTCCTGATGGTAATCCAATTTCAAAACCCCCTTATCGAATGGCTCAAATTGAAATTTTAGAGTTGAAGGAGCAAGTTCAAGATTTATTAGAGAAAGGTTTCATTCGACCTAGAACATCACCATGGGGTGCTCCTGTCTTATTTGTTAAAAAGGAAGATGGTTCAATGAGACTATGCATTGATTATAGAGCCTTGAATAACATCAATATTAAGAACAAATATCCTTTGCCTCATATCAATGATTTGTTTGATCAGCTCCAGGGAGCTCAGTATTTTTCAATGATTGACCTGAGATCGGGGGACCATCAGTTGAAGGTAAATGAAGAAGATATTCCGAATACTGTGTTTTGTAAAAGATATGGCCATTATGAATTTTTATTTATTCCTTTTAGGTTAACCAATGCACTTGATATATTCATGGATCTAATGAATAGAATTTTCCAAGAGTTTTTGGATAAGTTTTTAGTTGATTTCATTGATGATATTTCAGTGTTTTATAAATGTAAATAGAAGCATGAAAGTCATTAAAGGGTTATTTTGCAAACAATAAAAGAAAAGAAGTTGTATGGGAAATTCAGAAAGTGTGAGTTATGGTTGCAACAAATTTCATTCCTTGGCCACATTGTTTCTAAATATGGAATAATTGTTGATCTTGTAAAAACAAAGGTTGTTGAAAAATGGCCAAGAACCACAAATGTAACCGAGATTTGTTGTTTTCTTGGTTTGGTAGGCTATTACTGAAGGTTTGTTAAATTTTTTTCATGGTTATCTAGTCCAATGACTATGTTAACTCTAAAAGGTGTTAAGTTCATCTGGAAAAAATAATGTGATGATTGTTTTCAGGAATTGAAAAAAAGATTGGTGAATGCTCCAGTTTTGGCACTACCTTCTAGGAATGGTGAGTTTGATATCAACAGTGATGATTCATTAAAAGGACTTAGTTGCGTCAAAATTCAGAATGATCAGGTAATTGATTATGCTTCACGTCAGTTGAAAACTCATGAGGTAAATTACCATACACATGAATTGGAATTAGCTACTGTAGTTTTCACTTCAAAAATTTGGAGGCATCATTTGTATGGTGTAAAGTGTGAAATATATACTGATCACAAATGTTTAAAGTATATATTCACTCAAAAATAATTGAACATGAGATAGAGGAGATGGCTAGAATTAATCAAGGATTATGATTGTACAATTAATTACCATCTAGGAAAATAAAATAATGTGGCTGATACTTTGAGTCCAAAATGTAATGCATCATTAACCATGTTACGTTAGGAAGGTGATCCTTTGGTTAAGGATTTGAAGAAATTTTTCATAGAAGTTGTTGGTGCTGGAAGATCTTCTGTTTTGTTTATGGTATGAGTGAAATATTCTCTATCTGACAGAATTAAGCAAGCATAGAAGCAAGACAGTGAGTTTCATAAAACGGTAGATCTGATTCAGAAGGGTATGTTACCAGAATTCAACATTGATAATGATTGTGTTTTGAGATTTTGGATGATATTGTGTGTGCCTTGTAATTCACAGTTGAAGAGAGAGTTGTTATGTGAATCTCATAGTTCTCCGTTTTCATTTCATCCTAGCAGTACTAAGATGTATAGAGATATTTAGGAGTATTTCTGGTGGGATGGAATGAAAAGAGATATTACTGATTTTACTATGATGTGTTTGAATTGTCAATAGGTTAAAGCAGAGTAGTAGTTACCGAAAGTTATAATTCATTCTTTACCAGTGCCAGAGTTGAAATGGGAGAATATATTCATGGACTTCATTATGGGATTGTTTAAGACACCTCGAGGTAATAATGAAATCTAGTTTATTATTGATTGCTTGACTAAATCTTCTCATTTCGCTGCTATACGAGATACTTTTTCCCTAGATAAACTTTCTCATTTTTATCTTAAAGAGATATTTAGGTTACATGGAGTTCCCCTCTCCATTTTATCTGATCGTGATCCCAGGTTTACTTCTAAATTTTGGAAAGGCCTTAAGAAGTCGTTGGGTACTGAATTAAATTTTAGTACAACTTTTTATCCTCAATAAGATGGGTAGTAAGAATGAACAATTCATACTTTGGAGGATATGCTATGTGCTTGATAGATGGATTAGCAGGGAATTTGGGACCAACATCTTTCTTTGGTTGATTTTTCTTATAATAACAGTTTTCATTCCAGTATACAAATGGAACCATTTGAGGCATTATATGGGAAGCGGTTTCGAACTCCATCTTTTTGGGATGAAGTAGGTGAAAGGTAGTTGATGGGACCAGAGTTGGTAGAAGAGTTGGAAGAAAAAGTTCAGAAAATACAGAAACACATGAGAACAGCTTAGACCAGGGAGAAAAGTTATGCGGATAGTAGGAGGAAGGATCTCCCTTTTGAGGTAGGTGATCATGTCTTCCTCAAAGTTTCTCCATAGAATAGTGTGATCCGATTTGGTAAGAAAGGAATGTTGATCCCAAGGTTCATTGGACCATATGAAATTCTGGAGAGAGTTGGATCAGTTTCATATCGAGTTGCTTTACCTCTGAGTTTATCTGAGGTACACAAAGTTTTTCATGTTTCAATTTTAAGGAAGTACATGCCAGATCAATCTCATGTTTTGAGTCCATAGGTTGTTCAGCTGGAAGTGAATCTATCTTATAAGGAACAACCAGTCTAGATTCTTGACCATGGGGAGTATGTATTGTGGAATAAGTAGATTCATCAAGTAATGTTTTTTTGGGAAAACCACACGATTGATGAGGCAACATGGGAATCTGAAAATGTAATGAGGGATAAATACCCCCACTTATTCGATAAGTAAATAAATTGTGGGGACGCAATTTTCTAAAGGGGTGAAGGATGTAACATCTAATGTAAGTAAAGAATAATATATTTTCAAATCTATCTCTATTTATGAATTATATAGTGTTTTAGAGGCTTAAAATGAGAATAAATCCAATCTTAAGCATAGAATACTCTATTTTTTTTAAAGATCGTTTTACCACCATTTAATGGAAAATATTTTTTTAAATAAATATTTTTACAATTTAATAAGATCTATTTTTCAAAATAAAATTATTATTTAGTATTGGGACATGGAAATTTACTTTGGATAAATTTTTGGTATTTTTCTGACAATGTTCATTTTCTTCAGAACCGCTTTTTCATCTAATTTAATTATATGGATAGATTGTCCTTTTAATTGGTTTTAAAGTTTAATTATAATATATTTTTACAATTCAATCCAATTTTGGTCATTGTAATTAATTTTACTTTGGAATTCTTTATAAACAAGTGTCAAACTTTTAATAGATATTGTTTAAAAAAACTCGCTATTTGTTTTGACAATGAGAATTATTTTTAAATTAATTACTACAATTTATGTGTTTGTAATTTGGTAAAATTGATTCTATATTTATAATCATAAGTTCTAAATTATTTAATTAATACTAATTTATTTTTGGACATTATGAATAATAACGACGATAATTATCTTTAATTATCGTGATTAATTAGTAATGGTGTAGTTAAGGGTAATAAAATAATATCAAAATAATATAAAATGACCCAAACATGTGTCCTAATGCTATTGTTTGTATAATGGCCGACCATGGTATTCCTTGTTCCTACTTAGAGACCCCATGGAATCACTTTTTTGTGATAGTGACATTTTATCATTTTATTTTTAAAGAATGTTAAATATTACAAAAGTATGTAACACCTAAGTAAAACAATTTTAGTTTTGCCTAAATAAATGATCTCTTAGACTATAAATAGTCATTGGAATTTTAAAAATATTTCCTACATCAAGATATTTTTTATATAATTTTTAGACATTATATAAATAAATTTATTTATGACACCATGATGATGTCAGGATTACCTCATCAATGAACGATTTAAATAAAATAAAAACATAATGTTAAATATAAGACTAAAACTTGTCAAAAACCTATTGGATGTGTTAATTTATAACCCTTGTCACCTTATCCCCGAAATATATCATTTTGGGACCTTTAAAATCTAAACTCATATTATAATAATGTAACATTTCAGGACATTCTAAGAGTTCCCCTCCTCCCTCTTATAAAAGCCCCCCACCACTACCCCCTTACCCACACCTCTAACGCATTTTTCTTGGCCAAAATCTGCTCATTCTATCTCTCCACATCCCTCTCTTCATTCTAGAATCCTTACCATAGGCAGAAATCTCTTCAAGAAACCCTTTTGGTTCAAACCAAGGGGAGTTACCCGATTTAAAGGTAATGTCTTCTCTTATGGTCTTTTGTTTTATTTTGCTTCTCCAACCCCATAAACTATTTTTATTCCTCTATTTTGTAACAAGACCAGTATATTAAATATACTAGGAAGTTTTTATGAGAAGTATTTGATTTACACTTACACACACCTACGTCTAAAGGTTAAAGATCATACAATTTCTGTGAGGGGCAAATTACTGCCCCACGAAACAATGATTGTTCAATATTCGTTTAATACATTTCATGGTGGCCATTAAGATGTCACTATATTTATATATGATATATATTATGTTTATATTTTCCTTATTCTTCTGTATTTTTCATTTATGGCATACCATTATGGTTACCATTATAGGTAAACGCGATAATTTAATTTTAGGAAGTGCGGACTACCGCCCCCTCAAGGTGATTTGAATCGTTAATGCCATATATGGGATATATAAAAGATGGGGTTAATGATATTATATATGATATTATACTTTAATTATAATATACCTTTATATAATTGTGATTTCATTCCATTAAATATGAAATATAAATGAAAGTAGCGTTCATGCGTACGTACGGCTTACCGTCTCCGTGAACGGTGCATTTCATTTCTTACCTCTAAATGTTATGTAATATTATAAATGCAAGTATATATTGGATATATATAATATATATCATATCTATATCATGAATATAATTCCATATATAATGGATATTTTACCACATGAACAACTAGAAATTATAAGAAGTTTATTTTTGGCTCAAGTAACATAGATCGAAAAAACAACCATTATTAACATAAATAATTACATAATGTTCATAACATGTTAATAAGTGATATAAAAGGATTAATGTACTAGAAAAATGTTCTTATGAAAGAATAAATTAACTCTAGTTTATTATTTAGGAGATTAAAGAATGATCGAGTCAAGTCGGACATGAGGTAAGCGACTTCGTCTCAATCTCCTTTCATTGAGGTATATTTTGTTTTATACACAACTTGTTTTTATATGGTGTATAAACCCCTTTGACTTTTACTTTTATTTAAAAGGAACATTTTTATATGAAGCATTTTACTAAACTAAAAAAGGAATGTTTCGTCTTAAGTATGAGGTGATAATGAATTCTCTGCCGCCGTGACCATTATTTTAGTTTCGGCTTCCTCTAGAAGCCATAAATTTTTTTAAATGAAAAATAAATACCATGTTCTAATTTTTGATTATTTTGGTATTGAAAATGGTTTTGATCATTTTTTTATTATATCTATGTGTTGTATTGATATCTATTGATTGAAATGTGGAAATTTTATGTTTCCTTTATCTAGGTTTTATGTGATATGGTTATATTATGGTTCTTGGGCATTATTTATGAAGACGGGTGGTTTCGTGATAAACTAAGGGCGGGTGAGCCCGATATATCTCTTCAATGCATTGGGTAATTCTAAGGAGTTAAACTCTAAGGTTTTTATGAAGCTATTTAGGGAATATACTGTGATGGGTATTCCAAATGTAACCATAAGGGTTACTCCCTACGTAAGGATGTTATGAATGACTCAAGTTACCTTTATGTATTATGATTTCTATGAGTTACTGATGAATCTTATGATTTCATGAGGTATTTTAAAGTTCTTATGTTTTATTAGTAAAGTATGATTTCATTGATTCTTATGTATACATGGACTAATGTTTTCATTCTGGATTTTTATATCCCTTACTGTGCTTTTTATGGTCATTCCATGTTTTTGAAATGCTTTTCACTGGTCAAGGGAAAGGAATATGATGTGATGATAGTGTCGAGGAAGTGTCAAGAAAGAAACCATGTTTTATTTGAAATATTTTTTCTTTGATGGGAAAAAATTAATACTTTCTTTTATGTAACCACCTTGTTTAAATGTGGAATGTAATGCATGATTTGTGATATAAATCTCTAGAACTCTAAACCTGAAAAGATCCTCAATGTGTATTATTGTAATAACTCATGTTTAAGTAATTTTTAATGCTGGGTCCTTATAAAAAATGTGGATAATGATTTAGGTGAGATTTTTAGTTATGTTTTGGATGATTAAAATGGGTTATATGATGTGATTAAGTTAAGGGAAGATGATATATTTTATGATTGAGGACGATAAGAATTATTTTAAATACCCAAAACTATTCAATAATGTGAAGTAACTATTATACCATGTACCTTAAAAATTGGTAAATAATGATGTTTGTGGAAGATAAGTTCGATCTAAACCAATAAAAATAATTAAACCTGTATAAAAATGTTATTCTCTTATCCTCTAATGTTAGTCACTATTAAAAATTTTGTTTTCTCTTTGGTAAATATTTTTTTAATTACCTAGGTACTTATTCATTGAAAGATAAAAAAATACCCTAATTATGTAATTTTTATGAAATTATTCTAAATATTAAATAATATTTATAAAAAAATCATCTTGTGTTAAAAATTTATTTTAACTGAACCACATGTAATGCACAAATCACATTTTAACCTTAACCGTAGTAATAATTTTTTACTATTTTTAAAATTAATTATGACCAAAAATTAATTTTTCAATATTATATAATATTAATTATTCTTATTCCAAATATTGAATCAATTTTACCAAAATTAATTCAAAATTTTATCGAATTTAATTTGCAACTAAACCAGCAGATGCGACGAAAAAATATTTCTCCAAAGAAAAGATATTCCAAAGTATAAAAACATTCTATATAAAAGTCAACATAAAATTGATTATAATGAAATAAATTGGATTAATAATAATATAATTTAAAATAATTTAGTTTGAAAACATTTTTAATGAATATTGAACTTGAAAATTCTCTAAATGAAAATGTAATTTTATAATACAGATTAGTTTTTTTCAATATTCATAAAAAAATTACCCTATGATTATATTTAAAATTTGCTTCAGAATAATAAGTTGACTTTGTAAATTATATTTTATAAAATTGGAAAAAATATTTTTCAAATAAATGTGGAAATCCTGATGAAACTATTTTAAAAAATACACTTTTTATTAATATAACAGTTTTTATTCTTATCCCATTCTTGAAAAACTATGAGACGAATGATAAAACCTTTGTCTTAATATATTATATATTAATCTCATAAAAACATTCACCAACAGTGACTAATTTAGTTTATCAAAATAAAAACACCTCGTGCTCATAAAAATAGTTTCTCTGAAAAGAATATATTTTATGTTTAATTAATTTTTATTTTCATTTCTAATAAATTGATAATATAATGACCAAACCATAAAGAATACATATTATAGTTATTTTAAAACTATAAATCACATAATTTTACTTATTATATTTTAGTATTAGATATTTATTGAATTATGAA
This sequence comes from Viscum album, assembly GCA_963277665.1. Lineage (NCBI taxonomy): Eukaryota > Viridiplantae > Streptophyta > Magnoliopsida > Santalales > Viscaceae > Viscum > Viscum album. The sequence continues at coordinate 1,595,196,311 of OY728130.1, read as the reverse complement.
GTAATATTATATAGTAATCTCATACATTAAAAGTGGATAGTTACACATTGTATACATTTTTCCCACCAAAGAAACAATTTTAAAATAAATAATGTTTTCTTTTCCTGACACATCTTTAAAATTTTGATCTTGAAATCACAAATTTCCCTAATAATCCTTAAATTCTAGTTAAAATAATTATAAAAATTTTTTATGAGAAAAAATAGCTCAGTAAGGGATATATAATAAAGAAAGAAACCATTACATCAAAAATACATAAAAACATTCTTTTTTAAAAAATTAATATTTGGGATTAAAGTAAAAAATTTCTTACCCAAGGAATGAAATTTTATATCCAAATATTTTTATAAAAAATTCATCACTGATATTAAATTAGTAAATATACACTCATAAAAGTTTTAATAAAATCTTTTGAGAAATTCGTAACTTTCATCCATTAATCGTTATCTCTTTAGCTTACCTCATGAAGCTATATGTTTCCTATAAAATCCACTGAAATCATAGTTAATCATTGAAACTTGTGGAAGTATTTTCATATCAGTATTAGATATACTATATCTCTCATGGCTATATAGGGCGTAACCATCATAGTTACATTGAGATTAACCATCACAAAATATTCCCATTATCTCATAGGGAAAACCTAATTTGTTACCTGCATCCCTTTAACAAATGCATTAAAGATCTATAATAGGTTAAACCACACTAAGTTTATAATGAAACACCCCATACTCATAAACAATTCATAGGAACCATGACATAATCACACACATAAATCTTGCAAAAAATATTTGTTGAGAAAAACAACCTTTATTTTTTGAAATAATTTTTCTTTTTTAAAAGATAGAGAGCTGAAAATGGAAATATTTTTATTTGAAATTTAACATGTAAAATTTTATTGTTTGATTAATAACATTATGTAAAAATAAATTTGGGAAATTCCACTCATATTATAATAGTCAAAAATCATTAATTTTAAATTTTGTAAAAGGAGTTGAAAGTGTAATGTTAACAAAGGATTTTTAAAAAATAATCCCTTATATAAAACGATAAAAAGTTCCTTTTTGAAATAATTTGAGATGAATTTGATAATTAGATTTTTAAAATATTCATGAAAATATATATACAATAATAATAATAATTTTTAAAAAAACGAGAATAATTAATATTTAAAAAATAAATCTTTAAAATTTTTAAAATGAGGGCTTTTAGTTAAAGAGTCTTTTACCATGAGACCTAATAATTATGTAAAATATATATATTTTCGATTAATTAAAATAGTATAATTTATACTTTATGAAGATAATTTTTCATGTTTATTGTTTATTTTATTTCACTTATTACCATGTTATAAAAATTATTTAATTATCTAATTTCACATCGGACTCTGTAATGATAATCGACACATAAGTCCAAAATGAATTTGGTCACTCGAATATAGTAAAGGAGGTTAGTATTACATCATATCTTTAATAATATTCATTAAAAAACTATCACTTTTATTCACGAATTATAATTTTATTTTCATCCATAAAAAATGGCTATGAAAATTGAACTAAAATATAATCATTGATATGGTAGGTTGTATGTACGCATGACTATTGTTCCAATTTTTAAATGATCGTTAAAAAAAGATGGTAAGTATTATTTTATCATTATAAAATTATAAAAAAATCATATAAATCATAGTATGTCCTTAAATATACATATATATATTATCCATGTGATGTGATGATGGAAAACAAATCACATTGCTTCGTGGAGGTGTTAGTCCACATAAACACACAAATCACATTTTAATTTTTCTGTGAATGGGATGGAATGAATATAAATTAAATATTATCATTTGAAAATAATGAATATTTCATGAATATAATGTATAAAAATTAATTTCATCATTATAATAAATTCATTGGATATGGTGATGGAAAATGAATTATATTGGTTTGTGAGGTGATAGTCCACTATATACATGAATGATGAATTATTTTCCCATTTCAGGGAAGTGGAGATGAATATCGGCCATTAAACTAACATAATAAAAACTATGTACATATTGGATAATCTATATTTTATTTTATCATGGTTGAGGATTATTTTAAGGAGTTGGAAGACGAAATAAAACTAAAATAAATGGTTGAAACTATACATTTCTTTCAAAAACCTACCTTGATTAAAACCTACAAACCACCATGGATGGAATTATAAAAGATATAAGGCCTCTTTAATTAAGTAATTTATTATAGTAATATATTTGGGTAGACATTGGATGAACTAAATAGGGTTTTACGTGTGTTTAAATGTGAAGAGGAGGTTCCCTTTTATAGGGGAGGGGAGTGCCAATCATGGAATTTCACAAAATATTAAATTAATATAAATTACTTTTTAATTACAAATGACACCAAAGTGATATATTTTGAATCTAATATTATTATTAATCTAAATAATCTCATAATATAATTTTTATATATGTTTTGGTCAATTTATTACCCGAATCATCTAGTTTTAAACATTATTTAACCCATTTAACTTTTACCATGACAAAATTGATTTGCACTATTAAAGGGAAAATATTCATACTATAAAATACCAAAATAACCATAATTTGATCATGTATGAAATTTAAAACCTTAACGTACTGAATTCCCCATATTTATTATTTTTATGGATTTTATTTAATTTAAAAAAATATTATTTAATTTAATATATCATTAATATCAATTTTGCAGCTATATGTTACTTGGACTGTTAATAATATTAATACTTTAAGAAAACCTCAAAAAAAAATTTTAATACATACCTAAATTGTAAAATTAATATAAAAAAACTATTTTATTACATTAATTATGTCATATTATTTGTCTTTTACTATTTTACAAATTATTTATTTGATTTTACATTAAATAAATCATTACTACATCATTGTTGTGAAAACAATTAATTTAATTATTTATTAACTAAAATTTTAAAAAACAAATACCATGATTAAGATAAATATTTTATAGTTAAAATTACTATTTATTGTAAATTATATCCTTTTGATATCCTTATGTTAATTCTTATATAGTTGTTAAAAATATGAGTACGACATCTTTCGCTTTTCGTTAAATAAAATGTTATAGGTTTCATAATCAATTAAAAAGGGATACCAAAGGAAATATATTTGAAAATTAAATTATTATGGATGATAATATATCATAAAATATACTTTCGGAAGTGTAAGGGCCATTTTAGAGTCTTTATCATATAATTTTTACCGTTAATTAACCATTTTAACCATTATTGTGGTAAGAAATATACAAAGATTACTATTGGTATTGTCTATAAATAAAAGGATTGTATTTAATAAATTGAGGAAAATATTATTCAAAATATAAAATTATTTTTTAAAAATTAAAAAGATATAATATTTAGATTTTAATTAAAAATTAAACTTTCAAAATGCAATGAAAAATAGTTTTTTGGAAAATTTTTTTTGAACATAAAATGTTTTTATGATAAATTAAAGATTAAAATCCATCTGAAAAGACATAATTGGATTATTTTAAATAAAAAAAGGATAATATTAAAATTTACAACCAATAGAAAAAATAATTACAATTTTTATGTGCGTGAAAAAAATACAATTTTCAGTAAAAATAAAAGCTTTTCACTATTCATTAAAAAATCAACCAAATAAAAAAATAATAAAATATTTACCATAAGATAATTTTAATATAATAATTTCTAAAATTAATTTTTTATCATTATATAAATTTTTTAAAATTTCGAAAAAAATAATTATATTATTCACTCCTAAAATCAATAAAAACAATTCTTGAAGAAAGTGTATTTGAAGAATAAATTTCTTTACTAAAATAAAGTTATTAATTTTATGAGCATTAATTAATATGTTATTAATGAGTAATACCATTTTATATTTCATAATTAAGTTAATAATATTGATTCCACTAATTTAATGGCTACGACTAAATGATCACATAACAAATATATTTTTTTGTTAGTTTTATCTCGGTATTGTGTATCTTATTTGATATCGAATGTAGCCTTTCCTTTTAAAAACATGGGATGTAACATTCATCCCCTTTTGGAAGTTTAATCCTAGAAATTTTGAATTTAGGCTCAGTAACATAGCATTGAATTATCAAAATAACTTTTTTGAAATCTCACATTACAAAAAGCTTTAATAAAACAACCACTTGAAAAAGATATGAAGGGAAGTATAAAGGTGTGTTGGAATAACAAGTAAGTATATTTCCATATAAGAGAACATTTAAATTTTAGAGAAAATAAAACACCCATGAAATGAAAGAGATTGATAGAAAACATAGTTGTAAGAAAGTGAGTAATCACAAAACCATAAATCTCTGATTGGTTAAATGGTCAATGATTTCTATGTAAGAAAAGTAAATGAATAATTTTTTTATTTCAAGACCAATTTCATAAAGTTTAGGAATTACAATAACTAAAAATTTGAGATAATGAGTAAATATAATTAATTTATTATTATTGTTTCATCCTTTAATCAATTTACACTATAAATTATCCCTTTCACCAAATGATGAGTTATTAAGATGATTTTTCAGGCTAAAAGAATTAGAATAAACTTCTATGAAACACTAAATCCACCAAATAATAACAATATATTCCCCATATATTTAGAAATTAACAAATACCATAATGGGTTGGATAAGATATGACAATTTATTGAAAAGAATAAAAAATTACATGACCAAAAACTATTTTAGTCTCCAAAATTCAACAGTAACACGCAAAGTTCAACATAGATCATTTGATAAATAACTACCCATAACATTTTTCAAAATACTAAAGACTATGATTTACACCCATAATTAAAAACAATTTGATCACGTAGTGTGTGATGCCCCGAGCCCACTCTTCCGGACTCGGTGCTTGAAAAATGTTGTGAATTGTTTTTTTTAAAAAATTGACACAACACTTTAATGAAATGAGGATCTTTTACCGGTCTAGGTTCTAAAAGATTAGACATAAATTTCATTTATCAGGGCTGAAATAATAATAATAAAAATTTCCACTATGCTTCCGCGCACTCTAACTCCATAAGCGACGACATCTACGATAATATCCTAAGATACCTGAAAATCATTTAAAAAAAGGGTGATCATTAAATTGCCCAGTAAGGGTTTTTAAAGCCTTTGATAAATATCTTTTAAAAATATTACTTGATAATAAATTTTAAATATTCAATTAGAAATACCTTTGTAAAATAATTATTTGGAAAATAATTTTACTTTGAAAACAATTTTAAATTAATCCAGTGATTCGATAGAAAATATTAAGCAAGCTCTTAAAACAAAACAACTATGGCCACTTGAAACTTTGAAGGCTATCATGGGCCTACCCACTTGAGGGATGGATTCATTATCCAACTCCCTATCATATTTACAAAGTTCAAGCACCATTTTCTTTATAAAACATTTTTCATCTTGCCTTACTTACATATAATTTTCACTGGAGTTTTAAATTTTGGAAACATGTTACGGCACTAAAATACGCATTACACTTATATATATATATATATATGATTATGTATGTATGCATATATATATATATATATATGTATGTATGAGCTTCCATCTCATTACACATTCATGTTTGGTTCTGACCAAACATTTGACACCCATACCTTTCATAAACATCTATGTACCTAAACATTTTATGGAAGACATGATTTTCATATTGTTATAATTTTAACCATTAAAATGAAACCATGAATAAAATTTCCAACGACATACTTGTTTAATTAATTTTAAGCATGAAATAATGAAATGAATATATAAACTATTAATAATCACATGCAATCTTTATGTCACACATGAAATTTTCAATAACATTTCATATGAATTCACTCTTTCTTGAATATATATAAATATATATTGTTCATACAATATGAATATTTATTATCCATACACGATTATTGAAACCTATATGAACAATATAACATTAATAAAAATAATAGTCATTACTAATATGAAATCCATGAGTTAATTATAATACAATGAGTGTCGATGATGAGCATAATAGCATGGCTATGTATCTATGAAAATGTGACGCCCATGATATTGATAAAACTTGATGGTATGAAATATGTTTTTTTTGAAACATGGAGATAATTGAAAAAAATTATAAACATCACAATACCATTCATATATACATATATGGACATGTACTGCCATGAAAAAAACAACATAATTAAAACACTAAAATCATACTTTAAAATAATGTTTTCAGTCTTAATAAATTTTGTAGAAAAGTGTCCAAAAATAAAAATTATTATTTAGCTTGATATTAAAATTCAAATATAAATATATATATATATATATATATATAAATATGTATATACCAATATACATGTATATAAAAATAGGATTTTCTTAACAAAACATAACATAAAACACTCTTTTGAAAGGTTTAGAAGGGGAGGGATTGAAAACAACTTGAGTATATATAACTCCATATACAGAATTATGAAATAATGGTTTTGTAAAATATAGATTATTGAAAACAGTCCCTTATTAAATTCTAAAAAAATTTCAATAGTGAAAAACATGCTGATATTGAAAAAGAAACCATAGATGAAATAAATTTCAATTGCACAATTATGATTTTCGAGGAAAATAAATTGACCGAATAAATATAAAGATCCCTTACCTGGTTTGGTATAAACTGAGAGTCCAAATTATCTTCCTACCATTCAGACTTTCTTTTCCCCCTTTTTTTCTCAACAGAAATTTATCTCTCGGTGTTCTCTCACGTTAGCATAACTGGAAAGCATAAATGAAAAAGGATAGTGGTTCACTACCCTTCTAGTCTCTACATATAGAGTGGAGAATCTTCCTGGGCTACGAGTAAGATAGACATGGTTTATATAGAAGTGTTAAATCTTATAAGATACACTAAAGAAACTAAGTGCATATGCTACAGTGTGTGTATCCTATCAAAAGAGTTTGACAAAGCTAAAAAAAATATGGCGGAGACGTCCATTCTCTTACAGTCCAAATGCAGTGTATCAATTAATAAAAATTGAATTTTATGGATTGATGAAAGCAATGTCTTAAACTATATTAAAGGAACACCAATACCCACACAAAAATCCAAAACATCTTCCAAACGTATTAATTGACAGCCACTTGACAGCCACTCAATAAACAAAATGAAATGCTGGAAATCCAAACTCGCAATAGATTACACTGTTTTAAACATCGAAATTTGAATAAAAAACTCAACTATGATGAAGATATGGATTGGAACGGGTCAAGGATTCTTCATAACACAAAAAACCACAGTCCTTCACATTTCGGTATTAGATGAAACTGTTGACAAAGATAAGGATATCAATTTCTGATCATAAACACCATAGAAATTTAATAATATAAAAATATTGATATCTAATAATAGGACAAATAGAATCTATAAAAAAAAGATTCAGATAATAAGATTTTTGAACACATAAGTCTGAAATAAACAATACAAAATAGATTAGAAAAATATAAACCAAGGATGAAGTCGATTCAAGTACAAAACCCCAAAGCCACTCTGATCTTGACTAGAAGATCACCTTCAACCTCAGGTACAAAAAATGGAAACCCTAAACCGAGATCAGACATGGTGTTTCGGAACCCCTATGGAATCGACCGCTGGACAATGCCTAAGATTCAATCGAAGTTCGACGTAGCCCTCCCCATCTGGAAGTCACGTTCTCGGACTCCTGGTTCGTGAAGAAGACAACAAAGACTCACCTCGGCTTCTGTCTCTCCTGAAACCAAAATGGAATCCCGTGAAACCAAAACCCCTTTTTTCCCTTCTATTTCATGTTTTTTATATATTACATTACTTACAAACTTTTATCGGTTTGTTGTTTTTTTAAAATAAAACAATTTTCTGAATTTATATATTTATTTCGGTTTATATATATATATAGATGAATATTCATTCTTTTGGTTTTATTTTAAACTCAAATTATAAAGTTCTTTATATATATTACTATGTTTTAAATAAATTATCATTATATATATATATATACAAAACAATCCTTAATAAAATTAAACATATAAATATATATTTATAAAATTAGTTTTAACGCCATATATAGTGTTCATTCATAATTTAAATCTTATTCTTAATATTATGATTACATTATAATTTCTAATAATTCCACATTATTTAATAAAATTTATTAAATTCACAAAGTTTGTTTATTGTATATCAGTTATATAATAATATTTAAATCAACATTGTCTATTTATTTTATTAACAGTTGTCAAATGTTGGTTTTATATATTACAGTTTCTAACGGATAGTTCCTTTTTCTAACAGTCGGATAAAACACTATAAATACCAATGTTTTATGGGTCTTTCAAATACTCAGAAGAAAAATATCTCGACGCTCACGCCACTTCTTTCGGAGATGGTTTTATATGTTCCTCTTATTTTTAGTTTCATTGCTATCATCCTTGCCATAATGTTTGTTCTTCTATCAGATCCAAGAGATTATGACTACTCGATCAGCATCGTTGTGTTTCTCGGTAGTCTTCCAATTGTTTTATTATCAATAGCAGTGGGTTTAATGGGTTAGTTCTTCTGTATCAAGGGTGTATTCTTGTATTTGTATGAATAAAGTGCTCACTAATTATAAATTTGCATTCGGTTATTTATTTTATTACATCTTGGAAGCATTGTCAAAACAGAAAACTTAATTTTAAACCTGGGGTGTTACATAGTGTTGCAAGAAAAATTATAACATTTATCTCCAATTAACATCTATTACTCTCATATTGAAAATTATATACCCAAATCATGTTATCTCCATGTTACACAAGTAATTTATAAACATAATAAAGAATAAAAAAATAATTAAACCATTATTCCTCAAATAAAATATCATAGTATTATATTTACCATATTACTATATTGCTTCCCAAAATTACAATGTACTTTTTCAAATATAACATTAATCATTTTATCACAAAACCAATTTTCAATCCCATTGTATTCTATATGATAATAGATACATCCCAAAAATCAAGTAATCATTCCTCCATAAAATTATATAACTAAAAAGAAATTTTCATTTTAACTAGTATATCATGTAGGCTATCCAAAGGCATTACACACTTTTCACCCTTTTATTGTGGGTTTAAGCCTCAAATCCTTATAGGACATGATGGGTTGTCACATAGTCTACATGCTATCCTTTTCTAAAATTGTGTAATTATAATAAAATTCTCAAAAATATTATAAAATACTCAAATAATAATAATATAGACAAAATTAAAGAATTGTTTTTTTGTAAATGGTTATCTCATACTTCTCATTTTGTATCCCAAAAAGTAATAACCCATAATTAACTCAAATAATATATATATCCAAAAATATCATTAACCAACAAAAAATTTCATAAAAGAAATCCTCAAAAGGTATTTCTAATACATTGATCTTAATATAATCCTTAAAATTATAATCCCATATATCTTAAGGTAACCCCACCTAAAAACATCATAATCTTCGATGATATCTAAACCCTACTATAATACCATCAATAAGAACCCAACCTTAAATAATACATATTCTAGTTCTTTTAAAAATATAATTAAAATTCATTTCCCAAATATAATTTTGGGTAAGATTTTTAGAGAATTAGTTAAAATGTATTACATATTAAAAACATATATTATAAGTGTAAACTTATGATAACTATCTATTTTTCTAACAAATTAATTATTTTTAATTTAAAACATGATTTATTTTAATGAAATACATTAAATTTTTTTATATTTACCTCATCCTAATCCATAATCTTCCTTTAAATACTATGAAAACATTTTAAAAATGTGAGATAAGTGTAAATATATTAGCAATGGACATAAAATAATTAAATAAACCATTGGATAAAAATACATCTAGAATTATCCTTTTTGAAAACAAACTTTGGGATAAAAATAATCACTTTATTATCCATGAAATAAATTTTGTTGTAAAATTATTTTCATAAAAATTTCATAATTAATATTAAATTCAATATAAAAACTCATAAAGGTTTTGTGAAAACTTTTCACAATGTTTTATATTTCATATATAATTCATATTCTTCTTTCCTTACCTCATAAACACATTATTATCCTTTAAAATCTATTGACAGAATAAAAAACAATGTCAACTGGTGGAATAATTTTAATATCAATCTTACATATAATTATGCTCTTATGTTTACTCTGGGAGTAACCATCAAAGTTACAATTTGAATAACCATCATAGTGTATTCCCATAATCTCTTAGGAAAAACCCTATCGGTTAACTATGTCCCTTTACGCAACACATTGGAGAGATATAATAAGATCACCCACCCTCAATTTGTCTCAGAGGCACCCATCTTTATAAATAATTCCCATGAACTACAAAATAATTAAAACACATAAAGGTTTAAAAAAATTATTAAGGAAAATAATGTTCCTATTTTGGAATCACTTTTCTTTTTAAGAAGTTGTGTAATTAAAAATGAAAACATTTTATTCGAAAATAAAAAATTAAAATTGTAAAGAAATATTTAAAACATCATAGAATAATTATGATGGGAAAATCCTCTCATTTTATATACATTAAAAAAATTAATTTTTGAAATTTGAAAATAGAGTTGAAAGAGTAACTTTAAAAGATGAGACATAAAAGAATATCTATTACATAAAACCTTAAAAAATTTCTTTTTGAAAAACTTTTAGATAATATTTAAAAAACACTTTTAAAAAATGTATTTCAATATCCGTACATTCATAAAAATCATTTTAAAAACATGAATATGAAAGATAAATATATAGAAAAAATATTTTTAACATTTAAAATGAGGTTATTTAGATAAAATGTCTCTTACCTTGAGTCCGAGTCATCACATAAAATATGTATCTTCTTGAATAAAAATTAATGTTTAATTTATAATTTAATATTATTTTTTACTTCTAAATTTATTTCACCTATTACTAGGTTATAAAAATTACTTAATTAGTTTAGTTCACGTCAGTCACTTTGACAATATTTGATACTTAAGTAAAAAATAACCTTGGTCAATTGAATATAGTCCAAGAGGTCAGTATTCCATCATATAAAAAATAATATTCATAAAATAATTAAATCATTTATATATTATATGTACTTTTATATCAATCCATTGAATATGGTTATTAAAAATGAACCATAGAACAATCATGGATACGGTAGGCTACACATACGAATAAATAGAATTTCCAATTTCTAATGATCATTATGGAATAAATGTAAGTATTATTTTATATTTTAATAATGATAATAATAAAATATATATCATATTAATTATTTAAATATACTTATATACATTATCCATGTGATGTGATGATTGTAAATGAATCACATTACTTTGTGGAGATGGTAGTTCACACGTACACATGAACATTGTTATCATTTTTCTGTACATTGAATGGTAAGAAAATACATGATATATTTTATTTTTTTAAAGATAAATATATCTTGAATATTATAAATAAAAATTAATTTCATCATTATAATACACTCTTGAGATATGGTGATGGAAAATGAAATACATCGGTTCACGATGTGGTAGTTCTTCTGTACACACGAATGAGAATTCGTTTCCTATTTTATCAAATCAGAGTTTGATATGAGTCATTACACTAACATAATGAAATCTATGTATATGGATGATATTTAATTTATTATTTAATCATGTATGAATAATATCTTATGGGTTTTTAAGAAAAAACAAATCTAATATGAATGGATAAAACTATACATATTCTTTGGAAAACCTCCATTGATTAAGACCATAAAACTAGTATGGATGTTTTTATTCTAGTAGTAAATCAAATATATTGAGTTTAAGGATTATTTCATGATATGGTTTTAGGTATGGGCTGAAATAAATGGGTCTTTATATGTTTTAAATTGGATGAAGAGGTTCCTTTTTATAGGAGATGAGAGTTGATCTCTTGTAATTTCTCAAAATATTAAATTAATATAAATTAATTTTAAATTAAAAATAGATTTAAAGTCGGTTAATTAGAATATAGTATGAGTAAGGATAAAAATAATTTTATAAAATAAATTTATATAAGATTATTTAACTCTCTTTTCCTTATCATTTATTTTTAACCCTTATTTTACCCTTTTAACACTTACCATGATATCATTGATTTGTACTCTTTGAGAGACAATATTATCACCATAAAAATAAAAAAACACATCATTATATAATAGATGAAATGTTAATACTTAAAAAACATCTTCACTGAATTTAATATTTTTCTGAAATTTATTTCATTTAATAAATTATAATTTATTTTAAAATATCATTAATGTCAATTATATAACTATTAATTACATTGAATTTCAAAAAATTCAATACAACAATATAAGTTCAAAACAAATATTTTAATACATCCCAAACATGACAATAGAAAATATCAAATTAGGTTATTATATTAATTATCACATATTACATTTATTTTAATATTTTTCATATCATATATTTGATTTTCCTTAAATAAATAATTGTTGGATCAGTGCTGTGCAAATATTTTAGTTAAATATTTCTTTACTAATAAATAATAATATAATTACGTTGATTAAGATAAATATAATATATTTAAAGTGAATATTTATTGTCAAATATATTATCTATATAATATAATATTTAAATTTTTTAATTATTAAAAATATGAGTGTGAAAACATTCACGTTTCTTTAAATTAAATATTTGAAATGAACTAATCACATAAAAATTTCATCCAAAGGGCATATATTAATATTTTTAATTGTTTTGGATGAAAATTACACCTAAAATTATATTAATACAAGTTTAAGGGTCATTTTACAGCCCTTATCATATTATTTTTACCTTTAATTATCTGATTTACCCATTGCTATTATAAAACAACTTAACATGGATACTATTAATATTTAAATAAATAAAATGGAACTATTTAATAAATTTGGAACCTATGATGTCAAATATAAAATAATTTTTTAAGATAAATTTTTTTAAAATTAAAATTAAAATTAATCTAGCATAATGCATTGAAAAATAGTTTTTTGTAAAAATTCCCCTTTTAAACATAAAATGTTTTATAAAAAATTCAATTATAATATTCATTAATATCTTTTATTATTTTAAATAATAAATAACAAATTAAATTATACAACTAATATAAAATTTAATTTTAATTTGTATATACTTGAAAAAAATTTTTAATTTTCGATAAAAATATTTATTTTCAACTATTCATTGAAAAATAAGGATATTGAAGAAAATTTTCAAAATGTCACCGTAATATTATATTTATATGATGATTTAAAAATTTAAATTTATTTAATTAATTAAAATTTCACAAAGTTCCATAAATTACTTATAATTTTCACTCACAAAATAAATAACAATCATTCTTGAAGAAGGTGTATTTAAAGAATAAAATGATTGTACTAAAATTATGTTCTTAATTTTTAAATAATTAATTAATACATTAGAAATTATTAGGATTGTTTTATATTTATTAAATAACTGAATTCAATTAATTTATACTAATTTAATGGATAAGTTATAATAGTCACATAATAACACTATTTGGTTGTTCATTAAAGCTTGGTGTAGTGTATTGTGTACATTATCAAACATTGTCTTTCCATTTAAGGACATCAGATGTTTTAAATAACTAATTATATTATTTGATAAATGTATAGTCCATATAATTTTCGTAATTTATTTTTCCAATTCATAACCAAAAATTTGATAGTTATTTAATAACTTTTACATTAAATAATTATTTTTATTCACATAATGTGATTAATTTTAACACGATATTGTGCGGAAAAAACTATTTATGAAATTATAATTATTTGAAAAAATATATTTAAAAAAACATGGGGTGTCACATTCCACCCCCTTAAAATTAATTTTATCCTAAAAATTTCATTATTCTGATATAAAAAACTAAGGATACTTATGTCTCATCATATAATTAAGTTCCAATATAGCTTCATAAAAATATTGATTTTTTCACAAAACATTAGCCATGTCAATGGTCTTTTTAGTAACTCATTTTCCCCATGATCTACAAATATTCACCATTTATTCCTCATAAAAAATATTTTCCTCTTGTTTTATGATCTGTATCTTTAAAACTTTTTTAGGATCAGGTATGTACTTTATCAGAGGAGATAGATGGAACACATTGTGAAATTGAGAGAGGTTTTATAGGAATACGAAGGGATAATATACCATACCTACTAGATTAAGAATATTAGAAGGGAGATATACATAAGTATTAGATTTATCTTCTTTATATGATATATAATCTTCTTCCATGAGAAAATTCATAGGAAAAACATATCACCAACATCAATTTATAGATTGTGCTGATGATTATCAGTATAAAGTTTCTTCTAAATCTAATTTTCCTTTATGTTATATGGAATGGTTCAAACTTTCTCTACAATTTTTCAAGATAGATCAGGACCCAATATCTTTCATTCTATAACTTCATCCTAACACATTGGAGTTCTACACTTCCTTCCATATATAGATTTATAAGGATCAATTGGAACTCTCATGTGAAATCTATTGTTGTATAAAAACTCAACTAGAGGAAGGATGACCCAAAAGGTAATTTAAATCCATAACAATGTATTAGTATATCCTATATGGTTTGATTGGTTCTCTTATAACGTTAATATTTTTTAGGATTATACACAATTCTGCATTTCAACTCTTTATCATGGTCTTGTAGAAGACTTCTACTAGACATTGAAGTAAGCCTCAGATCATGATTAGATTAAATATATTGTTGTACAACATGCAACCATTCCACTTTATAAATATATTTTCTAGAAACCTAATAAAGATATTAATCCTCTTTGATAGAAATGAGGTGTTCTTACTTCATAATGTGATCATCTACAACCCATATAACATTCTATTCTTTATATGTTTTAGGGAATCTGTTGAAAAAATACATGGTGTAGTTTTTTCATTTGAATTCCAGTATAGGTAATGGATGTAGCAATCATTTATAATTTCATCTCTCACCTTCAAGTTTCTAAAATAGAAAGAGCATTGATACATATTCAGTGGTATCTCTCTTCACGCCATCCCATTAGAAACACTCTTTCATATCTCTATACATATTTGAATATATAGGATGAATAAATAATGAATAACTATGGGATTCGACTAAAAAATCATTATTTGAATCATGTATAGATGGAACAAATACATATTTCTTAAGACTTATCATTCAATAACAATCAAGGTTGAACTCTGGAACATTTCCGAACTTCATCTACAGCTCTAAATATTCATTTTGGTCCTCTTTAATCATTACATAGATAAATTGTTTAATAATCTTTTGAGAAATATATGATTTATCCCATTTCTTGGAGATTTATAGATCTATCCATTGAAAATATAGAAGTATTAGATATTTTTTATCCTTATCCTGGAAGAAGATAACATGATCCTTTCATCTCAAAATAGTATCCAGCTTGTTCAATTTACCATTGTGGTAAGGTATTGGGAATTCATAATATTTAATTATCTCCAACCATATTATCTAGTAAATATTCGACTCATTATGATTGAATATATACTTTAAACTTTTATTATTAGTACATATGTCACACATTTATTTATAATGATAATTCATACTCATTTGTAATGAAAAAATTAACATAGTTAGCTCAATAATAATGTTTTGGGTAATTTATCTCATGAAACATTAATTTTAATGAGGGATAATCTACAACCACACCATTCATCATGGAAAATAATCTAGAAAGCTTCTTTAATTCATCAATATAGATTTTAAAAACCTCTCCACACGTGGGTATTATAATAACATGCCAACTGATTGAACTTCTCTTTAGTTCTTTGAAATTCTCTCCACATTATTTTTTCCCAAAGAACATTTATCTTTTTGGAGTTTACATGGTTTGAAAATTAGACACTAATGAAAATTTCTTCAAAAATAATTAATAATACCAATCCAATCCCATAAAAATACATATCTTTTTCGCCATGGATGGTTTGGTCTAATGTTCACTAATATCATTCAATGATATATCCATAAATATACCATCTTTAATGATTATATATCCTAAAAATGAAACCATTTGTATCCAAAATTCACACTTAGTAAATTTTCCATACAACTTATCCTACCTCAGGTTCATCAGCAAAAATTTCAAATTATATTAATGATCTTCATTTATAATTGAATTTATTAGGATATAATCTATAAATGAAACCACAAACTGATCAAGGTAACCCTAAAATACATTATTAATTAAATACATGATGATAATCTATGAATTAGAATGAAAAATGTAATCACTATATCTTTAGAGCATCTATTCCTTTTAAAGAATTTCACTATGGGTTTTTCCTCCTCTTAAACCCTCAAAAGATGATATCTTGGTTAGAATTCAATCTTGGAACAATATTTATCTCTACATAGTTGATCAAAAAAATAATCAATATTGGGAATAAGATACTTTTTCTTAATTTTGATATTGTTCAGTTCTCGATAATCAATGTAGATTTACATCGATCCATTATACTTCATTACAAAAAGAAAAAGGTCACCCTAGGGTTACACACTTGGATGAATAGACCTCTTAACAAAATTATCTTATAGTTTAATATTAAATTACTTCAAATAAATCAAGGTTATTTTATAAGGAGTACATGAAATATGTATTTCACCAAGTATGAGTCCTACTAAGAACTCAACTTCACAATTTAGTGGAAGACTACACAACTCTTCCAGAAAGACATCAATAAACTCTTATATAATAGGAACATCATTGATGTTGAAATTATACCTAACCATATAAGAAAACACCAATTTTGGATAGGAAAGAAGACCCATATAGTGAATGAAATTTCTATTGGAATATCATATTTATTTTCACTCTAATAGATAACCATTGGTTGGTTTTGGAATATTAAATAAGACTTCCTTTTTAAGAAATTATATTAGGATTTGTTTAAATAATAACAATCAATACCCGCAATAACAGAAAATTCAACCATATGTAGAATAAAAATATTTGAAGTAAGTAAATTCCCATTAAAATATACTGATGAAGAATCATAGACTTGACATGTGGTCATCGTATTATTAGAGGTTTTCACTGATAAATATAAATGTAATCAACGAGGGTATTAATTAACAATTCTTGATAATTTTTCTGATATATAAATTTTTTAATAAATATTCTAAAATATGGGAAATTTTTTTTTCTCATACCTATTACCACATAAAATTCATTATTTTATTTTCAATTCCTTATTAAAGTAAAAATGGTTGGAAATATCATCAGTAACTATAAGTCAGAGATGCTAATAATGAAAAATAATTTATATGATTTCTATATCTTGGCCCATTATTTTAAATATTTCATTGCTTAGGTTCAATCTTGTTCATAAATGATAATTATATAGTTAAATATTTAATGAGGGTTCATAATGATTTTTTGAATTTCCTAAAGATATCCATTGGGAGTGTCAAACTAGGTGTGTAAAAAGATCCGTTGTCATCACTAGTTGATGATTAATTCAAAGACCAATTATTCCTTTTTATATTTATTATACCAAGGTATAACTGTAACAACCCAAAATTTTTAAAATTTTTTTTTCCTAAATTGGTGTGTTGTTTCATTTTATACTCTACAAAACTATATCCTTTAATTAAGGATGTGATACTGTTGGGTTTTGACTGTTATATCACCGATGGTCAATATGACTGTTGGAAAATAAACACTTAACATTACAATTATTGTTTATAAATACAAGTGATATTGGTTAATTAATATATAAAGGAGAGTCGATGGAATCATCCAGTCGAATCGGGACATAAGAAGCCCATTTGTCAGAGCATGGGAAGGAAGTAACATCTCTGGGCTTTGCTCTGGACCAATCCCAAGTTGAGCTTCCACATGTGAGGCTTGAACGAAATTGCCTAAGGGAGAAGTTCAAGCTGATTGAAATCACCCCACAAGAAATGTTGTCTGATGCACCCTACGATTCTATCACAATAGCACACCTTAAACTTAGCTCCCATGTAGGTGTTATAAGGGGATATGTAACTAGGCCTTGGATACTTTTTGTAATCCCTTGATACAAATAAAATTGTTATTTCTTATTATAGTAAAATTTGTGATTTTCAAATGTCTGGATAAATATAATTTGAATATTGTTGATTAATTTTGTAAAAAGGGTATTTGAAAATATTCATGTAATATTTAAATAATTAATAATGTGAAATGATTTTCAAAAAATGGTCTTCTATAGTTGTGATCAGTACGAAATTTAGAGTCTAATAAGACGAAATTAATATTTAGTAAATAGTAATGTTTGAATAGTAACATTTCCTTATGAATAGTAATCAATAGTAAATCATCCAAAAAAATAGAAACTTCACCAATGAATGTATAAATACAATTTAGACATCTTAAAAGTGAAAAAATGATCATAGTATATGTTTTGTTATTTTTTTATGTCATAAATACTTCATTTACAATTTTATTATTAATTTAATAATTTAAAATTGAAATGTTTTTTCTTAAAACATAATAATAAATTTTTTATTTATTTTCTTATATTTATACAATAATTTTATGGGACCTTGATTAATTTATCAAGGAATTACAAAATAAGGTATAATTTTGGAGTTTTTTTTGAATAAATAATGATTTTATTTAAAAATTAAATTAAAAATATATAAAAAATTATTTTCATAAAATGGAGTTAATTTTTGCATTATGATCACCGATACTAGGCTAGATTGAATTTATGATATTTTTATAAAATTGTTTGTTTTTCAGTGAATAGTGAAAATACGGTTATGAGTTTCGGGTGTTTAATGACAATATTAATGATATAATAATGATGTAATAATGATGTAATAATGATGTAATAATTATAGTAAATAGTTTAATAGTAATATATGCTATTAGGTGTCTCCAGTGTCCAATAACATGGTAAAATACCATGGGAAAGCCCGTGGTTTTGCAAATACTACCGATGAGAGGTCCCTTGGAAATTAATTAAATATTCCCTCACTTTTCATATAAATACCAATCCATTCCTTCATTAATTTCTTTCCAAAATCTTCCTCATAGAATTTATAGTCTTTTTACCTCCCAATTAGTCCACCCATGGTGCCCTCAATCCCCCCTAATGTCCCAAACTTTATGCTTTTGAATTTACTCTTCAAGGTAAGGGAACCGTCCACACTCATCTTTTTGTCATGATTTCGTTTAAGTTATGTCTTCTGGTTTACATCTTCTTTTGTGGGGGTATGTTATTATATATTCTTATTAATGTCCATTTCATGTAAAAATTATGAGAGACCCCTTCTTCTCTCATTAATTTTTTTCTTTTAAAATTTTTTGTGACACTGTTAGGCTGCCGAATTTTCGTAAAAGGAATCACATTTTCGCTTTTCTTTCAAGTTTCCTTTTTCATGTGGTGTTTCATTACACACAATGATATATTATTTATTTTTATTATGTTCCTATACAATAAATTATTCATTTATTGATGGTATCCCTTTATCCTCTCTCTTTTTATTGTTTTTTAAAACCATGTTATATAGCCGTTATGCTGCAGAAATTTTGTCTCAGAATATATCTCTATTTTTGTGACGAAATTCCTGTGTTTTATCTATCTGAATACCCAAATAAATTTTCATTTACAAAGGTATTTATCAAGACATAAAATTGATCTATTTTATTCGCTAATTGACATACATAAAACCCTCTTTCCATTTCCAAGGGTTATAAATGATATAACGATCATGTTTCTAAGAACTTTTAAAACATCACTATTTTGAAGTGAAACCCATTAATTTTACTCTCTATGGGTTATTTATGAAATGATTGATTATGATATATGTGTCTGACATGAATATAAAGGCATATTAATGGTTCACCCTGGTAGTTCTCCAATGCATTGGGTAAAGAATTTAATCTCTAGAGATGACATGTTTCATGATGCCTTTGTGGATAACCTTGGTAATTTTTATGACACATTGGGGATAAACATTGGCGATATGTTCATGAATGTCTAAATTAAATTTTGTAGAAACATATTCATGTTATGGTTCATGTTATTTTCATTATGAAATGACTCTACATCCACTTCCCGTTTCATTATGTTTTTCATCAAGTTCTTATAGATATCACAAGTAAATTGATTCCCTTGCTTTCCTTACTAGGATTTCTGCTAACCCTTTCCTTTGTTGTATGTCTCCAGGTTATGAGATGCAGTAGTTGTATATAGGATAAACTTTTCAAGAGGATTCTCATGGGTATTTAAAATATTGTTTTAGGTTTTCATGTATTTTTTTACTGATTTCCAAGACACTAGTCTTCAAAGTTCCTCTGTTTGTAAAATATAATGAAAAGTTATTTAAAAATTTGGGATTCAATAATAACTACTCTAGATACATATCCAATTGAATTATCAAAACATGAATTTAATTTCATGGAAACCACTCATTCAATCCCTCACAAAAATTACATGACATTTATCTATTGTTTGACTAATCCTTAGGTTTATCGCAAAATTATTCTAACCATAATCACCAAATATCTAATTAAAACAATAATTACCCAATTTTTTCATATATAAATATTAAATCATTTTTATTGAATATTAAATATATAAAATAATGATCCATATTATAATCATATAGTTCTTGTTCTTTTAGAAAAATGGATACACATACAACTAGTTCATATGTAGGGTATATAATCATAAACTATGTTCTTCATACAAATAAACCATCTTACACATAACATACATTTAAACATTCCTCATAAAATGGGTAAAGATAATATAAGAAAGGGTGATCTGTAAATTATGTTAAGGGTAAACAAGGGTGATATCAGTGATCATATAATTATAAAATATTCATATGGGTATGTGAGAAAGATATTTACATTTGAATACCATACCTCATATATCAATGATTTTCATGTTGATACTTGAAATAAATCATGGATGTTCATAAGTCATAAATTATAAATTAATCAATGAACATGATCCTTGATAGAGTAAAATTTGAATAATGTATATAATTCTAGCATACACAAAATCATAAAAAATAATTTACTAAGGGGTCAATGGTAAATTGTGAGGACCTAATAGTGGAATGGGTTCAATCCCCAAACCATAATATTATTCAAGGATCACTCCCAAGACTATTTTATTATAAAGAGTCCCTTACCTAACTAGATTCACTCCCCATAATAGTCATTTTATCTCATGAGATATCCATTATTCCCAAATACATTGGAAGGCTATGTAATTCTTGTCCCAACTCACAAATGAAGGAAAGAATATAGATGTGTACCAGAAGATCATTAAATATTCCTTATATCAGAACCCATGAAAATAAATGGGTTTCATTACAATTTCAACAAGACATAATTTGTGGAAAAAAAATGTGAGTTTGATATACATTTTACCATTTACTCATAGAATAATCCATATAAATGGAATGTGTTTTATAAAAATTTATTATCATAATCATAATACATCTATAGAAAAGATAAATATGGTATAATTTGATCATATAACAATTAAATCATAATAAAAATATGTGTTTTTGGTCGTTAATAAAAACAAATACAACAAAAATAGCATTAAAAACATTCTAGAGGAAAATACTCTTTCCATATTGAAAATAACCTCATTATATATAAATATTTCACAAATATTAATGAAAATTAGTTATTTAAGAAGAAACTAATAAAAATTTAAATAATTATTTAAAATATTTATGATTTATGATTTTAATAAATACAATTAATACTATACATGACAAAATAATGACTCTTTTCACATTTTTTTTATAAAAAGTGAAAATTACCATGATTAGAAACGACAATAATATTCATTTTAAACCATTTTTTAAAAATTAAAACAAGGGTAAAAATTTATGTAAAAAATAATTGGATAATATTTAAAATATTCTTTAAATATTTTTTAGGAAACATCGACATGGAAGGGAAATTATTTTTTTTGAAGAAAGAAATAAAGGCAGTTTTCCCTTTAAAAAATTATTTTTGGACTCTTTAGTAATTAAAGAGTGGGAAATAAAAGGCAACAAATTAATTCAAAAAAATAACCACAGGAGAGTAAATATCATGCTTAAATTTAGTGATTTATTATAAATTTACATCATTTGGAAGAATAATCATAAATAATCTTGATAAAAAATAAGATTGTAACATAAAACCCCAATCACTTGGGTAACATTTGAATCAAAGTCCCAATGAAATAAGTAACTTTATATGGATATATATATACCATAATATTCATGAGAATAATCATACAATATATTCATGGTCAGTATATACCCAATACAAAAGAAAAAATTGGTAAAAATGTCATGTTTTCCATGGAAATAGAAGTGAGACAAACATTCCTTACCACATTAGTTGCATTTGAATCATAATAAAATTAGTATAATAAATCTAAATGAATCATTAAATACAACTATAAAAGTTAAATTCAATATATAACTTTTTAATGAGGTTATATCTACATGAAATAAAATAATATAGATCCATTGCATAACTTATGTCCCATAGAAGAAAATTTTTGAAAAATATCCCTTAGCACTAGGTAACATTAAATAGAAACCCCCTTAGATGATATAAGTAAAATTTCAAATTAAAATACCATTAAGTATGAAAAATTTATGATATAAATTATAAATGGTGTAGTATATACCACATATAAAAGATATTGGTTCATAACATTAAAATATGATTGAATAAAAGGAAATTGAGATGAAATCCCTTAACTTAGGCCTGACATCCTTCACATGTGTTTGAAACTCCTATATAATAAATATAAGTTATAAATATATTATAAATCAAAAATAAAATATTTCATATCATATATGATTTTATTATAACCTTTCTTTACCCATTTATGAATATTTATTTACTAGAATTACTATCATAGGTAATAACTGCTTTATTTTTCGTGTGTGATTTGGTTGGGATGATTTTTTTCCATTAACTATGATTATGGTTCCATAATATTAATAATTTTAATAATTATAAAAATATAATATCTATTAATTATATATATATTTTTTCTCCAATAAAATATTAAGATTGAAAAATGAATTACCCCGTTCATGGAGATAGTAGGCCTTACATACACATGAACACAATTTCTATTTTTAATGGATGAATTAAAAAAGTTAAATATTTTGTCACAATTATAATATAATATTAATATCATAAATATAATAAGCACTAATTAAATTTGTCCTTATTAATATCCATATAATATGGAAATGAGAAATGAGTCACATCGCTTTGTGGAGGCTGTAGTCTACATGTACGCACTGTGACATTACTATTTTATTAATGATCAAAATTTAAGAAGTTATATATGATATAATAATTATCGAAGTATAATTTTTTCATTATTATACTTAATATACATTAAATAAATAATATCTATCCTTGAGAGGTGGTGATAGAAAAGGAATTAGATTGATTCGTGCCGAGATAGTCCATCGTACACATGATCGACTATTTCATTTTTTATTTGATAGAAAATGACCTTTATATAGGTTATTACATCCAAATTATAACAATTAAGAATATTATATATAATTTTGTTATTATATAGTAATTATTTATAAACTAATGTAGGTGGTCAGAGAAGAAGTAAAAATAAATACCTTAGTAAAAATAATTACCTTATCTTACAAAGACCCCCATTGGATATATTATTATGGATACTAGGGTTGATATTTGGGGAAGAAAATTATCTCAATAAAATAGATAAATATTTTTGGGAGATATTTGTATAGGTATTGGTCATGGAAAATTTTTTTATGAGGTTTGAAGAAGAAATGGGAGGAGGTACCATTTTATAATTGGGGAGGAGTGACATTTTTTTAAATACATAAAACTATTCAGTAATCGTAAGTCATAATCAAACCAAGATCCACAAAAATTTATCATTAATGTATTATTGGGAATAACATTTAGATCCAAACCTCCACCATAATAAAACAAACATGTTTTATACATGTTATTCCCTTATCCTTTAGGGTTATTCATTTCTAAAATTTTATTTTTCACTATGGTAACTAGTTTCATTTAATTTACCTAGGTAATTTATACTTTAATACATAAAATAAATGAGACTTGTTAGATAATTTAGATCGAATAATTTTAAATATAAAATCCAACTTATCCAAAAATATTAACTTGTTTATGGAAATTTAATTTTAACACAAACTAGAGTAATGCAGAATATAACGACCCATACTTTACATACATTGTTATTACTTCAGAATTAAAGCATACTTATTACAACATATAACATAACCATGAAAGAACCGTATAGGTATAGTTTCTTTAGAAACTGGGAAACATAAAAAACTGGTTCATAAATCATCTACATTATTTCCCATTTATTTCATAATATCTAGAGTCCCTTTTGGCATATTCTACTTAATACCCTTCTTCCAGACCTGGGGAAAAGAAAACATACAAAAGGGTGAGCTCAAATGCATAGTAATGGGTAAACAAAGGAAATATCAATCATATCATATCCATAAGAACATAACATTTTGGAAATCTTAACCTACAAAAGAGATCATCATATCATGACATGGGATTAATTGTAGTGGTGAAAAGTAATCCCGAATAATCATAACTGAAAACATGAAACTTTGTGTCATACACACATAATCATAGAAAATCATTTCATATTAGTCAATGCAATTTTCCAAGACCATCATAGCAAAAAAAGTCCATTACTGAACTGAGTTCAATCCTCGTTCCAATCCTGTATCACTGAACCAGATTAACTTGCTGTTCCAGCCATGTCTATTTCATGAGATAAAAATCTATACCCAATGCATTAGAGGGAAATATAGGTCCCACCAATCTTATAATGAAACCATTCTTATGTGTGCCACAAAATCATAAATGATACATCATTACATAAACCATATAATAAAAATGGGATACTTAAACATCATGTCATGATAACATAATCCATAAAAGGTCATCATAAAAATAATTCCATCATAACATAATCAAATAAATTTAAAAATTGGGATACAAAAAGAACCCTATATTATCCTAGATGGAAAATAATTTAGATAAAACACTTGAACTCTATTCTTGAGGAAAATATCCTTTCTACTTCGAAAACATTTTTCCTTTCTTAACATGTCATACAATTGTGAACTTAAAGAAGTTGATTAAAAATAAACTTGAAAAACTGTAATGTAAGCTTCCTGAAAATAATGTTCTATGAAATCATAAAAATCCATTCATTCCGTATAAGTTAAAAAAAATATTCTTCTTCTATTTGGCCGAAAAAGTCAAAAAGTACCTAGTACTGGAAATGACAAAAGATTCTGTTCATATTTTTACTAAAAATTCACCAATAGGTAAAATTTGAATTAAAACATTTTAGGAGGATTTAAATAATATTATATATTGAGGAAACATGGAGGTGGATGATAAATATTCCCTAGATAATACCAAAGTATAAACAATCTCAAATAAAAATTGAGATTGCGAGATTTTCCCTTACCTTAGATTCGATTTGCTTTGTACATATCCGAACCTCCTGTATAATGATTTAATTAATTTCATTGAATTATTATAGAATCATATTCATTGTTATGATATCATATATGGTAATATTCTTAACTTCTTATTTGTAATATTTCATTGCTACCTGTTATTCTGGTGTTCATTGCTTTATGTTCTTATGCATGTTTTGTCAAATAAATTCTTATTCTTATTTTTAGGTTATAGATAACTCATTTATAGAATGGTATTAGTGTAATATATATCATATTTATACATTTAATTCATTTATATAATCATTATTCAATGAAGATCAGGTAGAACGAGTCGTATAACATCGTGGAGAGGGTAGGCCGTACGTACGCACAAGCGATGATATCGTTCCCATGAACATGGAATTGTATTGAAGTGTATGTATACTATTTCAGAATCAATATCACATTACAATAATCATATATAGTTATTCTTTACACCATTAT
Organism: Viscum album; assembly: GCA_963277665.1. Taxonomy (NCBI): domain Eukaryota; kingdom Viridiplantae; phylum Streptophyta; class Magnoliopsida; order Santalales; family Viscaceae; genus Viscum; species Viscum album. The sequence goes on along the minus strand of OY728130.1, from coordinate 1,595,170,164 downwards.
ACCAATCCAAGTAAGGTGGTGGTGGAAAACATATTACACCACGGTGTGGAGACGGTATTCCGTACTTACGCACGCGCGGTGATTTCGTTTTCCGTAGGATGAATAGAAAGTGAAATAGGGTTGTTTCATATTTATAATAACATATCAGTATATGAGTTCTATTTATGTTATTACATCATAATGAAACAACTAAAGAAGAGGAAGTAGAAGAAGAAATAAAATTTAAATAATCGGTAACATATATTACCTCTTCTTCGACACACCTCTTTGAAACCTCCTCCTAGGTCACTAATGGTGGTCTTTGAAGAAGACCAAAAACTCTATAATATTACTAGGGGAGTTGAAAAGTGTAATGGGCAGGGGTTGGCCGAGCTTTAAGGCTCAAATTTGTGTAAAGAGTAGAGGGAGGAGGTGCCATTTTATAAGGGAGGAGAGGGGCATCTTTGGAACCCTCTAAAATATTAATTTATAATAATCCCTAACCCCACATAAAAACTTCCAAGTGAGTCAAATTAAAATATTAGATAATATAGGGTTTTAATATAATAAACCAATTAAATTTAGATATGTTTTCATTTTATTGTAAACCTTATCATTTTGATTTATCCCTATTTAATCTATTTAATTTTATTTGTGGTAATAATGTTATAAATTTTATATGGTTATAAATACAAACTTATGTGTTCTTAATTATACATAATTTGATACTTTATGACATGTTAGATAATATAAATTTTAATTTTTAATTTTTAAAATATATTTCTGATTTTTAAACAATTTAATAATATAAAATATCAATAGTGTCAATTTTGACAGAATTAATTTATTTTAATTTAAATAAAATACACACTTAAGATATTTTCGAACCAAAATATTTAATAGATTCCTAACATGGCATATTTATCTTGATAATTAATTAATCACATTAATTAGTTTATATAATATTTATTTTAATATTTCTAAAACCATTTATTTGATATTTCAATTAATGAAATAATTTCTACATCACAATTGTGTCCTCATTAATGATAATTATTTCATCCATAAAAATTATAAATAAATTCTCAGGATGTAGATAATATTATTATCTTTTTGGGTACTATTCATGTTTTAAGTTTTATTAATTTTATCACTAAATTAAAATTATTATACGTATAATATTTTAGAGAGTGACATGTTTTCACTTTCTTTGGTTTTAATAACAATTAATTTATTTTAATGGTCCAAAGTCCATAAAATGAATTTATTCCGACCCATAGGTGATAAGGGTCGACTTTTAGGCATCCAATAGAATTTTGTCAGGTGTTAGGGTAATTTTAAAAACTAATATTTACCCTTAATTACCAAATTTACCTTAAACTATAGTAAATAAAAATTATCGTAGTTACTTTTCATAATATCAAAAAAAATAAAAGTAACATGTTAACATAATTTGGACCCACTGAATTAAAATATGGAATCCATTTTTCAAAATTCAAAACACAGAAGTTTCAGTAATTAATTTCAAATTAATCTCATTGTTAAGAAAATAGGTTTTAAAAGTTAAAACACTCCCAAAGATTGAAATGTTTTCACCTATGAATTCAATGTAAAATTAATGGTAATGAGATAAATTATATTAAATGGTAAAAATATATTCTATTTATAAATTAAAACCATTAAATATTATAATTTAACAATATAAATTATTGCGACAAAAAAATTTGTTTTTAATTTAAATATAGCGTGTTTTTACTATCCATTAAAATATGAAAGTTATCAGAATAATATGAAAATTTTATCCAAAGTAAATTTTTATATCCTGATTCCAAAGAAGAATTTTATTTTGTCAAATGGAACTTATAAACTTATCAAAAACTATATTTAATGTGGGTGCGCCATCAAAAGGCAGCGAAACTGTATTTTTTTAAAAATACTTATTTTACCCGAAAATTTTATTTTGTTCTCATACCATGTTCTAGAAAATACATAAGATGAATAACAATGTTATAAAATTCAAAATTTAGTTAATACTTTTCATAAAATCTAGTCCATAATAATATTACAACAATATATTGTTGTTTAGTGAAACCCGGTTTTGCGTACTACACACACCATCGAGGAAGGTCTCGATTGCGTGTAACGCAAGCCAAGACAGTGTTGTGTGAAATGAAAGATTCATTTGATGTTTCATATAACATAAGTCATGAAAAATATATACTTCTCATAAAATATTGGGGTGTTACATTCTACCTCCCTTAAAATGAATTTCGCCCTCAAAATTCGTCACTTCGTAACAAACAGATGAGGATACCTCTCCCTAATCATATCATCAAGCTCCCATGTAGCTTATTCTAATTGGTGGTTCCTCCATAAAACATTCACCACGATAGTGGTCTTGTTCCATAGAACTTTTTCTCTATGATCCAGAATCTCTATCAGCTGTTCTCCATAAGAAAGATCTTGCTCCTGTGGTACAACTTCTGAGCTTAGTACATGTGAAGGATCAGGTATGTACTTTTTCATGAGAGATACATGGAACACATTGTGAACTTGAGAGAGATTTTGTGGAAGCACCAATCGATAAGATACCTTACGAAAACGATTCAGTATTTTGAAAGGACCGATATACCTAGGGCTCAACTTTACCTTCTTTCCAAATCTCATTACTCTCTTCCAAGGAGATATTCGTAAGAACCCTTTATCACCCACTTCAAACTCTAGGTATTTTCTTCGGTTGTTGGCATAACTTATTTGTCAACTCGGAGATGCTCTTATGTGTTGATGAATAGATCTGACCTTTTTCTACCATCTCATCTACAAGATCAAGTCCTAATATCTTTCATTCCCCAACTTCATCCCAGCAAGTTGGAGTCCTGCATTTCTTTCCATACAGAGCTCCATAAGGAGCCATATGAATACTAGAGTGAAATCAGTTATTATAAGAAAATTCCACCAAAGGTAGGTGTTGATCCAAACCACCTTTGAAATCCATAGATCAATCTCTTAACATATATTCTAGAGTTTGAATTGTTCTCTCAGACTGACCATATTTCTGAGGATGATAAGCAGTGCTGAAACTCAACATTGTATCTAAATTGTGTTGAAGACTTCACCAGAAATTCGAGGTAAACCTCAGATCCCGATCAGATATAATGGAAATTTGTACTCCATGAAATCTTACCACTTCCTTCACATATATCCTGGTAAGCTGATCGAGAGATAAATCTTCTCTAATAGCAATGAAGTGTGCTGATTTCTTAAGGAGATCAACTATGACCCAGATAGCATTATTACCTTTGGATGTTTTAGGAAGTCCGGTGACAAAGTCCTTAGTGATCTTTTCCCATTTCCATTCGGGTATGGGCAATGGTTGTAGCATCCCCTTAGACTTATGTCTCTCATATTTAACTTGATGGAAAACCATGCATCGAGAGACATATTCAGCAACATCTTTTTTCATGCCATCCCCCCAAAGGTAATCTTTCATGTCCCTATACATATTCGTGCTTCCAGGATGAATAGAGAATGAAGAACTATGATCCTCATATAGAAGCTCCTTCTTTAATTATGGGATGGGAGGAACACAAACCCGACTCCTAAACTGTATTATCCCATCACAATCAAGGTTTAATTCAGTAACATTTCTCACCTTCTTTTGTTACTCTACTTATTCTTTTTGTGCCACTTTATTCTTCGCATGCATAGATGGTTCAACAATCATTTTAGAAATATAAGAATTTTCCCCTTCCACTATAATTCCAAGATCCATCCTTTGTAAATCCATAAATATTGGATCTTTTGTGATCCTCATCATGGATAAGCTACCATGGTCTTATAGACTTAATGCATCTTCCACCATGTTTGCTTTCCTAGGGTGATAATGAATTGAGCAGTCATAATCCTTAATCAGCTCCAACCATCTTCTTTGGCGCATATTCAACTACTTTTGTGTGAAAATAAACATTAAACTTTTATGATTAGTATAAATATCACACCTTTCACCATAAAGATAATGCCTCCAAATCTTTAATGCAAAGATTACCGTAGCTAACTCCAAATCATGGGTTCGGTAATTTTGCTCATCGATTTGCAACTGTCGTGAGGCATAAGATATCACCATATCATTTTTCATGAGAGCACACCCCAATCCCTTCTTCGATGCACCACTGTAGATCACAAACCTTTCTCCACCACAAGGCAGTGTGAGCATAGGTGCACTAGATAACATTCTTTTCAACTCCTTGAAATTCTCTTGACACTCCTCCATCCACACGAACATAACACCTTTTCGTGTCAACCATCTGAGTGGATTAGATAATCGTTAAAACTCATTCACAAAACATTGATAATATCCAGCCAAACCAAGAAAACTTCGGATATCAGTTACTATTCTTTTTCTCGACCATCTTTCGATAACCTCTGTTTTTTCTAGATCCATAGATATCCCATCTTTTCAGATTATGTGACCCAAAATGAAACTTTTTAAATCCAAAATTCACAGTTGGTAAATTTGGAATAAATATTCTCCATTATTAGGGTCTTTAATGCAATTCTAAAGTGATCTTCATGTTCTTCCTTGCACTTTGAATAGAAAATAATATCGTCTATAAAGACTAACATAAACTAATCAAGATATTCTCTAAACACTATATTCATTAGATCCTTGAAGATAACAGGGTCATTAGTAAGACCAAATAGAATCACTATAAATTCATAGTGTCCATACCTTGTACGAAAAGTCGTCTTTGGTATATCCTCTTTTTTTACCCTTAATTGATGATACCCTGAACGAAGATCAATCTTGGAAAAGTATTGAGCTCCACGTAGTTTTTCAAATAAGTCATCAATGCATGGGAGAGGATATTTTTTCTTGACAGTGATCTTGTTAAGTTCTCAATAATCAATGCAGAGTCTCATTGATCCATGTTTCTTCTTACCAAACAAAACATGCGCTCCCCAAGGTGATGGACTAGGGCGTATGAATCCATTATCAATATTCTCTTGGAGTTTCTTCTTCAATTCCTTCAACTCAATTGGGGACATTCTATAAGGTGTCTTTGAAATGGGCATAACACCCGGTATGAAATCTATTGAAAACTCAACTTCATGATTTGGTGGAAGACCTAGAAATTCCTCTGGAAAGACATCATCAAACTCCCACACAATGGGAATATTCTTAATCGTGAGTTTCTCTCCAACCATTTGAGATAAATAACCTTCATTTATTTGAATCAAGACCTATAGGATGGAAGATATTTCCACTGGAAGGTTATATTCATTCATGAATTGATAGATGATAGTAGATTGATCGGGAATATTAAATGAGATTCCCCTTATTTGGAAGTTATTATGAGCTCTATATAATGAAATCCAATCCATGCCCAGAATCACATCAAATACCACTATAGGAAGGATCACAAGATTTTCAGGAAGCACTTTCCCAAAAACTTCAATTGTAGAAGAATTGTAAACTTTTGATGCGACTGTTGTGCCATTAGGGGTTGTCACAACTAACTCAATATCTAACTGGTGAGGTAATATGGAGATAACCTTAGAAAATTATTCATAAATAAAAGAGTTGGTGGATCCAAAATCAAATAAAACATTTGCTACTTTAGAGTGGATGGTAAGTGTACCTTTCACCACTTCATTATCATACTCCACATCACCGATAGAAATTGCATGTGAATTTCCTTTGTTTTTGGCCTTAAGAGTTTGTTGACATAGATCATTATCAACAACCCTTGGATTAGGGCATTTATTGGCATAATTCCCCATTTCATTGCACTTGAAACATTGAAGTGTAGGAGGTGCATTCTGTGTATCCCTTTCTTTGTTTGCATCATTAGACATATTCTTCCCATTATTTCGATATTCAACTACCCGATGACCTTCTTTTCTACACATAAAACATTTACTTGTCCCTTTAAAACAATTCCCTCCATGTTTCATTCCACAGTTTGAGCATAAGAGATAACTCATCTTGTTTTCATTGTGGTCTTTATATTTCCCTTTTAATTCCATTTTCCTCTTCTTATTAAACCCATATGACTGATGGCTTACTCCAATATCCATCTCAACCTTAAGAGCACATCAAACAATTTCCTCATAGATATTGACGTCCCTTATGGATAACTCCCTTCAAAGAATTGGGTTTGAGCCACTAAATAATCGATCGATCTTATTCTCAGGTTGGATAATAATTCTGGAAGAGTACCTTGCAAGTCTTGTAAAATTTGCTTCATAGGTAACAAACGATTCATCGTATTTTTTCTTCAGTTCAAGAAACTCCTTCCCCGTCTTTGTTAGAAGAATACGAGGGAATTACTTATTGAAAAATAAGTTCTTGAACTCATCCCATTCCATAGACTCAATTTCATCCATTTACCTCGTATTCTTAATAAGATTCCACTATTGATCAACTTCACCTTCCAAATGATATACTGCTAAGATGACTTTATCAAGTTCAGAACATTGCAGGACCAAAAAGAACTTTTTAGTGGTACTAATCCATTGTTTAGCCACTAATGGATCAGAAGACCCGCTGAATGAAGGTGGATGCTGCCTCATGAAAGATTAAACAGAATGTTGCTCCTTCCTTTGCTCGTTTGGAAGTCCTGCATGATTCATAGCTTGAGAAAGTTGTGTGAGCATGGCTATAAGATTTTTCATTCCAGCTCCCATAATGTTTGGTTGCTCAGGGGGACAATCACTGAATTGCCTGTCACATTCATCATTAATACGGTTCCTTCGAGATCCAGCCAATGACTAAAACAAATAATCATTGTGTGAGAAACACTAATCATAATAAAAAACCCACATAATCAAGAATAAAATTTCCCACTTTAGGTCTTATAATAGGTTGTTCATGGCCATTTATAAAACACTAATATTGCGTTCTATGCTTAGACATATCTTTAGGGTTCTTACTAAGGCTTTCACATCATAGTTTCCAAATTTTGACTATACATTTCCTCTAATGCCAACTATAACGACCCATACTTTACATAAATTGTTATTACTTCAGAATTGAAGCATACTTATTACAACATATAACAAAAACATGAAAGGACTGTATAGGTATAATGTCTTTAGAAATTGGGAAACATAAACAAATGGTTCATAAATCATCTACATTGTCTCTCGTTTATTTCATCATATCTAGAGTCCCATTTGGCATATTCTACTTAATACACTTCTTCCAGACCTGGGGAAAAGAAAACATACAAATGGGAGATCTCAAATGGTCAGTAAGGGGTAAACAAAGGAAATATCAATCATATCATATCCATAAGAAAATAACATTTTGAAAATTTTATCATGCAAAAGAGATCATAATATCATGACATGGGATGAATCATAGTAGTGAAAAGTAATCCCAAATAATCATAACATAAAACATGAAACTATGTGGTATATACACATAATCATAGAAAATCATTTCATATTAGTCAAGGCTCTTTTCCAAGACTATCATAGCAGACCAAGTCCATTACTGAACTGAGTTCACTCCTCGTTCCAGTCCTGGATCATTGAACCGGATTAACTTGTCATTCCATCCTTGTCTATCTCATGAGAAAAAAATCTATACCCAATGCATTGGAGGGAGAATATAGGTCCCACCCATCTCATATTGAAACCATTCTTATGTGTTCCAAAAAATCATAAATCACACATCATTACATAACCCATGTAATAAAAATGGGATTCTTAAACATCATGTCATCATAACATAATCCATAAAAGCACATCATAAAAATCAATCCATCATAACATAATCAAATCAATGTAATCATACAGATATAAGAATAACCCTATATTATCTTATATGGAAAGTAATTTTGTTAAAACACTTGAAATCCATTCTTGAGGAAAATATCCTTTCTACTTCAAAAACATTTTTCCTTTCCTAACATGTCATACAATTGTAAACTAAATAAAGTTGATTAAAAATAAACTTTAAAACTTATAAAGTAAGATTCATGGAAATAATGTTCTATGAAATCATAAAAATAGACTCATGCCATATAAGTTAAAAAACCATTCTTCTCGTATTTGGATGAAAAAGTCAAAAAGTACCTCATACTGCAAACGACAAAAGATTCCATTCATATTTTAACTAAAAATTCACCAATTGTTAAATTTTGATTTAAAACATTTTAGGAGGATAGAAATAATATTACATATTGAGGAAATATTGATAAATATGATATATATTACATGACTAGAGGGTTCTTCCAGTATTATCCCTTGCAATGCTAAGTACAAAGGAATGTGTGTGATTAGGTAAAGAAAGTTTTCAATAAAGATTTGTATTTCATGTTTTATGTTGTTATTTAATATTCATAATCCACAAAGACACTAGCAATCTCGATCTTCTATATTCTATCAAGTGAAGTATTTATGAAAGAAAATATGTTTCAGTGTTAAATAAAGAGTATGGTTGTTATAGAAAACATTTCCAGTAATTGAAATAAATGTTCCATTTTCAAAACCAAGATAAAGTTTTTAAAAATAGTTTTTTGAATAAATGTATCCCATACCACATAGAAACATTTCAAATAAATTATAAAATTATGATTATAAAATACATATTTCCATATAAAAACTTTCATAAAACCCATATTTAAAACATGGAAATGAAAGTGAATTATTATGAAGAATAAATCATTAAATTATTTAAAACAATGATTTAGTTAAGGAGTCCCTTACCTTGAGTGTGACTCATCATGTACACTATTTATCTTCCAGGAAAATAAAATTAGGATAATTAAGTTCACTCCTAATTACCATTTGAAATTTTATTAATCATTTTACATCACTTATTATCATGTTATACAAATTACTTAATTATTTATGTTCATGTCAATTGTTTTGATGATATTAGGTACTTGAGTAATAAATATATTCATTATGAGGTCAATACTAAAATTTTTCATTATTCCTTCATCACAAGAATAATATAAAAGAAATTATTATCATATTTATACATCAATTAAAATTTAAAATCTGACCATTATGTTTTGTTATGGAAAATGAAAAACGTTATAACCATAGAGATGGTAGGTCATGCACACATGAGTAATGTTTTCATTTTTCAATGAACATTATGAAAAGTAAGTCTCAATAGATATTCCTGGAATTATTATAATATAATTAAAATCGTACTAATCATTCAGAAATACTTATATATGTCATACATGTGATGTGGTGATAAAAAATGAATCACATCGCTTTGTGGAGTTGATAGTTCACATTTAAGTTAGAATGAAGTTATCATTTTTATGTGCATGGAAAGTTAATTTGACATCCCGGTCCAAGATTCCACAAAATGGGTGTCTCAAGCCTAGTGGGATTTATGGCCTCAAGCACATCACCACAAATGACTGAGGTTGTTGACTAATAGTGAGGGCCAAGTTATTGTTCATGGGGAGACTATTCCCTCATTACCAAAGTGTTTCACAACAAATAAATATAAATATAGGTAAATAGTATAAACAATGCATGTAAACAGAAGGGGAAACCTAAAATAAGGACAATATTAACAATTACTAAAATAAATGGAATGACATAAAATAACTGATGATGATATGTCAGGTATCTATAAAATATTAAAACATGAATACAATGCATTGTCATTACATGTTCCAAAAAAGTATAAAGGAAATAAAAGACTATCTCAAGAATCCCATTCTCCAGATTAGTCATCTGCTATCAAGATCTAGCCAAAACATCATGAAAGAAAGTGTTTGATGTTGTATAATTTGACTTGTCAACATCTGTATACATTTATTCTTCCTTGGGCACCAAACGATGCCTAGAGACGGTGTGAGATAAATCTCAGTGGGCCACCATCAATGGTGTATATAATATCTATCCTATGTAATGGAAATCTAACAATGTGAAAGCATACATATATAAATTAAAGGTGAATAATGTAATTATATACACAAGTACCTACTTCATCCCTTAGCTAGAGTCTGCATATAACCATTCCATTAATTGAATATTACCAATTTATAAATAAGTCACAGGTTAACAATAGTGGAGGTTCTAATTTATGAAAAGGAAACCTGCAATGCCATTTAATAATGAAGTTCCAAGGTAATAAAAAAGGAAATGTAGACGTCAAGGGTCCCCAAATCTGTATTAACTATATACTAGATAAGGGTAAGAGTGTAATCCAATGCACATATTCCAAGGCATCCCCAAATAAAATGCCTATCAAATCCAAGGTGATCATCCATGGTATAACATGGAAATGTAAGGATAGGACCCTATGGGCTGTAAAAAAGGAACCTACTTTTCAATGATGGATCCACGGAGTCTGTCCATGGAATCCTTTATTACTATGTGAGGGATCCTATTGTGTCATAACTGGAATCCTAAAATATACAAGGATATGGATCTAGGTGGGACTCAACTTATGAAATCCATATCCTTGAATTGGAATTGCGTTCTTGAGTGCTCATGGAATTCATCGATAAGAATCCAAAGCGAGCTCAAGTTAGTCCAGTGCTGTTTAATTATGAAGTCATATAATATTTAATTTGTAATCCATTTCTTTCATTAGTGTGATTAGTTCAAGTATCATGAAACCTTTTAATCATGTAATAATTAATCAATAAGTCCATTTAGTTCAAGCCTTGCCTTTCATTTGTGTGACAAGACCCAGTAGCATGAAAAATATTTTTAATTCTATTTAAGGTATATTAAATAATAAAATTTCATTATTCTACCTTCCATTAACATGGTAATTCATTCTATAGACATGAAACCTATTAATCATTCACATTTAATATTGTCAAGTCATATAACTTGTATACTTGATAATTTTCCTTTGACAATTAATTATCAATTTTATGAACATAACATAGGAATGTCAATAGGAAGTAACATTGTACTTTCTAGTCACTCTTTCATGAAATTAAAATAATTTATGATAAGAAGACATGGCATTAATGTGGTCAAGCTCAATCAAATTTAGAAGATAGCTCAAAATTGTCAAAACACTAAATGCTAAACTATGGAATATCATCCGACATGGGATGTTGGGAGTTGTGGGCATAACCACCAATAACTAATCACATATATGGAAAAAGTATAATCATACAGTTGTAATGACTATAATAATAACAAATAAATTCAATAAACGACACCCAATGAAATTGGTGGGCCCCACACGATAATTCCAAAATCAATTAACTGTAGGGATGAGTTATAGACAACACACCTTAGGGTTGTACGACCCTTCTCCTCTAATATCAACCATTGTATCATCTAAAAATGGTGTAGATCTAAGAAAAAGGGAAAATCGCTCACACCTCGATAAGTAGGTCGAGAGAAAGAGTGGAGAATAAAATGTAAAATGGACTCCAGTACTTACCGTTTCACATCCAACGTGATGAAAGAAAGATAGATCAGATCCTAGAAAAATGATATATTTCAATCCCTACCTTAAGCCTTGAAAGAGCTCCATAAGGGAAGAAAAATAGGTCTATCCCACTTAAAATAACATTAGGAGTAATGGGGATTCTTAAATAGATCACCAGGGGAAATATAATAAATTTTCCCAGAAATTAGCATGTACAATGTTTGGATGCATGATTTACCAAACTATGCACCAACCATGCATGGGTTCCTTGGAAAGAAAGGGAAATTACATGGTTATGCTGCAAGGTCATGCGCCAACCATGAGATATGGTTTTACCCAAAAAATAGACCATCTACATGGTTTGGAAAACAGTGTGCCAACTATGCAACAACCGTGCACCAACCCTGCACCAATAGTGAGACATTTCCAGTTTCCCCAAAAATATGGGTTCCAGGCTTCAAAAAATACATGAAAACCCCTAATACATTTTCTAACTCAATATTCATCCATATTATGTCTAAAATAAATAATTTTATTGAAATATAAAGAATCCATAACTGAGTGAAACACCGGGTTCTTACTCTCTTCCCCCTTAAAAGAACTTGTCCCAGAGTTCACCTTCCAAGGGTGTAGAAACACTTTCTGAGAATATTTCTAGACAATGAGAATGTCTGTCAGCCTCTAACTCCCAAGTCTCATTATACACATGTCCATGCTATTATAACACCCATTCTAGTGGGACATAATGGCCTCAGAGAACCTTCATCCTCTGATTGCCGATGCTTACTATATAATCCTCAAAGGTAGAATCAACATCTAACTCCACTTCCTCAGGAGAAAAGTTATGAGATGAGGTGTCATGATACTGATGAATCTATGAAACAAGTAATTCATCATGCATGACATTTTACCTCTAGGGTAGTAGAAACCAATAATCATTGGCCCGACTCTTTCAAGGATCTCACACAGACCTATGTAATGAGGTGACAACTTCCCTTGCTTCTATAACCATATATTCTCTAGCCTAGGAGATGCCAGAATGATAACATGATCATTGAAATCGAAATCTATAGTTCATCAAGTATTATCACCATGGGAGGTTTTTCCCAGATAGGGTAGTGGTCATACACATTCTGATCAGCTGGACCTAATCTGATGTCTCTTGAACGATACAAGGATGTAGTAGAGATACCTAACCTGCCTCTAGATAGCACATGGGTGAATGACATGACCTACCATATGAGGGATATTATTCTCCTTAGAACCTCTTAAATCAAGGACACATGATCAAACCATATCCTCTAGAACATGTATTGTCTGATCATATTGTCCATCAGTCTAAGGGTGAAAAGATGTGATTAGAAGAACCTATTTTCCCATAGATTATGGAAATCCATGAAAGAAACATGATGTTATATGAGAATCCATATCTGAAATGATAGTACATAGGACCCTATGGTGTCATATGATTTAAAAGTTATACAATTTCGCACCCATCAGCTGAGAATGTCTCCTGATAATAAAATAAGTGGGGTACATTCATTAGTCTCTCAATGAAAACCCATAAAGTGTTGCAACCTATTTAAGACCTAGGTAAACTAACTAAAAATTACATAGCAACAACTTCCCATTTCCATTCTGGGATTGGAAGATGCTGTAATAGGAATGTAGGTCTCTATTTCTCCATCTTCACCTTCTGACATGAGGAACACCTAGTGATAATGTCTGCTATCTAATGTTTCATCCACTTCCACCAAAATTGGTATCACATGTCTCAATACATCTTCGATATTCCTAGATGAACATACCAGTGAGAGACATGTGACTCTTTAATCAACTACAATATCATATCTATAGAGAACCAGATATTTCAATGGATACACAAGATTTCATCTCATTCTACATATTAGTCGAGAGGCAGGTTATCTTCCGATATATTGTAATGGAGTACTAAGCCTTTAGGATCTAAAAATTATCTACTCTTTACATTACGAAGGAGGGAAGAGGTAACTGACAAAGATGAGAGATAATAGTACTCCTGACTATCATGAAACTCTAGGTGCAACTTAGATAAGAGAGCCATTAACTTCTATTTGTCACAGGCTTCCTGTTTTGATTGTTCCTGAGTTTTCCAACACAATGCTTCTGCAACAACATTTCACTTTCAAGGCATATAAAAAAGCTAAAAATCAATTATTGTAGATATTCGAACCAAATCCATTTTTTTATGTTCAATTCACACTGATTAGAGATTTTTTTGAGGCTCTTTAGGTCCATATACACCATAATGTGCTTTGAAAATAGATAGTGTCCTTAGTAACATAATGCATGGAGAACTGCTACTAGCTCAAGGTCACGTGTTGGGTAATTTATCTTATGAGGCCTCAACTGCTGAGATCTGTGGGCACCGAATTTGTCTTCTTGCATCAGTACTGATCCTAGGAAAATGCCTGATCTATCATAGAAGACAATATAACCTAGACATGGCTTAGGAATAATTATAAATAGTGTTGATACAAGACTCCCTGTTCGCTCTTGAATGTAATTCTCTCACGCTTCTGACCAAATGAACATGACACCATTCATTATAAGTCCAGTTATAGCTGAAGAAATATGCGATAAATATTGTGTGAAACACCTATAATATGAATCAATCCCCAAGAGACTTGTAATATCACACACGTTATTGGGATTCTCTTAGGATGCTGCAATAGTAACCTTTTCACAGTCAATGAAAACAAATGATTCTATGATAATATGACCCAATAAGTGAACTTTTTCAAACCAAAATTCATACGTAGCAAGCTTGGAATAAATTTGATGCTCTATCACTATACTTAGATTGATCTCAAGATGATTGGCATGGTCTCTACAAGTATAAGAATACAAAAATATTTCATTCACAAAGAACATGAAAAGTAGTTGAGATAGGGATAAAAAACCCTATTCATTAGAGCCATAAAAATGGTGGGTGTGTTCATAAGACCGAACAACATATCTTGGTACTCATACAGACCATACCTACTCTAGAAAGTTATATGAGGTATGTTTATTGGTTTAACTCACACCTGATGATAACCTAATATCAAGTTGATCTTCGATATGATCCTAGCTCTTCAAAGCAGTTCAATGAGATCATCTATTCGAGGTAGTGGATACATGTTTTTGAATATAATCTTGTTCAACATTGTGTAATACATGCATCTATATAAGGTTACATATTCCTTCTTAGAAAAAATCATGGGAAAACCCCAAGATGATATATTGGGTCATATAAAATATTTGCACCTGAAATACTCAAACTATCTCTTTAGCTCCTGATTTTTTTAGATTCCATCCTATATAGAGGAATTGACATTGGAGAAGCTCCTAGATCAAGATAAATTCTAAACTATACAACTCTATTAAAAGGTAATCTAGAAAAATCACTTGGAAGGACATCCCTGAAATGATCCAATACTAGTGGGAAATCAGAACATCATAAAACCCGATCCTCTATGAAGAGATTTTCAATCTGTTCAGTCACACTTCTAATACCATGATCCTCTGGTCTAGCTCTACCAGCTTGGATAACCCACTCACCCTTATATAGATTACCGCTACACTCTGGTGAGGTAAAAAATACCCTACCGTGATAGAAATCTAAAAAAGCATGATACTGAACCAACCAATCCATCCTAATAATGACATTGAATCCCATTATATCAAGAACAAAGAGGTTCTATAAGAACTGGTAACTCCCTACCTCAAGGGGATAGTCTCTGCACTGGCATGTACCCTTTTTTCGTACACCAAATGAAATATCTAGGGACATTAAACCATAGTGATGTTGTATCTATAGTCCAAGACATTACACGATAAAGACATAGATAAAAGAGGTTAATGAACCTATATAAAATAAATTAGATACTATAGTAGATTACACAATAATTGTACCTCGTACTATATATAGTCCTCCAACCTGATCCTCGTGTATGAGCTATAGTTCATGTAATTGAGCCGATCCACAGAACTATGCAATAGATAGACTACCACAATGATTACTACTTTTTTGGATATTCTGGTGATCAGGGGTCTTGCTTCAACGACCATGAACTCATCCTCTTTCAGTATTGTCGGTGCTATTCTAACTTCCTGTCTGACCTGGCACAAATGAACCCACTCACAGAGGTGGAGCTGAAGAGGATCCTTTTCCACTCAAAGATGGTGGAATGGTCATATAGAACCTCTTAATATGCCCCATATTCCTGCAATCTTGGTGCTCCATTGGGTATCTATAACATTAAAGCTTTAGGTTCACCCATTTTCCACACACATTGCACACTTTGGTACTACCAAAACAGGCACTATGGTTCTCACTACTGGGATGAGATACATTGATGGAACACTTCTTGTTACCAGAAGGACTAATGGCCAAACACAACACTAGTCCACTATGCATGATACTATTTTCATCCCTCAAGTTATGCTTAGTGATAATAGATTGATTGAATATTGAATAAAAGGTAGGTAGAAAAGAGACATTCAAGTGCGTATGGATGGCGTACTAGAGCCCATCCTCAAAACACCTAGGATGAGAAAGCTCTTCGATTTTTAGAAGCGATGAAAAGAATTTCAACTCCGTGAAATCTGATGAATATTCCATAACTATCATATAACCATGTTCGAGATCCATGAACTCTCTGGCTCTATAACCACTCAGGGTATGAGGAAAGAATTAATCATAGAAGGCAATATACAAATTGACCCATAACATGATCTGATGAAAACTAAGCTGGTTAATTACATCCCACCAGTTCATCGACAAATTTCGAAGCATGTAATTAGAATGTTTGACCCACCACAATGGAGGTGTCTTCTAATTCTAAAATATAGGTAGGATTGTTTCTAGAAAAGACTCAGAAACATGAGGACTACTATCCCCTGAGATAGTAGGAGGATGCTACTACTGGAACTCACATGTCAGATCAGCCATCATAGGTGTAATCCATGAAGCACCACACATGGACTATAGTAGACATAGAAAACTATCATAATCCTAGGTATCAGTGCACAGATTACGTATAACAGATGGTTCCTCGAGTGTCACACCTGGAGGTATACATGGCATCTTAGGGCCTACCATTTATAGAGTGTGGTCATCACCACCTTCCTGTCATAAGATATGAGGACTTCATGGAGGAATTGGTCTACATATTCCAAGAACATGGGTCAGAATAAGCTTAACTAGAAAGATACCATCACTAGAAGAAGTTTAACATAATAAAACTCCCTACCCATGGTATACTACCCCTACTACCATCTTAGAAGGTCCGGAGTTAGTAAATTCTCATGTATAAGTTTCATTTTGTTTTATATTTAATTACCATGTTCACTAATTTACATTTCATAAACATGAAAATACAAGATAAAGATATGAAACCAATTCATTTTAGATTTCCTGCTTTACTTTATAATGGATATTCATTCCTAGTGAATTTGTTCCCATAAACCTCATTACTAAAAACAACACCCATTTATTTAAAATAGAATGGATCTACTTAGTAAATTAGTCATTCCAACACATGAGGGCGCATAAAGATAACGAATTGTGATACGAAAGAACTCAATTAATTTTTTTTAATACATTTATAAGATACTATCACATCATCGCTGAACAATCAAAGGAATATCAACGATTAGAAGTAGTCAAATGAACCTATATGGCATGACAATATGCATGACATGTGAAATATAGGTGCCTATATTAATACATAAAACAATGCTCCATGCCCTCATATCATCAGTCCAAGGATGTAAGAAAATCATCAAACATAGTAATAATCAACAAAACCACACAACATGTGCTTTAGAAAATGGTGAAATACTTCCAACTATAATAGGAAAAACTGAACAACAATAATAATTTAGGGAATTCATCTTTTAACTCAGAAATGTGTTCGTGATTCCAAATAATGACTTATGAACAAGCCCCAAGCATTCCTAATGTCCAATATATTTTTTCCAAATAGTGAAGAAAGAACGGAACCACCTATGATAACACTTTGTGACGTCCCAAATCCAGATTCCACTTAATGGCTGCCCAGAGCTCGGTGACCCCCATGGCCTTAAACACATCTCCCAAAAATCTAGAGGTTAACGACTAACAATGAGGGCCTAGGGTGTGTATGTGGGGAGATAGTGCCCTCATTACTAAATTATATCACAATTAATAAATATGAACAACGGTAAATAGAGGAATGAATACATGTAAATAGAAGGTACCACATAAAATAGGGATAATAGTAAAAATAACTGAAATAACTACATTAAGATACAAAAATGAATGATGATATGTCATGTATTTAGAAAACTAGGAAACATGTATACAAGATAGTAGGAATAACATGTTACAAAGAAATTATATAATTAAATCAAAGACTATCCCATGAATCATGTGCTCTGGATCAATTATCTATAATCAACCTCCATCCAAAACATCAAGCAATCAAGTGTATGGAGTTGTATGATTCCCTTTGTCAACACTTACATACATGTAATTTGTCTCGGGTACCAAACGACACTTAAAGAGGGTGTGAGATAAATCTCAGTGGGCCACCACCAATGATGTCTATAACATCCATCCCGTGTAATTGAAATGTAACAGTGTGCAAGAAAGAACATATAATGTAATGCAGTACAATGTAACTAAATACCGAAGTACGTTCCTGAGACCTCAACTAGTGTATGAATGTAACCTTTCCATTAATTAGTTGTTACTACTTTATAAATAATTTACATGTTAAAAATGATTATGGTTCGTTGTTATGATAATGAAGCTTATAATAACATTTAATAATGAACATCCAAGGTAATAACCAAGGAAACATAGACCTCAATGTTCACCAACACAGTAGTAACTATATCATGGCTAAGGTAATAGTATAATCCTAGGATCATATTACAATTCATTCCAATATAATATTCCTTCCAAATATATGGGGATCATCAATGGTAAAATAGTGTTAATTAGAGACAGGTCCTTATTGGCTATAACCATGGCACCAACATTTCAATGATGGATCCATGGAGCATATCCAAGGAATCATTTGATAATATGTGAGGGATCCTATGGTCTCGTTCTGAGAATCCAAGAAGAGGCAGGGGTTGGGGTATTGGTGGGTCTTAACCTATGAAATATGTATCCTTGAATCAGAATGGGGTTCCAAAGTGCTCATAGAATTACTTTGTAAGAATCCTAGGCGAGCCCGAGTTAGGGCACTCATGGTTTATTATGAAGTCATATAGTACATAATTTGTTCAAACCTTTCCTTTCATTAGTGTGACAAGGTGAAGTAGCCTGATACCTTTATTAATTTAATTTAAGGAATATTCAATAATCAATTTTAATTCAACTACCTTACATTATCATGGTAATGCGTGCTATAGACATGCTACCTATTAATTGTTCACATTTAATCAAGTCAACTCATATACCTAGTATACTTGACCATTTCCATTTCCCATTTAATTATCAATTTAAATCACTTAATATAGGTGGGTCAAGTTTTAGTGACACTATAATTTATATTAACCATTTCATAATACAATAATATTTTATGATAAGGATGCATACCATTAACGTGGTCAAGCTCAATCACATCCAACTGATAGCTCGAAAGTGTCAAAACACTAAAAACTCAACTATGGAATATCATATGAAACATGTCGTTATGAATTAGGGGTGTAACCACCAAAAACTAATCACATATATGGAAATAGAATAATCGTAAAGTTATAAATATTATATACATGGAATATAAATTCAATAAATGGATCCTAATGAAATCAGTGGGGACCATACGATAATTACAAAATCAAAGAACTTGAGGGATGATTTATAGACCACAAACCATAGAATTGTATGATCCCAATCCTCTGATATCAGCCTCAAATTCATCTTAGAATGGCGTAGATCTGTGAAAAATGTAAACACTCTCACACCTCAATAATTAGGTCAAGAGAAAGAGAGGAGAAGAACAGCTAAAAAGGACTCAAGTACATACCATTTCACATCTTCTGTGACTAACAGATACTCTATTGGATCCCATATGATAAAGATCATTATATCATACCTTATCCTTTAAAGGATCTCCAAATGAGAGCAAATAGGTCAATCCCACATAAACTAGGATTAGGAGGAGGAGGATGCTTAATTAGATCCTTATGGAAAAAATAGTGAAATTCAACTGAAATTATCATTTGCACTGTTTGGCCGCATGGTTTTCCAAACTAAGCAACAACCATGCATCAATACCTAGGAAATAAAGGTCACTTACATGGTTAGGTCGCACGACCGTGCGCCAACCATGCGATAGGGTTCTACCCAAAAATAAACTATAGACATGGTTAGGCACACCATGCGCCAACCATGTGCCAACCGTGAGATATAGCTAGTTTTCCCAAAAACATCAGCTTCAGGCTCTAAACAAGCCCCAATCACCCCTATGTACTTTACTAACTCATTAAGCATCCACATTAGTCTAAATTAAATAATTAGATAAAAATTTAAAGGATTTATACATGAGTGAAAAACTAGGTTCTTAACGGTACAAACATTATTGATATATTATTATTTAACAATGAGAAATATTTTATTAATATCATATATAAAAACCAATTCCATCATTATAACTAATATTGAGAGATGTTGATTGAAAAAAAATTAAATCCATTTGTGGAGGTGATCATTTACACATACGCATAAATAATTAATTCTTTTCTCATTTGATTGAAGGGGAGATAGATTTAGTTGATTATATTAACATAATAAGATATAATTAAATTTAGGATACTAGTTTTATTTTTTCATATTGGTTGAAGAAAATTTGAATAATGTGGAAAAAGAAATTAAACATAAACACTTAATTAAAAAGGATACCTCTTCCTTAGAAGATCTCATTTTATTAAAACCGGAACACCTATAATGAAGACATTTTGCCTAATATAATTTCAATAGAATGTGGGGATGTATTATTGGAAGTAATTTAGGCAAATATTGGCCAAACAAAGTTGGTTTTAATGTGTGATGAAATATTAAAAAGTGGTTCCCTCCTATAAGAGAGGGGAGGGGCACTCTTGAAATTATTCAGAAGTATTAAAATTATATAAATTAATTTCCCCTTTAAAATGGTCCCAATATAGTTTATTTCCATTATAGGATTATTATGGGTTGAAATAAATTCCTCAAAGAAAAAATTAGGCATGATTTTATTAATTTTAGGACCTTATGTTTTTGTTTTATCCCTAAGATTGCCCTTTTAATTTTTACCATCTTATCCTTCCTTTACACGTTGAGTGTTAATATAATGTCAATAAAATTCCAAAAATACCACTAAATGAGTAATTTTTTCCATTTTATTAATTATAAAAATCATTTTGCGGAAACTAATATTTTTTTGCATTTTAAAACATTTAATAAATTATTTTTTATTTTTAAATTATTTATAGTATCCATTTTGGAACATTTCTATATATGACTTATTGAAAATATCATAAAAGAAATATAAGTTCAAAAAAACTCCTATAAATCATAAATATTCTATAAAATTCAACCATAAAATTATTGGATGTTATTAATTAACTCAAATTATATTTATTTCAATACTTTTAACATAATTTTTTGTATTCTTACATTAATTAAACAATAAATACATCATCATTATGTCATCATTTAATTTAATAATTTCAATACTAAAAATTATAAAAAATTACCATGATGTACGAAAAACTTTTATATTTTTAAATAATATTTATAGTAAAAATATCACTTATATTACCCCATGTTAATATTATTATAGTTATAAAAACATGAGTATGACATCTTTGTCATATCAATAAATAAAATATTATAAATTTCATACTCACACTTAAGTTTGTTCCAAAGTCATGATTTCACCTCAGGGATTATTTTTCTCTAAAAAAACACATCCAATGAATAAATGACAAGTGTTAGTGTAATTTAATAATATTTATAATATATTTTTTACCTTTAATTTTCCAATTTACCCTTAACCGAAGTACTAAAAATAATTACTACTATTACTATTCATAATATAAAAAAATAAACCAATTAACTAAATTTGGACCATAGGATTCAAAATAAGTAATCTATTATTCGAAATAAAAAATATTGGATTAAATTAATTAAAAATTAATCCTGTTGTCTGAATGGGAAAAGTGGGTTTTAATGTTAAAACGTTCAATAGTTCACAAATTGTTTTTATCCAATTTCAATGTGAAATTGATTCCAACGACCTCAATTGGATTCAATGATAAAATATTATACAATTATAAAATAAAAACTATAAAAATATAATTTTTACCAATAAATTAATTTGATGAAAGACTATTTTCAGTTAAAAATGAAATATTTTTTCACTATTCATTAAAAATGAATCTTATTAGAAAAATAAAAAAATTAAACCAAATTAAAATTTGATTATCCTATTCGAAATAATATTTTTATTTTTTAAAATATAATTTATAAAACAAAAAAATAGAATTAAAATGGGTGCACCACATAAATGCAGAAAAATTTCCATTTTTTGAAAAATAATTCTTTTCTTCTTAAAATACATAAGACAAATTTTAAAAATTGTATAAATATATTTCATATATATTTCATTAATACAATATAACAAGATTTATTTATTAACTTATTAGTATAAAACAAAATTTTACACATTTAAATAGTTTTGAAAAATATAATTTTAAAAAGGGGTTTATATTCTTTTATAATTAATTTATCAGTAAATAATTAATTATATTTATATATATGCGTAAACAATATTTTCATTATTTTGTTAATATTATGCATTGCCTCCATTTTAATTATAGGTTTATAATGATAAAATTTAAATATGAATATTTTGTTTTTTGTTTAAGCTTGATGTTGTGTATCATGTACGCTATTATACATAATATTTTTTTTAGAACCAGGGAAGTTATAATAGATGGTTTAACATGAGACACTAAGAAAAATAGATTTTTGATATACTAAAAAATATTGTTATTTAAATATGAAAATTATAGCCTTGATGTTAAATTGTTGATATGAATTGGAATAATCATAATATGAAAAATATGTTTAAAGATATTATATAATGAAAATTATTTGATTTATTTTTAATAAATATTTACTCATTATTTAGTAATGTCATTTTCTACTTCCAAAATTTTATTTATTCAAAAATTGATTTTTATTTTAGTTTCTATATGATAATTATTATAAATTTTATATTTTTTTATGAATTTTACTTGATTTTATGAATATTATTCCTTAAAAACATATCCAAATTAGATAAAGGTATTTTTTATATTTTTTGAAAAATATAATTTTTTTCTGAATAGTAAAAAATAAAAATATTTTGGAATTTTTTCTCTTAATTTTATGTATTTAAATAATTTTATTTTTTAGTCGATTTTATAATTTCATTAGTTATATTTGATTAAAATAAATCCTCTTAATTTCATTATAATAAATTATTTTCTTAATTTTGGTAGAAGATTTTTTTATACTTAAAAATAAAATTTTCCTGGATAACATTTTTTCATCACATTATACCTGTTTATTTTTAATTTTAATCATCCCACTTATCAGCATTGAATTTTATAAAATAATTTAAATTTTTTGAATCATGATCTTCAAATTTTGTAAATAGGTTTGTTTTTTATTTTGATCATTTGGAATAGTGACTATGGTAAATATATTTATACACGGTAAAGGTAAATCAGGTAATTATGTTTATATATAGTTAGATAAGGATTTAAAATTTTGTATAACACATGTATTATTTCTTTGTGATAAGTTATGTTTGACTATAAAAATCAAATATTATAATATATGAATTCTTGGGGTTATTTTTATTTGACTATCACCTTAGTAATATTTTTAAGTATAAAATAAATCAAAAATTTCACTCTCTTTGTTCTAATACATATAATATTTTTTAATGGGATGAAAATATATTTTATTTGATTATAATTAATTCTATGAAATATCAATGATTTTTTTATCATGGTATTCAATTTTTTATTTTTAAGAGAGGAATAATTACCTACAATGCATATGGAACATAGGCAATGTGATTGTTTTGGGAGTAGAAAATCAAGTAAATTATTTGAAATACATATAATTTATTATTTTTTACGTGGTTTAAAGTGTACCCATACTTTTTTAGTAAAATATAATGTATTAAAAATGTTTTGAATTATTTAATTCTAATTAGATTAAATCATGATATTTTTTTAACGTCAATTACATGAATATTCCGAAAAATAAATTTAATTGTATTTTCTTTTAACAATATTTTTTTAAATGATTTAAAATTAATAAAAATATTATTATTTTTCATGTAAATGTGATTATTTTAAAATTATCAACAATTTTCCCATAATGGTAATATTTTACTCTTATAATAACCTTAATTACCCAAATATTATAAAGCATTGATATCATGTTAATCATCAAAATGGTTAAATGGGATAAAATTAAGAGAAAATGACTAAAAAATCACCAATACTTGTCTAAATTTTATTTTATGAGAATATTATGACATATTTTTTTCTTATATATGGAATATATCATTTTGGAGAAACATTAACATGAAAATAAATTTATACTAACTTAATACTTTAAGTAATTCTAGGGGTTCCCCTCTCCTATCTTATGTAAAGAAATCACCTCTCCTCTATTACTCAAACTTAATGAGCCAATTAGGATGGAAAAAACCTGACAAAATCTTTTCTCAGTTCACTAAGAAATATTTTAGGGATCATTTTTTTTAAAAAAATGTCTAGGATCCTTTATGAGAGATCCAAAAGAGGTTATTGAAAGAGGAGGTAATCATCTTAAGTGTGTGTTTTTATTTTACTTCTTCTTTTAACTTCATCAATTATATAGTTACTATTTAAATAGGATAATATCATTATCTATAATATAGAGATGAGTTTCTATGTTAATTTAATAACCTCATTTATCTCTATTTCCTTCCGATGATAAAGGAAAATATCATCCGTGTAAATGTGTGGACTACCACCTCCATGAGCTGATGTATTTTGTCGCCCCATTACCACTATCATGGATTTTGTAATAATGAATTATGTGTTTTTATATTATATTGATCATGTAACTATAATTATAGAATGATCTTATATAATATATTTTCTTACCCTTCTATCATCAGAAAATGATAAATTTGTTCTTATATACTTGGGGATTACCACCTCCAAGAAGTGATGTGATTCATTTATCATGAACTCCTATCGTGGATGGTTCTAAAAATATATTTAATGTTTAAAAATTATAATTGATTAATTATTAATATTATTATTATGTAATCATAGCCTATTTTTCAAATTCAACAAACCAATTTTTTCCCTGAAATTATGAGATAAACATCCTCAAAACATCTAATATGGGACAAAACAATTAAGTAATTAAATATGTCATTGAAATAAATGAAAAAATGGCTTAATGATAAGTGATTAAAATTGTAAAATATTTTTCAATAATTAAATAATTAATATATGTTTATTTTAAATGAGATAATATATATACATATCATGTTGGGACTCAGGGTAAGGGGTTTCTTGACTTAATTTACATTCATTGAGATTTTGTTATACTTCATCGACAATGTTATGTAGTTTTATTGAGTGAAATGACCATTGAATTTATTATGTTCTATTTCTATTTGTTTTTTGGTTTTATAATTTTATACATAATCAATTATTTGATTACATTATCACTTTAATGATATTATATTTTTAATGATTGTTCACCATAATATTGTTTCTTTAATACAAGTCTTATATTATGAACTTAATTACATTTATAAGGTTTATATGATGCCTATTAACATATTATATCATGAATTTATATTTTATTAATAAATTTTTAATCCCTATTATGTTTTATAATTTATGGGACATTGATTCCAATGTTTTGAAAGTTTTAAGGAATTTTACTGTCTGAATTTCAATTATTTGAGAAAAAGTTCATGTTATAACCCATGATTTATTTTATACAGTGTACTTACTACCCCATGAATTTATTTTTACATATTTATTTATTGATTTTATGGGTTTTATATAGTCATTTTATATTCCTCCATTCAATGTATTTTGGAGTTATGTATTACTCAAGTTTTAAGGGTTTCTTATCTCAAACATCCTTCTTTGAGACATGTTTTAATTCCTCAAACTACATTCAATCAAATGGTTTATACACTGAATCATGAAATATATTTTCATTAATCTTTTTTTTAATAATTTTATATTAGCTTTTTTATTATGTTATTTATTTCGAATGGTTTTTAAAAAAAAATTGTTGTGTTTTTTCCATTAAAACGTTATTTTAATATTTTTAAACACTTGTAACAAAACTCTTCATCCACATTCTTTGCATTATTTTTAGATTTTTTTATCTAAGGATAAATTAGTTCAAAAAGTTATATCATATGATATTTTACCTTAATTTAAGTATTTTTAAAAGGAATCTTCCTAACATTTTCCACATGGGTAACTTTTGACTCCTATTAAATTTTTTGAAAAGAATGTTTATTTTTAATATTTACCACATGATTGGATTTTCCTTCCATTATTAAAATTATTTGATGTGAACAATCATTTTAAAAGTTATGTTGTTATTTAATAATAAAATATTTTTTAAAATATTATATAATTTCTTATTTAATATTTTCAAAATAAAGATATATTTTTCACCATTTTCCAATAAATGTCATAAATGTTTGTTTTAATTTATTTTTCCAATATCCAAATATAAATTTTGGTTTCTATTTTTAAAAATATGGATATTTTATAATGATACCATAAATATTCTTTCTTTTTTTGGACAATGATTATTTTACAGTGATTTTCCAGAAACCCATTTCTTTTCGACGAATTAATCAATCTAAAAGGAATATTGTTCCTTTTTAAGGGTATCATGTTGAAAAGTACAAGATTCAAACTTTTTTTAGTTATATGGCAATTGGGAATATGCATATGTTATTTATAATTGATTCTATTATAATAAAAGTATTATCTTCTCTGTTATAAACCAAATATGGGTGGTTGAAAAAAAACCAATGACTGATCAGTCCATTGTAACCCCTAAAAACATTTGGTAAAGTGTTCGAGTTAATTGATTGCAGGTTACTCATATAAGATGACATAGTTTACCAGTTATAGGTTACAACTAATTGATATGTGATTTATCTAGTTAGGTGATTCTAGGATGAATTTTTATGTTCCAAGAGACTTATATAGTGTCTTAATATTTTCTTTGTGTTATAGTGGATCATTTTACAAATGTTTTTTTTCACAAGGATAATAATTTGTTACATATACGAAACATGTATATGTTAATGATTTTTGTCATTTATCATGATTTATGATATAAATTTTGATGGTTATGAATTCTATTATATTTTAATAACATAAATTTATTATTTAACCATTTTTTATGCTCATCTTATGCTTAATAATGATATTTAATTCTTAATTCTTATAGTTACCCTAATAATGAATTTGAGCTTACCCTTCCAATTTTTTCCATTTCATTTGGTTATAAAGAATGATTTTAAATAAATAATTTCTATAAAATATTCATTTGTTTTGAATTTTATGGGATATTTTGAAGTCATATTGTCAAATAAAAAGATATGTGCACAATAGGAAAAATAATAACTTGAAGACCTAGATAATGTCATTTAAAAGATTTTTATATATCTTTAATACTCTCAACATAAAATTTATATGGTTATATAAGTGATCCAATATTTATTCTTTATTTGGGGTTTTTTAGATAAAATTACTACATGTTTATTGGCATCTAAGATAAAATTTTAATGATTATGATTTATATTAAGATATAAGAGTGTGCTTTTGGGGATCTTATAATGTAATTGTGTCGTTGATTCAACAATCTACCCTATTTTTGAAAAACCGAGAGAAAAAAGAAAAATGGTAAAATTTTTGCTAAATTTTAAAAGAAAATATATTTTAGATCACATCTAATAAATCTATTTTTTCTTGGATTATAACATTCAGAACGAATTATTTACCTAAAAACAATATAATTAGATAAAAATATTCTAACATTTTGTCTTCTCTTTTATTAAAAAATTTATTTCTACCCATTTTCAAAAAAAATAACTATAAATGTTCCCTTTTATAAAAAAAATAATTGGAACTTTTCTACCTATTAAATAAGATTTTTTCCACTTACGAAAACAATCATAAAATTTTTAAAACTATCACTTTTCCATAATTTTCATTCCCATTATGATTAGAAAATTGATGTAGAGAGAAAATTATGAGGTATTTAAACATGTTAGTATTAGGATAGTTCTTTTTTAACGTATATATATCCACCTTAATTATTTAATAAATTCATATGGTTAAAAATTCGATCAAATATGAAAAAATATAGATCTTATGATATTGAACATGCAAGTAGTTATCTTATGAAAGATAAACAGTCATCCCCTTTCAACGATGGTTACAAAAATATATTCATTTTCATTATATTGAAGTAATTCTTATATCAACATAGTAATGGGAATTATCTTTTTCTTTATAATAAGTAGATCTTATAAAAATTAAAAACATGAATAATATTCAAATTTAAGTATTAAAAATTAAAATAAATAAAAAATATCTCTTACATTAAATATAAATATTAATGAAATAATAATAGGAAGTAACCAACAAATTAAAATTTTTCCTCCCCATTTATTGAGGATTTTTTCAATATAATGAGATAAGTTAAGATGAATTTACATCGATTATTATTTAAAGTATATTATTCCCAAAATTGATTTGACTCATTCAAACTTATCTAATTATAATAGTTTAAAAAAAATATATGTCTGTAATGATAATGTTTCGAATAACATCCCATTTTGTCTGGGATCTATAAGGAAAAGAAACATCAAATATTTATTCTTTTAATGTGAGTGGTTTTATGGGTTCTTCTAAAATAAAATTGAAAATTTATTATCACAAATAATTTGGGTTTAAGTAAAATTTAAACCAAAATATTTGTGTTTCTATTGAATTCAAGACTCTTATGTACAATAACTTCTAGTTACTACTTGAAAACCTTTAAAAATGGAGAGCAAAAAATAGAGTTTTTCCTAGAATAAAAAAAGAACACAATATTATCCTAGAAAGAAACATGCCCTCAAAGTACTATTTTTATCCAACCAATTATTACTCCCTTACCCATAAAATAATATCTAGTACCAACATCTAAAAGAACTCATTTTCGCCTCCCAATATGCAAGAGTCTGTTGACTAGTATCGAGTGTCTGATGTTCATTAGGGGGGAAAATATACCCATAGTATCATGTTGTTACAATGTTAATTTAAATAATAGTCACAATATATAAATAGATGTATCCGGAAGAAAACTAAGTATAAATGTACCAATAGGAGGAAAACATTCAATAACAATAAATAAACAATATTCAATAGTGTCATGATAAAATAAAAAAATTAGGTATATAAAATAGAATAAATTGTTGTATCATGTATATTATATCCATGTACTACTCCTGGAACCATGCTCATCAGCTCATCCATCTTCCATGGGACCATATACCTTAATTTGACCCCTATACACAAAATCTACATAGCCATAAAAATTCATGTACCTGGTGTGAGTACTATACCCAATAGGACACCACCAATGCATCATTAACTAAATTTCACATGTATAATAGATGTATTCCATTATAATAATAAATTCATAAGAAATAGTAAACAATAAATTTACATGAACTGATGTTCTAACCAAGACACTGTGAGCCCTGGACATACCTTATTTAGGTCCATGTTTGATATATGGTCAAGAAGATAAAAATTATAATGAACTAGCCACAAGGCTCGTGATATGTCACTCTAAAACATCAAGGTATGAAATGGAAATTTTACTCAATATACACAATGCATTGAGTACTGGAATTTTCCTCAATATCTGAAATTCGTAGGGTTTCATCAAATATACCTGATATTTATTCTTATACCCTATGTAGGGGTCTACCATCACCATCATTTCATGTCATGTGTACTCCCCCTATAAGGGGTAATAAAACCATGAATGTATCATACCAAAAATACCAAATGTATCCTCCAATAGTATGTTAATACACATAAAAAGGAATAGGATAATAATATATGCATAAAATTACATCATGCGAATATATTAGGAACCTAAAAAAACATTTGATCATCATCAATCAAAATTACTAGCTAATCAAAAAAACTCATTGATTCAAACATTAAAAACAGGTCTATAGGTCAATAGACACACCCACATGTGATCACTGTAAATCATAGAAAAGAAAAAGAATCCATGACAAGAACTATACTATAGAAAAAATTGTATTCAAGAATGAAATGGTAAGGAACACCCTAAAATTAAGTTATTGATTAAGAACTCCATTATTTTTCATGGAAATGTAGATCGAGTGATATCGCACACCCATAGAGAAATGTCTCACATGTCAAGGAAGCCTAAAATAGGGTTTAGAATATTTATAAGTAGGTTAAAAATATAGAAAAAGAGAATTTATAGTCAAGAGGGTTTTTCTAGAATCACATACATTAGAGAACTTACCAAATAAATCAATTATGAGGTATATCAAAGAAAGGGATTCAGACTCAACAGATTTGTTTTCAATCAATTAATAGATCAAGATTTTTTGGAACTATATATAAGAGCATCGGGTCTACCAAATTAAAATTGATCTGTTATTAATCATACTATTAAAACTGTATAGAAGATTAGAATCAAGAAGAAGAATATACATGGATGATCTCTCTACATTACTTACATGGAAATTTTTACCTTTAATAATATTTTCAGCTTCATTAAAGTTTGTATTTTCATTAAAATTTATAATCCTACAAAAATATACAATGAAATCATCAATGGATTTAACATATATGATCAATATACCATCATGGAATTCTCAAGGAAGATGAATTGTGAACACTTACTCATGGAACATTTATTGTCTAATGTAGATCTAGATTTAGTCAAGAAGATATGTCAACTCAAATGATCAGCCACCAATATTTTCTGAGACAATGAATTAATCATCATATGATGATATAAAACACATATCCATCATAGATAAATTTTTCCCAAATATGTAAGAATAATTATTTTGATTAAATCTATAGACAACACATTTTAAATGGCTACACTGGATTTCTCAAAGGTGAGAGAGTCAATTTCAGTCAAATGTGAGATATTGAGAGACAATGTGGAGGTATTTATTTAAAAATTGGATAAAAATAGTTAGAGTTTTATATAAATAAGGTTTCAATGTGTGTGTAATTAAAACATTGGAATGTATTTAATGAAACCTCATACAGAGCACCCTATGGACTCTAGCTTGTGTTCATGGAAGTTACATATGGTTTTTTCCAATTCCACTAAAGGTTTAGTGGGGTCCTTAGATAACAATAGGCCTACTAGAAGCCCACCATATAGATGGTGGGTTCCTTAAACTAGAAAATGGATTCCTTCCAACCAACATCTTTTAATCCCTTCCTCAACTTCTTCCACCTTCAAAACATAAACCCATTCACTCACAGGTAAGAAATATGAATTGAGAATGTCATGGAAGAAATAAAAGATAAAAGAGGAATACATAAAATATTTAAAAATAAATCATGGATTTTACTATTTCCCCCTATTATGACTTCTCAAACACAAGAAGTACTATAAAATGTTATACTAAAACAACTCAAGCCACTACACTCAAAAATCAAACTCTTTCTTCTAAGTATCCTCACGAATCCCATTATGTTGACATAAAATGATGACTTGTGTAATATTATTACCCAAAATTACTTTCTTTCTCTATTATTAAATCTTCACTAGGGGCTCCATGTATGATTCATTAAGATCTATCTCAAAATCCTCATAATCGATGGCATGTGTATAATATAGAATGTATCAATGTAACTGTCAAAAATAAAAATGTTGTGAATAACTAATTATAAAGAATAAATATTTATAAATTATTCCATTTTAATATCCCAATAGATGATCTTGAAGGGTAAAACATAGTGTCACACTATTTTCCATTTCTTTCTCAAATGTCAACGGCCTAGTTGAGGATTCACTCTTAAAAAATATAGAATCACCTGAAAAAAATCCCAGGGAATCCACTTGGGGATATAATATAAATGTTTATGGATTTGATTTTTGATCAAACTATAATAAATTAGATTAACTCTATCCTAGGTATCTTGTATTATACAGATCCCCATAAATATAGTCTCACTAGCCAATACCAATAAATCAGTGAACAACATGGATTCTCATAAATAGCCTCGTATGGTGTCATCTAAATCGATGCCTCGTTATTTGTACAAAAATAAAAACTCCAACGATGATATTTGATCATCCAAATATCGACCAATTTATTGGGAGAAATACCGAATCATATCATTTATTACGCGAACTATCTACTCGAACTATCTATCTATCAGGGATAGTATATTATTGTTAAATTCAGATGATTCCCTCAGTATTTGTGCAATTAATACCAAAACTTCAATTTAAAACATTAATATAATATATTTATAATGATCAAGGGGATTCTATTTATGCATACCATATCGTGGAATTACATATTGCCCATCTAATTTTCTATGTTAGTGTAATGACCCAATGTTTTATCACTGGAAATTCTCTTCATATAATAATGTCACATAATCACATGAAATCATAAAATAATGAACTAATAAGTACTATATGACCTTTAAACATAGTATTTTCACTTCAGTGATTTGAATTTCTGAAATCTAAGACACATAATTGCATTTAGGGTGTTTTTTGGGGTCTCATTCAACAAAAGTTTTTTGGTGAATAATAACCTACTCTTATTAATAGTAACCTACCCTTATGAATAATAATATGACCCTTATGAATAGTAAATATTAAATAAGAATAGGCCCCTCACCCATGAATGCATAAATAAAATTTTTCCATTCTATAAGTGATAATACGAGCATGATAAAAGTATTGGTATTTCTATAAGTAATATATAATTGATTACAATTAATTAATTAATTTAAAATAAAATGTATTTTCCTAAAAGGTTTTCATAAATTAACAATTCTATGTCATGTAGTTTTAAGATAATTTTATAAGAAATTATATAATTTTTCAGTGCATTATGAAATCAATTATAGTTTTAAAATCCATGTTTTTCAAGTAAATTATAATTTTGATAAAAAAATTAATCATATTTTAAAAATTATTTTTGTGAAATGGAGTTCATTTTTTCTTTCTCTACTTTAAAAAATTGTTTGGGTGATCATTTGAGATTTTTCTAAAATAATTGAATTTTTATGAATAGTAAAATACAATAATTTGCATATTAAGTTGAATACATGATTTAAAAGGCCATGGATGATGTTATGCTAATGTAAGACCAACTGGATTGAAATAACATACACTTATTACCAATTTTGGTGATGGAATCATTACTATTGATGGTATTTAGGGAAATTAATAAACTATGGAATTAAATATGATGAAAGCCTCCTCTCCTCCATTATAAATACCACCCGTCCTTACCTTTTCTATTCACTCCTCCCAAGCCCTGTAACTTTCCTAAATTCTACCCAAAACTCTCCTCACCCCCACCCCACTTCCAGTATCCCATTGTATACTCAAAAGGGAAAATCCTCTTCCCCTAAGAGTCTCTTAATAATGATTATATCAAGATGTAAATTTTGTTTTCCTTTTCTTTCATTTTCTTTTCACGTTCCTTTGTTTTATTTTCTATACTTACCTCTCCCCATGAAAATGTTATGAAACATCTAGTACAGTAAATGAACTAGGATTTTTATGATAATGGGATAAGTTGTTGCCATCTCTCCTTTACTCTTCTTTTATACTAGTAGTAAAGACACCATCCGAGATGCGTTAATTTACCATATTCAAGGATGATGGGTTTTCAATTTATTTTACCATCTTCAATTCTGGCCATGAAACCATTTTTGTTATTACTAAACCATATTATTATGTAATTTAACCTATGTACAGTTCTATAATCTTTTTGTACACATGATGTTAAATTATAATGCAAAATGAGTTCATGGTGATCAAAAACTACCAATAAACCAAAAACGTAATCACTAAAGTTTGTATAATAATTCAAATTCACTCAAAGTAACCAAATTAAATTTAAAAACATGTAACCATATGGATGTTAAATAATGAAATATAACTCCAATTATAGGCAACCATACCCATTTCTCATGATTCTATATTCATCAAAATCAGTAAACCGATCGAAAAAATAAGGAAAAAAATGGACTCGAACAGTTAAATTGCACCACGTAATCCATCCAAAAGATCATGAATGAACATAAAAAGGTTACACTAAATCTTTTAAAAGTGGAATATATTATTTAATTATTAATTAATGAGGACAATTATATTATTCAGTTCATTAATATTAATTCAATAACACAATCTTACTTAAGGTAAGGGATGCTCTCTATTAATCATTTATTCAATAATGTCCCCTATGTTATGCCCTTTTATGTGTAATAAAAATTATGGGGTATGGTTTTTCCACCCCCATACTTCCCTCATCATTTTAATTTTATGAGAAAACCCTTTATCTTCATTAATACCTCTTAAGTACACCTGATACCATGCCGATAATTTGTGTGGGATTATACCTGAACATCATTTAATCCAACGGGTTGCCTTATCATTATTTTACCGAAGAGAAGTTATCTTATTTTTTTATGTGAATATTCTAAATTCTATGTACATGTAACAAATTCATTTATCAAATACCATTTCATCATTCCCTTTTGGTGATATACATGTTTTTTATGTGATTACCATATCAATACTTCTTGATAAAAAAACCTATTTTGAGGGAACATCCTGAATTCTTAACCAATATCAAGTGAACTCTATATTATATTTTAATCCACCATTGTATTTATTAAATAATTATTTTTTAGTATGAAAACTTTCTTGGTTCAATTATGGTTATATATATAGGATTGTTTCCTTTTCTATTTTAACGGATCTATAATATTTTCCTTAAAACCGCACAAAAATGTTTTAATGCTAAAATTTATTAATTACTTTTATTACATGTTTTCACATATACTTGACATCACTTACCATGATATAGGCCTATTTTACTTTATTAATTTAAATTTATAATTTATTTCATTTCTTTCAAGGACTCTTTTATGATATGACATTTTTTTATGCTTTATGACATGACTATGGTACCCAATTATTTCCATGGGTAACCTTTATGTTTATATATGATTTATTATGTATGAATCTTTATGTGGAAGAAATATTAATGAATATTTAAGATGGGTGTGCCCAAATAGAGCTCTAAAACATTGGGTATTGTTGAGTCTCATGAGACATTATGTGTGATGATCTTGTTGGTTAGCCTTGGCTTGTGCTACCATATATGGAAAACTTGGAAGTTAGCCTTGGCTTGTGCTACCACATGCAATGGTCTTGGTTGTTAGACATGAATCATGTTATAGTCATGTTTTATGTAGATTCCACATTATTATTATCCCATGATTATATGAATCCATGTCTATATTTTATGACTCCATATAATACATGCATTTTTATATCATCATGTCATTCCTTCAAGCCCATGTTCTAGAGAATTGTTCTTATGGTTATTACCTTACTGGTCTATTTAGCTCTTTCATTTGTTCTTATGTACGCATGGTACCCTTTGCATATGTTTTAGTAAAATGGAAGCTAGGATCTCAATTTAATGACAAAATAAATTAACGTTTTATTCAGTTCCATGTTTTCTGTTTTATGTACCTAGTCTTCCAAGACAGTAGACTATATGATCCTTGGATTGTACTCTATATAATTATTCTTCAAATCATGTCATGTTATATGTAAAAGTATATGGTCTCTATAATTGGTATCAGATGATGGTCTAGTTATTTTTGTAGATCAGGAATAGAGAACCTTAGTAAGAAACTTATGGATAAGAATAAGTATAACAAAACACCCCCTAGAGTTTGGTAAGTATAGTGTAAGTGAATTATAATGAAAATACATTCCTATTTGGATACAAATAGGTAGAGGTGGATCTGGAACAGTTGTATCTAGGGGTAAAACCCATGAATGCCACTTTGAGCTAGACTCAAATGGGAACCAGTGCACGACAATAGCTCTTGATGTACTCTTGGGTTGACACCCCCGGAGGATATGATTTTTTAAATTCATGATCTTCTTAAAAACCATTATTAATGGAATGAAAAAAATACTATAAGAATATAATTTAAGAAATTGATTAAGGATAACCTAGATTTAGATATAGGGAATCAAAATTTATGATATATTTCACCTTTAAAATTTTATCCTTTTAAATTCAATGTTTCATTTTTTTCTCAATAGATAAGTATTCCAGTAAAATAATTGTATGTTATTTTTCATATTTAATGGTGGAATATAGAAGAACACATTCCAAAAATCAATTTGATTCTTTCATATGGAAATGGGGATGACCATGTTTGTTTAAGGTTCAAAATTTCTAATCAGTTTCTAAGGGTTTTATTCAAAGAACCCGACATTCCCAATGATTCTATATATATTTGGACTTACTTTCCAAAGGTAGGTGATCATTAGTTGTGGACCTATGAGGCTTAAGAATTTTCATTAGTCGATAGGATGGGAGGTTAGGCTCATCACACCTTTTTGGGGGGAATTATTTCCTACTCAGGGAATCTCTTATAGATTTATGTTATGTTCACGAATCCTTATTAATTCACCAAGCATGAAAATGAGTTTTCCTTTAGATTTGGAAATTGATGATTGATATGTACGGGATTTAGAGAATCTTTTATATGTATTTGAGGTTCTTCATTGATGGAGGATCATTTGTATATATTAGAGATTCTTAGTCAATGGTATCCTTCAATAAATTATATAGAAATATCTTGGTAATTATGATCACCATACTGGTTTTAAAGCCACTAATTGGGGCACTTGAAGTTTATTGTCATTCAGAAAGACAGGGATTATTTCAGAGTTGAGATCATACCCGCAGATGGGCTACCTACGTATCCGTGTTAAAAAGGAATCAAAACCCACATAGTTCGATAAGAATGATATAGTTCAATGTCATATGGGACTTAAAAGAATTAATGAAAGATGGGATTGAACATTTGAAAGAATTCCTACATACTATACTTTTAAGGCATTGATCAAAGTCCATATAGTTCGGGTGAAGAAATATGGGGCTTATGCATGGTTAACGGCCCAAAAAGAGATGTTGTGATTACTTTTACTCTCTAATCTCATGTGAGTCATGATCAGTGTGAGAAACAGGATGTATCAGTAAACCTGATGACTGTGCCACAAAAGATACAATCACAAGAAATGATGTGGGGCTTACGTATGCATGACTTCCCAAGTAGATGATGACCAGGACTTACTTCAGGAAAGAATCCCAGGAGCAGGGTACATATAGGTATTTGTACGTTATGGATATTTGGATTTTTAACTCGGGGCTTAATCCTAAGGAGGATGCCCAAATTAAAGGGGACATATAACATGGGGCTTACTCCTAAGGAGGATGCCCTAATTAAAGGAATTATGATTGGGGCTTATTCTTAATAAGGATGCCCAAACTAAGGGATCTTGGGGATTACTCCTAAGGAGGATGCCCTAAATCTAAAAATCTTCTCATCTTAAAGGATGAGGTTATATATAGGAAACCTCTAATCGTAGTTACATAAAGATTGTTAGTCTTGAGGATTTGGGAGAGGTTCTCACAGAATTCTTTTTAGATAAGGAATACAACAAATGAAGCATGCCATAAATGGATTCAAAAAGGGGTTTGGGGGTAATATCTTGAAGAGGAGAGGTGAACGGGAGAGAGGCACACAAATGGAGTTGGCGTGCAAGTGTAAGTAATGCAGGTAATTTGGAACGAAAGTCTTGGACACACAAGTTTACTTGCACGACATGGGTTTACCTAGGCGATGAACAATCTGTAGGGTAATACTTGGGAGAGACTTTACTCAATACTTTAGTAATATCCTAATATATTTACAAATGGGTGGCGTGCAAGTTTCATCAAATGGGTAGGGCGGCGCTCAAGTGCTTCCAATTTTAAGGAGGTCTGGATACTTAGTCACGCATGTGTTGATGAATTCTAAACACTTAGGCCTTATTATACTTCTTCAAGTCTTCCATTCTAGGTAAATATTTACCTTAGAATCTTTGGGAAGAGTTGACTTGAAGAATTGGGCGACCAGATCATGAATTTGACATTTGTAAAATCTGTCCTCGAAATGGGGGCCTACAGGGGCTATTTATAGGCCACCTTGCACCTTGGGCAAAAAACAAAATAGGGAGAATAAGTGACTTACACCCCTCACTTCAAATGGGCCCCTAGTCCATGCCTTCGTCAATTATTTTTGATGTTCTTCAAAGGGTGACCCTTTTTATTCTTAAGGTGTTCCCCATTTCCATTCATTGGAAATTGTGACGGAAAGGAGTGTCAACAAAAGTCCACCATCAGAATTGGATCCGAAAAGGAAAGAGGATTTGGATCTGAGGAAAAGCTAGAGAAATCAAGGGTCTGTGGCGCGCAAGTTCAGCGCGTAGATGCTGGGGTGCACAGGTATCGAACATAGGTGGTCGAGATCACCTATATATACAGGCTCACTTCCGCACAAAATCACTTGGCTTCCAGCAACTTGAGATCTCATCACGCAGGTGCTTCTGTCTTCGTCAAATTTCCCTTCTGGATTTTGTCATGCTTCTGCAGAAGGTATTTGACTTTCACTCTATGACTAGGGTGGAAAATCCTACACGGCTGGTTTGACTTATGCGACATGTTAGGACTTGCGCACCTTAACGCCTTTGCCATTTTTTTTATTTCCTTCATCATAATTTCCCAACACAAAATTACCTAAAAGTTGATTGTTTGATCTTTGTGCACATTCATTGGCTCCCAGAAGAATTAGATCAACTGATGAGTTGGCCAGAAAGAGAATATATGACATGATGAACGTCGTCGACCATGACTATAATGTTATATGTGACAACACCCTTCCGGATTTGGATATGTACTTGAAGAAATATCATGAAAATTTCCCACAGAGAATTTACTTTCCCTTGTATGTACATGGTCATCTGTGAGGAGACAACGTTCCAGAGGCAAAGAATTATATCCCTCATTCCTGGCTTCAGACCTACACCAACATTTCTTCGGCAAATATCTCATTTTTTGGATCATTTTTTAATGTTCCGGTAGTGGAGAAGGCATACATAATGCATCATAGTCCATGTTCTCTAGATCTGAAGCCTCACACACCTGATCTGCGGCCGCATTGATATCCCTCTATTTTCCAAAATTCAAAGATGGACCAATCTAAGGGATGAAAGAAGAGTTGGTATTTTCGTCCTGGAGGAGGTGTGAAGCCGACTTGGATGTGGGCATATTTGGTGTGACAAACATGTGTAGATTTTGTCGATGATCTGAATGGAGCTGGAATATATGAAGTTGTATGGGCTGGGCAGACATACGTCTACATGAATGACGTTTTTGTGATAGAGTTAATCATCCACTGGATCCTGGAAACGAATTATTTCCATCTAACTCATGGATAAGTAGGACTCTGTTTGTGGGACATCTACAAGATTTTAGGGGCTCCAATTTTGGGAGATATATATGATGAATTCATCCCCCCCCCAAGGTGACCTGGAATGATTTGGAGAAGACTCCGGATTTGGCTCAAGAGTTAATGAAATTTTTTTACAAGCTTAAAAATACCACAACCATGAAAACCCACTTCCCAAAAGATATCCATCTAGAGGAGTGGATGGACATGTTTCTGATTAAGAAGAGAGAGGAGGGACCTTACTACACTCATCCTAACAGTTTCCCTAGAGCACCAAAGAGGGGTGCTCTGGGCACATTTTGGCCGACTCTGGAAGAATGAGATTTTGATAAGTGGGGGTATGAAGTGAATGAGAAAATTCTAGAGAAGACCCATCTGGAAGGCTTTTTGGACTTGTGGATAAGTGTTTAACTTTTACCTGTTCGGGATTCGAAATGTGGTGTGAGGTAGGGGACCTTTGTAGTTGCAGCCAAGCTGGCTGAAAGGAAGATGGTTGGGTTGGCCACCCCAGTTTTGGAAAAGATTCATATGAGCTTACTTCATGTTTATATGGGTAAGTATCCTCTAAAAATAGTGGGTCTATTACATGTTTTATGGGGATGGATCGCCACTTAATTCAAGACATATGATGTACAAAGTGGGGTATATGTTTCTGGAAGTTCTTTCCGGCCGTCTGTTCAGGAAATTTATGGAATTTCTCCCTTATCCCTCAATGATTATGATATAAAAATAAGGTTGAGCATGTTCAAGGAGTTTCACTTCTTTACTTATGGAAATCCGCCAACAGGGCTATCTGTTGATGATGGAACATGCAGCCTGGAGTTAAGGGCATATATTCTAGCATGTAGAGATGGTACACTAGCCATGAGGATTGACAGAGAAATTATATGTGAGGCCTATGCTTCATACAGATTCACATGTCAATTCAAATGTCTGCATTAATTTACTGTATCCCCTCCATTCCATGTCAAGTTAGGGCAGCATCTGATGGTTTCTCATCGACTATGGTTGCTGACATCTATGGAGAAGACTGGGGAGGTATTTGATCTTCCAGTTGTTAAAGTGGCAAGTCGATTGACTATATGGTATGCCGAGAGCTGGGTAGTATCATACCCTAAAGGGGTACTAAATCAGTTGGTCCCTTGGGTGGGTATAAAGAAGAGAACCATTAGGAAATAAGCTCTTCATTTGGAAGGCGACTCTTCCTCACCCATAGTCGATTCATTGGATTCCCAGGATGGGGATGATGAGGATAAAAATGGGTCAAAGAGTCCTCATGCCAGAAATGATCCACCTTCCAGAGTCAAGAGTCCTACTCCATCGACTCCTGGTGAGTTACATCATTGAGGCAATTTAGTCTCCATTATTTTAAAGAGCAAAAAGTTTCATTCTCTTATCCATTATCTGTAATTACAGAAGCTGGGAAGAAGTTGATGTCCCAGATTGCATGACCCTCATAGTGACCTTCTAGTGCACATTCTGAATCTTTATGACCAGAGGCTGTCCAGACATGGTGGAGTTTATATTGTGATGTAGAAACCGCCTGGATGAACTTATGCGAAGGTCTGCATTTCCCTAGAGTGGGGAATCTCCGGGCTTCCTCTGAAATCCATTTTGATGAAAACCAAAATAAAGTGAGGGCTTACATCAAAGAGTTGGAAATTCTCATATATGGCACTGATGAGTCAGTTCCTATCACCAAGCGGGTGAAGGAAATGATGGACTGTGGTGCCACTATATGGATTGGTCCTTAATTAGATGAAGAGTGGCGTGAATGCGTGGCTCCTGAAGATGTTAGTTTACTTTATATCATATTTATATTTGATTTTCAATTTTAATTTAGTCAATGATTTGTTATTCATGGAAATAATCTTCTTCATCCTCCAGCTTGTAATGGAAAGAACCAATGATATCCCTTCGTCATGGTATAGCCCTGGTGACACTGCTCTTGGAGCCACGGAATCTCCTCATTAGTTGGGAAAAGTATCTCCCGGCCAACAAGTCATGTATGAGGAGTTAGAAAGGGCGTTATTATCTTCGATACCTATTTTCGGAGATGATGATGCCAATCCACCCAAATAGGCCAAGAATCAAAGGCATAGATGAAAAAAGACCACAACCAAATTCATTATGTATAGTGGTACATCTTTCTGGAAGTCATGAATCTTAACTTATGGAAAATTGCTCAAACTTCTCGAGATTGTAGGGTCTTCTTCAGTTTCCCCTTTAAGGGAAGGGACCGACCATCCTCAGAGTACAACGGAGGGTGTTGTAGAACAGCTGCAAGTTCCTACTGAAATGGTTGTTCCTAAAAAAATTCTAAGAGTAGATGAGCTGGCATCTATTCCCAACACCACTCATGTCTCTGATGCTAGGAGATAAAAGACTCCTGGTTAATTAACAATACTTCATTGAACCTCAAATTAGAGAAAAAATGATTTCCATTCTGTGATGTTTTAGGTTCAACACATGCACCAAAACATTTGGTAACCATCGAAGCTGACCCCACCACTGTCTTTAAAGAAGCTATCCAGGGTCAGTGATTTCTAGATAAAATTCATGAAGAAGACATGTCGAGTTCTCCCAATGGTGAGACTAACCTTGGATCTGGGACATCATTAGATAAAAGGATGAATCTTGGCATGTCCTTTGATGAAATTTTAAAACATGTTAATTTACCACCTGATTTATACGATTTTGGAGATCTATTTATAGAATCAACTGGACGTAAGTTTCACCATTTTTCCTATTAATCTTATCATGATTACACTTCTAACCATGTTTGGTTAAAAAATATGCAGTTTGATTTGAAGAAACTTCTGAACCAACAATTCTTGAAAGGCGTGTAGACATTGATTTCTACCCTGATATTGAAGAAACACTTTCTCAGTTGGAACATAGCATGGTAGACCCTCCTGAAACCCATCCTGAAAATCATGTTGATGCTAAGAAATATGGGGAGGAGTCTTCACATGTTGCTGATCTACTATTAGGTTAAATATGATGATATTTTTGGCTTACTTAACCTGTAATATAGTAAATAAACTTTTAATCTCCTTTGAAATTAACCGTACATTCAATTGACCAAACATGGCTATCAAATTCAATGGCTAGATCCGGAGGTAAAGCCTTATCCTCATCCCAAACAGTATTATAAGGTGAAGTAACTAGGGTCAGGGAAGGGGCAGAACATGGCACTTCTTTAAGTGCATTAATCCCAGACTATGTTCCTCCCTATGATTGGGATGCCGAATAAGACCCAGAGGTGCAAAAGGAATTCCAATTATCATGTCGTAAGGCATGGAAAAATATATGAAAGGTAATATCTGAGATGCCTCTTGAAGTGTTTCCTTTGAAAATTCCAAGACTTTCATTCATGTTCATCATGCAGGGACTTTGAGGTTTTGGATATCAGGAAATCCATGTCACAATGAAACAAGTAATTCGAAGGAGGGAGCAAGAGTAAAGGTGTCGTCAAGACCTGATCAGAGCTAGATTACTGACCAATATTAGTGAATTTCATGCTGTAGTGTCCCGAGTTGAGGATGATCATTCTGGAAAGCTGAAGGAGATGAAGCAAAAGATCAAGGAGAAGATTTTCCAGCAGTTTCACCTTCAGTAAGAGCTAGATGTTGTTACTCGGGATCTTGACCAACTTCATAATTCATTGGAATAAGTTTAATCAGATGGTATAATATCCATAATAGACCAAATAATCACTTCTTCAAGCTGAAGAGATTGAAGATGGCTGAGTAAATGAAATTCAAGTGGTTGCTGATGAAGCATGGGACGCTATGAAACAGATATGAAATCATGTTGAAAGTCTTCTGTGATTTCTGAAAAAAGAGAAGAGACTCCAGTCTGTGGAATTTATTCTAATCTTGTTCATCAATGAATAACAGTTCATTTTCAATCATTTTTACCTTCATTTTCTTGATAATTTCTCATATTCTTACCTAACCTAATGGGCCTAGTAAACATAGTTTGATTTTTACTAGGGTTATATAAACAACCCCACAAACATTGCATATTTAATTGCTCAGTATTTCCTAAATCATTCAAAATGTGTGTTTAGCGAGATGGGACTCGACTTTTGTTCAGAGTACCCTTTATGGGTTCCCAATTTAATGAGTACCATGTCTTTTGTTATTGGCAGTTTAATGTTAGGCATGTTGGAATATGAAAGGCTAATATTTAAGGTCGAATAGCTTTGACGGAATGGATGATATTGACTAAATTCTTGATTATTTGTTTGGAAACATATTACCATATTCAATTATGGAGGGGTAAAATTGTAAATTGTGACTTGGGAAATTTTGAATCTGGGGAATGACATGGGAAAAGTGCTAAAAGACATTAGAGGAAGTATTTTATAAGAATGAAGTTACCACTACTTGAAAAACCCGTTATGGGGGATGAATTATGCAGGGCCAACTAGGGAATATGCTGCAGACTCAAATATTAGTTTATTTTGGCTGACAGGTCTGTTATGTAGACAACTTATGCAAGGCCACCAATGGGCATGTGCTGTATAGTTGAGGAAAAGAACTCTCAGAAATATGAATTTCAATTAATAAAATCCGAAGAATGTTTTACAGAGATTCAAATTTTCCGAACCATAGAGTCTGCTTTATCGAGAAAGGTACTTGAATATGGAGAGGATATTTCAAATCAGAATTGTCAAATAATTGGAGGAATGTGACTTCTATGAAGTTCTGACCAAAATGTAGGGAAAAAAGATATCTGTGGATTTAAATCATATGACTAAAATCAGAGATAGAAACATTATAAGACATATGGTCAAGTGGTCCAAGGTTATTTCATATTACACTGAACATATGGATAAGGAGGAAAATGTAAACTATATACTTGAATACTTTCAGATCATGAAAAAGATTATGGAAAAAATATGATAAGGATGGCAGTTTTTTTGCAGATCCCTACATATCTCCATTAAGACCAATAGGTACCAAAGAGGCTTATCCTAAGAATGAAGTTGCCATTACATGATAATCCCATTATGGAGGTTGATTTATGCAGGGCCAACTGGGGCATAAGCTGCATAGTGAAATAATAACATATTTTGGCTGATAGGTCCGTTATGTGGACAACTAATCCAAGGCCACCTAAGGGCACGTGCTGTATAGTCAAGAAAAATAACTCTCAGGTTTCATATATTTTGCGACCA
Source organism: Viscum album (assembly GCA_963277665.1). Lineage (NCBI taxonomy): Eukaryota > Viridiplantae > Streptophyta > Magnoliopsida > Santalales > Viscaceae > Viscum > Viscum album. Next base: position 1,595,125,891 of record OY728130.1, on the reverse strand, counting down.
GAAGTCAAGAAAAGGGTTATAGAGACCATGAATAATTTTTTATAATGTTGCAGCTATGTCCTGAATTGAGATTCTAGATGTCACTACGTATCTCAATAGGATGAAAATCAAGCCACACGTAGTTCATGAAATATAGTTTAACATCATGTAGGACGAGAGCATAGAATATCTTAGTTTGGGGTCGTAGAGCTCAGGCCAAAGTGAGGTAGACACATCATGCATTTGTTATAAAAATGAAGTGAAAAAAGACCAGGGTGTTCCATATCATACCATGTGCTCCTAAGAGGACTTTTCAGCCATGAGACCGATAGTGGAGTTTGGGGTTAGGCCCAAAAGCTTGGGGATGGACTCGAGGAATGCTCGAGCGTTCTTAAATATCCCATGAGGATGGGAATCAAGCTGGATGTAGTTCTTGAAATACTCTTTTTACAAATTTGGTTTGTACATATGAGGGGTAAATCAAACATTATTGTAATTATGGTTGGACCCAATATTAATGACTTGGGAGTCACTATGTATCTCATATGGATGAGAATCAAGCCATACATAGTTCTTGAAATATGACATGGTTGGAGACCATGTCAATGATGATTCCACTCGAGTGAGGGTATCGGGGATTTTTGCCGTTATTGTCATTATAGAAAAAAGGGCAAATAGTTTAAGGTCATATGCATAGACCAGTGCTATGTAGTTTAATGTCTCACAGCAAGGACAATGAGGGACTATATAGTTTAATGTCATATAGTTAGGATGATGGGATGTACACAGTTTAACGTCATGTAGGGTGAAAGTGAACCGATATGAATAATATGGTTGTAGGGGGATTCACGGATCAACATCATATATTATGGAGGTGAATCAATGTGAAGAAAGTGGTTTCGGGCTTGAACCGCAGGAGGTTGCCTACGTACTCAACTTAGGAGGCCCGGATTAAAGTCCGCATAGTTCAATTGAGAGGGATTCAGAGATCGGTGTGTACTTGAGGACAACAACCCAAAGATGATGTTGGGACTTGAGCATGGTTAGTGGCCCCGAGAATATGTCATGTTTGAAGCTTACTCTAAGCTCATGTGAGTCATGCTCGGTGTGAGAAACAAGAGGTAGAAACCGACCTGATGATCGTGTGGCGAAAGATGCGACCACGAAGGATGGTTTGGGGCTTATGCATGGTTAGATACCCACGGAACACATGGAAACAGAGTTTAAAAGACAATTTCACATGCGACGATCACAGTTTAATGTCATGTGTCACAGACATGGGGTGATTGGCAATTTAACATCCTGGAGCTTGGGCGATTCATATTTTAACGTCATGTTGGATGATAGAGGGGTCATAGTTTAATGTCATGTTGGACGATAGAAGGGGAAATGCAGTTTAATGTCCTACAGCAAGGAAAATGGGTGTATTTGTGTTACAAAAAATACTTCTTCAAGAATCTTTCATTGGTTGGAGTTGTAATGTGTTCTCCATCCATTGAGATTAACAAATAAGCTCCATTGCAGAAGAACCTATTTATTGAGTAAGGTCCTTCTCACATTGGATCAAGCTTTGGAGGATTATTTCTTGATATCATTGGGGTTCTGAGGACCAATACCAATTCTCCATGAATGAATGAATGGAGAGGAACGTTTTTATTGAAATCTTGTTCTATTCGATTCTGATAGACATCTAAATGTTGCAGTGTTAACAATCGTTTTTCATCTTGTCATTCCAATTCATCCAATCGCTTTTGATATTGTTCGTCTGTAGATAACTGATCACAAATTGAGACTCTAAGCATGGGTAATTGGGCTTAAATAGGAAAGACTGCTTCCGTTCCATATACCAATGAATATGGAGTTGATCATGTAGCAGTGCGGGTGGTAGTCCGATAAGCCCATAGAGCATGAAAAAGTTTATCAGGCCATGCATTCTTATCTTTATCCACAATATTTTGAATTATGTTTTAAATAGTTTTATTGAAAGCCTCTATTTGACCATTGGCTACTGCATGATACCGAGATGAATGGTTGGATCTGATATTGTATTCTTAATACAATTTTCATACCTCAGATGAACAAAATATGGTGCCATTATCTGTTAATATGCTACTAGGAACACCAAATCTGGTAATGATGTTGGACTTGACATAGCTAACAATGATTTTAGTACCAACTACATTGAGAGGCATTACATCTTCCCATTTGTAAAATAAGTCAATAGAAGTAAGAATATACTTAAACTGCTTAGTTGTAGCCGGAGGATAAGGTCCTACTATATCTATTCCCCATGTAGAAAATGACCAGGAGTATTTAGTCGTATGAAGAAACTCTGGGGGTTGATGAATGATGTTGGCACATAATTGGAAATAATGAAACTTCTTAGTGAAATCAACACAATATTACATCATTTAAGGCCAGAAGTATCCAAGCCTTCAAATTTGACCAGAAAGTCTATGTCCAGGATGGTTGGCACTAAAAACTCCTACATGTACTTCATTCATGACATCCATTGTCTCTCCACCATAAATATATCTAAAGATAATTCCATAAAAACCACTCTTGTATAGAATTGTTTGGTGATATGGGAAATAATAAAGAGTAAAATTGACCTCACGTCACCAAACATGTTCTTTCCCAGCTCTATCAGGTGGGGGTGTTCCATTTTGAAGGTATTCCGTGATAGGTTTCACCATTCCTATAGTATGACCATATGGTTCTGAAATGGGACTTATTTCATTGATTTTCTATGTTCTAATTTCAACAAAAGGTGAAACTATAAAATGGTGGGCAATACTGATGATTGTTTCGTCCCGATTTGGATCTTCCAGGGCTATGACTACATTATCCAGTGCATCAACATGGGCATTTTGTGATCATGGGACATAAGAAAATGTCGGTTCTGAGGGAAATTCCACCATTAAATCAATGACATAATCACACAAAGGGATTAAGTCTTCCTTTCTGATGGCATAATCCCCATTGATTTGTTTGACTACCAAATCAGAATCACATTTTACCTTCAAGTGATTCACCTGTACCCGAAGTGCCAATTCCAAGCCTGTGATGAGATCTTGATATCGTGCTTCATTGCTTGTATCTCTTTCCATCAATAAGAAGAAATTGGGTATCGTTGCCTTTTCTGGAGAAATAATCACAATTCCTAACCCCAAATTGTTGAATTTAGGATCTTCCATTTTCTTCCCTATTGGACTTCGGGAGGCACCATCAATGTACATTTCCCATGTTTGAGGATTATCTTGAATAGATAATACTTTCTCATCATGAAGTTAGATATTTAAAGATTTATCTTCTATTGATGGGTGTTCAAAAGGGAAATTAGTGAAATCGTGGCCCTTTATTTCCTTTTGAGACACATACTGGATATCAAACTGCTACAAAATAACTTCCCACCTTTCCAGACATCATGTAAGAATTGGGTGACTATGGATAAATTTGAGCAGGTTATTGTAAGAAATAAATTGGACCTCATGATGTTGAAAACAATGTCTCAATTTTTGAACTGAAAAGATTAATTCTAGGAAGCACTTTTCAATACTTGAATATCGTGTTTCTGCCTCATGTATAGTCCGACTGAGATAGTAAAAGCTGTTTTCATTCCCAGCATCATTCTTTTGGGAAATTAAGGCACCCAATGATCGCTCTAATGATGTCACATAGAGAATAAGTGGTTTTCCTTAAATAGGTGGCATTAATACTGGTGGACTCAAGAGATATTTCTTGAGGATATCAAATGATTCATGACTATAAGGCCCCGTCCTTAAACATTACTTAATATTTAATTAAATGAATAATTCCCATTGAGTATCTTTTTAGGTTTAGAGTTTTAGAGAATCAGGACATAAATATTACATCTCAAAAGATTAAAAAGTAGACACTTCTACTAAGTTTCCATAAAATAAAAACTCATAAAAAACATGTCTAGTTCCATGTTTTAGATAGCATGACTTTTACTTGATCCCATCCTTAACCCTATTCCACATTAAGTCCTGTGAAAAACATTTCAAAAACTTGGGATGAGCATAAAAAGCTAAGGGATATAAAAGTACGAAATGAAAACACTAGTCCATGTATGAAATCATACTTTACTCATAAAACATATGAATTTTAACATACCTCATAAAATCATGAATAAATCATATAAATCATAAGGCATAAAGGTAACTCGAGGCATTCATAACATTCTTACATAGGGAGTAAACCTCTTGGTTACATTTGGAATTCCCATCACAGTATATTCCCTAAATCTCTTTGGAGAAACCTTAACGTTTAACTCCTTCGCGTTACCCAATGCATTGGAGAGCTATATCGGGCTCACCCGCCCTTAGTTTATCACGGAACCACCCATATTCATAACAATGCCCAAGAACCATAACATAATTGTACCACATAATACATGCATAAATGAAACATAACATTTCCACATTTCAATCACAAGATATAAATACAACACATTGATATAAAAAACATTATGAAAAAAAATTTCAATACCAAAATAAAAGAAAAGTAAAACATGTTATTTATTTTTCTTTAAAAAAAGGTATGGCTTGTAGAGGAAGCCGAAACTCAAATAATGGTCACGGCGGCAGATAAGTTGTTGTCCCCGCATGCGTACGAAAAAAACATTCCCTTTTGTCGTTTATTAAAACGCTTCGTATAAAAAATATTCCTTTTGGATAAACATAAAATTCAAAGGGGTTTATACACCGTATAAAATAAAGTTGTGTATAAAAAAAATACGCCTCAAAGAAAGGATATTGAGGCGAAGTCCCTTACCTCGGGTCCAACTTGACTCGATCATTCTTTAGCCTCCTAAATAATAAACTTGAGTTAATTTCTACTTTCTTAAGAACCTTTTTCATGTTCATTATTCCTTTTATATCACTTATTACCATGTCATGAACACTTTGTAATTATTTACGTTAATAACGGTCGTTTTAACGATCATTGGTACTTGAGTCAAAAATAAACTCTTTATAATTACAATTTGTTCATGTATCCATTATATCTAGAGTTATACTCATGATGTAGATATCATATATATCATATATATCCAGTATATACATGCATTTATAATATTACATAACGTGTAGAGGTGAGAAATGAAATGCACTGTTCATGGAGACGGTAAGTCGTACGTACGCATGAACACTACTTTCATTTCTATTTCGTATTTTATGGAATGGAATCATAATGATATAAAGGTATATTATAATTCCAGTATAATATCATATATAATATCATTAATTACATCCTTTATACGTCACACATATGGTATTAACGAATCAAATCACTTTGAGGGGAAGGTAGTCCACACTTCCTAAAATGAAGATATCGCGTTTACCCATAATCGAAACCATAAATCTATGCCATAAATATAAAATACAGAAGCTTAAGTAAAACATAAAAATATTATATACCATATATAAATATACTGACTTCTTAATGGACACCTTTTAAGGTGTTAAAATAATATTGAACAATCATCGTTTCGTGAGGCAGAAATTCGCCATCCACAAAAACAGTATGTTCTTTAACCATTAGATGTAGGTGTGTGTAAGTGTAGCTCAAATAATTCTTATAACAACATAATACTATATTCATGATACTGGTTTTGTTACAAAATAAAGGAATAAAAAGTCTTTAGAAGGTTTTAGAAGAAAAATAAAACATAAGAACACAAGAGAAAACACTACCTTTAAAACGGGTAACTTTTTTTGATTTGAGTTCAAAGGCTTCCTTGGGAAGACTTCTGCCCAAAGTAAGGCTTCAATGAGTAAGATAGAGATGTGGAGAGACAACATGGATAGGGTTTGGATGGGCCAAAGGCTTTGGATGTGTGGCTATGATGGTAGAGGTGGGGGCCTTTTATAAGAGGAGAGGAGGGGCACTCTTGGAATGTTAAGAAAAGATACTTTTTTATAAAATGATTTTCAGATAAAAAAGGTCCCAAATTATTAATTTCTATGATAAGGTGATAAGGGTTCGAAATACACCCATCCAATAGGTTTTTGACACGTTTAGGTCTTATATTTTACATTATATTTTCATTTTATTTAAATCTTTAAATAATGAGGTAATCACTCCATCATCATGGTGTCATAAATAATTTAATTTATTTAATGTATAAAAATTATTAAAAAATAATATTATGTAGGAAATCTTTTTATCTTTCTAATTATTATTTATAGTTAAAAACATGACTTTTATAACCCCATTTAAAAATTGTTTTAGTAAAACAACTCATCTTTGTGTCATTTTTACTTTTACTTTAAATAAAAGGAATTAATGTCTTTATCGTACCCAAGTGGCTCCATGTGGTCCCAAAAATCGACCCATGGGTTTTCTTGGTCGGAAATGACACATCCAATAATGGTAGGACATGTTTCTAGGTCATTTAATATTATTAAAACATTATTTTTACCTTAAATACACTAATTACCTCTAATCGCGATTTAAACATAAAAGTTACTATTCACCAAAAAAATTATTTTAATCCCATTGAACCACATTTTACATCCTAATGACAACCATTCATGTCGTATTTTTGAAATTCAAAACACATAGGTGGTAAAATTTCATTTAAACGATAAATCAGTTTTTTTAAGTACCACTTAGTGGTTTCACTATTCATCAAAAATTGAAGTTTTTCAGAAAAATACCAAAACATCACCCTAAATTATATTTGATATTCCAAATTAAAAAATGATGTATATTTTACAAAATTAAAAACATATAAGTTACATTAATTAATTTAATAATTAATTCCCACTGTCAGAGCAAATAGCGTGTTTTTATGAAACAATAAGTATCAAATGATTGACACAAGTTTAAGTCCAATTTCAAAGTGAAATTAATTCCAACGACCACTATTGGATTAAATGGTAAAAATATATTATAATTGTACTTTAAAACCAATTCAAAAGATAATATAATCATACAAATAAATTAGATTAAAAAGAGGTTTTGAATTAAAATACAACAGTTTTCACTGTTCATTAAAAAAATGAACTTTATCGGAAAAATACCAAAAAATTACCCAAAGTAAATTTCAATGTCCCAATCATAAAGAATATGTTTATTTCAACAAATAGATCTTATAAAATTTTCAAAAGATTGATTTAAAAATGGTTTTCCATTAAAAGGCAGTAAAACAATCTTTTAAAAATATGAGTGTATTCCATGCTTAAGATTAGATTTATTCTCATTTTAAGCCCTTAAAACACTATATAATTCATTAATAGACATAGATAAAAATATCTATTATTAATTACTTACATGGGATGTTACATCCTTCCCCCCTTTAGAAAATTGTGTCCTCGCAATTTATTTACTTATCGAATAAGTGGGGGTATTTATCCCTCATTGCATTTTCATATTCCCATGTTGCCTCTTCAATCATGTGGTTTTTTCCACAAAACCTTTACCTGGTGATTCACCTTATTTTGTAACAATTTCTCCATGTGGTCAAGAATCTGGACCGGTTGTTCCTCATAAGATTGATTCTCTTCCAACTGAACTACCTCTGGACTCAAAACATGAGATGGATCTTGCATGTACTTCCTTAACATTGAAACATGAAAAACATTGTGTACCTGAGATAAACTCGGAGTTAAAGCCACTCGGTAAGCAACTGATCCAACTCTCTCCAGAATTTCATATGGTCCAATGAACCTTGGACTCAACTTTCATTTCTTACCAAATCGCATCACACCTTTCCAGGGTGAGACTTTGAGAAAAACATGATCACCTACTTCAAAAGAGAGATCTTTCCTCTTATTGTCCGCATAACTATTCTGCCTGCTCTAAGCTATTCGCATGTGTTTATGTATCATCTGAACTTTTTCTGCCAACTCTTCTACCAATTCTGGTCCCATCAGATTCCTTTCACCCACTTCATCCCAGAAAGCTGGAGCTCGACAGTGCTTCCCATATAATGCCTCAAATGGTGCCATATGTATATTGGAATAAAACTGTTATTATATGAAAATTCAACCAAAGAAATATATTGGTCCCAACTTCCCTAATAATCCATCGAACAAGCACGTAGCATATCCTCCAAAGTCTGAATTGTTCGTTCTGACTGCCCATCTGAATGGGGATGAAAAGCTGTACTAAAATTTAATTCAGTACCCAACGACTTCTGAAGGCCTTTCCAAAAGTTAGAAGTGAACCTGGGATCACGGTCAGATACAATGGAGAAAGGAACTCCATGTAACCTGACTATCTCTTTAAGATACAAACGGGGAAAGTTGATCTAGGGAAAAAGTATCTCGAATTGCAAGGAATGAGCTGATTTAGTGAAGCGATCAACAATAATACAAATTGCATTATTACCTCGAGGTGTCTTCAGGAATCCCACAATGAAGTCCATAGATATATTCTCCCATTTTCATTCTGGTACTGGTAAAGGCTGAAGTACCCCTTTCTGTAACTGTCGCTCTGCTTTAACCTGTTGACAAGTCAAACACTTCACTGTAAAATCAGCAATATCTCTGTTCATTCCATCCCACCAGTAATACTCCCGCAGATATCTGTACATCTTAGTACTGCCAGGATGAACTGAAAATGGAGAATTATGAGCTTCACATATCAACTCTCTCTTCAACTGTGAATCACAAGGTACACACAATCTCTTCCCAAATCTCAAAAAACATTCCTTATCAATGTTGAATTCAGGCAACTTACCCTTCTGAACCAACTCTACGTTTTTCTGCAACTCACTGTCTTGCTTATGTGCTTTCTTGATTCTGTCTGATAGAGAAGATTTCACTGATACCTGAAACAAAAAATAAGAACATCCTGCACCAAAAATATCTATGCAAAATTTCATCAAATCCTTAACCAAAAGATCATGCTCCAAATGCAACATTGTTAATGAAGCATTACTTTTTCGACTCAAATCATCAGCCACATTATTTGATTTTCCTGGATGGTAATGAATTATACAATCATAATACTTGATTAATTCTAACCATCTCCTCTATCTCATGTTCAATTATTTCTGAGTGAATATATACTTTAAACTTTTGTGATCGGTATATATTACACACTTTACTCCATACAAATGATGCCTCCAAATTTTTAAAATGAAAACAACAGCAGCTAATTCCAAATCATGTGTAGGGTAATTTACATCATGAGTTTTCAATTGTCGTGAAGCATAAGCAATTACCTGATCATTATGAATTAGGACGCAACTAAGTCCTTTCAATGAAGCATCACTATAGATAACAAACTCCCCATTCCTATAAGGTAGTGCGAAAACTAGAGCATTCACCAATCTTATTTTCAATTCCTGAAAACAATTATCACATTATTTTGTCCAGATAAACTGAACACCCTTCCGAGTTATCTTAGACATTGGACTAGATAACCGTGAAAAATTTCTAACAAACCTTTTGTAATAGCCTCTCAAACCAAGGAAACTACTAATCTCAGTTACATTTGTGGGACTTGTCCATTCTTCAACAACCTTTGTTTTTGCAGGATCAACAGTTATCCCATCTTTAGAAACAATGTGACCAAGGAAAGAAATTTGTTGCAACCAAAACTCACACTTGCTGAATTTCCCATACAATTTCTTTTCTTTTAAGGTTTTCAAAAGAACCGTTAAATGTCTTTCATGCCCCTATTTACTTTTAGAAAATACCAAAATATCATCAGTGAAAACCACCACAAACTTATCCAAGAACTCATGGAAAATTCTATTCATTATGTCCATGAATACAGCAGGTGCATCGGTTTTCCCAAAAGGCATTACTACAAATTCATATTGGCCATATCTTGTATGAAACACAGTCTTCAGAATATCTTCGTCCTTTACCTTCTGCTGATGGTACCCCGATCTCAGGTCAATCTTTGAAAAATACTGAGCTCCCTGGAGCTGATCAAACAAATCATCGATATGTGGAAAATGATATTTGTTCTTAACTGTGATGTTATTCAAGGCTCTATAATTAATGCAAAGTCTCATTGAACCATCTTTCTTTTTAACAAATAAAACAGGAGCACCCCAAGGTGATGTGCTAGGTCGAATGAAACCTTTATCTAATAAATATTGCAATTTCTCCTTCAACTCTAAAAGTTCAGTTTGAGCCATTAGATAAGGGGGTTTTGAAATTGGCTTAGCATCAGGAACTAAGACAACAGTAAATTCAACTTCTCGATCAGGTATTATTCTAGGAAACTCATTAGGAAAAACATCAGGATACTCATTTACCACTGGCACATCATTAATCTAAACAATTCCTTTGTTTTCAACGATGTGTGCAAGGTAACATTCATTTCCATCTTTTACAAGTTTCTCGGCCTCTTGGTAAGTTATCAACATTAAGGGTTCATTCTTGTACACAAATTGAAAGACTTTCTGAAAAGAAACTTCTCTAGCCTTACAGTCAATCTTAGCATGGTAAATAGAGAGCCAATCCATACCCAGGATAACACCAAACTCTACTAGAGGTAAAACAATAAGGTTTTCAAGTAGGTTCTTTCCACATATAAGGATATGAAGATTCTTATAAATTATTTTTACCTCAACATTTCCCCCATGTGTTTTTACCACAAGTTCAGCAGTAATTTCTTGAGATGGTATTCCCATTTTACTTGAAAAGTTTTTAGAGATGAAAGAATGTGTAGACCCCGAATCAAACAACACACTGGCATAATCTGAAAAAACAAAAAAAGTACCGTATACAACTTCATTTGATGGCCTGACATCTGCTGAAGTAGTTGCAAAGGATTTCACCACCCCTTTCTTCTTGTATTATAACTGCTTCCCATCACTCAAGCTCTTTGTCGGACACTCGTTTTCATAGTGACCCATCTCACTGCACTTAAAACATTTCACTAACTATAAATCGAATTTGGAATTACCATTACCTTGATATTCTTCAGTGCAATCACGAGCCTTATGTACCATCTTACCACATCAGTAGAACTTTCCATAATTCAGAAGACATTCCCCAGCATGCCTTTTACCACATTTATCACAAACTGGAAACTTAGTTTTCTTACCGTCAGACCGTTTTGAATAATTCTTTCCTTTATCCTGCCACCTCGGTCTCTTCTTCTGTTGGTTGTTATAGAACAATTGATCATCGGAAAACTCCATTTCCACCTTCTCAGCACATCGAACAAGATTTTCATAACTTTTGAACTCATGAGAAGCTAATCCCCTTCAATATTTTGGCTTTAATCCTAAGTAAAAATGATTGATTTTACTATCAAGGTCTCGAATAAAATTTGGAGCATACCTTGCCAATCGAGTGAACCTTTCTTCATAGGCAGCCACTGAGTCTCCCTCTTGCCTCAATTCAAGGAATTTTTTTTCCATCCTAAGTCGAATAGCCTTAGGAAAATATTTCTCAAGAAACATACCTTTGAATTCATCCCAGTCGAGAGCATCAATATCATCAGCGTCCCTGATATTTTTAACCATCGACCACCACTGATCTGCTTCACCCTCCAAATGCTAAATAGAAAGACTAACCTTTTTTTTTGTCTGAACACCCCATGACATCGAAAATATTCTCCAGTGGTTTAATCCACCCTTCAGCTATCATAGGGTCAGATGATCCTCTGAATGATGGGGGATGATGCCTCATGAAATGTTCCACCACTGACATGTTCCTCTACGATTGATCTGGCCGATCTCGTGCATGGATACCACCACCATTTATCGCTTGAGTAAACTACACCATTACTGCAACATATTGTTCAGTTCCAATTCCAACCATCCCAGGATGCTGATTTGGAAGGTTATTTCCTTCTGTATTCCTTCCTAGCACTGCTTCCTTGTTTCCTCTGCAGAAAACCATTCTGAACAAACTTGTCTTAGATGAAGCAACATGGTAATCTTCAAATGCTATATCATTTCAATTTGACCATAAAAAAAATAATTTTGGATAATAATTTAATAGAATTATAAATCTTAAATTTATCTAAACCGACCTCTGATATCAACTATAAGGCCCCGACCTTAAACCTTACTTAATATTTAATTATATGAATAATTCACATTGAGGATCTTTTTAGGTTTAGAGTTTTATAGAATTAAGACATAACTATTACATCTCAAAAGATTAAAAAGTAGACACTTATACTAAGTTTCCATAAAATAAAAACTCATAAAAAGAAACATGTCTACTTCCATGTTTTAGATAGCATGACTTTTCCTTGATCCCATCCCTGACACTATTCCACATTTAGTCCTATAAAAAGCATTTCAAAAACATGGGATGAGCATAAAAAGCTATGTAAGGGATATAAAAGTAAAAAATGAAAACATTAGCCCATGTTTGAAATCATACTTTACTCATAAAAGATAATCATTTTCACATAACTCATCAAATCATGAATAAATCATATAAATCATAAGACATAAAGGTAACTTGAGGCATTCATAACATTCTTACATAGGGAGTAACCCTCTTGGTTAAGTTTGGAATACCCATCACAGTATATTCCATAAATCTCTTCGGAGAAACATTAATGTTTAACTCCTTCGCATTACCCAATGCATTGGAGAGCTATATCGGGCTCAACCGCCCTTAGTTTATCACGGAACCACCCGTCCTCATAACAATGCCCATGAACCATAACATAATTGTACAACATAATACATGCATAAAGGAATCATAACATTTCCACATTTCAATCACAAGATATCAATACAACACATTGATATAAAAAACACTATGAAAACCATTTTCAATACCAAAATAAAAGAAAAGTAAAACATGGTATTTATTTTTCTTTTAAAAAAAGGTACGACTTGTAGAGGAAGCCGAAACTCAAATAATGGTCACGGCGGCGGAGAAGTCATTGTCACCGCATACGTATGACAAAAAATTCCATTTTTTCATTTAGTAAACCGCTTCTTATAAAAAATATTCCTTTTGGATAAACGTAAAATTCAAAGGGGTTTATACACCGTATAAAATAATGTTGTGTATAAAACAAAATATGCCTCAATGAAAGGAGATTGAGATGAAGTCCCTTACCTCGGGTCCGACTTGACTCGATCGTTCATTAACCTCCTTAATAATAAACCTGAGTAAATTTATACTTTATTAAGAACATTTTTCAAGTTCATTATTCCTTTTATATCACTTATTACCATGTAATGAACAATATGTAATTATTTAAGTTAATAACGGTTGTTTTAACGATCATTGGTACTTGAGTCAAAAATAAACTCTTTATAATGACAATTTGTTCATGTATCTATTATATCCAGATTTATACTCATGATGTAGATATCATATATATCATATATATCTAGTATATATATTCATTTATAATATTACATAATTCATAGAGGTAAGAAATGAAATGCACCGTTCATGGAGACGGTAATCCGTACGTACGCATGAACGCTACTTTCATTTCTATTTCGTATTTTATGGAATGGAATCATAATGATATAAAGGTATATTATAATTCCAGTATAATATCATATATAAGATCATTAATTTCATCCTTTATACATCCCACATATTAACGAATCAAATCACTTTGAGGGGGCGGTAGTCCGCACAACCTAAAATGAAGATATCGCATTTACCCATAATGGAAACCATAAAGGTATGACATAAATGAAAAATACAGAAGCTTAAGTAAAACATAAACATATTTTATACCATATATAAATATAGTGACATCTTAATGGCCACCTTTCAAAGTGTTAAAAGAATATTGAACAATCATCGTTTCGTGAGGCAGAAATTCGCCATCCACGGAAACAGTAAGTTCCTTAACCATTAGAGGTAGGTGTGTGTAAGTGTAGCTCGAATCCTTCAAATAAAAACATCCTAGTATATTTAAGATAATGGTGTTGTTACAAAAAGAAAGGAATAAAAATATTTTAGAGGGTTGTAGAAGCAAAATAAAACATAAGAACACAAGAGAAAAGACTACCTTTAAAACAGGTAACTCTTTTTGATTTGAGTTAAAAGGCTTCCTTAGGAAGACTTCTTCCCAAAGTGAGGCTTGTAGGAGTAAGAGAGGGATGTGGAGAGACAAAATGGATAGGTGTTTGCCAAGCCAAAGGCTTTGGAAGTGTGGGTAAGGTGGTAGAGGTGGGGGCCTTTTATAAGAGGAGACGAGGGGCACTCTTGGAAAGTTAAGAAAAGATACCTTGTTATAAAATGATTTTCGGATAAAAAAGGTCTCACAATTATAAATTTCGAGGATAAGGTGATATGGGTTCGAAATCCACCAATACAATAGGTTTTTGACAAGTTTATGTCCTAGATTTTACATTATATTTTCATTTTATTTAAATCTTTAAATAATGAGGTAATCGCTGCATCATCATGGTGTCATAAATTATTTAATTTATTTAATGTCTAAAAATTATAAAAAAACTATTATGATGTAGGAAATAGTTTTAAATTTCCAATGACTATATATAGTAAAAAATATGACTTTTATGCCCCCATTTAAAAATTATTTTAGTAAAACAACTCATGTTTGTGTCATTTTTACTTTTACTTTAAATAAAAGGCATTAATGTCTTTATCTTACCCAAGTGGCTCCATGTGGTCACAAAATTCGACCCATGGGTTTTCCTGGTCGTCCATGACACATCCAATAAGGGTAAGACATTTTTCTAGGTAATTTCATATTATTAAAACATTATTTTTACCTTAAACTACACTAATTACCTCTAATCGCGATTAAAACATAAAAGTTACTATTCACCAAAAAAATATTTTAATCCCATTAAACCACATTTTACTTCCAAATGACATCATTTATGTCGGATTTTTTAAATTCAAAACATAGAGGTGGTAAAATTTCATTTAAACGAAAAATCAGTTTTTTTAAGTACCACTTAGTGGTTTCACTATTCATCAAAAATTGAAGTTTTTCAGAAAAATACCAAAACATCACCCTAAGATATATTTTATATTCTGAATTCAAAAATGATTTATATTTTACAAAATTCAAAACATATAAGTTACATTAATTAATTTAATAATTAATTCCCATTGTGAGAGCAAATAGCGTGTTTTCATGAAACAATAAATATCAAAAGATTGACACTAGTTTAAGTCCAATTTCAATGTGAAATTAATTCCAACGACCACTATTGGATTAAATGGTACAAATATATTCTAATTTAACTTTAAAACCAATTCAAAATATAATCTAATCATATAAATAAATTATATTAAAAAGAGGTTTTGAATTAAAATACAACATTTTTCACTATTCATTAAAAAATGATCTTTATCGGAAAAATACCAAAAATTTACCCAAAGTAAATTTCAATGTCCCAATAATAAAGAATAAGTTTATTTTGACAAATAGAGCTTATGAAATTGTCTAAAAATTGATTTAAAAATGGTTTTCCATCAAAAGGTAGTAAAACAATCTTTTAAAAATATTAGTGTATTCCATGCTTAAGATTGGATTTATTCTCATTTTAAGCCTCTAAAACACTATCTAATTAATTTATAGACATAGATAAAAATATATATTATTCATTACTTACATGGGATGTTACAATGACATTCTTTAGCCCACTGGTAGGTGACTACCTTTTTCATTAATCTGATGAAGGGTAAACACTTTCCTGCCATATTGGCAATGAAACACCGAATATAGGCCAATTTTCCTTGAATTCCTCTAAATTACTTAAAATTTCTAGGATTTGACATGTCTAGGATAGATTTTTTCTTCTCAGTATCAACTTCAATACCATAATGGCATACAACAATGTCGATAAATTTTCCCATGGTTACCCCGAAAGAACATTTCAAGGGGTTCATCTTCAAATTGTGTTGTTGAATTTTGTTGAATATGATTTCCAGATTGGTCAAGTGATCAGAATGTTTTCTGGATTTAACCACAAAATCATCCACATAACATTCCACAAATTTCCCTGAAAATGGTTTGAAGTTATGGTGCATGGCACGTTGATATGTTTCACCTTCATTCTTCAGGACAAAGGGCATTACCCGATATCAAAACACACCTTGATCAGCTCAGAATTCTGTAGACTCTTCATCTTCTGGGGTCATTTGTATTTGATTATACCCAGAGTAACCATCCATGAAGGAAAGAGCTTCGTAGCCAGCTATTGCATCAATTAAGAGTTCTGTGATCGGAACTAGAAAATCATCATTGGGACAATGTCGATTACAATCTCTGAAGTCAATTAATACTCTAATTTGTCAATTCTTATTTTTCACTGGACCATATTATCGATCCATTTGGGATATTTAACTTCTCTGATGAATTTAACCTTGATAAGCTTATCAACATTAGCTTCAATTTTGGAGGCATAAGTTGGGTGTGTTCTTCTTAATGTTTGCTTGAATCCTCGATGTTATTCAAGAAAACCCAAATGATGAGTGGAAAAATCGGTATTAAGACCTGGAATTTCAGTATAATTCCAATAAAATAAATCTCAATTTTGTATTAGAAATGAAGTATACATTTCTTGCTCTTCAAGATTCATGGCTGCACTAATTAAAGCTGGGCATGGATCTTCTTTTTTACCCATATTTATTTCTCTGAGTTCATCCACAGTGGTAGAGATACCCTTTTCAAATCCTAGAGGAGCATCCTTGAGACCTTCCTCTTCTTCTTCAATATGTGTTACCTCTTCTATTTCAACTTCCATAGTAGATGAAAAAGTAGAATTTCCATGGTCCGGGGAGAAGTTAAAATTTGAACATCTTAAAGAAGAGGCTACCATTTCTGACCCTATTGATGAGGAAGGGTCTTCCTGGGGTGATAGAGAGGAGATGATGGATTGAGAATTGAAATCATTTTTTCCCTTTGGTATTGCAATAAATTTTTCTAGCCTGGTAGATTATGTATAGAATTTCTGGATTTCAGAGGAAGATATGAAGACATCTTTATTTAATCTTTCATCACTACTTGGTGAATCAACAATTTCTCTCTTGCTATCTTGCTTTGTTTCCGTAATTGACATTATGGAAGTTTCTATAAGAGTGTTTGGATTTAGGTCTATCCTGTCAATTTGACTGATAAGAAACACATAATTTTCACTCACTTGTATGAATGGGTTTACTGGAATCTTTTCCAAACCATTTGGAGCATTAATTTTGGTGACCTTCTTTTCTAGGGATTTTTCATTTCCCTCCATGTGATATAATTATGCCTTAATGTATTGAGATTGACACGTTTTGAATGGGGCCTTTTCAACATACAATGTCCCAATTTTACCATTGAAACAATATTTGATACATTGATGGTATAAGGAAGGTACGACCGCATGTTGATATAGCCAAGGTCTTCCAAGAAAAATGTTGAAGGCTGTGTCCTGACGAACAACCATGAAATCTGAATTAGGCACAAGGTCTCCAAACTGAATTTTGAGTGTAATCTCACCCAGAGGTTCTTGTTCATTCTTATCATATCCTTTCAACATCAAAGTAGAAGAAGATATATAAGATTTGGTGAGGCCTAATTGACTAAGTGTATGAATAGGAATGAGGTTGACTCCTGATCCATTATCAATGAAAGCTCGTCAGATGTCTATGTCATAGAGTTTTCCAGATAGATAAAAAGGTCTGATATGTCCTTGTACAACATCATCTTCATCTTCATTTTTAAAATATATCACTGCATGTCATTTTGCAGGATCATTCTCTATACGGTAGACCTCAGCTATAGCAATTTCAGTTTTGAATTCTTGAGGACTTGACCAAGCCTCAATAATTTCCTACCGAAGATCTTTTGATAGATTCAAGGCATCCAGAATTGATAAGATGGCCGGTACTTGGGCACAATGTTTCAATACATATTAATTTTGGTCCAAAGGTCTGCGTTTCCCAGTAATAAAATGTTGTTTTGCAGGTGCCTTGGAAGTTGATTATTTGGCAGTAGATGCATCTCGTATCGGGGTAGAAATTGGAAACACTCTTAGATTTGGTAGATTAGACTGACTAGGTCAATATATTTTCTAAGAGGAAGAAGGTGTAACCCCTAACCAGTCCTCCAAAACAACTGTGATAGGACCGAATCTTCCATGTGTGGAAGGACTTTCGTGTTCTTGTTGAGCCCACTGAAGGGATTTTCCATGAGTTTCTACCACATATACATTTCTAGCAGGGGTAGGATTGAAATAGTAGCTTTTAGAATATCCACTTATTCCTCTGCATCCTTGACCTCTGTCTCTTCCTCGAATTTCTTTGTTAGATATAGGGAACTTAGGCTCATCATGATCGAAACTGTCATTGGCATAGGGATCTGTTAAATGAATCATGATAACAGAACCAAAGATCAATTATTCATCTGAAGAAGATTCTGCCTGATGAACTGGTTCAAGCTATTCCATTTGGTGGGGTGGTGCCCGTGATTTTGAAGCAGATGACATAAAATCTTCTAGAGTCAAAGACAACTTAGTCCTTGACACGAGCTCATCTTCTTATGACTGCTCTTCTTTCATCAAATTATGCCACTTCTTTGAGGATTTTCCTTTTAAATAAGGGGGTTTTTTGTGGAAGAAATATCAGAAGACATAATTGGTTGATTCATTTGTGTTCCTAAAATGTAATGAGTTCAGTTGATCATTTTCTTGACCATGCAATCATCATATTTCTGCGAATTTTTACTTTTGACTTCGTGCCACTCGCCTTCTTCCTCTAGATCAGTAGTAGTAACACATGATACCTAGGCTAATGAACCTTTCATTTTTACTTATCTAGAGTCCACCATATTTTGCAGGAGATCATTGAAGGAAAATCACTATTGAATGGGATGCCCCAACATATGATGAAATGGGAAATAGTAGGGGAGGTCTTAATTTTATTCCTTGTTCGGCCTTTTGGGCCTTGGAAACTGAACCAGATTGTTTCCAGAGCCGAGAAGAAGTAACCAAGGACTAGTTCATTCCAAAAAGAATAAACTTTATTATTTAAATCTCAAACTATTTCTGCCATTGATCACTTTGATCATCTTGATGAGGCGGCTGTTGTTTTTGACGCTCAGGAGGTGGAGCCCTTCGATATGATGAAGGTTTTAAAGTGGAATCAGGTACAGGTGCTTGTTTAAGTGTAACTGTAGTAGTATCTAATTTCCCTATTCTCCTTCCAAGATATGATGGAATTACACGAGACTTAGCTCTTGTTTTTGAAATGGAATTTTCTACTTGTTGGGCAATTGAATCAAGTTCCCGAAACCCTCATGTGTATTTCACAGGGATCAATGGTGTACGCAATTCATCGTGGAGATTTTCCAAGAAAATGGGTAGCAACTACTCTTGAGGGAGCATGAAATTCAAGGAATATGTTTATCCTTTCCACCAAGAAATTAAGTTTGAAACTCTTTCATTGTCCCTTTGTTTTCAATTTTTGAGAATAAAAACTGTTGTTTTCTATAACATTGAGCTGAACTGAAAAAGGAATTTAGGACAAAGATCTTCCCATCCAATAATTGATCAGGATTGCAAACATGTATACCAGACAAAGGCTGGTCCTTGCAATGATTTCACAAAACACCTGAGTTTTACTGCTTCTTTTTGTTGAGGATTTCCCATCATAGGATCGCAGCGAGAGACAAAATGTGTCAAATGCTGCTCAGGATCTTCTAAACACTTAAAAATGAGGAAGGTGACATTTGAAAAATTTGGAGGAGGAGGAATTGGATCTTCCAATTCAGGGTAAAACTTATTATCTGATTTCACTAGTGCGTGTCATACTTCCATATCTTCCACCTGAGCTATTAATGACTCAATGGTAGTCATTAATTCTTGAGAAACAACTAGTTGAGCTTGGACCTGAGCAGGTGCAATAACTGGAGTATGGATGGGTGTGGAGACCGGTACTACCACTGATGGTAGTATTTCTAATTGATGTCATGCATGACCCATAATATTGGACCTGTGAGGGTGTACTAGTAACGAGGTATATTATGGATCCGTCCCAATAGCTACAACAAATTCCCTTGATTGATTTACTCCAGCATGCTTTGGAGGAAGACTACCTTGAAGTAGTTATGCATTTAACCTCCTTAACTCCTGCATTTCTTCTTCTTGCTGTGTGAACCTTCCTCTAAAAAGTGTGATTGGACTTCTCCAGAGATAGGGTTGGATGTAACCTAACTTTAACCCTTTTCCATGGCATGTTCCTTTCTGGAGTATAGAAGAGTATTACCCGAAAGAATTTCTCGCCTCTAGGAAACCCTCTAGCTTCTGGTATGCACACCTCCTTCATTTGTTTCTGTGTATACAACCTCTTGAACATGAACATCTTCATCTGATTTCTTTTGAGTGAGCCTCATGTTCTGGTGGATTAGTGATAATCACAATGATGGAATTTATCAATGCATAACGCATTATAGCCCTTTTGTCAGTGTTTCTGTGATACTGTCTCCTTCCGTGTCCTTTATGAGACATTTACTTTTATTTGGTTGATCCCTCTTGAACTATTTGATGAAAGATAATATGGATGGAATTTCCTGATAATTTGGATCTGCGCTCCTCTTGTGGCTTCTTCCCTAACCTAGAAAATACTGACTTTCTCTAAGGAAGAGATCGAGATTTTGAAAAAGCCACCAGTCTAGTAGACTTGGGTTGTTCCTGTTTTTCCTTCTAAACTTCTCTAATCATGTCTGTTGATCACGAGGATTGGATTAAAAGAGTCCCCATCCTGGCAATATGAGCTGGATCTTGAGCCGCTACATCTGAAACATTCTTAAAATCTCTACTGGTTTTCCATATTTTAGTCCAGAAATTGGCCAGATGCATCATCAGAAAGCCACTAAAATCACCTGGCTCAGATGAACATTGGATTATTTCTGACACCTCTTTCACCTAATGATGTGTATTTTCTAAATGAGAAGCCTACTCAATATTCTAATTTTCTTGATGAAAGAGTAATTAAACAACTAGTACTTTATATTCCTGGCTTTGGAATGAACTAGTTGGGGCATGTTCTTGAGCAAGCCATTGACTACACACAAGACCAGTTCGATGTGTCCATCCATGGGCAATAACATTGCATGAGACCACTTTTGGAAGGCTTTGTTGACTGGAGAGCATAGTGCAATGAAATTCTCCATGAACACCCCATCCCTTGATATGAATACCAGATGGGGCATTGGTAATTAACTGGCAGATCCTTTTTAATGCCCTAAGGAATGTATGCTGATGAGCTCTCTGCTGCTTTTAATCTTTTGGATATCAGGAAACTGAGAGAGTTGCCAAGTCAATTTGGTATTGGAACCCTTCTATTACCTTAACATGATTTTGATATTCATCATAAGGTAATATTTTCTCTTTTAAGTGACAAAGATATTTCCATATGTTGAGACGAATATCGTGAATACAATATTATATCAACATTTCTAGAATATCATACAAAGAGTCTGCCAAAGGCCAAAACATGACTGGTATTTCACCTTTCACCAATTCTTTTCTCATATTCTAAACATCATCTTTTTCATTTGATAAAGATTCTTCTACCTAATTGGACCAAAGCTGGTACTTTTTATTGATTCATCAGATTGAACATGATTGGTAGAGAATTAATTTGTCAAATTAGAAGATGAATGACCCAGGGGTGGTTCGGAGAATGACTTACACCCCATGTTATCTTCTGATTGAGAAAGTATTTCACCTGCTAGCGATAAGACATCAGACATGACTGGATTCACATTTGTATGTTCCTCAATATAAGAGGGATTTCTCATTACTACATTTTCCATTAAAGAATATTCCAGGCAATGTGAATTACAACTATGGAGAGGACTTTCGCAGCTAAATTCATCATCAAAGTGAGGACCACCATGGTGGGTTACTACAAATGATGAAACCTTTTTCTCCTTGGTATTTTGGCAACATAGAGGGTTATCGTGGCTCTCATTTGAAGATGATTCTTCGAGATTGACCAAATTTTCATGAAGTAAGACTTCATGAGGAAGTGTCTAATGAAGACCTTCAGAATTATTGTTGTTATTTCTTGAATTTGGAAATGAGAGAGTAGAATCTTGAGTTGCAACAGATAATTGTCTGAGGGCTACAAGAACTACAACATTGATCAAGGCCTTATTTCATATTGGCTCTATATTTTTTAACTTTACCGGATGGGTATTTTTTTGGATGCCTTCTTACTCACATTTGAAACCACTTGTTGACAAAAGTGGTTATCATGGGCTGGTGTATGCGCCTGCTCAGGAAAAATGGTCATGTTAGGCTGACTATATCCATTAAAATAAGGTGTATGTGCCCGAATTGATTGTCTGTATGACATGGGAGAGTATGCCCCATGACCCTCCAAGACTAGAATAGAGGTGTGTATTTGCTCCGAGGTGACATGTTGATGAGTCACTCCTTGGATAAGGATAGATTTATGTTTATTTCCCTGTGATGTCGCTGAAGTTGTTATAATATTCTAACAGGTATCCAGAACATGGGCAGGGACTTGCTTCTACTCTTTCACCATTTTCAGAATGTTCGTGGTGACATCAGCTACCGGAATTTGAATATACTTCCATTCCGTGTTTGAAGTAGGTGTGTGTTCCTACTCTTGTCATCCTTTTCCTGTCAGTGAATTCAGACAGTACACATGTGTGAGGGAAGAAAGTTGTGTCTGCCTCCTATTTGTCATTGGAGCTTTCCAATTGAATTCTCTGGGTGCTACCAAATGAGACTATTGGTTAGCTTGATGAATTACAGTTGCTTGTGCCTGCTAATTTTTCTCCACCAAATATGATTGATAAACTTCCTTCAATACTTGAAGATGAGACTACTGGTAGAATTGATGAGGGTATGCAGGTGTATGTTCCTATTTACAGGTGGTCACCACATTTGGTTGGAAGGATTCTTTGGATGCAGTCAAATGAGCCTGCTGACATGCTGATGGTTTATAAACAGGTGTATGTGCCTGCCTATAGTACACTGCCAGAACTGCCTGGTGGGATTGGTGTGTTACTTCCAGACGAGTCTGCTGGGTAGTGAAATTAGGACGAATGGGTGTATATACCCGCTCGTTGGTTTCCATAAAGGTTGGTTGATGGACTTCTTTGGAGGGGGCAGAGGTAAGAACTTGCTCCCTGTTGGACGAATTTCACCTCTACCGGTTCGTCTGGCATGCTTGGGTCTGAGGAACCTGAGTCGAACAACTAGAGGTGATACCCCCATCACGTTGAGGATGCACTACTGCATGAGTCAGGCGGCGATTGTTCGTGGGAGTCCTCAGGAAAGAATATTTTCTTCTTGAACTGAGGCCTTGAGGGACCTCTTTATTCATCTCCCTATAATATGGGAGGGATTGGTTGTTGCATTCCGAGGATAAAGACCTAAAATGGTTGGAGACAGTGGTTGGAACCACCTGCTTCATGACCACTGGTTGTCGCTGTCCGGACAACCAGGGTGAGTTGTTGACTTGGAGGGATTGTCGAGCGGTCTCCAGAGTCGGGATATTACCGTATTGATGAAATTCACTCAAAAATTTATTTGAGACCCAGTGTTGAAGAGGCTGAGTAGGTGATGTCGTCCTCAGAGTAGATGAGGATCCAACATGAGCATCAGCCAAGGCATTCACATGTGTGAACCTTAAAAAATCCATTTTGTGTTGGAGAGAGATCTTGGAAAAGAGTGTCTGTTTGATATAGAATACATAATATAGATAAGTATGGTTGGACTACATCATTCAAATGAGCACATATGTTATTGATTGCTTTCTTGGTCTTTATATTGAGTATAATAGGGGCCTACCAAATAAGTGAAACATCATTTAACTTGGTTAAGGATTCACATCGGGTTCACCAGTTTTTGTATCAACTGGAAATAGGTATGACCTTGTTTGTTTAAGGTTCAAACATTCCAATCGGTTTCTAACGGGTTTACTCATATAACCAGAAACAACCAATGATTCTATATCCATTTGGACATACTTTCCAAATGTAGGTGCTTATTAGTTGTGGACCGATGAGGCATAAATATTTTCATTGGTCCAGAGGATGGGAGTTCAGGCTCATCACACCTTTTAGGGGGGAATTGTTGCCTACTCTGGGAATCTATTATAGATTTATGTCATGTTCATGAATCCTTATTAGTTCACCAAGCATGAAAATGAGTTTTCCTTTATATTTGGCACTAGATGAATGATATGTATGGGATTTAAAGAATCATTTATATGTATTTGAGGTTATTAATCAATGGAGAATAATCCATATGTATTAGTGATTCTTAGTCAATAGTATCCTTCAATACATTATATAGAAATCTCATGGTCATTATGATGACCATACTGGTTTTAAATCCACTCATTGGGGCACTTGAAGTTTATTGTCATTTAGAAAGACATAGATTATTTCAGAGTTGGGATCATACCCGCAGATGGGCTACCTACGTATCCTCGTTAAAAAGGAATCAGAACCCACGTAGTTCAATATGAAGGATATAGTTTAACGTCTTATGGTACAGAAAGGAATTAATGAAAATGGTCTTGAACCCTATAGAGGCTTCCTACGTACTCTACTTTTAAGGTAGAGATCAAAGTCCATGTTGTTCAGGTGAAGAAATATGGGGGTTATGCATGGTTAATGGCCCAAAAAGAGATTTCGTGATTACTTTTACAATCTAAGCTCCCACGATTCATGCTCGGTGTGATAAAGAAGAGGTTTCAGTAAACATGATGATTGTGAGACAAAAGATATAATGACAATAAATGATGTGGGGCTTACGTATGTATGACTGCCCAAGTAGATGAAGACTAGGACTTACTTTAGTAAAGATGCCCATGAGTAGGGTCCATAAAGGTATTTTTACTTTATGGAGATTTGGAGTTTTAACCCAGGGCTTACTCCTAAGGAGGATGCCCAAATTTAAGGGGACTTATAACTTGGGGCTTACTTCTGAGGAGCATGCCATAATTAAAGGAATTATGATTGGGGATTATTCCTGAGAAGGAGGCCCAAACTAATGGAACTTGGGGATTACATCTGAGGAGGATGCCGTGAATCAAAATATCATCTCATCTTAAAGGATGAGGTCATATGGACGGAACCTATAATAATAGTGACATAATGTTTGTAAGTCACGAGGTTTTGGGAGTGGTTCTCACAGAATTCCTTTCAGATAAGGAAGCCAAGAAAGGAACCATGCCATAAATGGCTTTGAAAAGGGGGTCCAGGGCTAATATCTTGAAGAGGAGAGGTGAACGGGAGGGAGGCACACAAAAGAATTTGGTGTGCAAGTTTAGGTCGCGCAAGTAATTTGGTGTGAATGTCTTGGCCACACAAGTGTACTTTCATGGAATTGGTTCACTTGGGCGACAAAGAATCTATAGGGTAATACTTGAACGAAACTTAACTAAAGCCTTTATTATTATCATAATATATTTCCAAAAGGGAAGCGTGTAAGTTTCATTAAAATTTTAGGGCAGCATGCATGTATTTCCAATTTTAAGGAAGTCTGGATACTTAGGCGCGCAAGTGTTGATGAATTCTACACACTTATGCCTTATTCTACTCCTTTAGGTCTTCAATTATAGGTAAAAAAATTACCTTAGAAGATTTCAGAAGAGTTTAGTTGAAGACTTGGGGTGACCGTAGATTGAATTTTTCTTTTGGAAAATCTGTCCTCGAAATGGGGTTCCAAAGGGGCTATTTATAGGCCACCTTGCACCTTGGGCGAAAACCCAAATAGGGCGCACAAGTGAGATGCGCGACCAATAGGTGGTGTGCAAGTGACTAGCGCGCCTGACTCCAAATGAGATCCTAATCTATGCCTTTGTCAATTTTATTTATGTTCTTCAAAGGGTGACCCTCTTTATGCTTAAGGTATTCCCGTTTTCCATTCGTTGGACATTGTGACAGAAAGGAGAATCAATAGTGATAGGGAATGTGAATATTTCCCTAATGATATGCCAGATATGATGGGAATGTGTGCTCAAAAAATCATGATATTACTTTCTCAGCAGGCTCAAGATATGAATAATAACTTGAATCTTGTAGAACACCCTCATTCCCAAGGAAAAATAATTTTTTCCTAGAAATCATCATGCAGAAAATTACTCCCATGCTTAGAGAAGCATCTGATCCCATCCTAATAGAACAATTGATTAAATCTAGTGAAAATTTATTCTTTGTCCTCTAGTGTTCAGAAGAAGAGAAAGTCGTACCGAATGTCTATCATTTTAATGGGGAATCTGATCAGTGGTGGACACTGATCATGAATACAAATCCCCAAAAGGAAATGTATTCCATGGAATGGGAGTAATTCAAGAAAATGATTTCCAATAAATATTTTCCCTAAACCTTCCATATTATGATAGAAAGAGAGTTCCTTAGACTCAAGCAAAAGGAAGATGAGTTAATAAGGGCATATGAAGAAAACATTACAAGGCTTTCAAGGTAAAACTTTGGATTTTTCATGAACCCTAAAATCATGGTGGATCTCTTCATTAGTGTGCTTAAGCCGTTTCTATGAAAATAATTGGTGATTTGAGACTTCAACATATATGAGGAGATTGTTTGATGTTTCCTTAAGGTTAAAATGGATATCAGAGACTCTCAATGGTACGGTTGACCCAAAGAAAAATATACAAAATTGGAATCTAAGTTGGGTGTTTTTTAAAATAAATTCCATGACTGAAAGAATCTTGACCATCTCATATATAAAAATTGTGGGAAGAAGCATCTTGGGAACAATCTAAAGGGAACCAGGAATTTCTTCAACATGTGGAAATTTGGGACATAGGGCTAAAAACTGCTAATGGGATATAAAAACTCCATTAATGTGGAAGATGAAAGGAAGTTTTAGATATCCACTTAGCCTGTAGTGCAATGTTACAACTGCAAAGAGCATGGGACTTATGTGAAAAATTTCCATAATTTGAGGGTTGTTGGAGGAAATTGACAACAACCTCCAAGGAAACAAGGAAGGGATTATGCTATCACTACTACTAAGGTGGAGTTGGAAAACAATGTGGTTAAAGGTATGCTAATTATTAATTCAAGAATAGTGAACATACTATTTATATTTGTCCTACACATTCTTTCATATCTTGTATGTTTAGTAGAACTATTCAAACACCCCCTCAAAATTTAGAGGATATATTATCTATAAGAATGGAGAATGGGGAAATCATTATATCCATGGTTTATAGCTTCTACCTGGTTAACATTTGTGGAATAAACCTCCCATTGAATCATGTCATACTTCCTTTAGTTGAGTTTGATGCTATCTTGGGCATGGATTGGAAATATTTATACAAAGAAAACATCAACTATTGGGAAAGGGAGATCACCCTTAAAATCTTGAAGCATCCTCTAATTCATTAAAGTATATGGATGAAGATGAATATCCTTTAGAATAATTGTATCAAGTGTGTATATTAATTATTTATGAGCAATCATGTCTAGCTCAAATGATTGAGACAAAGGAGAGAATCATGCATTATGAAATGGACATCGTGAGGGATTACACTGATGTATTTCCAAAGAGTTTCTTGGTATTCCTCCTGTTGGTGGAAGTGGATACTCAAGAGGTTGGTGAATTGAGTTCCTATTCAAAAATTTCTATTTAAAATAATTATATTGAAATTCCCCAATTCATAAAACAAGTTAAACTGTAGTGAATTTATAAAGAATTTGAGTGTTCAATTATTTTCTCAAACACTACGGGAAAATTGGTTTTTTTTTGTGACGGGTCAATTGCGATAGGAATATATACCGTCGCAAAAGGTCCGACAAAATACATATTTGTGACGGAAGTCTTTTCCCATTGCAAATAGTAGGTTCATTGCGATGGAAATATGGGATCCGTCGAAATAGGTTTAGCGCAGTTTTCATGCCAAAATGCGGGAAGGGTATTTGCGACGGGGACACATCCCCGTCGCCAAATCCCAGCGACGGTAAATACCATTTGCAACGGGAAAAGACGACCGTGGAAAATAGTATGTCAATAGGTGTATATTTGCGACGTGACCCATCGTAAATACCCTTTTAACCACCGACTGTAATTAATGCGGTTGAGGGTTTTTGCGACGGGCCCCGTCGAAAATGCCCAATGGCGGTAAATACCATTTGCGATGGGAAAAGCCACCCATCGCAAATAGTATATCGGCAGGTGTGTATTTGCGACGGGACCCATCGCAAATACCCTTTTAACCGCCGTCTGTAATTAATACGAGCAGATGTATTTTTAACGGGCCCCATCGCAAATACCACCATTTGCGATGGGAAACCCGGTACCACTAACCCCATCGCAACTAATCTAACCTATATATACCCCCACCCATTTTTCCCCAAATCACTCAGATCTTCCTCTCCCACTCTCTTCATTCTCCAGTTTTAAGGAAAAAATTCTTTTAGTTATAATTTTTTATACGAGAGCAATTGGAAGGCCCCAATACCTTTAGAATATCAAAGTTTATGGTATTTATATTTTATTTTATTTTATATTTTTTATATTTTTTTATATTAAATTTATTTGTTGATTAATAGTTTTATTTAAATTTAATTTAAATTCATTTTATTTATATTTATTTTTTGTAAGAAATTGATATTGATAGTGATAATTATAAATTATTACTTTTAATTTTCAATAATTATAGATTATTATAGAAAATTAGCAGAATTTATTTATAAAAAGATATAATTAGGGATAATTAGGGGTAATTAGTAATAATTAGATATAATTAGTAATAATTAGATATAATTAGTTAAATTAGATATAATTAGTAATAATTAGATATAATTAGTAACAATTAGATATAATTAGTTATAATTAGATATAATTAGTAATAATTAGATATAATTCTGAATAATTAGACATAATTTGTAATAAAAAGATATAATTAGTAATAATTAGATACACTTAGTAATAATACGATATAATTAGTAATAATTTGGAATAATTAGTAATAATTCGGTATAATTGGTAATAATTCGGTATAATTCCAAATAATTAGATATAATTCAGTATAATTAGTAATAATTGTGTATAATTAGTAATAATTCGGTATAATTAGTAATAATTCAGTATAATTATTAATAATTGGTAATAATTAATAATAATTGGTAATAATTAGTAATAATTAGTAATAATTCAAAATAATTCGTAATAATTAGTAATAATTAGTAATAATTAGTAACAATTAGTAATAATTAGATATAATAAGTAATAATTAGATATAATTAGTAATAATTAGATGTAATTCGGTATAATTATATATAATTAGTAATAATTAGTAATAATTAGTAATAATTAGTAATAATTAGTAATAATTAGATATTATTTGTAATAATTAGATATAATTGGATATAAGTAGATATAATTAGTAATAATTCGATATAATTAGATATAATTAGTAATAATTAGATATTATTAGATATAATTGGATATAATTAGATATAATTAGATATAATTAGATATAATTAGATATAATTAGATATAATTTTATATTATTTGATATAATTAGATATAATTAGATATAATTAGATATGCTTGGTTGATCACCTTGAAAGTAGCATTGCAATAGGACCACCCAAGTCATGCCCTTCTCTTCTATAAGATTTATCTCACATGACCCTTTACATAGTCCATTCTTCCTTGAAAATTTAAGGGAAACATACTGATGTCCCCTCAAATTTTTAAGGAAGAATGATCTATGTAAAGGGACCGAGATGATTCTTAGAGATGAGAACAACATTACGTTGGTTGTCCTATTGCAACACTACTTGCGAGGTGATCAACCTTGCAAGGATAATTATAGAGTTTACATTGGACATGGCTGACACAAACTTTTTATTGTGCATGACCTGACAATTGGTGACCCTTTGAGATTTGAACATGTTAAGAATAGAGAAAATCCTGTTGCAAATATTGATAATTTTATTATTTTATAAATTTTTTTATAAATTTTATAATAATAATATAATTTTTTTCATTTTTCAAAATTTTATTATTGTTTTAATTACTTTTAGTATTTCTTATGGTGTCTTTTGTGATGGGGCCTCATCGTAAATACGGGAAATAGTTTTTTTAAATTAGTATTGGAGATGGGACAATGGGCCCGTCATAATTAGTATTTGCGATTGACCCGTTGCAAAAGGTTTATGGGTATATAATGTATATAATCAGAAGGATATTTACGACGGGTAAGTTCCCCATCACAAAAACTAAATGTGATGGGCCCATCACAAAAGGTTTTTGGGTATATAATGTATATAGTTGGGTGGTTTTTTTGTGACGGGTGAAATTCCCATCGCAAAAAATATCTGTTGCGATGCCGTTTTCTACAACGGGCTATTTGTGACGGGGTCTGTCGTAAAAGACTATTTGCGATGGGATCCCGTTGCAAATAGCCCATTAAAAAAATTAGGAATTCAAGTAGTGAAAGATTGATTATACATCAGTTATCTTAATCTAAATATTAAGTTAGATTTTGAAACCAACTTACTGGCTAGTAATAATTACAAACACTTTCTATTTCAAATATCAGAGTTACTTTAAAACATATTTGAATTTAAAAGTAATTAGAAGCAGAATATTGAAAATAATTTAAATTGAAATAAGTCGAACAATAGTATTGACCAAGAGGTTCAGTCTCAAGCTAAGATGTAGTCCTCTCAAAAAGTTTATATAAAACTTTGATCCACAATCTGGATCGCGGTTTACAATAGTACTCATACTGTACAGGTCCTCAAACCTCTACCACAGTTCTATGTGGGATAGCAATAACAACAACACACCAGATTTCCGGGTCCTTCGACCTCTAACACAATTCTATGTGGGATACATAGAGGTGTAAAGATATTGGTGTGAGGATTTCAGTATCCTTCAGTTCAGCTTAGGAGTAAGTGTGTGTCAAGATAGCAATAAACACACACTACTCGTAATGTAATAAAAATTATCACAACAGAGAAATGATATGAAGATGAGTTTAAAATTCTCTTGTGTGATGTAAATGTAGCTCTGGACTCCTTTGGATTGAAACAGATGAAGCTTTGAGTCCTTATCTAGAAGTTTTCTGGAAAACAGAGTGTCGTGGTTCTATTCCTTTACTTCTGGTATAGGTGTTTAGCTAGAATGTGAGAGTATTCCTTGCAACACTTAAAACTCCTCTTGAACATCTGTTCTTGATGTGTATGAGTATTTTTCAAGTTCATCATGTGTTCTTCTATATGTGTCACTTTGTTCATTATCTATATCACACACCTGATACGTAGCTTTGATGTTCTATTTATAACTCATGTGGTGGTTCGACATAATTCATGATTACTTATGTAGGTACGAGGTATGGTTCCCGGACATTTAACAAACATCTTCAATTAATTTTAGACATATGATGTGATTACTTCTGCAGGTATGAGGTACGGTTTTCTGACATCCAACAATCATCATTAATTAATTTCAGTTGTATTAAAAGCACAAAATATGACTGTTTCTAATAAACAAACAGAGAGATAGAGTTCATAGAAATAGTGACTAGTTTCCATCGGTAGCTCTTTGTATCAGTGAACCTGTAATGGTAGGTCTTGCATCGGTAGATGTTACTCTCTTTAATGATAGCTTTCCTGTATCAGTAGATGTCTATGTAGCGGTATCTCCATGTATCGGCAGCTCTATGTGTAGTAGTAGCTCATTGTATCGGTAGCTCCATATGTCAGTAGCTCCTTGTATCGGTAACTCCATTTGTCAGTAGCTCCTTGAAACAATAGCTCCATCTATCGGTATCTCCTTGTATCGGTAGCTCCATCTGTCGGTAGATCCTTGTATCTGTGACCTTTTCTATTAGTAGACTTAGTCTATTTGTGTCCTTTGTTTATTAGTAGCTATGTCTATACTCGAATGCTTATAATGTATCTATTCTATGAATTTCATTTCCAAATTGAGTTTTTACCAAGATTAATCATCGTTAAACATTTATAATCATAAATGAACATTGAATAACATATTCCAATGATATGATATGATTATTTTGGTATTCATATTAACTCATTAGTATGATGTCATAATTTGAAAGTATAATTAATATACAGATAGACATTATTTCGGATTATCAATGCATATCTAAACATAATTGAGATTATCAAAACTGGTGAGTCCAAAAATCTCCCCCTTTTTCATAATCACAAATTATGGTATTATAATCCAATATAAACTTTAATGAATGAGGGGAAAATTCATCTAATAGAATTTCTCAGTGTGTTCCGATCAAAATTCTCAAATGTATTAGAGTTAAACAATAGAAAAAAATAAGAGTAAAAATAAATAGAATATATATTTTTCCCAAAGATACATATTATAATTCCCCCCCCCTTTGTGTAATTTCTCCCCATATTATAATTTTTATCCCCCTTTGTGATAAGAAAAAAGAGAAAAAAAATGGTTCCGAGCATAAAAGAAGAAGAGAGAAGACATACATTTGCATTTCACAGGACAACGGTATATGAGATAGTACAAAATAAATACAGGGAGTACAAAGATTCCTATCAAATGTCCTAGCCACTAATCAATCAACCTCCTGAATAGGTAATTTGGATTTGGATTTGGGATCAGAATAGGATTCAGGCTTGGTAGGTGTAGGTGAAGGCTTGGGAACACCAATTATGATCAAAGGTGGTTCAGCAACTGAATCACTATCAGGCCTGTAGTGTGTACTCCTTTGTGTTATCATAGGAGTAAGACTTCTGATAGCTTGAGTTGAAGTCAACTGAGGTGTGGAAGCAGACTGACCAGAGGCAGGTAGGGATAGAGGTACAATAATAGGGGTACTTTACACATGCAAGAGTTCCAGTATGAGATTCCTAAAATCCATGTTGATACCCCCTCTCTCCATAGAAGAGATAAAGTCATCCTTGATCTCCATAAATTTTTCCAAGGCATGAGTCAACTCCCTGAGATTACAGACTTATTCTTTGAAGGCTTGAGTAATTGGGGGCAGTTTCAGATTCTCTAATCGCATCTTGAAATGATTGGTTAGCTGATTCTTAGTGTACACTATCTGAAAATAGTAATCAAATTTGTATTTGATTTGCTTTTGGGCTGCAGTAGCATATCTCATATAGTCCTGAATGATCATTCTGATATCCCTTGTGGTAGTAATCAACTGAGTGTCATATGAGCTACATGTACTAACTTGACCAAGTTCTTCTTTTTTGCATAGATCTAAATTGTTCTATATCAACTAAAACTTTGGATTCACCAAGAGGTGCTACAGTAAAAGCTACTCTTTCGTTGAAATACTAGGTCAAATAACTTATCAATTTTTTCCCAATAAAATCCAGAGTAATGACACACATTTTTATGGACTTCTTAAAATCTTCAAACACATCCACAAACTATTTCACTACACCTCAAATGTAATTGACGTCAGTATCAACTTGAGATTTAGAACTTATGATGGTATCAAATTAAGCAACAGATTTCTTCAAAGAGTCAACATCCGCGTTCAAACTCCCAATATGATTTTGACACACTTTCACATCATCCATAACTTCTGTCACAACACATGACAAAACATTTCTCAGAGGATACCAAATAACTATAAATTTTACTTAGATCTTCAACAAAACAGGTTTTCAATTCAGATTTCAGTGCCTCAAGATCTACTTTTCTCACAATGTCTTTAGGTAGAGCTGGAGGAGCTACTGGTTGAGTAGTAACTTCCTCTGAGAAAATATCATAAGACACAAGATGCCTTTTAATAGGTGTCTCGTTATTAAAATCAGTATATTCTAGTCCCAATACAACAAATCCTGGATCCAAATACCAATCTTCCAGTTCACAGGTCACAAAAACTGACCCTTTCCTTACATGTTTGTCCCCCTCAACCTGAGCTTCCATCACTTTATCTGAAGAAACAATAGCATCATTGGGTAATTCCTCTTTAGAAGAGTCATCTACAATAATATTCATATCGAAACCAGGTTATACAGGCTGGGGTATGTCAGCAATAGGTACTATTCTGTCTACTTCAAGAATATCCTCAACAGGCATAATAGAGTTCTCAATCATAGGACTGAGACAAGAGTACACTAAACTAACCAATCCTACAAATATCCATTCACATTTATTAATTAATTTAAATTAGTCATTTAATTATAAAGCATGAAATCAAGAAAACATCTCTATATTCCCAAGGCATATCAAGTAACACAACATGTATCTTATCATACTACCTAAACAACAATAAGTACAAAACCCAAGCTTGTTATTTGGATTGTTGGACTAGTCACAACCAACCATACAATTCACAATGACTATTTGGGTGGATAATACTGGCAGAAACCTCTAGTCAAGTAATTATACAAAGGAACAGACACTCTGGGAAGCTCTCACCATCAATTCCCCTATGTTCTTGCAACGATAGGTATAGAATCTCTGAGAAAGCACTTACATCTAATTCCCCATGTAGTCTCGATACGTAACTAAGGACACTCTGAGTAAGCACAATGTCCCATTATCATAGGTCTTGGGAATAATACTAATTTATAACAGACTCTCTAGGGAAGCCCTTAATCATTAATTCACTCTTTAGTCTACCACAATAGGTTTATGCAGCCCTAAAAAGTCCAGTGGTGCGTAATCGACTGTCAGAAGCCCTAAGTAAGTTCAACAAACTACTTGGATAGTAGCTACAAGGCATCAAAAGAATAGTAACAGTATGCAATACATGAAATCAAATATATCAAGGCAAGCAATCAATGTAACAAGGACTTCCTCACAGGAAACCTAATCCAAATGGCGATAAACATCCAAAATAAGGGAAACACCTATGGGAGGATCCTCAAACATGCTAACAAGAAATCACTTTTAATCTAATGGCCTCAAGAATACAAGCAATCTAAGGCAGACAATAATGTTGGAACAAAACCCTATCCCGAGATACCCGGAACATGGGAATCAATAACTTTTGCACAAAAACTCAATCAAACTCAATGAAAGGAAACAAACAACCTACCTCGATCCTCGGAGATCGACATACTTGAACCTCAGCCAGTGAATGGGCCTAGAACGGAGTAGATCTGCAAAAACATCTAAAATATTCAACCTTCGATAACTCTCATAAGAGAAAAAATCATGAAACATGGCCAAAGAAGAAACAAGAACTCACCACTGTGATTCTATTGAAACCAAAAATATTCAATTCAGATAACCAGTGACAGATCGGTGGTTCAGAGAAGATATGCGGCCATACCATCACTCTTGTTCGAAGAACCTGGAGAAGAAAACGATTTTAGGGTTACGACGTGACCCTGGTCCATTTAATGAAAGAAAAAGTAATCAGTGTGTAATTTTGGAGTACATGGCCAGTACTAGGCATTTCAGTACACCACATTAAGTGGCCTCCACATCACCCCTACATGGTCGTGTGTGTGGCCATGACATGGACAAAAAACAACCTCGAGTGGCATCAATGTACACGGCGTGTACTTAAAAAATTTATGGATTCTCATATTTTTCCCAAAAATGACCAGAAAAGGAAAAACATACCTGAAAAGAAGGTCTGGGTTCTTACAGTTTGTGGGTGTGGTAACATGTGGTTGTTGTGGCCCAGGTGTTTGCAGGTAGGATGTGTGGTTTTGGTATCCCATGTTTGTGCGGGCGGGGTATGATAGTGGGACTATAGTAAGAATGGCGTGGGAGGTCTGATGCGTAGGATATATTCAATAACTTTTGAGAAAGTGGTACAGGGTACCGAAACATCGATGTGTTATTACTATTATTTTACTTGACTTTCATTATTTGGGGAGTGCGCCTTGGTGAGGTTTGGGTGGATAGTTTTCTATCTAGGTTCATTGGTTATCTCATTTTCTCACAAGGAATTAGGATGCCTCCCCCATTATTCACGATTGATTTTGATTTTCCCTAGTGAGTAGACTTGTATACTCACCCTACATATATAAAACTACATTCAAGTTTCTAGGGGGACTTTGAGGACCATTCCAGGCCATATTAGCTTAGACGCTGGGACCGTTGACATTTAGGTTTTTCTTTTCTTTCGGTACTTCCTTTTTGGAGTTTTCTTGTACTCTATAGAACATTATTATTGGAAAATTAATATGGGAATGTATTGTTTTGGATTTACATTTACTTCTATGTTCAGTGTTGTTTGGGATTTACTATATTATCTCCCAATCCTACTAAATAAAAAGTGTAATGCCTTCCATTTTACGTGTGATTATATACCCTTGGAGCTAGTCGCCACTTCGAGATATATTGAAGTAGGGTCTCATGGGTCATCATCTCAACTTCAGCATGAAGAAGGATGGGTCTATAATTCTATTGTCCCTTCTCTCATCTTGGTGAAGGTGGGTCGTGTCATTAGGCATCATCACTATGGAAAGTGGTGATGAGTATATTTCTACATGGTGCTGATAAAGGTATGGTTAGATTTAGGTTTTCTAAGATAGTACCCTATGAATTTCAATAAATTTGTACCTCATTAGGAGTTATGGTAGATTGGTATTTACATTAAGATTCAATGAGAATATTTTTATAAATTTTTCATCATTAATAAACACATATATTTTGACATATGGTATGGCAACATTATGATACTGTGACATATTTTATGCTCAAAAGAAAACCTTTTGTCTAAAATTTAGGTCACAAAAAATATTTTCTAGAAGAAAATTTTGGTGGAGCATGAGGGTACAATGAGATTAGGTCAATTCTGAGGGATGGAAATCAAGCCAATGTGTGTATTGTATTTTCATTTATATTTAAGATCAGCCTTCTGGAATTTTAGTGGATTTTTATCTGAATACATCATTTATGATCTTGGATATTCATATTTTTTATGTCTTCATTGATTTTTATGTATGTGTGTGAAGATTTTTTATTTTTTCCATTTCACACTGATTCAAGGAAACATTCTCGATATTGTTTTTATTAGGAAGTTTCTACTTATAGGTATGATGTGGAATGTGAGGAGGCTCTCTTGAGGCCTTGTGCGAGTCCCGATTATATGGGTTATAAGATAAAGAATTATATAAACATTCAAATAAAATGATCAATAAGAACATTTCATACTCATATTTATATATATTTCATTAATTATATAAAATATTTTCCATTGTCAATTATTTTACAATTTAAAAAATATTTTCAAATTTATCAAATAAATTTATTATAATACTAGATTATATAAACAAAACATTTTTCTATGGATTGATATCACACTAAAAAATGATTATGATATGTCTATGAAAAATATTCTTCCCTTTAAATAATGTACCATGAAATTTTTTATATAAACCATGAAAATATTTCTCGCATGTGACAATACATTCCATGGGAAACCACAAATTTTTTCCTCACGTGAATTTATTTCAGTAAAATCCATAAAAATTCATAACTATAAATCCATGACATGTTTTTTCTGAATTAAGACAATTTTTTCTTATGGTAATATTGTTTATGTTGTAATAAGAATACTTTTTTAGCAAAACCATGGATTTAGAATATCTTTTTATTATTATTTATTTCCAAAAAACACATTCCTAACCTAATTTTTATACCATGACATGAATTTTAAATTTATCTTAGTTTTGGAGTACTAAAGGTATTGTAGAGACCCCAAACATGACGTACATGTACATTACATTACTTTTGCGGAATTCTAAATACATAACAAAAACAAACACCAATGGACCGTAATAGTTTAGTGTCTTTGGAAACTTGGAACATAATCTCATAATATTTGTGAATGATCTTCAACATCTCCCATAGAGATCTTCTTTTTTTTCTTACCTAAAACCTTTCATTATATCCTGGGGAAAAGAATACATATAAAGGGTGAGCTCAAATTCTCAGTAAGGGTAAGCATGGAAAAAATAAAATAAACCATATACATTTGAACTTTAAAACATGAACGAAATATTTAAACATCAAAATCTTGAGCAATGACATGAAACATGAAAGTACGTAGGGAATATATCACAATGGATCATAAATCATGATAAAATAGCATGGTAATAAAATAGGTAATTGTGGAAAACCATTAAGAACATGATATGATTTCCATAGTATCCAAGACATTGCTTCTAAGACCATCTTAGTGGACAAAGTCCCTTTCTGAATCGAGTTCACACCTCGTTACAGACCTGTAACACTGAACTAGATTAACTTTCCATTCCAGCATGTCTATCTCATGAGATATAAATCTTTACCCAATGCATTGGAGGGAGATATAGGTCTCACTCATCTCATAATCAAATAATTCTTATGTGTGCCACAACAGGAGTATAAATCATTCATCATTACCCAATGAATAAAATGGGTTTCGTAAACATCATCCCATCATAATATAATCCATTTAAAAAAATTGGTATCATCTCATCATAAGAAAAGTGAAACCATGTAAATCATAGAGACAATATACTTCAAACATACACATATGAAATAATTCCATCTTATATGGAAAATGGTTTTGATAAAACACTAGAAATTAATTCTTGAGGAAAATATTCTTTCTTATTCAAAATTTTTTTTTTTTACAAAATGACAATAAATATTAAAATAAAAGGATTTTATTGAAAATAATGAAGAAATATTGTAGAGTAATCTTCATGAAAATAAGGTGTTATGAAACCTTAAAAATCCATTCATGTCATATAAGTTAAAAAACATTCTCCTCATACTTTTAAAGGAAAAGTCAAAACGTACCATGTATGGTAAACAAAAGAATGATTCCCTCCATAACACAAAGTAAAAGTCAAAGAGGGTTAAAATGACTTTAAAAATACAAGGAATAATATTAAACACTTTATGGAAAACATTTTTGTATACATGGATGAAAAATATACCCCAGTAAATACTTATGTATAAGCAATCTCGGATAAAAATGGGATTTGAAAAATTATCCTTTACCTTATGTCTGATATTATTCATATGTATCCGAACGTCCTGTATAATTATTTAAATAATGTCATTGACTTATTACAGAATCATATTCATTATTATGATATCATATATGGGTCA
The DNA here is from genome assembly GCA_963277665.1 of Viscum album. NCBI lineage: Eukaryota > Viridiplantae > Streptophyta > Magnoliopsida > Santalales > Viscaceae > Viscum > Viscum album. The sequence goes on along the minus strand of OY728130.1, from coordinate 1,595,086,968 downwards.
CTTATGACTTTATATTACCCGTTATTTTGTAAATTCCATGTTAATGCAGTGTTTTGGGTAAAATCGTTTCATTTATCGTACCTGTTTCGATTTTTTGTTCTTGATATTATTAATTATATCCTGATTTACTTAATTCCAGAATTTAAAACATGATATATATATATATATAATATATTCACCATTTAAATATATATGATAGATCGAAATGCACCGTTCATGGAGACGGTAGACCGTACGTACGAATGAACGTTGTTTTGTTTTCTTATTGAATTGAATGGAATTAAGTAAATGAAACATATATGTAAATAAATATAGTATCATTATTATGTAATATAATTCATGATTATTTATTATATATACACTTTATAATCATACTTGAATGGTTAATCATGGAAAATGATTCTAATCGCCTTCTTGGAGACGGTAGTCCGTATGTACGCACGAGCGATGATATCGTTCCCATAATTACGTAACAGAGTTGGAGTGAATGATATAATATATAAGAATCGGTATGATGTTATAATAACCTTATATAGTTATTCTTTACACCATTATACCCATCCATGTATGGTGGTGGTGGAAAAACTAATTACAACACAACGTGGAGACGGTATTCCGTACGTACGCACGCGCGGTGATTTCATTTACCATAGGATAGATAGAAGGTTAACTGTGGTTGTTTCATTTTTATAATATCATATCAGTATATTAGTGATACTTATTGTATTACTTTACAATTACACACCTAAAGAATAGGATGTTGAAGAAGAATGAAACTTGAAAAAATCGGTAGAAGAGATTACCTCTTCTTCAACGCAGCTCTTGTAATCTTCCTCTTAAGGCACTAGAGTTGATCTTTTGAGGATACCAGAACCTCTTTAATGTTTATAGGGAATTTTATAGGGAAAATTGGTAGGGGTTGGCCGAGTTTGAAGGCTCAAGGTTGTGTAAAGAGGAGAGGGAGGGGGTGCCCTTTTATAAGGGAGGAGAGGGGAACCTTTGGAAAGTGTGAAACTATTATTTTATTATAATCTTATCATCTGTTTCAAATGGTCCCAAAATCATTAAAGATAAATATAATATGACTCATGGTCGAAATAAAATCATCCAATAATAATTGGACATGTTTTGGATAATATTTTAATCATTATATTCTTATTTATTTAAATCATTTATTAATGAGGTAAATATTGCATCATTATTGTGTCATAAATAATTTAATTTATTTGTTGTCTAAAAATTATAAAAAAATATCATAATGTGGGAAATGTTTTTATATTTCCAATGAATATTTATAGTCGAAAATATAATTTATATAACCCATAATAAAAATTAATTACTAAAATATTTTTGTTAATGTCAATTTTGTCATTACATTAAATTAATTAATCCAAATTGTCATTATCACTACCAAGTGGCTCAATGGGGTCCCAAAATCGACCCAAGGATGCCCATGCTCGGATAATACTCATCAAATAAGGATAGGACAAGTGTGAAGATAATTTTTAATTATTATTATATTCTTTTAACCCTGAATTACCCTATTTACCTTTAACCGCGGTAAATAAAAGTCAAAAGATACTATTGACCAAAAATTATTTTCATCTTATTAAACCAAATTTTAGTTCTTTATAACAACCATGTCTATCAAATTTTTGAAATTCAATTCACAGAAGTTGTAAAATTTCATTTAAATGAAAGAGTCGGTTTTTTTAACAACCACTAAGAGGTTTCACTATTCATCGAAAATTGAAGTTTTTCAGAAAAATACAAAAAATTCAGCCTAAGCTATATTTGATAATCCAAATTAAGAAATGATATCTATTTTTTCAAATTCAAAACATAGAAGTGGAATTAATTAAATTTAAAATTAATTCTCATTATCAAAACAAATAGCGTGTTTTTAAGAAACAATAACAATCAATAGATCGACACTTGTTTATGTCCAATTTCAAAGTGAAATTAATTTCAATGAACAAAATTGGATTAAATGGTAAAAATATATTCTAACTACACTTTAAAACCAATTAAAAATATAATCTAACCATATAAATTATTTCCATGAAAAAAGTTGTTTTTAATTAAAATATAGTGTGTTACACTATTCTTTAAAATATAAAAGTTATCCGAATAATATGAAAAATTTATGCTAATTAAATATTTATATCCTGATTCCAAGGAAGAATTTTATTTTGTAAAATTTAACTTATAAACATGTCAAAAACTAGATTTAATTTTTTTTGCACCATCAAAAGGCGGAAAAACTGAATTTTTTGAAAAATACTTATTTTACGTGAAAAAATTATTTTGTTCTCATACCATGTTCTAGAAAATGGGTAAGATGAATAATAATGTTATAAAATTAAAAATTTAGTTGATACTATTCATAATGGCTAGTTCATAATAATATTATAACCATATATCGTTGTTTAGTGAAAACTGGTACTGCGTACAACACACGCTATCGAGGAAGGTCGCGATAGCGTGTAACGCAAGCCAAGTCAGAGTTGCGTGTTTTGCAAGACTCCATCGTTGTTTTCTATAACAGAATCTAACCATATTTCATTTATACATTGAGTATATATATATATATACACTCAATGTTTCATAGAATGACTACTATGAAACGAACTTGAAATTGTGTGTAACCCAATCCATGAATAGTGTTGCGTATATTGCAAGCTAATATGGTGTTGCGTATAGCGAAAGATAATATTGGTGTACCATACAACAAAATACATCAATGAAATTAAAAAGAATAATTCTCATAAAATCTCGGGTTGTTACATTCTACCCCCTTTAAAATGAATTTCTCCCTCGAAATTCGTCGGGGTTATAAATGGTTTACGATTAGAAAGTTTCTTTCATAGAAACAAAAATCGTAAAAATGAATACCAAAACTTATATTTAAAAACTAAATTATAAATCTAATGGTTACCCAAATTAACTCATCACTGGGTTTCCACATAAGATAACATAGGTGAAAATTTGGATATAGACGAGAAATCTAACTGTCACGTTTTGATGGAGAGTGGTAGAGAACATGGCTATGAAAAATCCAATAATCACAAAGCCATAAATTTGTGATGATTTAAGGTACCATCTAATTCATCGGATATAAGGACACTAGGACAACGTTTTTAGTTCTCAAGATCATTCTACTAATGTTTAAATGTTCTTGAATACTTACATTATTTTGGTACAATCTCACCGTTGTTCGTGCCTTGAACAATTTCCACTTCATCTTTTAAAAAAAGAAATTGAATTTTTCATTCGTGATGTGTTTGCAGATCATGCGATAGAATTATAGGTCACTCCATCTTTTTCTATTGATTTTTTTTGCATAATTTATTAAATATACATAAGTCCATCTATGATGAAATTAATCATATATGATTCCAAAAATAGACGTATACTTCATCTATCATACCACATAATAAAATAAAACTAGTTTCTACTAACCAGGGACACCCCGTTGGCCAGTGGTAGGAAATAAAGGCTTGTCACACTTCAGTTGTGGGTTCGATTCCCACATCCTCGTCCGACGTGATGGGTTGTCGCCCTTCCTACAGGTAGTCCTTTTTCTTAAACTATACTATTATAACATTCCAAAAATAATATCGAAATGTTCTATCCTTACACAATAATAACGTATGTCCAAAAAAATCCATTCCAATTTTTAAACATATCTAAAATATTTCTGTCCAAATTCATAGTATAAAGAAAACAATTAAAAGAAATTTCATTTACCGAGCATCTGAATACCATCATTTATCCCCCATATATGATACGATATATCTCACTGGTCACTTTCCAATCACGTGAATACCTTAATCATGTATTCTCTTGAAAAATGAATAACCATTGAACCGCAGTGAAAACATTAATGCTGCCAAAAGTTAAATCTTTCCCCATAACAAAATCCCAATATTTCTATATACTCAATACATGATATCACTTAGTACTTATATCAATCATGAGTTCATTAATACTATCAAACATATTATTTTCTCCTTATCCATTCATTATACGCATATCATCTACTTTCCAAAAATATTTCAATCACTTTTCATGGTTACCTGTAATATATAATTATCGAAAACCACAATAAACCATTACATAGATATTCCAATGTTCCACAACACTATAAATGAGACTTCACAACATTATTTTGGAATCCCTTTACTTAAACACATAATCATTCCACCACATTGTTGTCATACTCAACATTGTTAATTGTGATCGCATGTAACTTTCCTTTTTTCCTTTGCCTTAAGAGGTTTCTCACATTGATCATCATTAACCCTTGGATTAGGGCATTTATTTGAATATTTCCTCATCTCCTTGCACTTTAAGCATTGAAGTATTGGTGGAGCATTTTCTGTAGCCTTTTCTTTATTCATGTCATTAGAAACCTTTTTCCATTACTTCGTCACTCAACTGCTCGATGACCTTATTTTCCACACTTGAAACATTTTCTAGTACCTTTTAGACAATATCAACCAGGATTTTTTCCACACTTTGGGCATAAAGAAACATTCAACTTCTTTTCACCATTGTTCTGAGATTTTTCCTTGAACTCCATCTTTCGTTTCATGTCAAAACCATGAGATGGATATATAACACCTACTTCCAGTTCTACCTTGATAGCACAATGCACAATTTCTTCATAGCTACTGAAGTCTCTTATCGTTAATTCCCTTAAAATAATTGGTTTTACTACACTGAAGAATCGATCAACTTTACTTTCAGGTTTGATGATAAATCCAGATGCATACCTTGCATGCCTTGTAAAATTTGCTTCATATATACCAACAGATTTATCATCCTTTTTCTTAAGCTCAAGGAACTCCTTTTCCATCTTTGTTCAATGAATACGAGGGAAGTACTTATTGAAAAATATGTTCTTAAACACATCCCATTCCATGGAGTCAATTTCACCTTGGGGCCTTTTATTCTTAATTAGAGTCCACCACTGGTCTGCTTTACCATCTAAACAGTAAAGAGACAAAGTGACTTTTTCATGTTCTGAACATAGAAGTATGGAAAATATCTTTTCAATGGTACTGATCCATTTTTCAGCGACAAGTGGATCAGAAGACCCACTGAAAGAAGGTGCACGTTGGGTCATAAAGGACTCAATAGAATATTGTTCCCTTCTCTGCACATTCGGAAGTCCAGAAAGATTCATAGCTTGTGTTAGTATAACAATAAGATTTTGCACTCCATCTCCCATAACATTGGTTTTTTCAGGAGGAAAATCATTTCATTTCCCATTACATTGATCAACACAGTTCCTTCGGGTTCCATGCGTCATCTAAAACCCAAAAAGAATAGTGTAAGAGAGAAAACTCATGCTAGGAAAACAACATAATAATGGGGGAGTGCCTTAAATATATAACATCTTAGGTTTAATTATAAGATCATTACCATAATTCTATGACTATAACCTATACATATACTTAACAATAGATACATTCCTAGACATACCTTCAAAATATCTCTAGGGATCTCACTAAAGTTTTCACATCCTAGCTTCCAAAGGTTAACTAAACCATTCCTCTCATACCAACTGTAGATACCCCAAACATGACGTACATCGACATTACATTACTTTTGCGGAATACTTAATACATAACTAAAATAGACACCAAAGGACTGTAATAGTTTAGTGTCTTTGGAAACTTGGAACATAATCTTCTAATCTTGGTGAAAGATCTTCAACATCTCCTATAGAGATATTTTTTTTCTTACCTAAAACATTTCTTTATATCATGGGGAAAAGAAAACATATAAAGGGTGAGCTCAAATGATCAGTAAAGGTAAGCATGGAGAAAATAAAACAAACCATATACATTTGAACTTCAAAACATGAACAAAATATTTAAACATCAAAATCTTGAGCAATGACATGAAACATGGAATTATGTAGGGAATAGATCATAATGAATCATAAATCATGATAAAATAGCATGGGAATAAAAAATGTAATTTTGGGAAACCATTAAGCACATGATATGATTTCCATAGTAGCCAAGGCATTTCTTTCAAGACCATCTTAGTGGATAAAGTCCATTTCTGAATCGTGTTCAAAACTTATTCTAGTCCTGTAACACTGAACCAGATTAACTTATCATTTCATCCATGTCTATCTAATGTGATATAAATCTTTACCCAATGCATTGTAGGGAGATATAGGTCCCACCCATATCATAATGAAATCATTCTTACGTGTGCCACAACATGAACATAAATCATTCATCATAACCCAACGAATAAAATGGGTTTCATAAACATCATCCCATCAAAACATAATCCATATAATGAAATTGATATCATTTCATCATAAGAAAATTGAAACCATGTAAATAATAGAGACATTATACATGAAACATACACATATGAAATAATTCCATCTTATATGGAAAATGGTTTTGATAAAACACTTCAAATTAATTCTTGAGGAAAATATCATTTCCTCTTCAAAATCATTTTGTTTTTACAAAATGCAATGAAATATTAAAATAAAAGGATTTAGTTGAAAATAGTCATGAAATATTGTAGATTAAGCTTCATGAAAATAAGGTTTTATGAAACCGTAAAAATCTGTTCATGTCGTATAAGTTAAAAAAACATTCTCCTCATACTTTTAACGCAAAAATCAAAAAGTACCATGTGTGGTAAACAAAAGAAAGATTCCCTCCATAACACAAAGTAAAAGTCAAAGAGGGTTAAACATGACATTAAGAATATCTATAATAATATTAAAAACATCATGGAACCATTTTTATTGACATGGGTGAAAAATATACCCCAGTAAATACTTACGTATAAGAAATCTCGGATAAAAATGAGATTTTTTTAAATTATCCCTTACCTTATGTCTGATATTCTTCGTATGTATCCATACCTACTATATAATGAATTAAATAATTTCATTGTCTTCTTACAGAATTATATTCAATGTTATGATATCATATATGGTTCACTTATGACTTTATATTACCCGTTCTTTTGTAAATTCTCTGTTAAAGCAGCGTTTTGGGAAAAATCTTTTCATTTATCCTACGTGTTACGATTTTTTGTTCTTGATATTATTACTTATATCCTGATTTACTTAATTCCAGAATGTAAAACATTATTTATATTTAATATATATTCAGCATATAAATATATATGATAGATCGAAATACACCGTTCCTGGAGTCGGTAGACCGTACGTAAGCATGAATGTTGTTTTCATTTCCTTATTGAATTGAATGGAATTAAGTAAATGAAACATATATGTAAATAAGTCCAGTATCATTATTATATAATATAATTCCTGATTATTTATTATATATAAACTTTATAATCATACTTGAATGGTTTATCATTGAAAAATGAATCTCATCGTGTTCGTGGAGACGATAGTCCGTACGTACGCATGAGCGATGATATCATTCCCATTATTATTTAATAGAATTAGAGTGAATGATTTAATATATCAGAATCAGTATGATGTTATAATAACCATATATAATTATTCATTACACCATTATCCCCATCCAAGTAAGGTGGTTGTGGAAAAACTAAATACAACACGGCGCGGAGACGTTATTCCGTACGTACGCACGCGTAGTGATTTCGTTTTCTGTAGGATGGATAGAATGTGAAATGGGGTTGTTTCATATTTATAATATCACATAAGTATATTATTGATACGGATTGTATTTTTTTACAATGAAACAACTAAATAAGAGGATATTGAAAAAGAAAGAAACTTGAAACAATCGGTAGAAGAGATTACCTCTTCTTCGACGCACCTCTTGTAAGCTTCTTCTTAAGGCACTAGAGTTGGTGTTTTGAGGATACCTGATCCTCTATATTTTTTTTGGGGACGTTAATAGGTGAAATTGGCAGGGGTTGGCCGAACATGAAGGCTCAATGTTGTGTAAATAGGGGAGGGAGGAGGTTCCTTTTTATAAGGGAGGAGAGAGGCACCTTTGGAAAGTGAGAAACTATTATTTTATTATAAACATATATTTAGTTTCAAAAGGTCCAAAAATCAGTAAAGATGGATATTAGATGACTCATGGTCTAAATAAAATCTTCCAATCAGAATTTGACATGTTTTGGATAATAATTTAATCATTATAATCTTATTTATTTAAATCATTTATTAATGAGATAAATACTGCATCATTATTGTGTCATAAATACTTTAATTTATATGATGTTTAAAAAATATAAAAAAAATACCATCATGTATGAAATACTTTTATATTTCCAATGAATATCTATAGTCAAAAATATAATTTATATAACCCCTTATAAAAATTAATTACAAATAGATTTTTGTTAACGTCAATTTTGTCGTTACATTAAATTAATTAATCAAAATTGTCATTATCACTACCATGTGGCTAAATGGGGTCCCAAAATCGACTCAATGATGCCCATGGTCGGAAAATAATCATCCAATAAGGTTAGGAAAAGTGTTAATGTAATTTTTAATTTTTATAATATTCATTTATCCTTGAATTACCCAATTTACCTTTAACTGCGGTAAGTAAAAGTTAAAAGTTACTATTTACCAAAAATTATTTTCTTCTTATTGAAACACATTTTACTTCTTTATAACAACCATGCATGTTTGATTTTTTAAATTCAATTCACAGAAGTGGTAAAATTTCATTTAAATGAATGATTTGGTTTTTTTAACTACCACCAAGTGGTTTCACTATTCATCAAAAATTGATGTCTTTCAGAAAAATACCAAAAATTCAGCCTAAGCTATATTTGATATTCCGAATTCAGAAATGATGTATATTTTTTCAAATTCAAAACATATAAGTGGAATTAATTAATTTTAAAATTAATTCCCGTTATCCAAACAAATAACTTGTTTGTAAGAAACAATAACTATCAAAAGATCGACACTTATTTATGTCCAATTTCAAAGTGAAATTAATTCCAATGACCAAAATTGAATTAAATGATAAAAATATATTCTAATTAAAATTTAAAACCAATTAAAAATATAATCTAACCATATAAATTATTGCGATGAAAAAAGTTTTTTTAATTAAAATATAGCGTGTTTTTACTATTCATTAAAAATTAAAAGTTATCAGAATAATATGAAAAATTTATCCAAATTAAATTTTTATATCCTGATTCCAAGGAAGAATTTTATTTTTTCAAATTGAACTTATAATCATGTAAAAAGCAAGATTTAAAGTGGTTGCACCATCAAAAGGTGATAAAACTGCATTTTTTTAAAAAAAATTATTTTACCCGAAAAATTTATTTTTTTCTCATACCATGTTCTAGAAAATGTGTAATATGAATAATAATGTTATAAAATTAAAAATTTAGTTGATAATATTCATAACGGGTAGTTCATAATAATATTATAACCATATATCGTTGTTTTGTGAAACCTGATACTACGTACAACACACTCTATCGAGGAAGGTCATGATTGCATGTATTGCAAGCCAAGTCAGGGTTTCGTGTTATGCAAGACTCCTTCATTGTTTCATATAACAAAATACAACCATATTTCATTAATACATTGAATATATATATATATACACTAAATGTTTCGTAGAATTACTACTATCAAATGAACATGAAATTGTGTGTAACACAATCCAAGAATAGTGTTGTGTATATTACAAGCTAATATGGTGTTGTGTATAGCGCAAGATAATAATGGTGTAGCATACAACAGAATACATCAATAAAATTAAAAAGAATAATTCTCATAAAATCTCAGGTTGTTACATTATACCCCCCTTAAAATGAATTTGACCCTCGAAATTTGTCAGGGTTAGAAATGGTTTACTACTAGAAAGATTCATTCATAGAAACCCACATTGTAAAAAGGAATGCCAAAACTTATCTTTAAAAACTAAATTATGAAACGTAATGGTTACCCAAATTAACTCATCCCTGGGTTTCCACTTAGGAGAACATAGGTGAAAATTTGAATATAGAAGAGAAATCTAACTGTCATGTTCTGATGGAGAGTGGTAGAGAACATGGATATGAAAAATCCAATAATCACAAAGCCATAAATTTGTGATGATTTAAGGTACCATCTGATTCATCAGATATAAGGATACTAGGACAATGTTTTTAGCTCTCAAGATCATTCCCCTAATGATGAAAAATTGTTGAATACTTACATGATTTTGGTACAATCTCACCGTTGTTCGTGCCTTGAACAATTTACACTTTATCTCTTAATGAAATGAAATTGAATTTTTCATTCGTGAAGTGTTTACAGATCATGCGATAGAATTATAGGTCATTCCATCTGTTTCTATCAAGAACATTTTTGCACAATTTATTAAATATACATAAGTCTATCTATGATGAGATTAATCGTATATGATTCCAAAAATGGACTTATACTTCATCTATCATACCACATAATAAAATAAAACTAGTTTCTACTAACCAGGGACTTCCTGTAGGCCAGTGGTAGGCTATAGAAGCCTATCGCCCTTCGGTTGTGGGTACGATTCCGACATCCTCGGCTGACATGACGGGTTATCGCCCGTCCTACGAGTTTTCCTTTTTCTAAAACTATAAAATTATAAAATTCCAAAAATAATATCAAAAATTTCTAGCCATAAAAAATAATAACTTATGTCAAACATAATCCATTCCAATCTTTAGGCTTATCTAAAATACTTCTGTCCAAGCTCATAGTATAAAGAAAATAATTACTATAAATTTCATTTACCGAGCATGTGAATACCATCATTTATCCCCCATATATCTTATGATATATCCCGTTGGTCACATTCCAAACATGTGAATACCTAAATCATGTATTCTTTTGAAAAATGAATACCCATTGAACCTTAGTGAAAACACGAATGCTGTCAAAAGTTACCTCTTTCCACATACCAAAATCCCAAAAATTCTATATACTCAAACCATGATATCAATTAGTCCTTATATCAATCATGATCTCATTAATACTATCAAACATATTATTTTCTCCTTATCCATTAATTATGCGCATATCATTTACTTTCAAAAAATATTTCAATCACTTTTCATGGTTACTTGTACCATATAATTAGAGAAAACCACAATAAACCATTACATAGATATTCTAATGTTCCACAACACTATAAATTAGATTTCACAACATTATTTTTCAATCCCTTTACGTAAACACATAATCATTCCACCACATCATTATCAAAATCAACATTGCTAATAGTGATCACATGTGAATTCCCTTTGTCATTTTCCTTAAGAGGTTTCTCACATCGATCATCATTAACCCTTGGATTAGGGCATTGATTAGCATAATGCCCCATTTCCTTGCACTTGAAACATTGAAGTGTTGGTGTAGCATTTTTTGTAGTCTTTTCTTTATTCACGTCATTAAAAACCATTTTTCCATTACTTCGACACTCCGCTTCTCGATGACCTTATTTACTACACTTGAAACATTTTCTAGTACATTTAATACAATATCCACCATGCTTCTTTCCACACTTTGAGTATAAAGAAATGTTCACCTTCTTTTCACCATTGTTATAAGATTTTTCCTTGAAATCCTTTCATTTCTTGTCAAAACCATGAGATGGATATATAGCACCAACTTCCAATTCTACCTTGATTTCACAATGCACAATTTATTCATAGATACTGAAGTCTATAATCGCTAATTCCCATAGAAGACTTTGTTTTAATCCACTAAATAATCTATCAACATTACTTTCAGGTTAGATGATAAATACAAATGCATACCTTGAAAGCCTTATAAAATTTTCTTCGTATATACCAACAGATTTATCATCCTTTTTCTTAAGCTCAAGGGACTCATTTTCCATCTTTTTTCAAAGAATACGAGGGAAGGGATTATTGAAAAATAAGTTCTTAAACTCATCCCATTCCATAGAGTCAATTTCACCTTGTGGCCTTTTATTCATAATCAGAGTCCACCACTGGTCTGCTTCACCATATAAATGGAAAATAGCTAGAGTGACTTCTTCATGTTATGAGCATCGAAGTATATAAAATATCTTTTCAATGTTACTGATCCATTATTCAGCAACAAGTTGATCATAAGACCCACTAAAAGAAGGTGGACATTGCCACATGAAGGACCCAATAGAATATTGTTCCCTTTGCTGCTCTTTCGGAAGTCCAGAATGATTCATATCCTGTGTAAGTATAAAAATAATATTTTTCACTCCATCTCCCAAAACATTTGGTTGTTCCGGAGGAAAATCATTGCATTTCCCATTACATTGATCAACACAGTTCCTTTAAGTTCCAACCATCGTCTAAAACCCAAAAAGAATAGTGTAAAAGGGAAAAATCATGCTAGGAAAACTACACAATAAAGGGGGAGTACCTTCAATATATAACATCTTAGGTTTAATTCTAAGATCGTTACCTTAATTCTAGGAATATAACCTATACTTACACTTAACAGTAGATACATCCCTAGACTTACTGTAGAAAAATCTATAGGTATCTCACGAAAGTTTTCACATCCTAGCTTCCAAAGGTTAAATAAACCTTTCCCCTGATACCAACTATAGATACCCCAAACTTGATGTACATGGAAATTAAATTACTTTTGCAGAATACTTAATACATAACAAAAACAGACACCAAAGGACCATAATAGTTTAGTGTCTTTGGAACCTCAGATCATAATCTTCTTAATCTTGGTGAAATATCTTCAACATCTTCCATAGAGATCTTCTTTTTTTAAATAAAACCTTTCTTTATATCATGGGGAAATGAAAACATATAAAGGGTGAGATCAAATTCTCAGTAAGGGTAAGCATGGATAAAATAAAAAAAAACCTATACATTTGGACTTTAATACATGAACAAAATTTTTAAACATCAAAATGTTGAGCAATGATATGAAATATGACATTACGTAGTGCATAGATCATAATGGATCATCAATCATGAAAAAATTGCATTGGAATAAAACATGTATTTGTGGAAAACCATTAAGCACATGATATGATTTCCATATTAGCAAAGGAATTACTGCCAAGACCATCTTAGTGGACAATGTCCCTTTCTGAATCGAGTTCACTCCTCGTTCCAGTCCTATAACATTGAGCCAGACTAACTTATCATTCGAACCATGTGTAACGACCCAAAGTTTCATTAATAGAAATCCCTCTTGATCTAATTAAATGTATCTTTATGTTTATATAATGTGTCAACATAATTGGTTTTACGTTATGAATTTTTACCATTGCTAATATAGCCATTGAACAGTGATCACATGATTAGTATAAATATAGGACTTTAACAAATCCAATTTACTCAAACAAAAGAAGCGATGGCCTCGTCCAGTAGAATTTCTCCATACGAAGCCCATTATTCGGAGCTTGGGAAAGAGGTGGAATCCTTGTGCTTCGCTCTTGACCAAACCCAATCTGAGCTTCATCATGTCAAGCTCGAACATGATCGTCTACGGGAAAAGTGGAAGTTGATTGAAATTACCACTCGAGCGATGTTATCTGAGCTACCCCAAGAGTCTGTCACCATCGCACATCTCACCCTTAGGTCTTATGCGGCTGTTTTAAGGGGTTATGTAAAACCTAAGTAGTACTACATTCATGTACATTATTTTTTGTATATAATAATGAACATAATTTCTAGTCATTTTTATACATGGTAAATAGTTTTTTAAAGTAAAAATGGTATTTTTTGTTATTAGTTAATTAAGAAATCTATTTTATTAAATTAAGGGAATTTCAAATTTAATAATATTTTAATAATAATATTATTATTAAATTAATTTTTATTAAATATAAATTATCTTATAATTTTATGAATGCAATTAAAATTTTATTAAGGTTTTGAAAGCCATTTCTGTCAAAACCCGTGAATTTTCGATAAATGTCAGTTTTTATTTTAAAAGTGAAAATTCAAATATTTAAAAAATTATTTAGATAAAATAAATGCTTTTTTGGAATCAGGACGTCGAAATTATCCAACGGTGATTTTTTCATAATTTTTTGAGACAGTCAAATTTTTGGGTAAAAATGAAATACCATTTAAATATATAACGTGTTTTATGACATCATAATGACACAATAGTGATGTAATAAAATACTATAATATTTATGTTCCACCAATATATGTTTTTAAATTAAAATAATGTGATTTTGGGTTTGTTTGACTTACTTTTCAAAGCATTAATAGACCCCTCAAGACTTATTCAACACTTTACCTTTTTAAATTAATTTCCATTGGAGTGTGACTCACCTCCACATAAGCAACGTTATTATTTTAAGAATTTCAGACTTTGGCCGTATAAAACATTGTTTTCCTCTTCTCTTTGCCAAAAACCATAGGCAAAAACCATGGTATGGTTTGTGGTTTGGATTAATTTAATATAAGGGGTCCAAAACCAAAATAATAACGAATTTCCTCACCTTTTCTATATAAAACCACCCAAGATCCCACTTCCTCCTAACTCAAAGCCCTTGGAGTTCGTCCAACCTCTTCCCTACTCTCTCTAGAATCCTCCCAAGGTCCCCCAAGCTCCCAAGAAGCCTCTCACAAGCCTCTCTCTATCCTTTGGAAGCACACTTCCAAGTAAGGGTTTTTTCTTTCTTTCTCATTTTGTCCAATTTTCATTAAGTTGTTATTACTTTTTAATTTCAATTATAAATGTTGGGGTATGGTTTCTCACCTCCCTATCACTGCACTCTTTATGTTTGAATAGAGGGAGACCCTTTATCTCTCATTAAATTCCTCCCATGTACACCCGTTACTATGCCGAAATTCCAAAAGGAACTTCTCTCTCCTCTTTTAGATTCAAGAAATACTTTTGTATCATGAATCTAAATTCCATTACAATCATTGGGACATGTATCTATATGACCTAATTACTGTCCATTACATGTAAATATGATTAGGAACCCCATTCTCTCTTATCAACCATTTTTATGAATTCTTATGTCACGCCGTTACGCTGTCGAAATCACACCGATTTTCTAAGACAATGTCATTGTGTAGTGAATACCATGCCCATTTCTCCAACAAGGGTATTTACCTTTATGAACATTTAATTATTGATTTTAAAGTTTCATGTATTAATTCCACATTCTTTTATTTTGGAATAAATGGTTATGTTTTATGAATCCATGTTTTATGATCCATGTGGCACACTTATGCATGAAATGAAATGTTTAAGAAGGGTGCGCCCTTATAGCGCTCCAATGAATTGGGTAAAGTATAGTATCATGATACTTCATGTGCAATTATTGTTGACTCATTCTAATTCAAGTGCAACTAGGGTTTACTTTTGCTTTATGTGCAATGACGATTTACCCATGCTCCATGTGCAATGGGCCTTGGCTCATGCTAATTCCATGTTAAGTGTTGTTGCCACATTTCCATGTTATGATTATCATAATTTATCATGCCTTTTTGTTCATGATTCTATTATGATATATGGATATTCCTATTGCCTAACATGTATTGTACTCCTTATGTTATTCCATACGTATTCCCTTACTGGGCTTTATAGCTCACCCTTTTCTTATGCATGTCGTCAGGTTACCCCATGCAATGCTATGTACGAGGGAATGTAGTGGTCATGTAAAGGATGTTTTCAATATAGATGTTGTATTTAATGTTTTATGTTTTCATGTAATGATCCTAATCCCAAAAGACACTAAACCTCTCAATCTTCTTTGTTGTATCAAGTTATGTTTTATGTACTAAATCATGTTTAAGTTATAATAAAAAGAAAAGTTGTCATAGTTGGTATCAAAGGATAGGTTTAATTATTTTTGGGATTAGGAAACCCTAGTAAAGACCTAGAGACAAGACTAAGTATAATAAAAATATCCCTAAGTTTTGGTAAGTACTGGGTAAGTGGTTTATCAGACAAATACATCCCTGTCTGGATACGAGCAGGTAGAGGCAGCTCTGACACAGATGTATCGTAGAGGTAAAACCCGAAAACATCGCTTTGAGCTAGACTCGAATAGGAACTGGTGCATGAAAACGGGCCTTGCTGCACCCTTCGTTACGACACTACTGGTGGATAGGTTTTGATAAATTCACAAGCTTAGTATGAACCCTTTTTAAAGGAATTAAAAAATTCCCCTAAGAATATATGTTAGAAAGTAGATGATGAAAAGCCTAGATTAAAGCCTATAGACTCATGAGTTAAGGAAATCAATGTTTATTAATAAGTCTTCAACTTTTTTCTTTGGATTACCCATTATGTGTTACCCCTAGCTTTCCTTTTATTCCAGACAATTGCTGGTAATAGGAGGACTCGTGCTAACAACCGTTGTGAAGATCAGTGTGATGACTGTACTAATGGGATGCCAAATCCAATGGGAGTGGGAATCGCGAACTTTGTCACGCTTCTCTCTTAGCTAACTCAAGTTTTGAATAGAAAAACGAGTCAAGAGGAACGTTCAAACCCCCTCCCCCTAAGAAAGAATAAGTTGCTATCGAGAGCTTCATGATACAAAGGCCTCCTAATTTTAGTGGATCATCTGATCCCACGATCGCTAAACAATGGATCAACTCCATTGAAAAGATATTCTCCATCCTCCAATATTCTGAACAAGAGAATGTTCTCCTAGTGGCTTATCGTACGAAGGGTGAAGCTAATCAATGGTGGACGTTGATCAAAAATATGAAGCTAGAGGAGGAGATCAAGGTGTTGGAATGGAAGGATTTATGGAAGATGTTTTTCGATAAATATTTTCTGTGCACCCTCCGGCTTAAGATGGAAAGGGACATCATTTCCCTCAAGAAAAAATAAGAAGAATCTGTTGGATCATACGAGGAAAACTTCATGAGTCTTGAACGATACGGTTTCGGCTTTGTCGTTACCCCCGAATGCAAGGTTGACCGCTTCTTTGGTGGGATGAAGCCTAGCTTGCGGAAAGCATTAGCGATCCGTGACTTCGACAGCTATGAGGAATTTGTCCGATGTGCCCTCAAGGTCGAAATAGAGATCGGGGAATCACAGGGGTATCATGGGGACATGAAGCGTAAGGTGGACTTCAATGCTGGTGGTCTGATGGATAAATCCAACGGAGCTAAGAAGATCCAGCACCCCACTTGCCAAAAGTGCGGAAAGAAGCACCCTGAAAATTTCCTTAAGGGGAAGAGAAAATGCTTCAAGTGTGGAAGAGAAGGGCACCTAGCTATTAACTGTCGGCAAGAAGGACCCGCAGATATGACACTGGAGAGGAACGCTCCATTCAAAACTCAGCACATTGTTCAATGCTACAAATGCAAAGAACCGGGTCATTTTGAAAATCAGTGCCATAATCCAAGGGTTTTCGGAGGCAACCAACAACCTCCAAGACAGAAAGGAAGAGCTTTTTCCATCACTTCTGCCGAAGTGAACCCCGAAAATGAAGTGGTGATAGGTACAATAGTTATTCATTCAAGAATAGCGAATTCACTTTTTGATTCAGGTTCTAGATATTCTTTTATATCTCAAAAGTTTAGTAGAAAAATCCAGCACCACCACAAATCATGGAAGTAAATATGTCGGTGAGTACGGAAAATGGGGCAATCATTGCATCCCATGAATATAAGTCCTCCCCTGTTATAATATATGGATTGAATTTCCCGGTGAAACTCGTCATTCTCCCTATAGTGGAATTTGATGCAATTCTTGGCATGGATTGGCTTTCCTTATATAGGGCCAATATAAATTGTTGGGAGAGGGAAATCACACTCCATATGGAGAATCGACCCCCAATTCTTTACAAGTGTCAGGAGAAAGATTAATCTCCTTTAGCTCCATCATCTCAATCGTGGATATTACTGCCCTATGAGAATGCGTATCTGGCTCAGATGATTGAGTCCAAAGAAGAAACCATCCTTGAAGAAATGCCTATTGTGAGGGAATTCGCAGAAGTGTTTCCCGATGAACTGTCTGGTCTTCCGTCAAGAAGAGATGTTGAGTTCTTAATTGATCTTATACCTAGGGCACTACCAATATCCAAGACTCTGTATAGAATGGCTATTGTAGAGCTTGAAGAGATAAAAAAACAACTACAGGAGAATCTGGATAAAGGGTTTATACGCCCAAGTGCTTCACCATGGGGTGCACCAGTCCTCTTCGTCAAGAAGAAGGATGGGTCAATGCGTCTTTGTATCGATTATCGTGAACTTAACAAAATCATGATAAAGAACAAGTATCCTCTCCTAAGAATTGATGACTTGTTTGATCACCTGCGTGGAGCACAATACTTCTCCAAGGTGGATTTGCGGTCGTGATATTATCAAGTAAGGGTGAAGAAAGAAGATGTCCCCAAGACTACTTTTCGTACAAGTTACAAGAACTATGAATTCATAGTAATGTATTTCGGACTCACCAATGCTCCAGCAATATTCATGGACTTGATGAATAGAGTCGTTAGATATTACCTTGAAAAATTTGTGGTAGTCTTTATAGATGATATTCTAATATACTCCAAAACCAAGGAGGATCATGAGGAGCATTTAAAAACTGTACTAGAGACTTTGCGCAAGGAGAAGCTCTATGCAAAGTACATCAAGTGTGAGTTATGGTTGAAAGAGGTCTCAATCTTGGGCCATATCATCACAAGAAATGGGATATATGTGGACCCCTCCAAAAAGGATGCAAATGAGGGATGGCTGAGGCCAACATCGGTAACAAATATCTGTAGCTTCTTGGGGTTAGCTGGATATTATCGATGATTTGTGAGAAATTTCTCGCGATTGTCTAACACTTTTACCAAGCTAACTCGAGAGGGGGTAAAGTTTTCTTGGAGTGATGAATGCGAAGAAATCTTCAAGGAGTTGAGAAGAAGGCTTATCACTGCACTCGTGCTCACTTTACCCACAAGTGGGGAGCTTTTTGTGGTATTCAGTGATGCTTCGAAGAAGGGTTTAGGATGTGTGCTGATGCAGAATGATAAAGTGATATCCTATGCCTCAAGGCAGTTGAAAATCCATGAGAGAAACTATCCAACGCATGATCTGAAGTTGGCGGCGATGATCTTTGCCTTGAAAATCTGGCGGCATTATCTTTATGGAGAGAAATGTGAGATATATACTGACCACAAGAGACTTAAATATACATTCACACAAAAAGATCTTAATATGCGCCATAGAAGATGGATAGAGCTCATTAAGGATTATGACTGTTCAATAAATTACCACCCTAGGAAAGCGAACAAGGTGGCAGATGCCCTAAGTAGAAAGGACCCAGCAATTCTATCAATGATGAGAATTGAGAAGGATCAAATCTTCTTAGACATGATGAAGATGGACGTGGGAATCATAAAGAAGGGAACATCATCAATGCTTTCACAAATTATTGATCAACCGTCTCTTTTGGAAAGGTTAAA
This sequence comes from Viscum album, assembly GCA_963277665.1. Lineage (NCBI taxonomy): Eukaryota > Viridiplantae > Streptophyta > Magnoliopsida > Santalales > Viscaceae > Viscum > Viscum album. The sequence continues at coordinate 1,595,067,607 of OY728130.1, read as the reverse complement.
GGATGCTCAAAAGGATGATGTGGGAATTCAGGAAAAAGTGGAAGCTATCCAAAAAGGGATATCCTCAGAGTTTAATGTTAATGAATAAGAAATTGTGCGGTGTGGGAAAAGAGTATGTGTTCCATCAAGTCCGGAGCCGAAGAAGGAACTTTTGGATGATGAACATAGTTCAAATTTCTCTATTCACCCAGGGAGCACAAAGATGCATCGAGATCTCAAAGAAAACTTTTGGTGGGATAATATGAAGAAGGAGATCACTAAATATACATCAAAGTGCCTGGTGTGTTAGCAAGTGAAGGCAGAGAGGCAGAAGTCTAAGGAGATGATGCAACCATTGCTCAGAACATAATGGAAATGGGAGAACATCAACATGGAATTTTTCACTAGACTTACAAGGACATCCAAAGGCAATAATGAAATCTGGGTTGTTGTGGATCGTTTTACAAAGACTGCACACTTCATTGCTATTCGGGAGGATTTCTCTTTGGATCAACTGGCACGGATATATATCAGGGAAGTGGTATGGCTGCATAGAGTACCAATATCTATTATGTCTAACCAAGATCCAAGATTCACCTCTATGTTTTGGAAGAGTCTTCAACATGCTCTGAATACTGAACTGAACTTCATTACGGCCTATCATCCTCAAACTGATGGACAATCCGAGCGGACTATCCAAACACTTGAGGACATGTTGAGAGAATGCTCAATGGACTTTAAAGGATGATGGGATCAACATCTTCTTCTGGTTGAGTTCTCTTATAATAACAGTTTCCACTGAAGCATCCAAATGACACCATATGAAGCTCTGTATGGGAAAATGTGTAGAACACCGGGATGTTGGGATGAGGTCGGTGAACGTAAGCTACTTGGACCAGAAATGGTCAACAAAATGGTGGAGAATGTGAAAACCATTCAGCAGCATATCAAGGCAGCCCAGAGTCGACAGAAGAGTTATGCAGATAATCATCGATGAGACCTTCAGTTTAAAGTTGGATACATGGTGTTTCTATGCATATCTCTGTGGAAAAAGGTCATGAGGTTTGGAATGAAAGGGAAGTTAAGTCCAAGGTACATCGGCCCCTTCAATATTCTTGATCGTGTTGGGGATGTGGCCAATAGACTAGAACTTCCACCTACCATGGCAAAGGTGCATGATGTCATTCATGTATCCCTCTTAAGGAAGTACATACCAGACCCTTCACATGTACTCGCTTCTGAGGTGGTACAATTGTATGACGACCTTTCTTATGAGGAGAAACCAGTGAAGATCTTAGATCGTAGAGAAAAAGTTCTACAAAATAAGATAATGCCCCTTGTCAAGGTGTTGTGGAGAAACCACAAGTTTGAAGAAGCGACCTGGGAATCAGAGGATATGATGAAACTGAGTTACCCACATTTTTTTAGTGTGGGAAAAGTAAAATTTCGAGGGCGAAATTTCTTAAGGGGGGGGGATATTGTAATGACCCAAAGTTTCATTAATGGAAATCCCTCTTGATCTGATTAAATGTCTCTTTATGTTTATATAAAGTGTCATGTTCATTGGTTTTATGTTAAGATTTTTGACCTTTGCTAATATAGTTGTTTAACAGTGATCACATGATTAGTATAAATATAGGACTTTAACAAATCCAATTTACTCAGACAAAAGAAGCGATGGCCTCGTCCAGTATAATTGCGCCATACAAAGCCCATTTGTCGGAGCTCAGAAAAGAAGTGGCATCCTTGGGCTTTGCTCTTGACCAAGACCAAGATGAGCTTCATCATGTCAAGCTCGAACGTGACCGTTTACGGGAAAAGTGGAAGTTTATTGAAATTACCATTCAAGTGATGCTATCTGAGCCACCCCAAGAGTCTGTCACCATCGCACACCTTACCCTTAGGTCTTATGTGGCTGTTTTAAGGGGTTATGTAACAAATACGTAGTACTATGTTCATGTACATTATTTTTTGTATATAATAATGAATATAATTTCTAGTCATTTTTGATACATGATAAACAGTTTTTTAAAGTACAAATGGTGTTTTTAGTTATTAGTTAATTAAGAAATCTATTTTTTTAAATTAAGGGATTTTTTAATTAAATAATATTTTAATAATAATAATTATATTAAATTAATTTTTATTAAAAATAAATGATCTTATAATTTAATGAATGCAATAAATTTTTTTTATTAAGGTTTGAATGCCATTTCTGTCAAAACCCGTGAATTTTCGATAAATGTCAGTTTTTATTTTAGAAGTGAAAATTCACATATTTAGAAAATTATTTAGATAAAAAAAATGTTATTTTTGGAATCAAGAAGTCAAAATTATCCAATGGTGAATTTTTCATAATTTTCTGAGACAGTCAAATTTTTGGACAAAAATTAAATACCGTTTAAATATATAATGTGTTTTATGACATCATAATGACCCAATAGTGATGTAATGAAATACTATAATCTTAATTTTCAGAAAATATATATTTTAAAATTAAAATAATGTGATTTTGGGTTTGTTTGACTTACTTTTCAAAGCATTAATGGACCCCTCAAGACTTATTCAACACTTTGCCTTTTTAAATTATTTTCCATGGTAGTGTGACTCAACTCCACATAAGAAACCTTATTATTTTAAAAAGTTCGGACTTTTTCCTTATAAAATATTGTTTTCCTATTACATTTGACAAAAACCATGGGCAAAAACCATGGGATAGTTTGTGGTTTGGATTAATTTAATATAAGGGGTCCCAAACCTAAATAATAAAGAATTACCTCACCTTTCCTATATAAACCCACCCAAGCTCCCACTTCCTACTCACTCAAATCCCTTGGAGTTCTTCCAACCTCTTCCCTACTCTCTCTATAATCCTCCCAAGGTTCCCCATGATCCCAATAAGCCTCTCACAAGCCTCTCTCTAGCCTTTGAAAGCACACTTCCAAGTAAAGGTTTTTTCTTCCTTTCTCATTTTTGTCCAATATTATTTAAGTTGTTTTTGCCTTTTTATTTCAATTTTAAATGTTGGGGTATGGTTTCTCACCTCCCTAATACTTCCCTATTAATGTTTGAATGATGTGAGACCCTTTCTCTCTAATTAAATGCCTCCCATGTACACCCGTTACTATGCGGAAATTCCGAAAGGATCTTTTCTCTCCTCTTTTACATTCAAGAAATAATTTTGTATCATGAATCTAAATTCCATTACAATTGTTGGTACATGTATCTATATGACCTCCTTACTGTCCATTACATGTAAATATGATGAGGAACCCCATTCTCTCTCATCAACCATTTTTATGAATTCTTATGTTAGGCCGTTACGCTGCCGAAATCGCACCGATTTTCTAAGACAATGTCATTGTGTAGTGAATACCATGCCCATTTCTCCATCAAGGGTATTCGACTTTATGCACATTTAATTATTTATTTTAAAGTATCATGTATTAATTCCACATTTATTTATCCTGGAATAAATGGTTATGTTTTATGAATCCATGTTTTATGATCCATGTGGCACACTTATGCATGAAATGAAATGTTTAAGAAGGGTGCGCTCTTATAGTGCTCCAATACATTGGGAAAAGTATAGTATCATGATATATCATTTGAAATGAGTGTTGACTCATTCTAATTCAAGTGCAATGAGGGTTTACTCGTTCTTTATGTGCAATGAGGATTTACTCATGCTCCATGTGCAATGGGCCTTGGCTCATGCTAATTCCATGTTTAGTGTTGTTGACACATTTCCATGTAATGATTATCATGATTTATCATGACTTTATGTTCATGTTTATCTTATGATCTATGGATATGCCTATTTTCTAACATGTATTGTACTCCTCATGTTATTCCATGTGTATTCCCTTACTGGGCTTTGTAGCTCACCCTTTTCTTATGCAAGTCCTCAGGTTACCCCATGCAATGCTATGTACGAGGGAATGTAGTGGTCATGTAAAGGAATTTTTCAATAAAGATGTTGTATTTCATGTTTTATGTTTTTATGTAATGATCCTAAGCCCCAAAGAGACTAAACCTCTCGATCTTCTTTGTTGTATCAAGTTAAGTTTTATGTAATAAATAATGTTTAAGTTGTAATAAAAAACAGGGTTGTCATACAATGTCTATCTCATGAGATATAATTCTTTATCCAATGAATTGGAGGGAGATATAGGTCCCACCCATCTCATAATGAAATCATTCTTACGTATGCCACAACATGAAAATAAATCATTCATCATTACCCAATGAATAAAATGGGTTTTATAAACATCATCCCATCAAAACATAATCCATATAAAAAAATGGATATCATTTGATCATAAGAAAAGTGAAACCATGTAAAAAATAGAGACATTATACTTGAAACATACACATATGAAATAATGACATCTTATATGGAATTTTTTTTTGATAAAACACATGAACTTCATTCTTGAGGAAAATATCCTTTCGTCTTCAAAATCATTTTGTTTTTACAAAATTCCATGAAATATTAAAAGAAAAGGATTTTGTTGAAAATATTTATGAAATCTTGTATATTAAGCTTCATGAAAATAAGGTGTTATGAACCCGTAAAAATCCGTTCATTCTGTATAAGTAAAAAAAACATTCTCCTCATACTTTTAACAGAAAAGTCAAAAAGTACCACGTATGGTAAAAAAAAGAAATATTCCCTCCATAACACAAAGTAAAAGTCAAAGAGGGTTAAACATGACTCTAAAAATACATGGAATAATATTAAAATCTTTATGAAAAATATTTTTATGGACATGGGTGAAAAATATACCCTAGTAAATACTTACGTATAAGCAATCTCGGATAAAAATGAGATTTGCAAAATTATCCCTTACCTTATGTCTCATATGATTCGTATGTATCCGAACCTCCTGTATAATTATTTAAATAATGTCATTGACTTATTAAATAATCATATTCATTGTTATGATATCATATATGGTTCACTTATGACTTTATATTACCAGTTCTTTTGTAAATTCCATGTTAAAGCAGCATTTTGGTTAAATCGTTTCATTTATCGTACATGTTTTTATTTTTCGTTCTTGATATTATTACTTATATCCTGATTTATATAATTCCAGAATGTAAAAAATGATTTATATATAATATAAATTCATTATATAAATATATATGATAGATCGAAATACACTGTTCATGGAGATGGTAGACAGTACGTACGCATGAACGTTGTTTCCATTTTGTTATTGAATTGAATGGAATTAAGTAAATGAAACATATATATAAAAAAATACAGTATCATTATTATGTAATATCATTCATGATTATTTATTATTTATAATCGTTATAATCATACTTGAATGGTTAATCATTAAAAATGAATCTCATCACGTTCGTGGAGATGATAGTCCGTACGTACGCACAAGCGATGATATCGATCCCATAATTATTTAATAGAATTGGAGTGAATGATATAATATATCATAATCAGTATGATGTTATAATAACCATATATAGTTATTCTTTACAAAATTATACGCATCTATGTTAGGTGGTGGTGGAAAAACTAATTACACCACGGCGTGGAGACGGTATTCCATACATACGCACGCACGATGATTTTGTTTCCGTAGGATGGATAGAAGGTGAAATGGGGTTGTTTCAAATTTATAATATCATATTAGTATATTAGTGACACTTATTGTATTACTTTACAATGAAACAACTAATGAATAGGATGTTTAAGAGGAATGAAACTTAAAACAATCGGTAGAAGAGATTACATCTTCTTCGACGCACCTCTTGTAAGCTTCCTCTTATGGCACTAGAGTTGGCCTTTTGGGGATAAAAGAATCTCTATAATGTTTGTAAGGAAGTTGAGAGGGGAAATTGGAATGGGTTTTTCAAGCTTGAAGGATAAAAGTTGTGTAAAGAGGAGAGGGAGGAGGTTCCCTTTTATAAGGGAGGAGAGGGCCACCTTTGGAATGTGAGAAACTATTATTTTATTATAAATATATATTCGGATTAAAAAGGTTAAAAAATAATTAAAGATGAGTATAAGATGACTCATGGTATAAATAAAATCATCCAATCAGAATTGGACATGTTTTGGATAATATTTTAATCATTATATTCTTATTTATTTAAATCATTTATTAATGAGGTAAATACTACATCATTATTGTGTTATAAATAATTTAATTTATTTGATGTCTAAAAATTATAAACAAATTACCATGATGTATGAAATCCTATTATATTTCCAATGAATATTTATAGTCAAAAATATAATTTATATAACCCATTTTAAAAATTAATTACGAAAAGAATTTTGTTAATACCAATTTTGTCTTTACAGTAAATTAATTAATCCAAATTGCAATTATCACTACCAAGTGGCTAAATGGGGTCCCAAAATCGACTCAAGGATGCCCATGGTTGGAAAATACTCATCCAAAAACGTTAGGACAAGTGTTAAGGTAATTTTGAATTATTATAATATTCTTTTATCCTTGAATTACCCTATTTACCTTTAACCATGGTTAGTAAAAGTCAAAAGTTACTATTCACCTAAAATTATTTTCATCTTATTGAACCACATTTTATTTCTTGATAATATCCATGCAAGTCAGATTTTTAAAATGAAATTAAAAAAAGTGGTAAAATTTCATTTAAATGAAGGAGTCGGTTTTTTTAACTACCATTAAGTGGTTTCACTATTCATCAAAAATTGAAGTTTTTCAAATAAAATACCGAAAATTCAGCCTAAGCTATATTTGATATTCAAAATTCAAAAATTATGTCTATTTTTCCAAATTTAAAAAAATATAAGGGGAATTAATTAATTTTAAAATTAATTCCCGTTATCAATACAAATAGCGTGTTTTTAAGAAACAATAACTAGCTAAAGATCGACACTTGTTTATGTAAAATTTCCATGTGAAATTAATTCCAATGAACAACATTGGATTAAATGGTAAAAATATATTATAATTAAACTTTAAAACCAATTAAAAAGATAATCTATCCATATAAATTATTGCGATGAAAAAAGTTGTTTTTAATTAAAATATAGCATGTTTTTACTATTTATTAAAATATAAAAGTTATCAAAATAATATGAAAAATTTATCCAAATTGAATTTTTATATCCTGATTCCAAGGAAGAATTTTATATTGTAAAATTAAACTTATTAACATGTAAAAAATAGATTTAATGTTGGTTCACCATCAAAATGCGGCAAAACTGCATTTTTTGAAAAATACATATTTTACCTAAAAAAGTTATTTTGTTCTCATACCATGTTCTAGAAAATGTGTAAGATGAATAATAATGTTATGAAAATAAAAATTTATTTGATAATATTCATAATGGCTAGTTCATAATAATATTATAACCATATATCGTTGTTTTGTGAAACCTGGTACTATGTACAACACGCTATCGAGGAAGGCCGCGATTGCATGTAATGGAAGAAAAGTTAGGGTTTCGTGTTGTACAAGACTCCTTTGTTGTTTTGTATGACAAAATATGACCATATTTAATTTATACATTGAATATATATATATACACACACTCAATGTTGAGTAGAATAACTACTACCAAACGAACTTGAAATTGTGTGTAACACAATCCAAGAATAGTGTTGCGTATACTGCAAGCTAATACGATGTTGCGTATAGCGCACGATAATCATGGTGTAGCGTACAAAACAATACATCATTGAAATTAAAAATAATAATTCTCATAAAATCTCGGGTTGTTACAGGTAACATGATCATTTTTCTCAAAACAAATCATTGGTATGGGATACCTTTTTTTATTATATTACTGATTTATTCAATACATAAATCCATTTAATATTAGTGTTTTTATAATATTAGTGATGGTTTTTATATAGGATAACCATTTCCCAAACATATTATAAAAAATAATCCAAAACACATTTTATCCCAAGATCATAAAAAAATTTAAATAATTTCAAAAAATAAAGAACGAAAAAAATTATCTAATGAATTCACACTATACTAGCACTTCCACACAATATTAGTAAATAAAATTTTGAGGAATCCAATAGAATCATATATCTTCATCTATCCTTGGGCAATATAAATCTCCCGATACTTATGAAGGACTTCTTTTAATCCATAGTCTACTTGAATCATTACATAAAGAATCGAGGGAAAATAATAGATTTAGTGAGACTTAGTTTAAAGACTATTCACTGTACAAGTTTTATATTTAAATTCCACTCATCATATAAGGGTTTAAAATTATTTATACATGAATCTAAGGATCTAAATCATACCTCAAGCATTATTCCTTTTGAAGAAACACTACATTAATTTTTCAAACATCCAGACTGCTTAAAACTTTTAATAAATCCCTCAGTTAATTATTTAATATTATAAAAATAATTTGTATATTTTATCTATTATAATCTTAATTAAATAATGGTATACAAAAAAAATTACTTACAATAAAAGAAATATTCTATGTCACACGTTATCCCAAAACACATACACTTCCTTGCATAAATAAATGACATAGTTATGGTCAACAAGTCATTGTTTATATCTAATGGAAACATGTTGTGATTTATGAAACCATATAATGGTTTGGGTTTATTGAATCTTTCTTAAAGAATAAATATGAATTATAATAGATTTTAATATTATCATGGTAGTCATATGGTTTGTAATTAATTTTACACTATTTAATTAATCTTAAATGAAACACAATATTTTATGTGATTATAGAAGATGAAAAAATTTCATTCATGTTTCAATCCATCCACTATGACTTATATGATATAAATGAGTTTTTAGTCATACATGAAGATATAATGGATTGGAAAGTCTAGAGAGTTATAATGGTATTTGGATTGAACCACCAGAAGCCTTCTTATACATCTTATTTAAGAGCATCATAACCCATATAGTTTAGGGTAATAGTGCACATATATATGAAAATGAATATAACTTTTTATTGAAAATAATAAATTATATTTTGGACCAACAAAAATAGTGGAAAATGTAGTTTAAATCCATGAAATAAGACCATTGAACTTATACATGATAAATTGTACTATAGTTTAAATCCATATTAGATGGTGTTCATGAACAATAAAATTATTATAGGTAGATTAAATGGAAATGTGTTTTAGTACGGAGACATGTTATGTATTTTTGGTACACATGTTTAGGACAACTCTATTTAGTTTAAGGTGATGCATGATAGACCAATGTTGTGTAGTTTAAGGTCATATGACTAGAACAAACATTGTGAATTATGAAAGGGATGGCCTAAACTCTTACAAAATATAATTAAGTTAAATAAAATGATATATTTTGGACAAACATTAAAACAAACAAAAATAAATTCCATTTATATGAAATGGTTTTAGGTGTTGGGATTATACTAAAGAGTTAAAATAGAATTATCTTGTATTTTTTCTAAATGATTCATTACACCTTAGAAGAGGATATGGAGAAAATTAACATAATTTGGACTTACAAAAATATTTCCTAATGTTTATTGGAGTTAAATGGAATATTATGATTTGGTATTATCATAATGAGGGATTTAGATAATATGATTGGGGATTTAAGATAGAAAAGTGATTATTTACAGGCATGTATACGAATAGGGAGAAGGAAGATGACCTTCATGAGGGGAAAAATATTACAATTATCAATTATATATGCTTAATTTTAATAATTTCTATATTTTTTGGACACTAGATAAATGGGTTTTCCCCAAAATAAAATAGATTTAGAAAATGTGTGGATTGTGGGTCATAAATCTATGAAACATGGTGGTTCCAATAATTATGTCCAAGGTATTTATAGTGGTAAATTGATGTTTGTTGAGTATATAGATAAGTAACATGTGATTTTTCTAAAGTGTTAATCATATAAATGATGTGTTTCATGTAAAAATGAACCTTGTCAAAAATAATATAAAATTCATCTCAATATTCATGTTGGGTTATTGGACACTTTTTAGTCCAACAAATCCCCCCGCCCTTTTAATTGGATGTTTAAAATCTAAAAATAATATAATTATAAAGAAAAAATTATGATGTGTGTTCCTTATTCAACTATTAAATATAAATGAATGATGAATTTTCATCAATTACCCTATACAAAAGGGGCCTAAAAATGTTTTTGTCCTATGTTATTATAAAAAATATATTGATATAAAAAACTATTTTCAAGAAATTATTTTGTCAAGGATTTGGTTTTTTGACTAATTCAAAAGTGTTTTAACTAATTAATTTAAATTATTAATCTTAGATATATTATATAATAGGTATTTTTTTAAAAATAATCATGCATGAAAACATTACTTTTACATGAAAATAAATAACTAATATATGAATTCACACCATCAAAATTTTATTCAATTTTCAAAATTGTTTCATTCCATTATTTACCTTTGAGGGTTTAGCCATATTTTACTATCATTTAGTATAAATTAAAATATTTTATCACCATTTTAAATTCTATAATTACACAGATAGGTGGAATAAAATGGTAGAATGTGTCAATTCCAAACAATATGACTTGTTTTCATCCCGTCATCGGAAGCTATATCATATCATTGGACTATAGCACCTAAACTATCCATTATTGAATAGGATTATGGTATATTTACTCAGTCTCTAGAATTAGGGTTCAATTAAAATTGATATTTTTAACCTATAGTAATTTTGGTTTAAATTTGTTCAAGTACATGCTTAAATTGACATTTAATTAAATAGAAAAATTCATATGAGATGGTGACTTCAGGGAGATATACTATCTATAGTACACAGAATAATGATGGAATAAAATTACTATGCCCAATAACCCATCCATTATAGAATAATACAAAAGTATTTGTTCCAGGACAATTAAAAATTAAAAGGGGTAATGTTTGATATGGTATATCTTCTATTGAGTAACTTTTTATGGGATAGTTAGTGTATGAATACTAGCAAAACCAATGATGAATAGATTTTGAGACATAACCAATTGATATTAAGGTAAAAAACTAATAATTCAATATATTATTACCATTAGATAATTAAATGGGTTTGATACATTTCCCATATTCAATAAATAACATAATAGAATCACTAGTATGTTAAGACTAAAATTTATATTTAATTATTGTATATTAAAACACACACACACACAGATATATATATATAATTACAAAGAATGAATATGAATATCCAATTTATAATTTTTTTATAAAAATTAATATAATTGTTTTACATAATACCTATGACGTTCAATGGATATAGATAAAACAACAAGTATGTTCATTTAGTACTTATATTTTTTACATATTTTTTACCTTTTTTGTAATTTTCATTCGTTTCAAAGACTAATGTTATTAAATATGATAAAATATAATTTATATGATTTTTTTTACAAAAATAGCTTTCATAACATTTAATGATTTTATTATATCATTGAATTTATAAATCATATAATTTTAATTTGTAAAATGAACAACAATTTTGTATTTCTAATAACAATATTATATAAATATGACTGTTTTTTGGATTTCTCTAAAATAATTGGTTTTTAGGATAATAGTAAAAAAATGTTCATCTTTCTATAAAAGTTCAGTTTTATAACAATATCATAACACATTAATGAAAAAAATTATTTCTAAACATTTATATAATTATATATATTTATAAGTAAAAAATCATTTTAAATTAATGTTTTTTATTAATATGTAACATTTTATTATATTATTTAATTATGTAAATTTAAAATTTGGTCATAATGGAATGATTACTAAATTAAATTTATTGACCCAGATAATGGTAAAAATTATATTTTAAAAGACTGTTTTATTAATATTGTTTGATTTTTACCTAAAAAAATAAATCTATTTTACACGATGAATATAATATTTTTTTGAAAAACATATATACTTATTTTATTAAACATGTAGTTATTAACCAAGGCTAAATAATTTTAATAACACATAATGGTGAAAAAACATTTATATACTAAAAACTGTTTTAAAAATATAAAATATTTTATTTTAAATTTATGAATTTTAATTAAAAATTGAAATAAATTAAATGGAGTTTAAATATATTTTTAAAATTAAAAAATATTTTAATTAGGGAAACATTATAATTTTCTTAAAACATAAATTACTTAGATAAAAAATAGTTACCAAGGTAAAAATAAAAGAAAATGTTAAATAAAAAACATAAATTAAATAACTTCCGACATATTTAAAACATGTGTAGAAATAATTTTTTGAGTAATTATAAACCTAATATCTCCTCATAATAAATTATTTCTGACTTTATGTGTCTTTGACCATTGCATAATACAATCATATCATTGAAAAGTAAATAGGTATTCTCAAACGAGCTATTTTCTACACATATAAAATGGGAAACTTCCACCCCTTAATTACACACAAAATATGATTAATTACTTATTAAAACTCAATAATTTTTCAATTATAATAAGACAATATTATTTTAATAATCCAGTAGTATAAATTATTTATATTGTCCCTTTATTTCCAATCAAACCTTCTAGATAAAGTTAAAAGTAAAAAAGTTTATATTAATTAATATGTAACATTTTATTGTTAATATTTCTCTACTAAAACAATACATTAAATAGTAATATTATAAACATAGAATTATTATTATATTGTATTGTTATAATATTAATGTAAAACCATTTATTGTTTCATATGCAGTTATAAAGAAAAATAAAATATCCTTAACTGTGTTTTGTCTGGACTATTGTCTCCATGAAGTATCATTTTAATTTTTATTATTGATTTCATTTATTTATATAGACAACATAAAATATAGATCACCAAAAAAAATAAATCTAAATTATATCTTTATTCTTGTTTAATAATGATATTATACACTTTCTTAACTAGACACATTCATCGGGATATAGTGTGTTCGTGTTTGGGTCATCTTAACCACATATTAGAACAACAATATAAGACAATATCATGTATTAATATGAGATGTTAAATAATATTTTTATTATAAAAAATTCAAAAATATGTATTTTTTTAGTTTTGTAATGTTTATATTATTTTTTTAACTTATTATTAATTTATCATCTCTAATCCCTTAATTTACCAAAATAAGTCGACACTGATTAAATTTTCATACAATTAAAAGGAAATTTATATAATGAAGAAATACAATATTAAAATTAATTGACAATGTTAAATTATATATAGATCAATAAGGTTCCAAATAATTCATCTAAATAACTTAATTTTAATATTTTTGAATTTAATATTAAGCACAGAATGAATCTGGAATAATGAAAGGGTTTCCCATAAAAAATTCCTTCCATTAAGGAATGATTTGTATGATAAAGAAAATTAAATTTATAAAGTTAAAATACTTATTATTTGATATATAATATCATTAATTTTCTTTATTTTTGTGATATTTTATGTTTAATTATAATAAAACCGTTTCAAGTCATTTTGATTGAAATAGTACTCAAGTGGTAAGGTTTCTTTGTCTCAAACCATAATTCCACGATACATGTTTATGTTATACCCCATTTATTCCATGTAATAGTTTTTTTACATCCATGTTATTTATATTTGTCATATTTTTTTTATTCATGGTAAATACAAATCTAAATTAGTTCATTTTTGTTGATTTTGGTTTTTACTCAATTGTTTCCATAGTTTTACTAATTTTTTATATATTAATTTTTATTCCTTATTTTATGACCGTAATATTAGACATAAATGTTGGGTAAATAATTAATAATTATTATTTAATATTCACTTTCTTATATTAATTTACATATATACCAAAAAATTACCTATATGGAATATTTCCTACATCAAAGTGTATGTTGTCTATAAGGGGTATTGCCAACTCAAAACTCTATTCATTGCCCTATATTGTTTCATCGTGAACATATTCCTCAAATACATGTGTTATGAAACCATAATTTTATATTTTTTTGATAATTTATATCACTCAATATAAATGATTATATTTTGATACAAACTACTCATTTGTTACACTTTTTAAACGGTATGTTTTTAGAAAAGGTATTGTTCAAAATCTAAAATGTGCATTTAATTCATTTTAATTTTTCTCATTATCTCTAAATTTATCAAACATAATACATAAAACATTTCAAGTTTCTATTAGGGAATATTATTTTTATATTTAATTTTTTTTAAATTTATTTGACATAATCTTTTGAAGAATTATTTTTTAGTTGACATGTATCTTCATCCTTTACGGCTATGTGGATTTTTTTCCTGAATAATATTTTTTCGTGTTCACTTCTACTTACCTAGTTATTTAATAAAATTTACGATTGAAGGGTTTATGTTTTCATATTTATATTATAATTTATATATGTTTCTTTTGGTGAATTGACCTCATGATTTAAACCTATTCAATTTTGGATCCTCTCTTTTTTATACCATTGAATATTTTTTTTGGTATGGTGCTTTTCATTTATGTCAAAATAATTCTTTGTTTTCATTGATACTATGGGGATATGATATTTTTTAATCATACAATTTATTTATCTATATTGGTTAGGATCATTTTATTACCTTTATTTAAATAGGGATAATAAATGGAATTTTTATGATGTTATTCCAATAAGAATAATAACTCGAATAGTTGAATATGTATTGTTTATTAATTATCTCACATGATGAATGAATTAAACATAAATAAGTGAATATTTTGAGCCAAACATTTATAGCTCATTGATGCACCAAGAGGTCACACGAGAGAAACATATTTGTGTATCTTGTTTATGCCTACCCAATTCAAGAATATTCCTTGATTATGATCATTAGAATAATAACGATGTAATATATATGAACTTTATGGAAATATTAATGTCTTGGATGAGTCAACTATGGTTTGATCAAGATTTAATGAATTATTCATTCCATAACCCTAAATTCATATTTTTTTATCTTGTAAATCTATTTAATCTAATTACTATCATAGGATATATTATGATATAAATTTTAGTTTCATATGGAATTATCATGATTAATTATTACTTCCATCATATTTATTCCATCTTCAATTAATGTTTTACTTACATTTATGTTTCCTTTAAAAATCATATGATATCACCCTTTATTTTTTTCCATTTACCTAGGTTATAAATAAATGTTTTATACTTGATTTGACTATAATAATAGCATGTTGAGGGAATTTATGGGATATCGTGATGAATTATTAGGAATTTGGTAATTTTTTATAGTTGAAACAAATTGTCTATTATTTTAAAATTTCATTAGGTTTTATTAGATAATTTTACTTCCTAATACTATAAATATCTAAACAAAAAAGTTATAGGAAATGTGTGTTATGAAATATTTATTTTATGTCATGAAAGTATTGGATAGTTATTTTAGAGAATCAATGGTTTGCATACAAACCCTTGTTTATATAATGAATATATCATCACTAGATCTAGGAGTATGGGTTAAGGGAACCACAATTTCTATCAGATCAGTGTTTAGATAACTTTAGAGATTATAATATATTTTTTATTATAATTTAAGCACTAATACGTTATGGTTGACAATAATTTTCAAAGTGCAGAAAACAATTTACGTTAGTTGGAGTAGTAATTAATGTTTTAGGTATTAAATAAGGGAAATCTACTGAAAACCCTTGGATTGATCTATGTGAGAATTCCAAATATAGGATAAAATCTTGATGTTTTAGTAATTTATATATTGGGTGGTCATCCCAGTAAAAAATCCCTTTCTTGATACTATTAGTTGACGTATGATCTAAAATAAATGTACTTGGGGCTATAACATCAAAAATAGAAGATTGGTTATTAAATCAATCATCATAGTTACACATCAAAGAGGATTAATTTCATAATACCATTGATGATCATTGGGGAATTATTTAATTAATAAAATTATCTTTTAAAACTACTATAATGGATTTGAGTGTATAATTAACTAATTATCTAAGTGAGAAAAAGGAAAATTACCATGGATAAATTAGGATTTAACAAATAAATTCATTGGTTGAACCTAAAGTAACATATATTAAAAAAAAGGTTATCAGAGGGGAAAAAACTTTTATTTTAGAGTTTTCATATTTTTATTTGAATACTATCATAAACATTTTGGTGTTAGTATGTGATTAAAACATGATCAATAATATTAGTCTGAGAAAGTTATGTATCAATAAACTGGAAGGTATTACAATTTAATAAGTGAGAATACCTAAATTATATATAATTTTAGTATATTCCTATCATGATGTAAAAATAGAGTTTCTTGGTCTTATCTAAGGTAGTGATTTTGATAAATTAATATATTTTAAATCTTGATAGTTTTAAATATTTTCATTATTGAGTGATATTTAATGTTAATATTATAGTATATTCTAAATTTTATGAGGAAAATTTGAATAATTTAAGTAATTTTCATCATTATTTCTGCATTATTGGATTTGAAACATATATTATATGGTGTTAAACATCATTAAAATTGATTTTATGATACGATAATAATTTTTTTCAGATAAATTTTTAATAACACACTAATGTGGTCTACATAACATTTATGTTTAATATAAATTTTTAATTATGTTAATAAATGGATGATTGATTTTTATAAATGTTACTTATATATAATTGATAGTGTTGTAATTGAATATTTATTGATTTAAAAAGTGATACATGATTTTTTTGGTGGATTTAATCTCATTTTTAAAATTATGATATATATTTACATGTTGGTAACTTTCTGAACAAATGATTAATACATTTGAGTGTTGGAGACACAATTAATTTTTATTATGAATATATAATGTCATTTTGGTTTAACAACTTGGATATGGAAATGGTATTTGGAAAATTAAGATCTAGAGAATAAATGATCCTAACATATACATACATGGATATATGTGTATAGAAATGATTAATTTTTATTTAGAAAGAATACATAATTTGGTATATACAAAGAGATTAATGTAGATTTCATATTAAAAGTTAATTCCCAAATATAAAATATGTTATGTATACCTTCACATAAATTCATTTGTAATGAATAAGAAAAATTTTGAGGAATGTTTTTTGAGAGGTGGAAAATAACACTTAATGATATAAATATACGAGTATATTTTGACAAATCAATCTTTTTGATAGATTTACCAACATGAAACAACTAAAATAAATGGAAAAAAAATATTTGAAGATAAAAATATATATATAAAGTAAAAAAATTAAAACATATACATTAATTTAGTAATAATAATATAATTATCTAATTAGTAAAATATTATTTAATAAAATGTAATGGTTAATTTTAATACGTATGAAATTAAAATCATATAGATAAAGAGACTAATATAATCATTTTTTTCTTATAAATTGATTTTTCTAAAAACAACATTTTTTATGTGATATGAATTTATATTATAAGAATCGTTTGATAAATAATGATATACTATATTTTCTTTAGATAATTAGATAAAACCATTTTTTTGAAAATGATAGTTAATAATAATAATAATATTTTCTATTATTTGAAAATTTAATTTCCATATAAAAATACATTATCATTATATATTATGATATTATTAAGAAATATAGTTTTTTAATTTTTTAATTTGAATTTTAAAAAATGATCATAAATTTTTTATAGTAATAATAATAATAGAAATAGATAAATTTATGATATTTTTTCAGAAATAATTCTGTTTTAGGTGAAGAGTGAAAAATATAGATTATATTATTATTTTTATAAAAATGGTGTCGATTTTTTGGAAACATGAGTGATATTTTATTCTAAAAACAATTTTATTTAGTTACATAAATTATTAATTTTTATCAATTTAATAATTTAAATATATCAACATTGATTTCATATTTCAGACCAAAATGGTTATATAATGTAATAAAATGAATTTCAATTTTGCAAATAAAAGTTGGATTAAAATTATTAATGTAAATTAATTTAATTATAGTAATAATATTAATTTTAATTAATTTTTTATTAATATTGTGCACTTTTTATCTGATGGAATATGTATCATTTTGTTTTTTCCTAATATACCAGTGGTGAGGATCAATGGATGAAAACAATCACTTTCCCACTCTCTATTTTATGCATGTTTGATATGAATAGGTTGTGATAGATTGTAGTCAATGGTAAAAAAGTTGTGATTTTTTTATAAGATGATGATATGGCTATTTTGGGGTTCATTCATGGTTGGAGGGGGAAAAAGGTTGTTTCCCATTATGTTCATGATACTCAATTATTCTAATTATGGAAGTGGCTTGTTATGATGTGGTGGAAAACGTTTATTGCAACCTATGATTTTCATACATGTGTATTACATATTAATATTTAAATATTCAATACATTAAAAAACAATCACATAATGATCATAAAATTTTATTGTTATCGGAAACATGGAACACAATCTTCTTAATCTTTGAAATATCTTCAATGTCTTTGATAACGATATTCCCTCTTTTGTGACATTCACAATCATACCCTATATAATCCTTTATTTATAACATGGGGAAAGGAAACATAATAAATTGTTCGATCAGATTCTCAGTAATGGTAACCATAATATATATCAATCTGCGATCATATGTAGGTATAATATAGTTATCATGGTATGTGATAATAAACATAATTTATGATTTTCATATCCAACAATTCATAGATCATAAACATGAGTCATGGAATAATGATTGTTATTCAATTAGACATGAATCATAAGGGAATCATGGAACATGATACATGTATGCATATAACTATTATAAGACATATATTCGTGAAATACACAAAATTATAGAAAATCATATATCAAGGCTACCAACCATAACATTCAAAAAAAATTTGGATTAGGATAACCATACATGTACCTAAATTGGACTTTGGTTGAAATCTCATGTACCATAATTCAGGATTTGGTTAACCACCAGTGTACCGTCCTTTTTTGTCTTGGTTTAATCACCAGTGTACCCTTCTTTTTAGGATTTTACTAAGCTGTAGGGTACCCTCTTTTCCAGGCTTGGGGTACACACCCATGTACCCTATTTTTCGAGCTTTGTCTAAAACCCATGTACTCTCATTTTTAGGCATGTTATAACTACCTATGAAACATTATTTTTAGTCTTATTTTAACCATTCATGTTACCTTTTATCTTGTTGAATATTTATCATTACCAAATTCATTGGAGAAAGATATAGGTTACACCCATAAAATAATGAAAACCATATTATTTTAACATATGATCCTAAAAATTCATCATATAATAACCCATGAAATGATATAGGTATCATAATAATTTTTTCATATCAAATACTATGGAAAATAGAGAGGTTTCATAATAATTTCATAATATCAAAACCCATTAAAACAAGTGGGTGTCATAATCATTTTATATTGGTATAAAACATTTTAAAGAAATGGGTTTGATAAAATCCATTACATCATAAAACTAATCCATTCAGAGAAAGAATATGAATGGTATCCTTGGGTCACTTCCCTAAAAAGGCTTATGTAAAATCAACTAATGATATATCAGAAAAAAATAATTCTGAATTATCATTTTAAACATTTTGTGAGGAAAATATAACTTCTGATTTAAAACAAATTTTTTAAAAATAATTTTTTAAAAAAACATTTTCTTTAAAAATTACTGTGAATAAAAATAAATTATTTTTTGAAGAAATTATTGGTCATGATGTTATAAAATTCCCTTCATACCATATACATTAAAATGATGATTCCCTTCACATTTTTTGATAAAATCCAAATAAGCATTAAAAAAAATTAATATTCCTTTCAATTTTGTTAAAAGTATAAAATGTATAAAATGACATTTAAAATACATAATAGTTTAATAAAAAATTCTTTAAAACTGTTTTAGAATCCATGGTGTTGGAAGGAAACTAATTTCTGGTGTAAGATTGAAATAAGGTTATATTTTATTAGAAACATCTTCCTAATTATTTTAAGAACCCAAGAGCGTAAAATGTTACCACTAATTGAAGATATAATGGATAAATAGGGGAGAATATTTTTCATGATATTTCTTGTGAGTAATATCTGGCGATTTTAACATCATAGAATCAATTATAAACCATCCTGGAATATGATGAGACTGTAATATAAAATATTTAACACTTTGGTAACAATGAATAATAATCCACATGAGTGAATAAAAAATGAGAAACATAAAATATAGCAAGGATAGATAATTTTATTATATTAAAAGTCAAAGGGGATTTTGATACACCTCATGAAAGAATATAGGTTCATAATAAAATGTATGTCTCAAATGAAGAAAATTGAGACAAAAACATCTTAGAATTTTGGAAATATTTTATATACAATCCCCAAGAATGAGATATCTTAAAATAGATATATAAGTCATAGTAATTATTATTATTAGAATCATTAAATACAATCTTAGTAATTATACACACCACATAAAAAATAAATAGTTGGTGAATATGATATGTGTCTCACAAATGTAAAAAGTGAGAAGGAAATCTCAAGCGTTAAGTCTTTCATTCATTTTTTCACATTAACAACAAATGTATAATAAATATATGATTATTATATATCTATTAAATAACCATATCTAAATATATATATATATATATATCATATAATATTATTTTATGACCTTATATTACCTTTTTATGAATAATTTTATATTAAAGTCTCATTTTGGGAAATAATTGCTATGTATTTCACATATTTTTAACTTGTAATTTCCTGGTTCTATTTCATTTAACATGGTTAAATAATATATAAAATCTGAAAATCATATAAATAACTTATAAATTAAGTATATAATTATTTATAGTAATTTAAAAAAACTAGTTATAGGAAATTAAATACAATGTTCATGGGGACGGTAGGCCACACATATGCAGGAATGTTATTTCCATTTTCTTTTCATTTAAAAAGAAAGAAAATTACGTGATATATATTATTATTAATGAGTCAAATTTTTTAAGATATATCACATATTTATATTAAAAACATTATTAACAGCTTCAATATAAATCGTGAATGAATCACATTGCTTCAATAGGCCATTGTCCGCTATAAGCACGAGCGACACTATCGTATTATCACAAATTGAAGAGTATAAATGAATGTGTCATAAATAATTAATTAATCATAATAAAATAATAAATAAGATATATATATATATATTATATAATCAAAAAATATATTGTTATATCTATCCTTTAGAGGTGGAAATGGTTAAACGAATGACATCGGTCCACGAGGTGGTAGTCTGCAGTATACACGAATAATGATTTCCCAACCCCTTTGATGGAAGTGGTGATGGTGTAGAAAATTAAAATAACATAACATAATATATTTATATGGAATAAAATATATTTATTATATAGTAATTTTATAATAATAATTTATCTAGTGATAGAAGAAATAAAATAAAAAAGCTCATTGATGAATGTTACTACTTCTTCAGGTTTATTATTAAGGTTGAACCAGAAGCCTTAATCAGTTGGATTTATTCTAAAAATAAAAATTATAGGATGAGTGGGGGACGTTGGGAATTTATTTAGGAATTTATTTGGCTTATAAAAAATAATTTTATGGTGCGAAAAAGAGAGGATAGGGGGAGACCTTTCATAAGTGGGGGAGAGGACACACATGGTTTTTTAAAATAATTGAATGATCCCACATTAGTCATATGTAGAAAGGGTAAAAAATGGACTATTATTTATCCTTATATGTGTAGTGGTCTAAATATTTCTAAAAAAATATTTTCTATATTGTTTTATAACTCTTTTTTAAACCTATCATTTTTATTTTAACCCCCTGATAAACCCAATTTTACATCAACCAAGACAATTATTTTTTATTGCATTTATTATTTATTTTGGTAGAGAAATTAATTTGAAAATATTAGTTAATATAAATTATTTTTGTTCAAATTATGCAATCCATTTTTCAGAATATCATTTATATTAGTGGAAAATTTTAATTTATAATTAATCCCACAAACGTGATGAGAAAGTGGATCTTTAAAGAGAATTCCTTCAAAAGATTAAATTATTTTAATATCAAAATTCATTATGAAATTGATCCCACAAATATAAATTGCATTGCTGGATTTTAAATTAAAATAATTTTTCAATAAATCAAAATTAAAATATAATTTAACTGTATAAATTTTTAAATGAAAATTATATTTCTAATTCAAATTCAATATTTCGTTATTCATTAAAAAATGGAAATTTTCAGAAAAGTCTCAGAAATTCCCCCCATGAAAAATATGATATTATAATTAAAAATACTATGTTTTATTTTCAAAATATATTATATAAAAAATTAAAAAAATTGTTTTTACTACAATTGAACCATAGAAAAGCTACAAAATAGCTTTCTAGATGAACACACATTATAAACATTAAAACGGATTTAATTTTATATCATGCCTGAAAAAAATAAGATAGATGTTAATAAGTTTAATGAATATATAATAAATAAATATTGTTAAAATATATTAACAAAAGTTTATTTCTTAATTTATTGAGGAAAAACATGTTCATTTGGATGAAACTTTGTTCTAGAAAAATATTACCTTTATTATCAAATAAATATATATTTCTATTTTCTAAAAAATTGGTCACCAAAGAGTTAAAATATTTATACATATATAAACCATAATTTTTAATAATTTATATAATCTAATTCATAACCATAATTCCAATGGAAATGGGATAATTATCATATTGAATAAAAAAGTAGAATTATATGACACATTTCGTGAAAACTCAATGTTGTATGATATGAATGATAAGCTCAGTCTTTCTTGTAATACAAGATAAACTCTATATTTCATATAACACTGGATTATAATACATTGGTGTCATATGAAAAGTAATGTTTATATTTTATGTATGGAAAAATATCCAAAATTTTGAATTTATTTTTGAAAAAATATTTCACAAAATCTGAGGAGGTTATATTCATACCCCTTAAAATGAATTTATCTGTCGAAATTCATCTTGGTAAAAAATTGTTTTATATTTGAAAATTACTTTATATAAACCCACATTGTAAAAATGAATAGTAAATATTCCCTTAAAAAGGGATTGTTGGAATCATAAAGTATACCAAAGTTAACGCATAACCAGGTTTCCACATAGATGAACATAGGGGGGAAGTGAATATTTGGAATGGAAAAAATGTAAATAATTCTAGAGAGTGATAAATATCATAAATCACATAAAAGTGGGTGATATTTAAATGGATCTCAGTTAAAAAACAATAAATTTGGGATGTTTTAATGAACTATTTTATTAATTGGATATGAAGGTATTGTTATCACATTTTTTTTGCAGATAATTTTCCTGATGTTGAGGAATTTTTTTAACATCTAGACTAGGAAAAATGAAAATTTTCTTACTTGATTTAATTCTATTTCATAGGAATAATTTCATCCCTTGATTTTTCCTTGATTAATTTTCATGTGATCTCTTACTTCAATCGATGAAGTTTTCATTTGTGAATCACAAAATAAAAATCACTAAAAAATGCTAAGCCATTCCTTATATCCCTCGTTATTACCGTGATTCAAGGGATTACCTGATGAAGGTATTCAGATGTTTGGTTTTTGTTAATTAAGATATATGTCATCCTTTTAAATGTCATTTTTAGTATCTTTATATAAAGAAATATAATCATTACTCATTCCTCCTTTATGACTCCCTTTACAAGATTTACCCCAAGGACATATATTAGTATAATTCCAATAAAATCCAGAGTTAAAACATTCATACATTGCTGAATCACCATGGATACAGATATTACCATGCATTTCATTAAATGTACTTGTTATATTTTCTGAATAACCTATTTTCTAAATAATCACTTAATTCTTGAACATATTCTCCGTACGTAAAACATTTTCTTAGTCTACCATGATATTCCATGGAGTTCTTCATCCCACATTCATGACTAATAAGAAACTAAATCTGATATCCTCCATTGTCTCCATTACTCGACCTCCCAACGAACTCTATGTTTCTCATCTTTGGTGAGTTCATGACTTAGTTAAGGTGCATGTTTTTAGTCATATTTCTTGAAAACTAATCAGTAATAATCATAATTTTTTTCAATCAAGTCATCGTCTTAGTTGGATTTTCATCAAATAATTTTCATTAACATCCAATGTTATACTAATTTCTTTTGTATCCTTCCATTTAATAAAGACAAAAAATATATAATGTGATCATTACAAATTACACTGGATTACCAAATAATCAAGAGAAGAACTTATTTAATGTCTAATTCTCGAGGCATTATTTTTAATACGTGTTACATTTAGAATAATATTGGTTATTCATAGTCACAATATTTTTAAATAACTCATAATAGTTCTTAAATTGTTTTGAAATATCAAAATCATATCCCATGAGAGTATAAAACCATATGTGTAGTAAGTCACATTGTTATGCACTAGGTGATGATCGAGTCCTGCTTAAGTAACCCATTTCAGAGTTATTACCCCTAGGTACCTCTATTCTAAAGCCACATCCACTTATAGAATCTGAATATGTATGTAATTTCTTAGAGACCACCTGATCTATCCTTACCCAAAGTACCAGGTAATTATCCAATTATTTGACTCATCCTTATACTTATCATTGGTGACATACCTAGACATATTCTTAGAAATATAAATAGGTATCCCACTAAATATTTATTTTCATAATTTCAAAAGGGCAAATAAACCTTTAATATCATACCAACTACACAATACCAAGTTTTTTGACATGTTTAATACATATTGTTAGATGAATATTCAATACAATACACAAACACATTTATATAAACCCTAATAGTTTTGTGCCTTTGGAAACATAGTACATATTTTTCCAATTTCATGAATATTATCTAATGTCTCCCATAAATAATACTCCATTGGTACTCATAAAAAAATATAACCTACTAAAACCATTAATCCTAGCCTTGGAAATGGAATCATAATAAATGGTGATCTCAAGTTCTCAATAAGGTTAAACATAAGTTATACAAATATTTAATCACATGAATGTAAATAAAAATTAGAAGGGTATATGAATAGAAACATAGCATAAAAAGTTAACATCCTACCTATTATAGATCATAAACATGAGTCATGGATTTCAGATAGATAATTCTTAATAAATGAATCATAATGTAATCAAATTATATGATCCTTGAGAGCATAAAATTGTCATAAGAAATATATTTTTGGCATACAAATAATCATTGAAAATTTTATGTCAAGGATACCCACCAAGATAGTCTTAATATGTTTTGATTAGCCAAAACATTGATTTACTGACTTCAGTCTTGGGATAACCTCATATCTACCATATTATAGTCATGGGATAGGCACTTTTGTACCATTTTTTCTCCAAATAACCATATGGTTATCACTATTTTCTGTCTTGGTAAATCATCCATTTTAATCTCCTTTTGGGAAAGGAATAACAACCAGTGTACCTTACTTTTAGTGATATGGATGACCACCCATGTAACTTCCTTTTCGAACTTGGGATACCACCTATGTCCTATCCATTTTTGGCATGGGATATCCACCCATGTACCATTTGATCCAAAAAAATATTTAACATTACCCAATTTATTAGAGGGAGATATAAGTCCCACCAGACACATAATTTGAAGAATATTTTTTTGTTCCATAAGATCATAAATAATCATCACATCATAACCACTAAAATGAAACGGGTATCATATAAATTTTACAATATCATAACTTATGAAAAATAAAAATGTTTTATAAACATTTCATCATAGCATAACCAATTAAATGACTCTATTTACATAATAATTTTATAATGGTATAACATTTGGAAGAGAAATAGGCTTCATAAAATACGTTCCAACATAAACATAAACAATTCACAGAAATCATATGAATGTTATATTTAGATAATATCTATTTTAAGTCATAGATAAAACCAACATATGTCATCTTTTATGGAAAATAATCTTTATACATAAATGGAAACAATTCATGAAATAAATAAACTTTTCAATTTGAAAAAAGTATTTAAAAATAAAAAACATTTTGAAAACATTTTTATTCAAATGTAAAACTAGAAAATTATAAAGTAACATTTGATGAAATGATATGTTATAACATCATAAAATTATGTTAATTCTATAATGGTTCTAATAATGATTCCGTTAACATTTTAAGTAAAATCCATACATTCTTTGTTTGAAAAAAATACTTGGAGATTCATTGAAAACATTTTTTAAAAGTAAAAAATTGGTAAACATTATTTTAAAAATAAAAAGAGTTTAATAAAAAAAATTCAAATCATTTTTATAAAACATTATTTTGGAAGAAAATATATTTTTCAAAAATGTGGGAAACAAAGATGGATTTTCATTAAGTATTTTCTTAATTATTTTAAGTACCAAAGAGTATAAAAATTGTATCATTACCTAGAGATACCATGAAAAATAGGAGAGAACAAAATTCATGTGATTTATTGATATGAATATCATGATATTACAATATTTTATACTTAATCATAAACATTCTTAATAAATGATGAGATTTTAATATAAAATCATTACCACTTTGGTAAAATTGAATCATAATCCTCATGAAAGAATAAAAAAAAATGAATCATCAAATTTCAAGAGTATGAGTATATTCATGTTATTAAATTTAAATTTTTTTGGATATACACCTCATGAAATAATATAGATGAAAAACACAACATGCATATCAAAGAAAGAAAATTGATCTAAAAGTCCCATATCATTTTCACACCATTTTAACCATAAACTACAGGAAAGAGATATAATCCATTGGATTTATAAATACAAATAATTATTAGTATGAAAAAAACAAAATAAATTCATGTGAAGTATACAGACCACATAATTTAAAAAGGTGGTGAATATGGTATGTGTCTTATAGAAGCAAAATTTGAGATGAAAATCCCAAACCTTAAATCTCCACATCCATCGTTCATATTAAATGAAATTTTATAATAAATACACGTTTATTATACATATATTAAATAACAATATATATATATATCATACCATATATTATTTTATTATAAACTTTTATACCGATTCATTAACAATTCCAAGTAAATGTCATATTTTATGCAATAACTGTTTTGTTTTTTGTACATGTTTTATTGTTTTATTTCATGGTTTTGTTAATTAGACCATAGTTTCAAAATATAAAGAATTTCAATAATGATAATAATACAATATATCTTTATTATATATTTATTTATATTATTAAATATAATTTAGTGATATGAAATGAAATACATTATTCATAGAGACGGTAGGTATTATGTACACACGAATGTTATTTTCATTTTCTTTTCAGAATGATTGACAGAAAAGTAAGTGATTAATATTATAATAAAAGAATAATTTTTAAATAATATTCATCAGATATTTTCATTAAAATCATCCTTAATACATTCCATGTAAATCGTCAACGAATCACATCACTTCGTGAGGGGGTTGTCCACTCTACAAATGAGCTACATTAATGTATTTTAAAAAAAAATTATAGTGTGAAGGTATATGTGATATAATTATTAGAGATTAAAAATAAAATCATAAATTAATAATATATCATATATAAAAAATAAATATTTCCTTATTTCAAACCTTAAGAGGTGGTAACAAAGAAATAAATGACATCGACTAGAAAGTTTATAGTCTTCTATATACGAGAATGATGATTTCATAACCCATTTGATCGAAGTGGAGATGGTTTTAGGTAATTGATATAACCTAAAATATTTATGTATAATGGATATAATGAGGTAAATATATAATAATTTTATAATAATAATTTAAGAAGCTGGAGGAAGAAACAAAACTAAAACCCTTGTTGATGAACATTTCATTTTCTTCAGGTATCATCCTTAGGTTTTTAATAAAATCCATTTTATGTTGGAATTCATCCAAAAAAGGAATCTCGGATGATATTATGTGTGTTGGGAAATTAATTGGGAAGGTAGTTTCTGAAACATAAGGGTCTTACAATGAGGATATGATAGGAGAGGCGGTGGCCTTTAATTAGTTGGGGAGAGAATACCCATAGTATTTTTGAAATGAATTGATTTCTCCAACAATATTCATATGTTACATGGTTATAAACATGACCATTATCAAAAAAAAATTGGTTAAATATTCATAATATTCCTATAAAATATTTTTTAGACATGTTTCAAGGAAATGTTTACATGTATATTTTTAGTTTATCATCTGGTAAACCCAATTATACCTTAACTCCAGTAATTAATTTTTATTGCATTCACTATTAATTTTGGTAAAAAATTAAGTTGAAAATATAGTTAATATAAATTATTATGATTCGATATATTGAATTAATTTTCCAAAATTCAATTTATAGAAGTTGAAAATTTTTAATTTTAAATTAATCCCACAAATGCGATGAGAAATAAAGTTTTTAAGGAGAAAATTTTTAGAATATTTAAAATCTTTTGTGTCAACATTCAATATTAAATTGATAAGCATAAACTAAATTAGACTAATGGATTTATAATTTAATTAATTTTACTCTAAAATTTACTTAAAATTTAAATTATCTTTGTTAAATATTTAAATGAAAAGGGAATTTTCAATTAAAATTCAATATTTTTCAATATTCATAAAAAATTAATATTTTCATGAATGATTAAAAATTTACACTAAGATAATTTTAATATTATGATGTCAAAAAATAATTTTATTATTTTAAAATAAAATTTATGAAATTTTAAAAAAAAATTCTTTAATGTGTGTATGATATAAAATAGAAAAAAACTGCTTTTTGGAAAACATTGTTTTTTTAGAATAAAATTTGATTTATTCTTATATATTATCTACATAATAAATAAGATTAATTTAAATAAATTAATTAAATTTATACTATATAAATCCAATTATGATCAATTCAATAAGGTGAATTAATTAATTTATTGGGTTAAAATGTGTTTGTTTGTATAAAACTAGTTTTTTTTTAAAAAAATTTTTCCTACATTATCAAAGAGATTTATCTTTCCTTTTTATTTAATTAATTTTACACTAATGAAATAATTATATATATATGTTTAAAAAATATGTTTTCAATATTAACATAATCCGATTTAAAATTGATATTCCAAGAAATATGTGATATTTATCATCATAAGTAACAAAATTTTTATAATATGACACATTCAAATTAATCTCAGTGTTTCTTGTCACACTAGCTAACCTTGGTCTTTTTGTAAAACAAGATAATATTAGTGTTTCATATAACACAAGATAAACATTTTGTTTCATGAAATGAAAAATAAACTGAAAATTTCATGTAACAAAAAATATCGAAAAGATTAAATTTATATGAATGATTCAAAGATGTTAAGATGTTAAAATGTATTTTTTAGATATATGTGTTGTGAAATGATGGATCAGGTGTCTCCTATAATAATGTGATGTGGTTTTATGAGACATGTGTTTTCATGATGGGTTATTAAATAAAATATAAGGGATCTCTAGGATATACGATGTTGGAGTGTGAGAGAGGAAGTTTAGTGGGAACGAGCTACTAGGTACCATTTATCATTATATTTATTATTATATTACTATAATTGGATTTATTATTTAGTTACTAGGACATAGTGAGTATGGGATTGGTTAATTGGTCTACTTAGGCGATGTTGGATTTTTAGTTTTATCACTAGAGTGTTACTGTGATTATTTAACATTTTTATGAAATACATTGGGTATAAACCTAATGTGTATACCTATATTATCACAATAAATATAAAAAACTATTTTTTAGGTTTTTATGAAGACATCATTGATTAGTTTGGACATATCAATCTTCGACATTCGAGCTGATGTTGCATCACTGTTATAAGAATTATCTTTTGCTTATTTATTTGGAGAATCTTATACATGATAATTCTCTTCATGCATTATCAGTTCCTTCATGAATTAAAATTTTTATTATATCATGTATTTTTTTATATGATTTATCCTATCTCTTGATCCTGGTATTTCTAAAGGGAAATTCCCCCCAAATGTGATAATTTTACACCCTCAATGCAATTCACTATCCTAGGGGAATCCAAAGGACTTAATTGAGGTTTAATATTATTATTCCTTAATTACCATCCTATAAGGGGTACCTATGGAGGATAGGGTTAATAATATATTATTCCAATAAGAAGTCATAAACCTCTCATTCCCAAGAGGCCTTTCAAGAGTAGATTAAAGATCTCAAGGAAAGAAAAATCATCTTCTAGAATAATAAACAATATTTTATTCCATAAATTTATTTTTTATTTTGATTTATAAAATAAAAAATATTATTTTATATCAATTAATATTCTATAAAATTTATATTATAGTTATAAAATAATATTTTTTTACTCATTCACACCTTCTAACATGTTATTACTTTGGCCAGTTTTACCAACTACTTTAAAATGGTTATGATTTTTAACTCAAGAATGAATAATAATAATAAAATAATGGTACTAATATGTAATTATTATGAATTTAATATGTTTCAATAAATTTTGAGTGGTAAAATTAAAAAATTATATTTACCCACAAATTCAATTATTTTATTTCTACGATAATCATCGAAAAGGGAATGATTATGTTTTTCGTAGGAACTGCCACCATATGTTCCATGAAATGACAATGGGACTACATAATTAACCTAAAAACACGTCATAATGTAATTAATAATAAATTGGTGGTTATATATAAAAAAGGATAAAAAATAGGAAGCCACAAACAGATACATATAACGGAAACAACACTGTTATAAATAGAATGCCAATTTTAAAAAGAAAAAATTATTATTTGATTAACAGGGATTTATAAATTGATTTCAAAATTTATTTAAAATTGAAATAATTTTCTATATATATATTAATAATACATTTAAATTTTTTATACAATTATTTTAATTAAACACTAAAAACACAAAAGTTTAAGGTAAAATGATTTGATATCTAATTCAGGTTACCGAGAACTACTCTAGATTATGCACTTATTTTCATTCATATTAGTTATATAAAATGTATTTTACATATTATATCATAAAAATAAATATTCAAAATGTATTTAAATTTTTTTCTGAATATCTTTTGTTTTTATGGGGTTTTAATTCTGAAAGTCGTAATGAGTTTTTTTTAAAATTTCACTTCATTAAGACATGGTCCTTATTCAACTCATTTTTTGTTTATATGTATTATATAATGATTGTAAATAACTATAAATAATAAATATAATTATTCTCATGGTTTTAATAATCTACATAATATTTATTTCTAATTGTTTTCATTAAAATGCAATTAAATATGTATATTTTTTTCTCATCTAATTTTTTTTATTGAGATATGTCCAATATTCACTAAATTCTATCTTTTAGGTGTTTTATTTAGTAACCATGAATTAATTTTATTATAATTTTATGTAATAATAATTGGATTTAAATATAAACTTATGGATTTCTCTTTCATGAGATTTTGATTTTAAAAGCTGTAATGTGATTTTATTTAAAATAATTTCTTTAAAAGAGTTGAAGTATTTTACCCATATATTTTATCAACCTTTTCCATAATAAATATTTTTTTTAAATAAATTATATGTTTATTTTGAACTATATTTTACGATCCTTAAAAAGGTTTAAAAATGAATATTTTTAACATTTTTTAAGTGGATTATTTTCGACATTCTTTAAAAAGGTGCGAAATAATTCTTTTTAATCATTTACCACTTGATTTAGTTTTCCTATAATTTTATTGAATATTCAATATTATATTTCACCTTTATGATTCCATGTATTTAATAGAATATACTTTTCTTATTATGGTGTGAATATTTTTAATTTTTCAAAGTCAATAAAATGATATTTTTTATTGTTTTCAAAGAAAACTTATAATATAATTATAAAATTATTTTTCATCTATTCCAAGATACTTGAAATGTTTTTTGGATTTATTGTTAATATTATATATTGAAATGATCTATATTTTTTTCTATTGATGGATTACGGTGATATTTTAAGGGAATTGTCTTGAAACTCATTTCTTTCCCGCAGTTTATTTATTTTATGAATGATTGATGAGTTATCATATGCTATTTTTGTGTAAATATATATGGTTTGTAAATATGAGTTCGGTGGTTCTCTTATAACACTTTAATACATTGGGTAATGCTTAAATATCCTAATATAATATGGGTTTATTATCTAGTTAGGTGATTCAATTAAGATATCATGTTGAAGATAATTGTTTTTGGGATTCAATTAAGAAATGATGTTGAAATTATATGGTTATCTCATTAAATTATGAATGAAATTGAAAATAAATTATTAAACTATCCTATAAATATATTATGATATATATTATTATGTTTATACCAAACTATGATGTTATATTATTATCATTATTTTATGATCATATGGATCATGGTTATTGATTCTCTTATATCTCATATCTAATATTATGCCAAATTGTTTTTTCAAGACTCATGAATTATGATCCATGATTGTTTGGGTCTGATTATCTAATGTCATGGACATGAAAACTGATTATTTTCTCATTTTAAAATTCTCATATTATTCTTAGTCATGATATTTTACTATTATCACTAATGTTTAACTTTATTTAGTGTTTTATCTCACCCTTATAATGATTCTATTTCCCAAGGTTATGAAGAATGATATTAAATTTTATATAAAAATAAGGGTATTATGTGTGGAAATAATTTTTTGTGATACGTTGAAGGAATTTTTTTAAATAATATTTTTTATTATGGATGTAAATTTTCATTTGGTGAAAAAGGTATTATTTTTATTAGTTATAGGATTTGTTTTTATATTATAAAATTATAAACATAAATTTCATTTGGTGTGTATCTGAAAAATATTTATTATTGATATTATAGTTATAGATGACTAAATTTAGGTCCATTTACATGGGATCAAAGTCTATATATAAAATATATTTTTTAGAAATAAATCTATGTGTATAGGTCTAGGAAATCTCAGTAGATATAAGGGATGGGTTTAAAAACATTAAAGGTTAGGATTTTATCAAATAGGGATAATTTAAAATTTTTAGATGCCATTATTGGATGATATTTTTAAGGATTATTATATGTTCAATGAACCAATGAACTATGATGTAGTATAGATATCCCTTTTAGTTGGTGTTTGATTTTATGTTGATGGAAATATATTTTATTGATACAATTGGTCAATTGATCATGTACATTTAATAATAGTTACATATATCCTAAGGCTTTTAAAAGGGACTTAGTGATAAGGAAATTAGTCTTGTTTTGGGAAAAAATTAATATATTATTTAGAGTATATATAATTAAATCATTTTTAATATGTATTTGAATTTTTTAGTGATTAATGTTTTTTGTGGAACTAGCTTTGTTGAAATATGAAAGTATATATTTTAATCATTTGGTGAATAATATATTTAAATATATGGATAAATTATGGAAATATTATTTTTTTGGTATTAGGTTCTTAATAATAAGAGAATTAAATGTAATGAAATATTAAATAAAATAATAGAATTATTTTTTGAATCAATAGTTAAGCTATATTAGGTTGAAATGAAGTTGGGAGGGATAAGTCTGTTATGATTGATTTCAATATGTTTATCATTTGTTATTATAATCCTTTTTCAATTAGTATTAGAATGAAAATATGATTAAAAAAACTTGTTAATGTATTTTTCTAGAAAGAAAATATCTTTATAAAAAAGAATTATATTAGGAAAAAAGTTATTGCAAATTAAAGTATCAATATTTTTCTCTTATAATAGAGAATTTGAAATTCCTTGTCTAAAAAAAGATAGAAATGTTTAATGTAACAACAACAATTATTTCATGAGTCATGCATTAATTTTATATATATTTAGTTATTTTAATTAGTGAGAAGGAATATAAATTACAAGGGACCAATTTATTTTATGGATGAATAATATATCACCATATACCATTAAAATATATCACTTTAAATAAATTATTTTATAATAGTTAAAAGATATAAATTCAATTGTGAAAGAACCTTTTATTGTAATTTATTTTTTTAATAAAATAATCATTTTTAACAAAGTATTCACTTCCATAGAATTAGATAAATAGATTGAAATTATTAAATTCATGGCAAAATTGGGAAAATAAATTTTTTATATATAAGAAAAAATTAACAAACTATAAGTAATTTTAATTTAATTATTCCATGATAAAAATAAATGTTTTTTTAATAAAATTATTTTTATTATATTATATATATATTTTTTATTTTAAGTATAAATTGATAAATTTTATAATTTGATTTGGTTATAATGAACATATTTTTTCGAATCATCATGTATACATTTTTTAATAATGAAATTTTGTTTTTTTAGAAGGATTAATTTGTATTGAATAATACTAATATGTTTTTAAACAATCCTGTAAATTTTATGAAGTCATTATGATATTAGAGTAATTAAAAAATAAATGAATATTTTTTCATATTTAATAAATTATTTAAAGAGTAATATAATTAATTTAAATTTAATATGTTGTATTTTTAAATCTATGGATGATTTTTTGGAAAATATTTTATATTTTTTTCCAATGGAAAACTATTCCAGTCCATTTCCATTAATTATGTATTTATTGTGAAACATTAGGTTATGTATTTCATTATAATTCACATAAATATTTTCCCCTAAACTAATAAATTTCATGTAAATCAATCATAGACCTATTTTTTTTGTAAATTCATTTTTATTGTTACGAAACACATTTTTCTAAAAATTAGTTTTGTGCTATTAAACATATGTTTATTAAAATTAGTTTTTATCACCTATATATATTAAATATTGAAATTGTTTTCTCATATTTTGAATCATCATGATAAAATTAGGTAACAAGGTCCATTTTATATTTTTTTAAAAATCATTTTACCAGAGTAAATGTTTTTATCATTAATAAGGGTTAAATATGGAAAAAAATTAAATAAAGAGATAAGGTCACAAAATATCCCACAAAATTATATTTAAATGGTCTAATTGATGATTTACCCATCATACCCTTATCTCATTCAAATTTTTACCTATATTTGATGAAATGTTCTTGACAATTATTTCCCCTTTTTATATTAAGAAATTAATGATACATAATTCCCACTACTCTCTCTTATAACGGATCCATCCACCACACCATCATTGCATTGAAATAATTTCCAATTCTCTCCCATATGAATCCATATTCACAGATTTAAAAATAACCCCCCATGTTTGTCAGACTCTTTTCTTGTGAAGATT
Source organism: Viscum album (assembly GCA_963277665.1). Taxonomy (NCBI): domain Eukaryota; kingdom Viridiplantae; phylum Streptophyta; class Magnoliopsida; order Santalales; family Viscaceae; genus Viscum; species Viscum album. The sequence continues at coordinate 1,595,032,248 of OY728130.1, read as the reverse complement.
TCTTAAAACTCTAATTTAAAAAATGATTTTAAAAAATTTATTTATTCTCTCAACATTAGTGATAAAATCAAGTTGTTTATTTTTATTTATATTAACAAACTAATGTTTATTAAACGTGATTTATCCAAAAAAAATAGTTTTGAAAACATTAATATTATGTAAAAGTGATATTATCATTATGTGTTATTATATCCTTAATCATCAACCCACTGTAATGTTTTCTTATTTTAGTCAGGTTTATCACCTATATGAACATTTTTGTAATTTATACCGCATAAATATATTCTAAGACAAAAATAATTTTAATAATAATTACTAATAATGAATTTAAAATGTTTTTTATAATTGTAGAGTGGTAATATTAAAAAGTATATTTACCATAAAATTAAATACCTTTTTTAATTAAGTAATCATTAAAAAAGAAATTTTTTACACTTTCACTATAACAAAAACAAAAAAAATCAGTACATTACTATGAAACTCCATAAAAATATTAATATCATGTTATAATTTATTATTAACATTCTATAGGAAATTAACAAATTAAAAAGACTCAATGTCTGGAACCTCTAAACTGATGCATGTAAGAGAAACAAAATGGTTAGCACCTGAATGATAATTTTATCAATAAAAAATTCTTATATGGGTAAATAATAATAATAAATGGATGGTATACTATAAAATAACTATAAATAAGGATCATAATCAAATTAATAACAAATCCAAATATATTATACATAGATTTAGAGTTCATCTGACTGTGAAGAAGTCCAATGTAAGGGATTTTCGTCAACATTGCACTTCATTGTGACACGATTTATATAATACACATATTTTATACTATATGTTGTATATAATACATATTTTATGATTTATATAACGAATCCAAATTTTATTAGGGTTTTAATTTATATGTTAGGTGTTATCTTTCAAGTGGTTTTTGCATTTAAAACATTTAAGGAAATTTTCTTGAATTTCATTTCATTGAGACATGCCCAATATTATGAAAGAGTTTTCATTTATAAGCAGTATATGGTATGGTTTTATTGGGGTTATAATAGGTACATGGATGACTACCAATTTTTCTAAGTAGTGTTGTATTGGTTCACCAGGGATCTTGTCGGCCAATGCCTCAATATCGCGGTGGAGACTGGCTCCACCATGGACTTCATTTCCTCCAGGTTTTTAGGGGTGGAGAAGAAGGGTAATGAAAATAAATAATGAGTAATGGATTTTTAATTATTTTCATTGGTGTTGTGGGAGGCAATAAAAAATATAGGAGGGAAAATACTGATCACTTGTCTATATCCAAACACGTTTTCTCCCTATAGTTGTGGATATGGGACTTATCTTATCATGAGGAAGCTCCACAGTGCCCATTTTGGGTATGATCCCCGAAATATCAAAAATCCCTGATTGTAACAATCACAGAGACCATGGAAGATGGATTAAATAGACACCCCACTTGTGCAGGGTTCAAACTTAATATATATTGGTCCTTCTTTCAGGGTGAGATATGTGGGGATGGCCTGGTTCATGTCAGAAAGGGATCGAGGCTTCATAGTTTCAACGCTTACTATATGGAAGGGAAATCCATTTCCGAAAAATCAAGATGTGTGCATAGGGGAATCTCCCTATCAAAACTGTTCAACATTGTCATTGGGGTGGTGGAATCTGACACAAAAATTCTCATGGATACTCTCACGAATATGTTGACATCTCCTTATTATCTCATGTATCTAATCAGAAAATACAGGTTCCTTATTTACCATGGAAATGTTTTCTCCCACATATGGGAGGAGGATAACATGGAAGCTGACATCCTAGACACCAAACCTGACATCAATTATTTACTCATTTATTTCAATGGTATGGGTACTTTTCCTGATGAATACAACATTTTGTAAATTGAGAAGTGGTTAGACTCTATTATTTCTAAACCCCATGAGTGCATTGTTCCCATTATTAGTGAAGTATGGATGAATGAATGAAGGGGTCTATACTAATTCATTAATATACAATACCATTAATATATTTATCTTCAATTTATTTACAGGTAAAATTATTATAATTTATATTAACTTGATTTGATTCAATACTCACCAAATCTGTAAGGGGGTTTCTGATAAAAATTTCTCTTAATGAATATATATAGTAATGCCCCAACCCCATAACCCTAGAGCTGGTGCATTATTTTAATACATTGGAATGATTATAAGGAATCAATCCGCAAAGGACCGATCAGATTATTAGTCTTGGAAAATAGATTATATACATGAATGTCACATTACAAATTCAAACATAAAACACTATATAAATAATCTGATGAGAATTCCATTATTCCCCCAGCTTAACCCTCCATGTCATACATAACACACTTCTTGGAATCCTGTAAAAAAATATAAGAAAGGGGTGAGATCAAATGCTCAGTAAGGGTAAATAATTTCAAAGAAGCTATAATCATTTAAGGCAAGATGCATAATACAAACAACATCATTTTAAACATAAACGTTAACATATTATGGGGATAGTAAATCAAACATTACCATATAAAAATTCACAAGGATATTATACAAGTAGAATAATCACATGTAATAATTAATTTCATAATGAGGGAATAACTAATTCCAGATATCATTACCACATAGTGAAGGCCTCGTGCCAAGAGTATAAATAAAATTTTTGTCAAAGCCCTTTTTCCAAGACACTAGTTTGTCTCATGAGACCTACTGATGCATCTAGGAGCTATAGCGGGCTCCACCCGCCACTTAATAAGTCTACTGCATTTATCATATGAAATTGTTGAAATATAACATAATAATTTGTATTAACCATATCATAACTCATTCAATACAATATAGAAAATTTTATCATAAAAAATCAACCTCAAATCAAGAATAATATCCAGGAAAGGATGACTATATAGTTGAAAATGATTAGTAAAACTCCTTGAGTGAAATACCTATTTTTCATGAAATAATTTAAATGACTCAATATTTATAAAGGATTACATTTAAAATATATTTTTGAATCAAAGTGTCCCATACCACTTGGAATATTTTTGAAGGAATTAACATTTTAAAACATTCATGTCCATATAAATAAATCTTTTAACCATTTTGAAAACAAAATTTTTAATGAGAAAGATTTATAAGAATAAATTTTTAAAACATTTAAAATTATGTTTTAGTTAAAGAGTACCTTAAAAAATAATTTTTGAAAAGTATTTTATGAAACATGGACATGGATAATAAATATTTCCCAGAAAATACTTACACATAAAAAATCTCAGATAATAATGAGATTGATGAATTAACCCTTACCTTGTACTTTCCTTTGGTCGGGGATATGTTTAACTTCTTGTATAATGACCATAATATGTTATTCAATTATAAAAGAACCATATTAATATTTATTATATCATACATTATTCATTTATGACTTTATACTACCCATTTAATAATGATTTCCATGTTAAATTAACATTTTAGGTAATAATCGCTTTGTTTATTATACATGTTTTAATTTGTTATTCATGATGTTATCATTTAGATCAGGATTTAAATACTTCATGAATATAAAACATGATTTTTATATCATATTCATTTATAATATAAATATTTATAATAGATAGATATATGAAATGGAAAACACCATTTATGGAGACAGTAGGTCGTATGTACACATAAATGCGGTTTCAGTTTTTATATCGAATTGAACAGAAGTTACTGAATAAGATATATGTAAGTAAATATATATATATATATATATATATTCATTACCATTATTATTTCATATATTAAATACTTATTAATCATATATATTTTTATAATCATCATTGAATGGTGAAGGTGGAAATGAATCTCATCGCGTCGTGGAGACAATAGGCCGTACGTACACATGAGCGATGATATCATTTCTTTAATGACTAAACGGAATGGAATGGGATGGTATAGTAATAGTATAGAAAATTATAATGATATTTTGATTATTTATACACATATTAATCCTCATTATATCCATCAAAATAAGATAGTTTTGAATTAAAAATTACACCATAGCGTGAAGACAATAAGCCGTACGTACGCACAAATGGTGACATTATCATTCATAGGATGGATAGAATAATGAGTATGGTTGTACCATATATATAATAACATAAAAATATATATCAAATTTATTATATTTATTATTATTTAATTGAAAAAATAAATAAATATTTATTGGAAGATGAAAAGAACATTGAAAGAGGTTATAAAACAATTACATGTTCTTTGGGTGTTTCCTTTTTAATTGAACAAATGGGCTCTATAAGATGTATTTATCTTCAAGGGAAGGAATCTAAGATGAAGTGAGGCAATTTTTGAGGAGATTTGGAAAGGGTTTGGCTTAAAAAAATGGATTTCTAGGTGTGATTTTGAGAGAAGAGGAATTACCCTTTTATAAGAGAGGTGAGGGTCACTTTAGGAATAGTTTCATATATTATTTTATTATAAAATCATATTCCATTTATAATGGCTACAAGTTGATTTATTTCAAAGAAAAGGCGTGGATGGGTTGAAATCCTCTCAACCAATAGGTTTTAGACAAGTTTAGGTCACCATATTAACCATATATTTTAGATTTAACTTTTAGTTAAATAGTTTAACTTATACCATGTCCTCTTATATGGTTATAGTAAATGGTTAACAAACTTACTATAAAAATGCAAGAGAACTCCAAGTGGTTAATTAATGACATATTTATCATTATATAAGTCCTTTTTTTAACCTTAGGGTTTTATGAATATTATATTATTTAATAATATAGTATTTGTTTTAAAAACCCATTTGTGTCAATTTTGACAATATTTAGTAATTTTATTTTGTGAAAGTCAGAATAACATGATTACTTAGAAAAAAATTCATTTAATTAATCATATAATGTCATATTAATCAATAAATTGTTTGTATGGCATTAAAATACTCCATTTTTATTTATTTTTATTTATATAATAAAATTACTTTAATCATTTTTTTATAATGTAATTATTACATCATCATTTTTGCATACATAAATTAAATTATTTAATCCTTAAAAATTATAAATAAAATGCCATTTTGTCGGAAATAGTTTTATCTTTATAATTAATATTTATAGTCGAATTTATCTTATGTATAACACCATGTTAAGAATTGTTCAGTTATTAATATTTGAATTTAAAACTTTTAACTCTTCTTTAAATAAAATAATAATAAACATCCTAATCTAATTCAAGTGGACGAAATGGATCATATTTTCTTCCTATGCATGGTTATGGTTGAAATACACTTATCCAATATAATTAGGACATGTGTTGGGGTAATGATAATATCATTTTTACCTTTAATTACCCAATTTACTTTTAACCGTGGTAAATTAAAGTCAAAAGTTACTATTCACCAAAAATTAATTTCAACTTATTGAGCCACATTTTACTTACTAATTTTGACCATGTCTCTCGGAGTTTTGAAATTATATTCATAGAAGTAGTAAAATTTACTTTTATGCAAATTTTTAAATGTTCCTAGAAGGTGGGTAAAAGACGTTAAAAATTTCAATAAAATTTTATACATCTAATTTTATTATAAAATGAAAAATATGAATTACATTGAACTTATATTTGTTTTTTATATCTATTTTTAATTTAAATAAATATAAATAAAATAAATAATTATTTAAATAATAATTTGGTTTTAAATAATAACACACTATTTCTCATTATTCTTCAGAATTGAATGTTATCAGAAAAATACAAAAAATTCACTTCTAAGTTAATTTTGGTATTATGAATTGAAAAATAAATTACATTTTACGAAATTAAAAACAAATATGTTGTATTAATTAATTAAAAATTAATTCCCATTATCAAAAGCAAAAAGCTGTTTTTAAAAAGTAAAAACTATCCAATGATTGACATATGTTTATGTCAAATTTAAATGTGAAACAACTTATAATGACCTCAATTATATTAAATGGTAAAAATATAATCTAATTATACCTCCAAACCATTAAAACTCATAATTTAACACTATAAAATATTTTGATTAAAAATTTTATTGCAACTAAAATTTAGTATTTTCACTATTCATCAAAATTAGAAAGTAACCCAAAATGTTCCAAAAATGTATCCAAAATAAAATTTTATGTCATCCTTGAAATGAAAAATTTATTTTCATTCAAGTTAATATATAAAAGTGTCAAATATTTGTTTTGAAAATGGTTACCCACTAAAAGGCGGTAAAATTGCATTTTTTGAAAAGTACGTCTTTTATCTGAAAATAATGATTTTGTTCATATATTATTTCTAAGAAACACATAAGATAGATTCTAAAATTATATGGAGTATAATATTAAAAATTTATTTAATAACATTCATAACCTATTTTAAATGGCTAGTTTGGTAAGTCATGGTGCGCTTGAAATCAGTGTTGTGTGTAGCGCAAAGTTATTGAATTACTTTGAAGAGATAACATACTATGAAATCTTGGGGTGTTACATTCTCCCATCCTTCAATAAATTGCGTCCTCACAATTTGTAAATTTTCTTCAAAATAAAATGTTAAAAATAGAATAATATATTTTTGGGAAATCCACATCAAAAATTGGGTTAATAAAATTTAGTCATTATAAGAGAGAAAGGGAAATGAAAAAGTCAGCATCCAGATTAGGAGAAAATTTGTGGTAATTTGAGACAGATAATTGGAGGAAAAATTTAAATATTTATAGGGAGTGATTGAGGCAATCAATCACAATCAAATGTAAAATTAAGGGTATTAAAGACGTCAATCTATTAAGATTTAAAAATCATCAGTTCAACAAAACACAAGGTATTAGGATAAAAATTTTTTGGTTTTAAGATCCCTTTCATAAATTTTAAGAATTAATTTATTCATAGATTTATATGGGGAAAATATACTTGACAAGTAGAGTTTCATCCTTCAACTAATTCCTACCACAAAATCATCTTTCACTCCAAAAGATAATAGAATTCAAAAATATTTTATTTATCCTAATCATATAGGGTTCAAAAAATAATGAATTTATAATTAATTTTTCAGACTATTTAAAGAAAAATACATTATACAAACTAGGAAATCACATATGCCAATGCTAGGTCATACACCCTTGTCGCCCTTTGGTTGTGGTTTCAGGTCCTGTGGCCTTGCTGAACGCAGCGGGTTGTCGCCCGACCTCCAGGTTTTCATTTTTATAATAGTTTAAAAATAATTTTAATAAATGAATTGTCCATAACAATATTATCAACCTCTACCTTCTCGTATCTATACATGGATGTATTTTTTTGGAAAATACACAAAATCTCAACATTACCAAAATTCTAGGAAGTTCTTCCATACTAATCCTTATAGTCTATCATATGGTAATTTTCTCTAATCATAGTTTTTCTAAATATAGTTTCAATGGTTTGAAATATAATTATTTTGATACCAAATGTAACACCCCAAACTGAGAAGCTCAGAGCAGGTTCATTATTTTAATACATTGGAATTATTATAACGATTCATGTTTTGAAGGACCGATCAATTTTTTAGTATTGGAAAATAAATTGCATACAAGAACGATAAATTAAAAATTCAAACATAAAAAAACATAAAAAAATATATTGAGAATGTTATTGTTCACGTAGCATAACCCTTCATGTAAAACATAATATACTTCATGGAATACTAGGAAAACAGAGCATAATAAAGGGATGAGCTCATATACTTAGTAAGGGTAAATAATTTAGCGGATGAAATAAACTTATAAGGAAAGATGTGTATCAAAAACAACATCCTTTGGAACATAAACTTGAGCATAAAATAAATATAATAAATCAAAAATTACCATATAAACATTTACATGGATATTCTACTCGTTGAATAATCATAGGTAATAATTAATTTCATAATGAAGGAATGCCTAAAACCGGACATTATTACCACATATTCAAGGCCTCATGTAAAGACAACGAATTATCTTTTTTCATAGCCATATTCCAAGACACTAGTTTTTCTCATCAGACCTACCAATGCATCAAGGAGCTATAATAGGCTCCCACCGTCACTTATAAAGTCCACTACATTTCTCATATGAAATTCTTGAAACATTACATAAACATTCATATTAAAAATAGCATACAAAATGTAAATACTTTATCTATAAACCATGAATGGTATAAAAATATCACATCCATAGTAAAACATATTATAAATAATTCAATACAATATGGAAAATATTATCATAATAAATCAACCTCAATGAATAATTATATCCAATAAAGGATGTTGATATAGTTGAAAATGATCCGTAAAATCCCTTGAGTGAAATACCCCTTCTTTATGAAATCAACAAAAAGTGGCACAATTTATAAAGAATAAATCTAAAATATATTTTTGAATCAATGTGTCCTGTACCACTTTGAAACATTTTAATGTAATTGACATTTTAAAACATTCATTTCCATATAAATAAATTCTTAAAACCATTTTAGAAACATGGGCATTAATGAGATTGATTTATAAGAATAGATATTTTAGCATTTAAAATGTCGTTTTAGTAAAATATTACCTTAAAATAATAAGTTTGAAAAAGTATTTTATGAAGCATGGACATGGAAAATAAATATTTCCCAAAAAATACTTACACATAAACAATCTTGGATAATAATGAGATTGAGAAACTAACCCTTACCTTGCACTTTCCTTTGGTTGAGGGTATGTATAACCTCCTGTATAAGAACCATAGTATGTTATTAAATTATAAAATAATCATATTCATAGTTATTATATCAAAAATTAATCATTTATGACTTTATACTACCCAATTAATAATGATTTTCCTGATAATTTAACATTTCGAGTAATAATCGCTTTCCTTATTGTATGTGTTTTAACTTGTTATTCGTGATCGTACCATTTGGATCATAATTTAAATAATTTATAGATATAAAAAATGATTTATATATCATATATATTTAGAATATAAGTATGTATAATAGATAGATATATGAAATAGAAAACACCATTTATAGAGACGGTAGGCCGTACGTATGCATAAACGTTGTTTCCTTTTTCATATCGTTTTGAACGGAAGTAAGTGAATAAGATATATGTAAGTACATATATATATATAGTAGAATTAATATTTCATATATTATATACTTATTAATAATAATTATTTTTTTTAATCATTGTTGAATGATGTGTGTGGAAATAAATCTCATCGCGTCGTGGATTTGGTAAGTCGTATATACACATGAGCGACGATATCATTTCTTTAATGATTAAGAGGCGTGGAATTGGATTGTATAGTAATTTTACAGATAAATTATCATGTTAGTTTCATAATTTATACACATATTACAAATCATTATATCGATCCAAATAACACAGTTTTTAATTACAAATTACACTATGTCGTGGAGACGGTATGTCGTACGCACGCACGCATGGTGACATTATCATTAATAGGATGGATAGAATAATGAGTATGGTTGTACCATATTTACAACAAAATAATAGTATGTAGAAGGTACTGGAATATAATTTTGGTATGGAAATAAAGAAAGAAAGAGAGAGTGGAAGAAGGAAAGAACTTTGAAAGAGGCGATAAAATAATTACCCCTTCATTGCGTGTTTCCTTTTTATTTGAAAAGAGGCTCCTTAGGTTGGATTTATGCTCAAGGTAAGGACTCTAGGTTTATTTGAGTGATTTTGAGAGGATATTTGGGCCAGGTTTGTCCGAGAAAAATCACATTGGAGGTGTGATTTTGAGAGAAGGGGATGTACCCTTTTATAAGAGAGGTAAGGGTCACTTTAGTAAAAGTTTAAAATATCATTTTTTATAAAATCATATTTTGTTTCTAATGGTTTCAAATTGATTTATTTCTAATATAAGGTGGGGATGGGTAGAAATCCTCTTAACCACTATGTTTTAGACAAGTTTAGGTCACCATATTAACCATATATGTTTTATTTAACTCTTAGTTAAATGGTTTAACTTTTACCATGTCATCTAGTATTATATTAATAAATGGTCAATAAACATAATATAAAAAGACAAGAGAACCCCTAGTGGTTAATTAATGACATATTTATCATCATATAAGTCATTTGGTAGAACCAATGATTTTAGGAATATTATATCATTTAATAATATAGTATTTTTTCTAAATACTTATTTATGTCAATTTTGAGAATATTAAGTATTTGGTTTTATTGAAAGTCATAAAATTATGATTAATTTTAAAAATAATCATTGGATCAACCCTAGAATTTCATATTAATATATAAAAGTCGTGGATGGAATCAAAATCCAAAATTTTCATTTATTCTTATATTTATAATATCAATTATTTTAATCATTCATTGATAAAGTAATTACTACATCATCATTTTGTCATAAATAAATTTAATTATTTAATCGCTAAAAATTATAATTAAAAACCATTATGTAGGAAATAATTTTATCTTTATAATTAATATTTTTAGTTAAATTTATCATATGTATAACCATATGTTAATAATGGTTTTCTTTTTAAATTTGAATTTAACACTTTTAACTATTCTTTAAATAAAATAATAATAAATGTCCAAATCTAATCCAAGTGGATCAAAAGGATAATATTTTATTCCTAAGGTTTGTTTTGATCGGAATATACATATACAATGGAATGAGGACATGTGTTGGGGTAATTATAATATCATTTTTACCTTTAATTACCCAATTTAGTTTTAACTCTGGCAAATAAATGTCAAAAATTACTATACACCAAAAAATAATTTTTTTCTTATTGAACTGAATTTCACATACTGATGTCAACTGTGTCTCTCGGATTTTTGAAATTCAATTCACAAAAGTGGTAAAATTTCATTTTATTCAAATTTTCAAATGTGCCTAGAAGGTGGGTAAAAGACATTAAAAAATTTCATAGTATTTTATACATATAATTTTATTATAAAATGACTCCAATAAATTACATTGAACTTATATAGGTATTATATATCTATTTTGACTTAAAATAAATGGAAATAAATTTTTTTTATTTAAATAAAAATTCGATTTTAAACAATAACGTAGTGTCTCTCACTATTCATCAAAATTGAATGTTTTCTGAAATATACCAAAAATTCACCCTAATATGATTTTTATATTCCGAGTTCAAAAATTAATTCTATTTTACCAAAGTAATAACATATAAGTTTCATTTATTAATTTAAAAATAACTCTCATTTTCAAAACCAAAAAGTGAGTTTTTAAAAAGTAAAAACTTTCAAAATATTGACATTTGTTTATTTTAAATTTAAATTAGAAATTACATATAATGACCTACACTATATTAAATAATAAAAATATAAGCTAATTATACATTCAAACCATTAAAATTCATAATTTAACACTAGAAATTATTTCTATTAAAAATGTTGTTTTCAATTAAAATTTAGTATTTTTCATTATTCATCAAAATATGAAAGTTATCAGAAAAGTACCAAAAATTTATCCATAATAAACTTTTATCTCCCATTTCTAAAGAAGAATTTAATTTCATTCAATTGAATATATTAAAGTGTCAGATATTGTTTTTACAAAGTGTTCTTCATTAAAAGGCGATAAAATTGAATTTTTAGAAAAATATTACTTTTATCTTAAGAAACGAATTTGTTCTTATATTATGTCTAATAAAATCATAATATTGATTATAAAATTCTATAGAGTATATAAAATTCAAAATTAAATTAATACTATTCGTAAATGCTTTTAAATGGCTAGTTTGGTAAGTCGTGGTGCACTCGAACTCGGTGTTGCGTGTAGTGCAAGTTATTGAATTAATTTGAAGAGATAACATACTATGAAATCTTGGGGTGTTACATATATTCTATTTTCAACACTTTTTTTGTAGTGTTTACAATTACAATTAATGTATATTATGTTATGTTTTTTAATATAAATTGGGTTTAAATATCTATCGTCGGATCTAACTTTCATGATGTTTTGATTTTAAAAGTTGTAATAGAGTTTAATTTGAAATCATTACTTTAACGTTTTGATGTCTTATTCCCAAATCCATTCTCATCAATTTCAAAATTATTTATATTATAATGAATAATGATCCTGGATCTAAATCAATGACTATTTATGTAAATTTTAATATATCCTTATCTTCTTTAAAATGTTTTAGAAAATAATCTTTTCAATATTTTTCGTAATTTTTGAAATTCATTATAAAGGTATTTATAAAATATTTTTTTATCATTTACCATTTGATCACATTTTTTGTACCTCTATATATGTTATTAATTAATTTTATTATGTTAAATTTTTCCATTGGATATTATTGAAAATCATATTACAATTATTTTATATAAATTTCATATTCATTATATGTTACCAAAGAAAAGAAAATTTCTTCATATTTTTCAACTCATATTTCTAATTCATGAATAAAATTTCTTTTTATCTATGTAAACATGCATTAAATATTTCTATGGATCTATAGGGATATTAATTAATAATACTATAGAGATTCATTATCTTGGTGGTTTATATTTATTTTTATAAGAAATTTTCATGAATCCAATTTCATTTCATTGAGTTAATTATGCAATGATAGAATAATAAACGATCTTATGTTTTTATGGAATATATTTGTATGGTTCATCATTATATGATTGGTTCTTCCATTATATCACACCAATTCTTTGAGTAATGATTTAATACCTATATATATATGATGTTAAAATTATCTATTTAGGAGGATTCAATACAATATGATGTTGAAAGTATCTGGTTTTTGGATTCTAATAAGATACAATGTTGGAATTATTGGATTAGGTGCTTCCATTAGGATATAATGTTAAAATTATCTGGATAGGTTATTCCCTCATTAATTATGTTGAAAATTGTAGATTAATCTTTTCATGACATATGTAATGATTTCCATGTTTATGTTTATTCCACACACTTACAACACATTCTTTTTAATATATTACACAAATATGGATCATCGTTATTGACTATCATATATCTTATATAATATATTATTCCAATGACTTATAGAATGAATAATGAATTAGGAACCATGAATTTTTTATGTTTAATTCTATTATGGTATGATGATACACTTTGATTGTGTTTTGATAACTATATACTCATGATATGTAAAGCTATGATATTTATTTTTATCTATTATATTTATAAATTCTATGTGTTTTAGAACCCCATTGTTATGTTTTCATTTCTCAATGTTGAGATAAAAAATATTATATTTGATATTTTTATAAGGTTATCATGTTTGGAGAATTTTTTTGGTTGATTTTAATATTTATTGTGAAGTAATATGTTCTTGGTAGAATGGTAACGATTTTCCCTTCTATGATAATATATAAGGATTATTGGTTCAATGTATATTTTCTAATCCAATAAATTCTTAATCCTAAATGGTTTCATGAATTTATGTGAAAAGTGTTTGGTAATAGATATTTTCATTACGTATTGTCAAATTTGGGTTGATTCATTTGATATGAATTCTAGTATGTAAATAATGTTTTTAGCACTATATTTGGGTGTATGCATCTAGGGAATAAAAATCAATATTGACTATGGGTGAATGATTTATAACTAAAATATGAAAAATAAGGGTTAATGGGTTATCAACCTAAGGAAAATTGGTTAAATAAGATATCACTATAACATAATCATAAAAATTTAAGGGTTATCAATATTATTCAAAATAGTGTGGGTGAATAGGTTATCCACAAAATTCAAAATAGTGAATGGTTTTCTGTTATAAATATAACAATTAAATAGGTGAAAAAGTAACCATTATGAACATAATCATAAAAACGTGAAAGGGATATCCCTAGAAGAATAATATTAGAAAGGTTAATGTATTATCACTAATAATATAAAAATAAAAATGTTTAACAGATAATCTCCCAAAACATAAAAATAACTATAATGAATGAGTTATCCTAAATTACATAAAAAATAACTACGGAGCATGGATTATCATTATAGATGTTAAAAAAAGAAAGTGTGAATGGGTAATCCTAATGAGTATCATAGAAATTCAAGTGAATGGATAATCACCAAAAAGATAATCAATATAAAGGATAAAATATTATATCTAATTATGCATGTGTCAACATCAAGATAATAATAACCATGGGTAATGTGTTATCACATAGGGTACATGTTAATATAACCTAATTATATACTAGTATACCCATTTCCATGTTATTGTACTCTTGGAAAATGTATTTATAAATATAACTCCCCTAGGGAAGACATAACATTCCCAAAAACGTATACATCAAAAAATTTAGTCCAATCATAAAAAATAACCATAACTAGGATAATTCACCACTATCATACCCCATACATGATCTTAATACTACCAAGGAACACTCAATGATGTCTTCACATTCTCCCTAATTTAATTTTATAGGAAGGATAACCGTGGGTTTTTTCAAAATCTAAGTACATTTTTAATTTTTAATGGTGACATGGCCTGCAATGACCTTGAGTATAAAGCAAGCATTTTGGGGGACCTATTATGGGTTAAATAGTCAATAATAATTACCCACAAAAAATGAGAGCTTATTTTGTTCCACTTGCATTCAATCAAAAAATCCCACCTAAACCTATATATTATAAAGTATATAGAAACATATTTTATTGATAAATATATGGGTCTCTTAAAATATAGATTTATAATCATACTCATTAAATATCTTTGGATTGAAAAAGTAAAGAATATAGAGACCCTTAATTTAGACCTAAGACCTCATATTTGATGTGTACAATGAAGAACAATGTGATCGAGTAAAATTACAAGAATAGAAGGTCACATGGGACACAAATTACCATGATGTGATCAACGTATTAGATAATAGTTGATTGCACCAAGGAATAAAAACAAAATAATGAAAACCCATCTAAAAATTAAATGAGACTAAATATCAATGCATATGATAAGACAGAGGAAAGTGGGTGATGAAAAATAAAAAAATAACCCCTCAATATTTTGGGTAGGGGTCTTATAAAAACATTTACAAACCCTTATAGAACACTAGTGGGCTATAGGGTTCATAGTGTATACCAAAATAACCCTAGTGGTTTGGTAGAACCTAATTCCAAAGAAATAATATTTTTAGTTTCCTCCCAACAATAAATTGGTGGAAATATTATCCTTGGGAATATATTTTCCACCTAACACATTTTCTAGTTTTCTAATATTATGCCTTATCATCATAAATCTATATATATAAAAGTTCAAAATTCACATGAATTGTAAATAAATTCATTGTACGAAAGAGTATAGTTATTTTTACAGATTCCTTATGAAAAAACATCTTGTTTTTAAGATGTATCAGTATGACATATCTACAAAAAGCTCCGACAACTTTTCTCATATATTCATTTATTTCACTAATGTCACGTCTTATATATTTTCTTTATTTTGACTATATAAGTTCTAGTAGAACTATATTATCATAAAGGATTTCTTTCTTTGTGCCACTATATAAATGTGTTGTTCAGTGAATGATGTATCTACCACCCACACAACATAATCAATGTTAATCACATATTAAGGTTATATGTATAACCATTAAATTTGAAATATATGGGAAACATCATTTAATGATATATATATACATATATATTTAATAAAAAATTAGTATCCCACTATATAAATGCCCTCAAATGACCCCATGAATCCATGTGCTAACATTAATATTCAAAGAGTCTTCTTATGTACCAATTGAGATGACACTATCCATAGTGCCCAAGAATATACTGTGAAATTTAATGGTTGACATTTTCAAACTATGTAAGATAACTGCATTATATGTGTGGTTTTAAAAAAAATGTGAATAAGATAATTATTCTTCAAAGTAATCTATATGTGGCTCAATGAAATTATAGGAGACTCATTTTCCACTTACAAATATATTTAATATCAAAAATACTTCCATATAGTTCCTTGAATAGTTCCATCTAATTGGATTCCTTGTAAATATTTTTTATAGTAAAATTTTCTAACAATGATATAACTCTATAACAAACCATTAAATTCTCAACACATGTTCAAAACATATCCACCGACATCTAAAAATTATGGATAAATTCCCCATAAATATGGGGATGGCATGTTGTACTCCATTTTTATAAAATCGTTTTATTTTGGAAAAATGTTCCATAAAAAGATGATAATTGTGTACCATTATCTAATATAATTTTCTTTAGTACACTATAAAACCATAAAAAATCTTGTACATAAAACCTTCCAGGTTCATTAACAAAATGGTTCTATTAAATATTTATAAAATTTTATCTTTTGTGTAATGATTCACTAAAACCAATACCTCATTAATGTCTATAGGTTATAGTGATAGTCCTATCATAAATTACATAATCACTTCATTACATTTTCACTTGAGAATGGGTTAGAATAGGTAATAATTATAAGTATTTGACTCCTAGAATTCAACTTCTGATATGTGATGCATAATGTAATAAAAACCATTGTATTTTTATTCATCTCAGAACACCAGTACAATTAGTAAATATAAAGATATATCTCGGTCAAATTTAGGTGAATATCCAAACATAATGCATTTGAATATTGTATCAATACCTTCTAAAAGATCATTATGAAAAAACCCTAATTTAAAAATATAATAACACATTTTCAATTTAGTTATAATCTAATTATATATCTGTATTGTATATTGAGTAACTCATCACCCAAAAATCAAAGTCTGACCACTTACTACCTTCACCCTATTAAGAAGTGTTGTTGTGATGCTTATAATTGACAGAGTTTCCTAGACTAAACACTCATGAACATTAAGATAAATATCAACAAAAAGGTATATCACCTACCACTCAATACTATAACCTCGAACATCTTGGTCACATGTATTCTAACTATATTCATTAGCCAAAACATTCCACTATCCTTCAATTCATATTAGATCAAATTCAAAATAAAGTAAGTACTCATCCCAGCTTATTTTCGAAAGGATTGGGTTGTGATGTTAAAATATTAAATTTATGATTTCATTGTTTTTAAATAATATAAGTCCATAAATAATATATAGTACCATAGAAACTTTATAGAATAAAAAATGTCTTCCATATATAAATCATGCATTGGGTAGTTCCACTTATGCGACCTCATCATCCAGGACTCGTAAGAGACTACCCACCCATCCTACATTAATAATATACTTGACCCATATTTAGAAACATAAAAATACAACAAATAATCAATATAGATAATAGGTAAGGATAATATCACCATAATAATAAATGTATTTATCTCATATAATTATCTCTCATAAGTATTAGACTACTCAAATATCTCCCCCTTTTTATCCGGGTATTTCATTGGTTCTTCCACTTAGGATAAGTTACAAATGAATATAATATAATATATAATTAATAATATGTATCTATATATCTAAAATATGTTATCGACTCAATATCAATAAATGAAGACATTGAACATCATAGGTTTTACTAATTTCATGACTTCTATATCATGTTCTATACGAAGCCTAAAAATTTAACAATGGATTGAACAATTCATGATATTGTCCTGAAGATGATGCACTCTAAATATTCCTAATATAGTATCTGTGTTTAATCCATTAATGTATTTTCTATGAGATAATAACAAGAATCCATCAATGAATACAACTACAAATGAATCCAAATATAGATGATAAACTTTATTTATAAGGTTAATAAACACTACTAAAAATTTAATCAGACTGAACAACATCTCATGGAACTTATATAGACCACTCCATCTCTGGGAATAAGTACAGGGTATGTTTAATATCATCAGCTATATTTGATGATATCTCAAACACATATCAATATTTGATAACTACCAAGATTGTAACATCCCGAACCTGGAAGCCACTAAACTAGTGCCCCGAGTCAGGTCACCAAATGACCTCAAGCATGCCTACCCATACACTAGAGGTTTGCAGACTAGTACTGAAGGTCTAATAGATGACATGGAGAGACTATAAACTCTCAAAAAGAGTAATCGAAATGAAATAAAATATGATATAATGTGAAGAATAAACAATAAAATAGAACAAACATTATTAACCATTAGCCCAATAGGGTATAAAACACTACCAAACAATAAATATTTCATGTCATTCTAATAGAACCAAAGGTGAAGGAAACCCCAAAATAATGAAAAAAGGATGAGTCCCACAAATAGATCCTTAATCCACATTTAGATTTTTATCCATGAATATCCCATGACAAACTCAACTCCCTTTTATAGGTCCTTTTCCCTTGTTCGGTCCTACAACCATGAAATCTATTAGGGTACCCAATAGTTGCCTGGGAAGGGTGTGAGTACAACTGAGTAGGCCACTAACAATAGTGTCTAATAAATATAGTCTAATTACAAATTTCATATAAGTAAAAAATAATTGACATTATGAATAAGAGACAACATGGTTACCATAAGTTTGCAATATTTACCGTAACTGTTGTCATCATTTTTCCCATGGTTTAGAAATTTACATCATTTACACTATGACCTAAACCGGTTAATTATCATACATAAGGGAGAAATTATGATCCCTTACCTGACTTTGGATAAAAATTTCATAAAAAATAAATCACACAAAACATGGATCAATGGTCTAAGTAGTCTCTGGAAATGAAATAACTTGGGGAATAGAGCCTCAATCCCCTTCGCTAACCCATGGATAATGGGGAGGGGTTTAGAGCGTTAGTCTAAACCGAACCATGGGCATAGATCCTCATGTCCATACCCCTCAACTACAAATCCACATACATATTCTTATTTATCCATCTACCACATATACCATATCACAAACCATACATAATCATTACACATAACATTCACATTTCATAATTATTTGACATATAAGACAACATCATGTTTTATCCCATTAGGACATTTATAATTTACATTTCATAGCCCATTTAACCCATTTAACTTATCATGTGGTAACCTATAAATAAAATTCCACAATTCATATACATTATCCCATTTAACACATTCATCAATTCACATGCTTCAACCCATTTAAAAATTTTAATTACAAACTCATAAGATAATTTTCACATTCACATTATTTTATTTAGCCATCTCACATTATACCAAAAAATACCTTATTCCATTACCAATGACTGGATAGAACTATAATTATAGCCTCTTTATAACTCAGCCATCACATAAACATATTTATCATTAATTGTAGCTCAACATAAATCGACACAATTCCGAACATTTCCATTTTCCATGTTTAGGAAATGTGGAAGACCCCATGGGTGGCCCTAAACCTGTATAATCAATCTCAATGATTCCCATGGGTATCATGAGAGGTTAAATTCATCATTTGGAGAATAATATTATCTAGTATCACTTTCGGATTCAATTTCTCAATATTTTGGAAGAAAAAAAACAACCACATATCCACCAAAGAACATCAAGACTATGGGATATAACATGTAGTACACTTACCTCGAATCCATAGATAGACTTGGATAACCTTAAACGTAGATCCATATTAAATATACCTTTGAAGGCTCAACATATGATCCACAAAAGAAGCATGTTCTTATGGATATTAAAGGAGAAGAACAAAATCACACTCCTTAATCTGGAAAAAGAGAAAAGAGTAGATTTAGACTCACCCAATGCTTAGATCCATAGACAATGAGACTCCAAATCTCCTAGAAATAGAGGAGATCGATCCTTTGGAAGCCTTGGCCATTTTGGTTCATCACTAGGGTTTCTAGTGATGAAATGGGGTAATAAAGTGTGTAGAAAACATAAAATCCTAAGGGGAAATGGTAAAAATACACTTTTAATGGGGTATATAGTTTTCCAAATGGTTTTAAAAACCATGAACAATTGTTCGACAACCATATGGAAAAAATCTATCCAAAGACCCAATGTTTGCCCCCCCCCCCACATAGTTTACTTAGCTATTAACGCCTCCTCTTATCCAGCATGGTATAGGTGCAAGGTTACCACTAACAGTGCACCAATCATGCAAAATGAAAAGGATGGACACTATTTTCCCTCATATCATATCCCAAACCCCCGTGACACCCCCGAGCCTCCTCCGAAAACAAAAAACATTAAATTAACAATAATTAAGGGATTGAAACCAAAATTAAAATCAGGATGTACATACATGTTTTTTCGGATCTTCCAACATCTCCACCTTATAATGACTCATCCTCGAGCCACACTCCCAAACATCAATGTGCTTTCAAAGTAAATAGATCCTACCACTCAACCCACATATCATCTTCCATGTCCCATGGTTATTCCAGAACATTACCATGCTTCCACAACACTAAAAAAATGCTCACTATCTTTTAATACGAGACATTCTACCTATGATCAACAATTTGATCTGGAGGCTCGTCAAAGGATGCATCAGTCTCAAGATCAACATCCTCAACATCAAACACATGATATGGGCCAGGGTTATACATGTAATGTTACGAGATAGGAAAAAATCAATAATACCACTAAAACACTATATAAGATCGAATTTAAATTCCACTGGTCCGATCCTCATGAAAAACTCAAACGACCCAATGTACATAGGTACCAACTTACCCAGATTCCAAATTTTACAACTACCCAACATTGGTGACACTCTTAGAAACACATGATCACTGAAAAAACTCAAGAGGTCTATGATTTTGATCTGCATATTACATCTACATACTCTGACCCATTTATATATACTTCTAAATTTACTAAACCTCTTTTAATGTCTCCTCCATATGACTTGTCTCTAGAAACTCTGAGTCCACATCTTTCATCCAACTTAAGGGAGAACAACACGGTCTACTATATAGTGCATCATACGGTTCCATATGATTCTTCTCCTAATAAAATTTTTTATAGGTTAACTAAATAATCTCCATTTGTTTCTACCAAGATCCACCACAATCCCGGACACATTCCCTCAACATTACCTCTATTACTAGATTTGTATTCTTTGATTGCATATCCATATGTGGGGGGAAATTCCATACTAAAAAAAACATTGGTACCAAGTGCCTTTTCTAATATCTACTAGAATAATAAATTAAAATATATTTCATGCCCCCCATGAACAGGTGGTGCAGTAAGGGTGGGAGGGGTTTGTGGTGTGGTCATGGGGTAATGTCCTCGGGCCAGCGGTTTAATGTAATTTCTTCCTTATGTGTATAACACTTTAGTATTTGTAACCAATTTTGAAAAACATGTATCATCATATGAATATGTCACTCATAAATCCCCATGATACCATTCCATCCACCTAACATACCAGTCACCCAACATATCCATGGTGAATGGTTATCAAATTGGTAAGAAATGAGCCGCCTAAGCCAACTGATACACAACTACCCAAATCAAACCATTCAATAGAGGCATCCACAGAAGTCCCACCAATGAATCCATTATAAAAAAAATCCCATTTCCATTAAAAAATGGAAAAATTCTATAAGAAAACATAAGGATGCTGAGTTTTAGTCTTCACCTGCTGACATGTATAGCATCATGCCATGAAATCTACAACCTATTTATTCATCCCAACCCTCCAATACTATCTAAGAAGATCATTAATCAAATATTTAATACCAGGATTCACCGCCCACTTCAATTCATGAAACAAAAACATAATCTCTTCCCATATACATGTATGCACTACAACACTACCATGATTATAAATTCTCTCATCCTCACCCACACACTACTCAAATTTTGAGTATCTATTATAGGTAATTTGAGATAGAAAAATTCCCTATCATAAATAGATATTATGCATGGACTATTTGTGATGGATTGATAATTCCATCACAAGAAGTCATTATTCGTGACGGAATTCCAAAAATATGAAAAACAATTTGGTTGGGTTTTCTGTAGCCTAGCAAAAACATTATTCTCAACAAGCATTTTCGGTGGGATAAGTAGTCTGTCGTAGATTCCCTTCAAGTCGAGACTATTTGTGATAAAATTCAATACCCACTATAAATAATATTGATCGGTAAAACTATTTGTGACGAATATAATTCTATATTAAAATGAATCAATATATAATAGTGTGAAACCCTCTTTTCTTCTTCCTCTCTTATCTCCTCCCCTCTCTAGAAAAACCGTGTAATAGAACAATTGTTTCCACCCTACTTAGTGTAGCCCTATAAATGTCTATTTCTTTTTATTTTTTGTTGTGTTCACCTCATATCTATATGGTATGGACTCTGCTTCAATTCTCCATCATTTTTTGCATATTTTGGTTAGATATTATAAATACGGGTATGAAAAACCTAGGTTTATAATTTTACGCAATTTTGATAATTTATATGACATATAGGGTTAACATAAATCTATTATTCATAATTTGAGTGTCTTGGTTCCATATGAGTTTTTTTAATCTGATTTGCAGTATTTTTCACATTATTTTATTATTAAATTTAATAGATTTCTTTTTGTGTTTAGTGTTACAAAAAGATTATTATCTTTTTTTATTATTTGAAATATGTGGATTATATAAATATTCTACATGTTTTTATTTGTTTGGAAATATGATGGTTTCATCAACACATAGTTTCATTTTAATATTCATAATGTTTTTGGGTCACTGGAAGTTTAATATAATTTTACTCATTCCTTGTTGCTTATTGTTTTTTTTCAATTTGTTTTTATTTTTGTCTCATTTTCATTTTTTGCATGCATCTATATATATATATATATATATCTATATTTTGTTGTTAATTTATTTATAAAATATTCATAATATATTGGATGTTAATAGATTTGATTAAGAAGCTATGTAATATATTTATTTAATTTTTTTAAAAATAATTGACTTGGTTTTAATAATGATGAGAAAATTTATTTGATGAATGTTTTTTATTAAATTTTTTTATAAGATTTTTTTTATTAAATTTCATTAAAAATTTGGTTTAATGAAAAATAATAACAATTTAAAATATTTTATATTTATTGAAAACATAGTTAATAATAATGAGGACACATTTTTTTAACAGTTTCTAAAGAAATATTACAATACAAAGATTTATTAAAAATTTTAGTTATTAAAAATGTATTATTAATTCAAATAAATAGTAATAATTTTTAAATAATATATAATATGAAATAAATAATGAGTCATTATTATTAATAAATTGTAAATATTAGTGATAAATATAAAATAATAATAACTTGAAAAAAATTATAATAAAATATTAAAACTTTTAGAAATTCACAATAATCCATTTAAATATTATATTAATTAAAATAAATTGTATTAATAATTCTTATAAATTTCGTAAAAACACCCAACTCGCACAACTATTATAATTCATGCAGGGTAAAAAATATTAATTCAATAATTATTAATTCAAATTAATTATTATTTCAATAATATGAACTCAAATGTATTTATAAATTATTTATATAAATCATAAATTCAAGATACTAAAATTTATGTATAATAAAAATTAATTATAATTAAAAATATTATATATATATATATATATATATGTCTATATGGATTTGGTATTTGTATATTTGTTTAAAATTGAGTTAGATTATATTTTATGTATTTATATTAATTAAGAAATTGTGATATGTATATATTTTAATTATTAAAACTGAAATAATAATTTAAATAAAATAATAATAATCATTAAATGATTTATAGTAATTTAAATAATTTATGAAATTTTACAAATAATATTCATTACTAAAAAAATTAATAATAAAATTGTAATAATAATTTAATAAATTCCGATATATATATAATCAATAAATAGTTTATAATAATTTAAATAACTAATAATAATTATTATATAATAATATTTACATAATTTATAACAAATTAAAATAATTTATAATAATTAATAATAATCCTTATATAATATATATTGCTAATCATTTCATAAATTATAATATTCATTAGATAATTTATAATACATTTTCATATATATATAGATATTATAATTTAATTAATAATCATTTCATATTAATGTTTAATTAGTTAAAATAATTCGTATTAATAATTTGTATAAATATTGTAATAATTACTTTTATATATAAATAAATAATTATATAAATAACATTAATAAAAGGTTAAAAATGATACCCTCATATACAAAGTAACTAAACACCCGACGCACACAAATTTTATATCATGCCTATGGTGAACCCCACATCCCGTATGCAACGCTAGTCTCCAATTTTTCATACTATACACAGATTGGAATATGCTTTAAATTTTAATAAAAATTATAATAAAAATATACAATGAATTACCTTTGCGTGTGATGTACCTAAACACTCGATGCTCAAAAATTTTATGTCGCGCCTTAGGAAAACCCCACATCTCGAACCCAGCACTTGTCTCCAATTATTCTAATGATAAAAAGTTTGGTAGATAAATTAAATTTTAATAAGAAATTATAATAAAAATAATAAATGTATTACTCTCCCGTACAAGGCCCTATGCTCCCAAATGTTATATCATGCCTTGGGTAAACCAGACATCTTAGACCCAACGATATTCTCTAATTTCTCATGTGATACACAATTTGAGAGAGATTCTACTATTCCGAAAAATTAGTGTGTTTATTTTATAATAAATTTAACATTTTAATTCTATATGACACACCATTCGGTGAGGGGCATGGTATGGGAGACTTTATACGGTGTCGAGAGAGGTCAGTTGATTAGAATTGGTTCTTGACAGAAACTTATTGTTTATAACGGCACCGCTAAAATGGCATCAATGAGCGTGAGGGGAGCTCATAGAGAGTCTTCATCCACTGCACATTATGAGGATAGTTTGAGAGATCAGGATGAGATAATAAAGCAGATGCAGAAATATATGGAGGAAGAGCGTGAGTAGCAGCGTCTGAGAGATGAGCATATGTTGGTGTGTACGTGGCGACTTGAACAAGGCATCAACATGGAGTTTCCACCCAGGTTCTTCAATTGATCCACCCTTGGTTCATCGAATGATCTTACTCCACCTAGAGAGAAATAACGATTTATAATGTATTATAACAATTTTGTAATTTGGTATGACAAACATATCAAATTTGAAATGATGTAATAATTTTATGAATGTTTTAGTTTTTTAAAAAAAAATTAAAAACAAATTTAATGATTTATAAATATTTGTCAATTTAATAACTAATTTCATATGTTTTAATTTTTATAATTAATTTAATTAATTTGAAATAAATTTAATTTTATAATTATTTTAGTATTTTTTTTTAAAAATAGTTTTTAAATTATTATTAATTATTTAAATTAATTGTAATAGTTAAATTTATTTAAATTATTTTTACATATATTATGTTTCTAATTAATTTAAAATTTTAACAATATTTTACGTATTTTTGAAGATTAATTTTTAAAAAAATTATTATTAATATTAAATCATTCTAAATTTTTAAATTTATTTTTAAATTTATTTTAAAAAAACATTTATTAATTAGGGATTAACAACATGTAAAAAATTATTAATTTTGAAAAACTATCAAAAGTGTTTATTAAAAAAATATTATGACTCTTATTTGCAACAGATGGTCTATCCATCACAAATAATTACTTTTTGTGACAGGCTATTGCATATAACTGTAGTTGTGATCCTATCTTTTGTGATGGAGTATATGTGAAGGAATCTTGTCAGAAATGGCATTTCATGGTGGGAATCCTTCACAAATAATAAATAAATATAGTAGTGACCTTGAAAACGTAAGGTGACTCCCCACCTTTAAGACATTCCTTCACGGCCAAACATTCCTGGTCCTCATGTTGCCTCTCTTTGATTTTTCATTAAAGGATGGAATCAACTACCATGTATGCAAGGGTCATCTACCCTTACCCATCTGAAGCCTCTAAATGCATCTGCCCAAAAAATTCCATCATCCTCCACTCATAATTGGATTCTTAGACCCCATGATCCTGTGTATTCCAACTCAAAAAAATCTGCAATACAGTTTCGATTTCTGAGTGTATAAACCAGTTCAAAATAGAAGAATTGCATGTAGTCAACCAACCATTGCTTTTGATGATTTAGATCATGCATGGAAAAAGATGTACTTATGTATTTTATGATTGGTATACATGATAAACAATTATCCAAAAAAATAATGATGCGAATAAATTAATGTATAAAATAGTGCATCCAATTTAAAATCATGTATTGGGTAATTTTGTTCATGAGGCCTCAACTGCTAAGACCCACACGCCACAACCTGATCCTTTGGCATCACCACTTCCCCAAGGGAAACACTAGATGCATCACAAAATAACTTATTCTTTATACACAACTTAGGAAAGACTAGAACAAGTGTAGTAGTTAGCCTCTTATTTAACTACTAGAGGGCATTGTCACATGCCTCAAACCATTAAAACTTGATTACCATTTTCGTTAATCCCTAGTTCGGTGTATCCATATGGGATAAGTATTTGATGAACATTGTTAATAGCCAGTTATTACTAGAAAACATTATACATTAGAACCATTATTGGGTTGATCCCAATACACAACTTCATGTAGTTTCTCCGCGTCCACTAACACACCATCCTCAGAGATGACATGACCTAAGAAATGCTTCCTATCAAACCAAAAGTGCCACTTTGGCAGTATTTTGTATAGCCTATTCCCTATTACTATGCTCAAGATGACTTGAATATGTTTGGAATGATCATGAAGAGTCTTATAGTAAACCAATATTTCTTAAAAAAGACTACTATAAACTGATTAAGGTACGAGTGAATGATTCGGTTCATCATGTCCATAGAAAATGCCATCAGATTGGTCAACCCAAAAGTCATCCCAATGAACTAATATAATCCATACCTACTCTTGAATGCAGTATTTCATTACATTTCGTCATAAAATTATGATACCGCAATATCACAATTGATATTGGAGAACACTTATGAACATCTCATCCAGTTAAAAAGATCATCGATTCTGGGAAGAGTTAATCAATTCATAATGTTCATTTGATTCAAATTCCTAAAATCGACACCTGATGGAAACATCCAATCATCCTTTTTGGAAAATAAAAATTAATATCCCTAAGGTGACATACTGTGTTGTATAAAATCATTAGTCTCCAACTCCTCTAATGGAGTTTTATTCTCCTGGAGTTCAGTCGGTGTAATTCTATATGGAGGAATGGAAACCAGTTCTACTCCCAGTAGTAAATCTATCATAAAATCAATATCTCTCTCATGAAGTATCTTCTAGAAGACCCCATGAAGCACATATTAATACTGATCCAGCATCAGAGGAAGGAAAATATACCCTACTCCAACAACATAATGCACATTCTAAGCCACTTGAGCTATGAGTCCACCCAACTACATAAAAAATGTCCCTAGATGACCTTCCCAGACATCCCATTCACCATGATTCACATTAGTGTCTCCCTCAAGATACATTTATGTTACCCTATGATCGTAATAATCAATATGTTCCATCGACAACACGGACCAATCCATACCCAAAATCAGATCAAAACGTCACATCTAAGGAAAGAATAATTCCCAAAGAAAAATAGACCCAACAACCCCAAGAGCACATCCCTCACATTGCTAGATATTTTCTAGTCTCACCTCTAACAATGTATAAATCAACAAAACCCGAAATACATATTCCACCACTATACATAATGCACTCACAAACTAAGCCCATATAAAAAATGTGATCTACTTATATCAACCAAAGCACTAGAATGCTTTAAATAAACAAGTATCATACTTCATACTACCAATGGTCCAGCCTCACCACCTTTATGTTCAAACTTTACGACATCATGTTGACCTTCACACTACCATGTGCTCTAGTCTAAATTCTTCTTACACTAATTCCTTGGTGATATAGACCCTATAACCTTGGAGTACCATGTCCATCAGCATGACTAGTATAGATCCAACTGCCTACCTGATATGGGGTAACTGACCCCTTACCTAGACTTTTCATAATCCTTGATCCTCCATTATCACCTTAATTTTAATGGTTTCTACATAACATAAATTCATGTCCCATTACACCGCATACTTGAAACTCAATAGGTGGTTGGGGGAAATTTCCACACATGTGCCCTGGCCTACCGTACTAATAAAAAAACACTTATTCACCACTATGTGAGACTGTTCCTCCCCTATGAATACCCAAAACCCCACCACCTTGGGGAATACTCTTGAAGAGATGATTCCTACCATCAAAATTCACACAACTGGATCATCCATATAGGACCACATGGCCACCACCATAAGCCTCACCCAATTTCCCCTCTAAAATAAGGTCTTGATCCACCACCTCAGAAAACATCTTTAAACAACATATATTAACTTGTGACTTGATCTCATATCTATGTCTATCCTCGAAATGTCTCAGTAAATTTACCTCATCCCCTTCCATAATTGGAAAAAAGCATTTCATGTCTATTAAGAGGCCCCCATAATTCATCACTGACATTGTATCCAAGGTAAACCACAATAAACGGAATCCTTCTCCTATCTTAAGTCATCTAGATATAAATTCTAAAAAACATTTCAGGGGAGTCATTCCATAAAACACTGACATCCATCTTAATCTGAACCATAATATCCCACTATCAATTTTCTAGTCCCCTAAAATATAGGCCATCAACATGGCTCTCTTATAAGTAGGATTGCCCAATTGATTTAAATTATCTTGATGGACTCTATCCATAACTCTTCTACCTCAGTTCAACCCACTCAAAAAACATTTAAGGGATTCTGCAATTGAAGCTCTCTAATCCAATCAAACATATTATACACTACTCGCCCTAGGTCCCATTCCATCATATACATAAAATGATCAATGTTCTCATTGAAATCCTCCTCTCCTAAGTTACCTTGATCCACTAGAATATCATTACCCAAATTCATAGGATCATCCTTAGAGATATCCTCTTATCTCCAAACCAAAACCCATCATCTTTGAGAAACTTATCGAAAATTCCAAAAACACATATCAATGTATTTTAAAAAAAACATCAAATATTTTCACAAATGGATTCTCTCTACAATATAATAAAACTTATCCTTCAGACATTATCCCAACAGACATAGTCACACCTTGAACAGTACCCCCAACAATCCTTATGATGGGTCATGGTCGTCATGATGTAATCCAACATACATAGTCATGAGACTTCATTTGAAACCATTTTCAATCCATTTAACCTTCACAACATGAATCTTCTTCATTTGGGAACAAATCTATCATTACAACCTAACACAACCAATGTTTTAACTCATTATTAAATTTTAATTTGGCATAATTCTTTAACCATTATTTACCATTCATTACATTTATCTATTTTAATCGCATTAATTCGAAATTAAATTCCATATACTTTTAAATAATATGAAATTTATTCTACCCTTCATATCCCACACTCTCATCCCATGTGTCCCTACTATGATTCAGGTAACCTATGTCCTTAGGTTCTTATAATGTTGATTGAAAATACAACCTCAGGTCAGTCCATACATAATAAAAATACCATTAAGTAGGGACATCACCTAGTTAGTACATCACTCAAAGGTGAAATATCATTCCACTTTAACTACACAAATCAGGAACAACAATCCCCAACATTGGAACTTGGTTTTTCCCTCATTCAAGGGTAGGATTCTCTCAATAATGAGATCATTACCATTACTCGACACCTCCTAATCTCCCATATACCAATCCAAAATAGAAAGAGAGATAATAATACTTCTATGATTGAACTTTTTAACTACCATGGCCTAAAAGATACTAAACTGGTTCCCCGAGCCGTGTCACCACATGACCTCAAGCATGCCTCCTTGTATTCCATACATTTTAAAATATTAGCGGGTGTCTAATGGACAACTTGGGGAGACTATTCTATATTTACCATTGCAATACACAACAGATAACATATGGAATAATGGAAATAAAAAAATAAACTAGAAAATGAATTTATAATCATTTCCTAAATAGGGTACAAACAACAACCAAATAATTAATATACCATGTCATGTTAAAATTGAAAAAGGTGAATGAAAACCCAAAATAAAAACAAAAAAACCAGTCCCAAAAAATGTGTCTTGACTCTATGTATGGATCCTCGTCCATGAATATCTCAACCCCAACACAACTCCCCTGAATATTGAATTTTATCTTGTCCTGACCAACAACCAGGAAATCTTATTGGGTACCCAATGGAGGCCCGAGTAGGGTGTGAGTATAACATTGTAGTCCACCACTAATGGTGTCTAAAAAATATCCCATCTAAATAGATATTTCATTCAACTATTAAAAAATAACTAGGTGAATAGAAGACGTCTATAGTACCATTAGTTAACAGTATTTACTTTAGCCATTTTCATCATTTTCAAATGGGTTAGGCATTTATATCATTTACACTATGGCCTAATCTGGTCAATTACCATATATAAAGGAGTAAGTCATGTTCCATATTTCACTAGGGATAAAAATTTCATAAATAAATACATCACTTACCTTGGAGCCTTGGTCTATGTAGTCTCATAAAATGAAACTGTTACGGGAATATGGACTAGTTCGCCTTCCCAAACCCATGAATTATGTGGTGGTGTTTTGAGCCTCTTTCAAAACAAAACCATGGGTATAGATCCTCATGAGGATTACCACACAACTACCAAGCCATGTACACATGAATATTAATCCATTTACAACTATACCATATCAAAAACCACACACAATCAATACACATACCATTCAAAATTCATAATTATTGAACATATAAATAAACATCAATCCATTAACCATTTTCATATTTACCATTTACATTTCATATCCCATTTAACACATTTCCCTTATCACGACATAACCTATTATGAATATTCAACAATTCAAATATATTATCCCATTTACCATATTAATCAATTCACATGATTTAACTCATTTATGGATTTCAATTAAAAACTCATTATCTATTTACCATATTGAATTTATTTTATCTAGCCTTTCACATTATAACAATTAATCCCTTATAAAATTCCCAAAGACTAGACACAACAACCATTAGTGGCTCTTTATAACTCGAATAAAATATAAACATATTTATCATGGGCTCTATCTTAACTAAAATTAACAAACTGATGAGCATTACAATTTTTAACCTTTAAATAAGTGTCACAACCCATGGGTGGCCATAAACTGGTCAAATTAATCTCAAATAATTGCATGGGAATCATGAGAGGTTAGAATCATCATTTTTCCAAACATTTTACCAAATCTCACTAAACGAATCAATTTCACAACAAGAGAGAAGAAATAGCATAAACACACATACAAAAATAAACTTCTAGACTATGAGATATAACATGTAGAAAAATTACCTCAAATAATTAGATGAATGCTCACATAATCTTAACCTTATATGTGGGTTCATGAATACTTTGAATCCCACATTGATGATCAGCTAGAAAATAAATTCTTATGGATTTAGAATGAGAATAAAAAACACAATCCATATCCTGAAAAGGAGTGAAAAGAGAAGCATTAGGATCACCTAACGATTCGATCTGTACCCAACCACACTCAAAACATCCCATTAATGAAGGATATCTATCCTTAGGAAAACTCAATCCTGTTTGTTTTAACTAGAGTTTCAAGAGAAGAAAATGGAGAAGAAATTATTTTGAAAACATAAAATATAAAGGGGGAAAAATTTAAAAAACATTTTTAATGGGGATAAGGTTTTGCTACACAGTTTTCCAAACTATGCGTAAATTTTTTAAAAGCCTCTATCTATGAGGGGTCCAAGTCGCATGGTTACCAAGGGATCCTACGTAGTTTAGGAAAATATGTGCCAATAATGTAAAATGTCTATATCCAAATCCGCATGGGTTGAACTTCCCTCTCACATGATTTACATAACAATGAACTCCTCCTTATAACTAGAATGATTTAAAAGCATGATTACCACTAATTGTGCACCAATCCTACAATAAAAATGGCTTCCAAGGTTTTACCTTATTATGTGTCCCGCTCTTGGTCAACACATGATCTCATGTGCCCCTCCTCGTATTACATATGATACTAAATTACAATTTGGGTCTAAATGATATTATTTGAAAACTTTACCCTCATTACTAGAGTAAGACCCCAAAGATATCATATTATAAAAATAATCAAGAAACTAGAATATTCATTACTACTCATTTCCAAAATAGGGTATAAGGCACAACCAAATAATAAATATTCCATATCATTATAACAATGAAAAATCTCAAGGAAAATAACAAATGATTAAAAATACCTATGTCACCAAATAGTTTAGAACAATAAGTCTATATCCCCATCCATGCTCATCCCATGACCAACAAAACTACCTATTATAGGGAATTTTCCCTGACCTCCAACCATGAAATCTAGTCGGGTACCCAATGGAGGCCCAGAAGGGTGTGAGTATAACTTAGTTTTCCACCACCAATGGTGACTACAAATTATCCATTCTAAAAATATATTTCCTGAAAGTACTAAATAAATTATTAGGTGAATAAAAGAAAACTTTATAACCTTTAGTTACCTTTATTTAGTTTATTCATTTTCATCGTTGGTCCTGTTGGTTCGGGACTAATATCATTTAAAATACAACCAAATTTGGTCAATTACCATGAATACATAAGTTGGTTAATTTCACCACATCACTAGTGATAACCATTTATTAAACAAATACATCACATTTACCTTATACCCTCGGTCCAAGTGGTCTCATCAAATGAAACCATTTGAAGCATAGAGCATTTTTTTCTTCCCAAACAAATGAATTATGGGGTGGGGTTTAGATCCACAGTCTAGCATGGCCTATGGGCATATATACTATTTTATATTACCCCAAAACGACCAATCCATGTGAACTTGATTATTCATCAATTTCCCACATATACCATATCACAAACCATACACAATCAATATATATTCAATTCACATTTCATAAGCATTAAACATATAAATCAACATTAAGACATAACCTATTATAACATTTTCCATTTACATTTCATTTCCCATTTAACCCATTTCTGTTATCATTCCATGACCTATTAAGAATATTCAACAATTTTTATACATTATTCCATTTCACATACTAAAAATTTCACATGATTTAACCATTTTACAAATTTTAATTAAAAACTCAAAATACATTATCACATTCCCTTTATATCATTTATCCATTTCACATTATACCAAAATAATCCCTTATTTCATTGAAAATGACTAGAAAGATCTATGATTAGTGACTTATTTATAACTCACCCAACATATAAACAAATTTATCATGATATATATCACAACATAAAACAACAAAATTATTAACATTACCATTTTGTGGTTTGGAATAGTTTCACACTACTTGGGAGGACCTATACAGGTCCAATCAATCTTAATGCATCCCACATGTATCATCAGAGATTCAATTCATCATTGCCAACCGTTTTACCAAATCACCCTAAAGGAATCAATTTAAAAACAATAGAGAAGCCATAAAACAACGATAGATGAAAAAATGTCATGGATTTGGGATATAACTTGTAGAGCACACCTCAAATTCCATGATGTACACTCGCTTGACCATAACCTCAGATCTAGATTAAATAACCCTTTGAAGCCCTAAAAAATGATTTTTATGAATTAAGGTGTTTAAGGTATTCAGAAGGCAAAGAAAAAACCACATTCCCTATATAAAATATAGAAAAGAGAAGTGTTAGACTCAACGATAGCTTCGATATTCACCCAATGACAATATAAATACCCTTAAAATGAAGTATATTGACCCCTTGGATACCTTAGATGTTATGGTTTGTCACTAAGGCTAATGTAGATGAAATGGGGGGGAGAAATAGGGCATTTATGTGTGTGGGGGGGGGGGGGTAAAACCCACTTTTAATGGGCCACATAGTTTGGCAGCACATTTTTTCAACCCGTGAACCAACCATGCACCAGGCTCCATCTAATAGGGTTCAAAGTCACAAAGTTACCTAGAGAGCCCACATGATTTAACAAACCATGTCCCGAAATGATTATAATTCATATATTCAAAGACACACAAATTTTCTTCTCCCCTCACATAGTTTAATTAATCATTCAATCGTCCTTATATCTAGCACAGTTATGGATTATGATTACCTCTAACTTTACCAAACCATAGAACATGCACTACATTTCTACAAGTTTCCATTATTTCATGTCTTGAAAACCCATGACACCCCAAACCTCCACATACAACCAAAATACATTCCATTAACTAGAATAAATATTTTTAAACCAAAATTTAAATGATAATATACATGCATGAATTCTGAAATCATACATGGGTCCCCTCATATAATTAAACAAATAGTATATATGAGAAAGAAAATATGTTTTTGTTGAATAGATCAATTTTAAAACAACATTAATCAGTTCATCAATGAAAACTAAGATCTCCCTTTATAGGGAAAAAATAGCATCACCCTAAGGTGAATTACTCTAGATACATTATCCAGTTACATTAAGATCCATTATCTACACCTTTAGATATATCAATAGCATTGTAGACCTCTTATACAAATATTTGGATCAATAATCCAAACATATAAATTGAATTTTTGTAAACCAGATATACAACATGGGTGGAGACACTAAAAGTCTCCATAAAAATTATCATGAAGCCTATATATGACCGAAGGATTGACTAATTATCTCATCATGTCATCATCCCTCAAAAATCATGATCATAAAATTGGTTATAATGATCCTTAGATTATAATTATTAGATTTTAAATGAAAAACAAAAATATTGAATCCCAGATAACTGTATAAAAATAACTTATATGGGATTTTTGATATTATTGAATATAATAATACTCAATATTTTATTGATATTGAATAAAAATATATATCCCTAGGATTTCATCAAAACATAAAATCTCTAATATAATGAAATTTTAGAGGTACCTATACACACTAATCATGATAGAACATCCCACACATATATAATTATATCTAGTTATTATACCTAATTATATATTAATATCCATCATAATCATAAAATAATCTATTACAAAATTTAAATCATTAACCATATTTATGAATGTGAATGTGTTCTTTGATCCTTTATCAAATAAAAATTATGTAACAGTATATTTAACAAGAATTATATATCAAACAGTTTGTAGACCCTATCTACGTTTAGTTATATCATAATCAATATCCTAATGGTTACTTGTGCATGGTCCCTATCATTGAGGTATTGTCACTAGAAACCCCTCATGGGAACTACTTTTCATTCTCAACTTCTCATACCATTATAAAAAAATAATCCCCCAATTATAAAATTTATAGAGGAATCCCAAATGATACCTACGGTGAATCCTCTATACTATCACAAAATACCTAATTATTACTCTAACCACACCAACCAATTGAATATTTTTCATGCTATAGAATATATATATGTTCCTTATATGTCCATATGGATGATACTCCTTTGTTTATATATCAAACTGAAATTATACATGTAAAACATGAATGTAAAATTATTACATAAGATAAGTACCCCTCATTGGATAAGAGACATAAATCCTCCCTAAATGAGTTACATATGGATTTCCTCATGATATTTATCAAATATATTCTTCATACTACCTGAATACCCACTATTGGTTCTCACAAAAGAGTTATCCTTTATAGAAATACATCCACCAACCATTTGTTTCTAAAAGATGAGGTTGTATATCATGAAATCATATATAATATTATAAAAATAATATTCACATTTACCTTATTAACATAAATTAACCCATAATTAAGTATGTCAGCCTTAGTAACATATTTGTTTTCAATATGGGCACAACATGAATAAATTCCTTAAACTAAGATATATATCCCACTACAGTCATGTCTTCCTAAGACATGTATAAATATATGCACCCATACACTTATATACGATGCTAAAAACATACTATTTGCATACATGTTTGATGCCAAATGGAGACTCCCAAATTTAACCATCTATAATTACAATATCCATCACCAAAATTCATTTATTTACATAATTGATACATTTTAGGTTTTGAGTAATAGATAAGTTGAAAAACCCATTAAATAAAAAAACAACTTTCTCTTCAAATATACCATATTACATTATGATAAGTACTTATTATTATATAATAAGTCATCTTCATCACTCATAAACTAATTCATACATGATACCCTTCTATATATGTCACACATATTTCAATTATTCATAACATGAGGAATCTGAAATATAAAAATTGTGTGATCAAATGCTTTGTAAGAGTAAACATATGTATTAACAATTAAAGATCATAATTGAGCATAAGATGAGAATAATTGTATGAGATATTAACCAAATATCATAGTATAATATATTTTTATAATGATAAATGACTCATAAATAATATTCCCAGAAATTAATAATTCTTATAACATATGAATAACTAATATTAGTAAAAAATAAGAATAAATGTTAGATAAACACTTTCCCATGAGTTCTATTAAAATATATTGAAATCATATAAAAAACCTGAAGGTATTTGAGACAAAATATTCTTATCGGCCTTACAATGGAATGGATTACCCATTTAACTAAATCATCTTCATAATATTAGATTATATTTGTCCATCTCCATCACCATTACATCTTCATTGGAGTCACGTACATCCAATTAACTGAGTTGAATTACTCGAATAAAAATATTAAATGTTTACTCCAAAAAATTTACCCAATGAATTGGAGGGATTTAATGGAACCTCATATCATCATATAAAATTTATAATAACCATAACATAAAAAAACTCATTGTTTATTATTTTCTAAAAAAGTTAATAAAAACATCCATCATTCCATTATAACTTGTTTAACTGTTGGAAAATAAATGAGTTTCATAAAACATTCATTAATACATCATCATAATCTATTAATAAATATAAATTTTATAGTACCATTATATAATATATATAGTATAGAAGAAGAATCATTAATTGATGTTGAAACAGGTTTAAAAAATCAATATAAATGTATTAAAATTATTCATTGGAAAATAATAATAAATACCCTTTCATTTTTGTATCCTTAAAAAATAAAATATTCAAAAAAGATTGAGAAAACGGTTTTCTGTGAAAGACCATTTAAACATTGAATGTATCTTAATAAATAGAGAATTATATTGTTTTGTAAAAAGTGGTTGAGATGTAAGTGCTACAAAAAACCATTTTATACGTTATCAAAGAGATTCAAAATTGACTCATATGAAAAAAGAAGATTAAATTTAAAACATTTTAAATAAAATTCATATACCATATAAAATAACATTAAAAAATAATTTATGTTTGTAAAATAACATTCATGATACATTTTGAAGATCATGATCATTGAATAAAATGGGTTTTGGTAAAATTCTTTTAAACTTATAAATAAATGATTTTAAATAAAAATTCATTTTTATTTTCAAATAAAAACCCATTGAAATAATGAAAATGATAAGTAACCTGATATACCATTATTATAATTTCATCCAAGATATACTATGACAAAGAGGTACTATATACACCATTTAAATGAATATTTCTGAATACTTAACAACATGTTTCAAAGAAGTAACAGTGAGATGAGAACCCCTTAAATATTTGGTAATGATAAAAAAACATTAAATCAAATAACATGATATGATTTTATAAAGCACTAAATTTCAATTATATAATATGAAAATTTTCATTCAATTGAAATTATTTACCCCATATAGAGGAAATTATGGTTCCCAACATGATACATTTCTCAAGGAATAAAAATTGGGACTAGAGTCCCCAAAAAAGATCATAACCTTTTAAGTATGAATGAATCTATAAAATAATTATGTAAAAAAATATAAATAAAAAAATGGTAAAAATTGTTAAAAAAATTTACAGTCATAAAAAAAATAATTTCTAAAAATAGTCATGGAAAATGTGATATATCCTAATAAATGGA
Source organism: Viscum album (assembly GCA_963277665.1). NCBI lineage: Eukaryota > Viridiplantae > Streptophyta > Magnoliopsida > Santalales > Viscaceae > Viscum > Viscum album. The sequence continues at coordinate 1,594,994,173 of OY728130.1, read as the reverse complement.
AATTGAGTTATGAATACCCATTACTCAGAAATCCTATTGGTCAGACATGCTCTATGTTCCTGCATAATAAAATTCTATTTTTTACATCTACATAATAAAAATTTTATATCTATTTTAATATATACAAATAACTAATTATTTCTTACTTCCCACATTGTAATAAATTTTTAATCAAAATTTTTGTATTATTGACTCTATTTTCCATGATGGTTTTTTATTCTATAGTTCAGATCCATGTTCCTTTGTCATTGTTTCATTATCTACATAATATTCATAAGAACAAATTTCATGTTTTTAAAATAGTTATGGAGCACAAAATTCAATTTATGGAACATTTGTTATTCATTGGTTGGTAATGCTTAATAATTCTCTTTTTCAGTGATTATTGAATTAACAAAAGAATAAGAATTTATTAGTAAATTTAAATTTTAGTATATAAAATCAAAAAAAATTACAAATATTAAATAATATTTCTAATAAATATAATTCTTTATTAATTCATGGTGTAAACATTATAATAATTTTCATTGAGGTGGTAGAATCTCCCAAAATCGGAACATGTTATGACTATTGAAGGAGTACAGACATATTATTATACAAGAAAACATTTAGTGAAGATTAATAAGGATTAAAATATCTAATTTATAGATTAAAACTATTTTTTGAACCATACATGTAAGTTAGTAATTGAAAACTAAATATTTTATTTAATGGAGATAGTAGTCCACACATACACATGAATGACATTTCAATTTTGAAACAGATAGGAGTGAAGGAAACTTGATGAATTTTCGTCTATAAAATTAATAATTATGATATAAATAATAATATTATTAAATTTTTCCATTATTATAAAATTCCATGTGAAGAAGGGAAACAAATGACATCATCCATGTAGATAGTAGTCTTCATGTACATAGATACAACATTTTCATTTTCAGTTTTCAGAAAAAAAATTATATAATATTTGTTTCATAAAAATAATTAATAATTAGTGTTTTTATGATTTATATGTAATTATTTATTATGTTTATATAATATTTGGAGAAGGTTTTAAAAATCACTTTAGACAGTATATACACACATGGAAGGGGGTGGTTGGGGGTGAATCAGGTGTGAAATGAGTTTTACTAAATAATGTTTTTCATTCAATTCATCCTTTTTTAATATTTTTGGCCTATTAAGATGTTTATATATATATATATATGTATATATATTTAATTTACCTATTGGATAAATTATATTTAGTTCATTTTATGAATGTAAAAATAGAATTTTTGTTTACATGTTTCATCCTGAAAAGGGGAAACCTACTTCTTGTCTTCCCAACTCCAATTACTTCATGTATTATCCATTAAACTATACTGACTAATTATAATGGGTGTCCAAGAATCACCGTAAATAATCTTACACAACATCACCTTAATATGGTACCCATATTAAATAGGTAACATGCCTTCACTATATGACACAAGTGAAAGGATGTTTATTCTTCTTCCACAGTCTTTAGCTTGTGCTGGTTATCTTTTTTTTTCGTATCCTTATTTATTTAGATATACTCTATACACCAAGTGGATATATAAAAATATTTTTTTACATATTTCCTTAAATCATACATTATACTTTTAAAGTATTATTCAAACATAGCTCATGTAAATCACCCTCTAAAACTATCCAAAACATTGAGTTATTAAAATGAAATGTTTCTAGACTTCTCAACTAACATTACAAGAAAAAATATTGGAATCTATTCAACCTAGATATTTGTCACAAAATAATTCCAAGATATAATCACATTATTAGTTTGGTCTAATCATTCATGTCCAAAATATTATTCACCAATATTGAAAGAAACCACTTCTTCAAATTATCATTTTCATCATCATTTCTCTCAAATTTTCAGTTCTCCCATTAGTACATCTATACCACCCTTAGTTTCTTCTGTATTATATTTCATTCTCTTACCCACATCATAAAGATCATTTGTATTTGAATCTATATTAGATTATATTTTTTACAAGATATGATAAATGGTTTATTGGGAATAAAAAGTAGGTGCTAGAAAAAAAGTGCCATAATAAAATACCAATTTTCAATATTAATGATTTTGATTTCATTGTTTTTTAAACTCACGTAGTATTTCAAAAATACCTTTAAGAAATACTCTTAACATTTTAAACCTAACTGAAAAAAATATTCCATTTTTTCTTTTGATCAAATAATATTTATAAAAATAATCCAAAATATTTTCACAAAAATATTCATAGATGTATAAGAGGTACAATGAAAACATATCTCATGTTGTGCAACTTGTCTCTCTAAAATAATACATTAATTAAAAAAATACAATATTTAATCTTAGTACTGGACACAAAAACAACTAAAATCCATTCTCAAATTCATGTCCTGTGATAATTCAAATACTACCATATCATTTACTCTTTATACTATCTCATATATTTTCTGATCAAAGTGACTTTTTCATTGATAAACAAAATTGTGATGGTAAAAAAACTCTATCAAAAAGATTCTGGAAAACAAAATAAAATCAACTTTAATATCAAGAAATATATACAATGGTTCTTTTTAAATGATTTTAATCAAAACAAGTTTGTCTCTTCAATTAATTAAGCCTTGTGTACTTATTAACTCAAAAGTAAAGACTTCACATCATTAGATTTTATTTTTATAAAAACTAAAAAAATATAGAAACTTCCATTGTTTCAATTTATTCATACCATAATTGTATGATATCATGTGAGATTGATACCATATAAAATACCAAATGAGGTTTAAGGAAATGATCTTCTAAAAATTATTTTCTCTTTGATGTTTTACATCCTTGCAGATATAAAAAAATTTCACCCCATATTATTTCTATCTCCCATTACTTGATCAAATAAAAATCCATATAAGATATTGTAGAAACCATAAAATGTGTTCTATGAACATTTACACAATATTTCCCCAAATGGGAACAAAAAGTTCATAGTGTGACTCGGTATTTTTCATGGGGGTTAGTGATGGTAGTGAAGGATCTGGCCCGAAGGGCCGGGACCATAGCTTGACCCTGATCCGAAGCAGGGGTGTGGGTTCGCAACTCCCACAGTATAAAGCACTTATTTTTAAAGTCCCTAAAGAGGCACCCATGGTACATTCATGAAAACAACTATGTGCCACAATGATGGAGGATAATAAAACTATTATTTTGGATATGCCCTCAAAACAGAACTCAAGTTAGGCCAAATCACCAGCGGCGTGCAAGTCCACTTGGGTGCCACCCATTCAGCACTCAGCCACTTGCACGCCACAAAGTCAGTGCACAACCCACTTGCGTGCCCAATTTCATTTATCCCAAGGTCACTTATTTGCCTATAAATAGACCCTTGGGGCCTCTATTGGTATGAAAAAATTTCCCTGAGCCCCAACTGCGGCACTGGTTTCCCTAGTGCTTCACCCAAGTATTCCTAAACATTCAATGTAGTTCTTAAACACCTTGAGCGGAAGATTTAAAGGAGGATAATTGGATTTAATTAAATTTAGTGTTTGAAAACCATAACACCCATGAACCTAAATTGGACGACCTTCTCTAAATAATAAATGCTTGTGCACCACCTATTACATTCATAGGAACATGAGCGCCCTGCTTCTGGGACCACCTAGGAATACTTCTAAAAGCTAGATCCAAGTCTCGACCAAGTATTTTCATATAGGTTGTTCATCACTTAAGTGAATATCAAGTCACCCAAGTCTACTTGCACACCCATAATTGTGCACCCTTATGTACTTGAGGTCCCCACTTTGCTTCACTTACTCTATTCAGTCTAGAAGCCATGAAGCCTTCCTCAAATCCATTCATTTCAAGGATTCATCATCCTTGGTTCCTGTGTTTGAAAGGGTTCTATTGAGACCTCCATCAAACCTTCTAGATTATCAAAACATTGGGAAATGAACATCAGCATGTACCCAATTTAGATATTTATATCCATAGTTAGATGTTTCCAACGTTTTTTCACAATTGGTTTAGGATTCATGGAGTGCTTGTAGGTTTGTATATCCACCGTCACTTGGACCTTTCTCCCAAGAAAAGTGTTGGGATGTTCCTGGTTTAGATGAGGTTTTTCGTCCTTTCTCTCCTTTCTCAAAGAGACCCATAACTTTAGGTATTATGGTTGGAAATGCATGATTCACACTTTATTTTCCATTCAACTAGATAAAATGTCCCCCTCCCCTACTAGGATCACTTTTAGAGAAGCCATAATAGTTTAAGACCCTAAACGTCATCCCTTCTTCCTTTCATTAGACCCTTGTCCAATGTAACATGAATAGAGAGAAGGCTCATTGCCTCACCCTTCTCCAACCTCATTGTCATAGGTGCACCCTATTCCACCAGTGGGGGCAGAAAAGTGAATGTGTCATTGTTGAATCATTCACATCTTCTTGTTTCTCACTCTGAGGATAACCCATGTGGGATTAGAGATTCTTGTTGATTACAACATGTGCAAAAACACTCACAAATAACATACTACAAGAACTCTGATTCCCACCATAATTGTGATACATAGGAATCCCTCTCAAGGATCGAGATCACTAGGCATCCTCTTCAAGAATCCAACCCTAATTCCCTAAATTTGGGAATCCTCATTTGGAATAATCCATAAATTAAAACCCTAAATCATCAAGGCATCCTCTTCTAGAAGTAAGCCCAAACTCATTTCTCTCAAATGGCTATATTCTCCTATGAGACTTATCGAACTACATGGACTTTGATTCCCATCCACATGGGATATGTAGGAATCCAACATAAGGTTCAAACCCAATACTTCAAATCAACTATGTTCTCCCTGGGCCATATTCCCAACCAGGTCTAATTTAATTTGGAATCCCATATACTTTCCAAGTTCATTAGGCTCCTTCAAAATAAGTCCCACATGAAACATAGACTAAGAAAATTTCTCTTAGATTTCTATACCACATTACATTAAACTATATGGTTAGGTCATTGTCACATGTCCTTAAAAGGTATGATGTGTCCCATTAAGAGACACCGAATGAAAAGGGTTCTAATTCCTTTCACAAGGATACGTAGGTCACCCATTTTATGGGTACAATCCCAATATCAAAACAATCCTTCTCCTCCCTAGATGAGAATAAATTATAGAGTGCCCCACTAAGTGGCTTAGAAACTAGTATCATCAAAATGATGTTTAATATAATCTAAAAATACTATATTAGAGGATACCATTGATGGTGAACCTCGAATACATACAAATATCTCCATTAATGAAGAACCTTTAATACATACTGATGATTATAAATTTTACACAGGTTAATAATTGATTGTAAATTATAAGGGAAACTTATGTTATACTTGGTGAATTAATAAGGATTCATGAAAATTTCTTATATTTATAAAAAGAGTCCCATAGTAGACAAAATTCCCCCCCAAAAGTGTATGATGAGTCCGAACTCCCATCCTCTCGACCAATACAGGTTCCTAAGTATAGTAAACTTTAAACATCACAGATGCATATTGTTGGAAATAAGGTCCCCTTTGGATAAATAAATGATGGATTTTTTTAGTTTCATAAATAAATCCAATGGAAGCCACCTAGAAATAATGATTCTTAAAACTAGAACACACATTTCAAGGAACTACATAAAAAAATGGTAAACCTGATGTGAATCCTTAACCAAGTTAATGATTCTACCCACCCATCATGTCACTATAAATTGATAAATAAGGGCTAGAAAAAAGATTCAATAATGAATGTATCCATATAGAAGAAGTTTCTTTAATGGAGTTTATTTTTTATTGTAATTTTTTCCTTAGAACTCCCTTCGGAAAAAAATGGTTTTCTTCAAGGCCAGATCTGTGAACTTCACAACTGCTGCTCAAGCTAGATCCTCATCTACATGAGGGATGTTATCACCCACCCAATTTAATAAATATTGAGTCTCCAACGTGCTGATAAATAAGTACCATCAGCATTGTATAATTCCGACTTTGGAGGTTGCCTAAAAAGCCCTTCAGGTCAATAAAAATTCTCATTCATCCAGCCAATGATGACCAATGATCAAGAAGATGATGGTGGAAACCACCGTCTTCAACCATTTTGGGTCCTTTATCCCTGGAACGCAACAACTACTCCCTCCCATATTATAGGGAGGTGGATCAAGAGGTCACATAGAGCATCAAATTAGAGAATGCAGGGCTCCTTTATGAGGACTTCGACCTATAATCACCACCAAGAGAATCACGCGGTAGTGAACCCCCAACATTATGGGGGTGATGCCTCTAGATGTTCATCCCTAATCTCTCAGAACCAGACATGCAAGACGAACATTAGAGGACAACGTCTGGTCAAAAGGGAGCATGTTCTATCCATTTCCCCATCTGCAGAAGTCCATCAACATAATTTGATGGTGAACAACGAGCGAGTACATAAACCGATCTGTCTTAATTTTTCTATCAAGAAGACTTTTCTGGCATCATACCACCAATACCACCAGATAAACCCAGTGGTTTATTGTAAACAAGCACATACACCTTCTTAAAAGTTATCAGCTAGTCAACAGACTCGTATGATTTCATTTAAATAAGTCTTCTAATCCAATGTCGTGCAACTGCTAAACATGAACATACACCTTCTTACAATCACCAATTCATCCAACAGTCTCGGCTTATAGTTTTGAAGAATTTCATCAATAATAATTGAAAGGAAAAATCTAGAAGTCACATACACCTACAAGAATTTATCATTTCTTCCAATAGTATCGTTTTCCAACACCCGAATAAGTCAGTTGGAAAGCTCCAACGAAATATCTTGTGCATACCAAACTCTATGCCCCCATGCATGAGTACTGTCAAACCCATTAACAAGAAAAACAGGAAATGAGTAAAAACATAAAGCTACTCCAGATAAAAAATGAATGTATATTCATGTACTGGTCGATGAAGTCACCAAACACATCTTATCAATGATGAAAGGACATATGTGAATCCCTTCCCATATTGTAGAAGCATGCCAGAATATTATAAAAACTGCTTCAGCAGTACCAGGGGAACTAACATATAAATCTGTCCCCATATGTGGTATGACACATCATCATACCATCTCAGAGTATATACACACCTATGTTCTAGTCTAGGATAGTCATGGGGAATACTCCTCCATATCATATGGACAACAAGATTGGGAACATACACACTTTACAATTAGAGGTAATTGGTCTATTTCGGTAACCAATCCAAGGCAGACAGATACACCTACCCATGATGATCACTTTTCCCAGAAAGTGGCCCTAACTAAGTATAAGAGAACATCCATGAAGAAGGCTCGCCAAGAACTGATGGAAAATGAAGAGTCAAGCTAGGATTTGGCTTCTCTTAATGCTAGAGTTATTGAATCCCTCAAACATTTATCTATTGCAGCTCATGAACCTATCCACTCATTACCAAATTATGGGAGTGGTAGTAGTAATTCAAATGTTCTTCATCATAAAATTCATCATTAAGGCTTTCTTTATGTAAATTCGGTCAATCGAGAGAACCTATCCTTTGATGAGAGCCACGACGACCCTCCATGTGGCCAGAAGACTAAGGAGCAAGAAGATTCACCCCTTTCTGAAATCCATCATGGTGATCCTCCTCAAGGAAGAATTTTCTACAAATTTTGTTTCAACAAGTAGTATTTCGCATGGTCAAGATAGTTCTACAATTGACAATGTAGTGATGAGAAATCCCTCCTATCTCGATGCACTGGGAAACACAAGGACAGTCATGTCTGATGCCTTATTATTGACGAGTGAAACAGTTTCTCAACGAGAAAATATCTTAAGGGAAGATTCATTCTCTGAACCTATCTTGGCTCGTTTGTCTTCTAATTCAGAGCATCTACATTGGTCAGACCAAGTGGAGAAATCTCTAGTAAAAGGTGATGAAGATATGTTAAACATGAGAAAAAAATTGGTTAAAGGAGAAATACTAGTTTTGTTTTGGACTTTGGAAAATTCATAGTATAACATTCTAGATTTGATGACAGAAGATTGTCTTCATGATATCCGCCTAAACTTATGGAAAACTCTTCGTCATTTGAAAAACAATTTATTACCATATGATGAATAAAAAAATTATGTAATGTAATATAAGGGTTGTAATTCCAAATTGAATTGGAATCCCTCTATGTTTCCCGACATCTAAAGGATGAAAAATAGTATATAACCCTTCAGTGTTCATGCCTCAATAATCTAAAGAGGATATGCCGGTTAATTTTAGATATCCCATCTGGTGTTCATATCAGAGGATGGGGTTTACGTGGATCATTTCATTTCAATTCATTCCAGAATCAACAAATTCCTCCAAAAGTGGTCTCATGTAATGTTATTTCACACAATCATCCATAATCAACAGATGTTCTATGTAATCGAATGTACGCTAAAGAATAGGCCTCAAAAAGCTCTCATTAGAATCATGACCAATGAAAAGAAGTTGTTGAGTTACTTTTACATCAAGAATCTAAGAATCTTGAGCAGGCATACCACTTAAAATACATCAGCTATCAAAAAATTAAAATGTCTGAAATATCACATCAATCAAACGAAATAGGTGACTAAAGTGGTTATAGAATAATGCACCCAGATAATGTCTGAACTAAAATTCACAAAATCAGTAGAGCAGTTGCACAAATTTCAGCCATATAAGTTCATGATTTAGCCCAGCTTTCAAGGCTTGGGGATAATTAATTCAACATTGAAATTCATTAATCCAACATCAGAAGTTTGAGGAAGAAGAATAGGAATAACCCTAGCCTGCAAGGATCATTGTTTTTTTACATCTATAATCCCCTCCTCAACGGAAGTCACTTTTCTCCCAATTAGGGAAAATGCCACAAAGAGAGCACACAAATGAACTATTTGAGGATACCCATCGGGTTACTTTCTATCAAATAGCTTCTAAGAATCCATCATATTGGAGAACATAGTATCATGGAAGATAAATAGGGATATGATCTTACAAATATATTGACAAAATGCTCTCAATACATTATGCTTCCGTAAATGTCATTAACTCAATTAAATAAGATCCTCTAGAAAATGAGTCTATTTCAGGGGAATCATAAGATGATGTTCTTATCCATAATATGGTATACACCAAGGCAAATGAAAAAGGCGTATGTACTTGAAATCAGAAGCTTACCCAAAATCTAGGTATACATTCAAATAACCTACTCCAACCCCTCCGAAAGGAATCTAGCAAGGGGAAAGGTAAAAGTCAGATTGAATCTCACTTTTACACTTGAGAAGGTCTATATAATTCTCTTGAAGAGATATCTTCACACCAAGAAGAGGAAATGAAGGAGTTGAAAATACTCAATACTGAGTTACTTCGAAGTAGCATTTCTGCTAAACGTATTTCCCAGAAGGTCCCCACCGTGCACATCCTGTAGGATCTCCTCTGAAAAGAGGATTTTTAGTAACTACTTATGCGGATAATGAATTAACTCCATTGTGTACACAACTGATGTAGGATCAAACACATTATGATAAGCCTATTCCCTTGGGTTATTCAATGGAAATACCAGCACCACCACTAGTGGGGTTTTTCGGTCATTGCACCAGCTCAAGATCTAGTTGATCTACCAGAATAGGTTACAGATCATCCATATATTCCCTAAATTCTTATGAACACCATTGAGACTTTAACGACTCAATTGGAAGCTATGGAGGAACAACATGCGCCAGTTCAGTTGGAAAGGAAATCTTAACCTAAATGGGTGGACCTAATTCCTCCCCCGCCAAATTTTGTGAATACCACATTTCCAATTGTTAATTGTTTTGGAGATATAGAACAACACATAATACATTTATTTTTATTGTTGTGATATCATGATGATAACTCCTCAACAAAAATATTTAGTAAAACTCAGGTGTTTTGTGTAGTCACTACATGGACCATCTTTTGTCTGGTTTATAAATGTACAATCTCAATCAATTCTTTGAAGGGAAGATCTCCCCAAAATCCATTTTTCAATTTAGCTCAACGCTATTGAAGATTATAGTTTATTATCTTACCAATTGTAAACAAAGGGATAATGAAATAGTTTCATATTTCATTGTGCGATGGAAAGGATTAACATATTCCTAAGGTTTGGCACTCCCTAGAGAAGAGTTGCTGCTAATTTTTTTTGGTAAATCTAAGTGATGACTTACGCACACCACTGATCCATCTAAAATACACAAGAGGTTTTCTAGACCATACTTAAATTTCTCAATATATACCAGATTCAATTATTGCAACTAAGGCTACAACTCGTGTAATTCCATCAGCTCTAGAAGGAGAACAAGGAAGGAACAAGATGCTACTATTACACTCAAGAAAGAAGTTGTACCTACTTCAACATCAAAACATTCATCTAACAGTAGGGATCCACCTACAGAGCATCAACAGAAATGACCAACTCATAAAGATGATCAAAGTGACCAAAGGTAGAAATATTTTATGAATTAAAGAACAATGTTTATTATTTCTGGATTGAACATGATATGAGTTGCTTTATCTCATCTTTAGAAAATAATTTGGTTCAGTTTCCATGGATAAAGATACCAAACAATGATGGAGATTACGTTCTTCCAAATTATTGTCCCTTTCACCAAATGTTAGGGCATCCCATTCAGGATTGTTTTGTTTTCATGAACCTCCTACAAAAAATGGTTGACTCTGGAAAAGTGAAACTAAAAAGTTCATCAACTCAAGTTGCATGTGTTACTTCTACTGATCCAGGGGAAGAAGCTGAATGAAAAGACGTCAAAAGTAAAAATATGTAGAAATATGATGATTGGATGATCAAGAAAAAAATCAAACGAACTCATTCCATTTTATGAAAATAGTTGAAACAATCGATTGTGTCTTCATCCACTCCTGCCTCAGTAAAACCACTTTAATCAAATGGTCAATTATCATAGAAATGAGTCGATCAGAATGACAAAGTGCAGTCAGAAGAAGATGAGCTCGTGTTATAGACATAGTTATCCTCGACCTTAGAATATTTCATGCCATATGATTCAAAAGTATGAGCAGCGCCCCACCAAACGGCACAACCAAACCCAACCTTTCAGGATGAATCATGAATAAATGAAAAGGTGGTCTTTGGTTCTATCAAAGGTATCCACTTAACGAATCCTTATTCCAATGATGATTCTAATTATACTTATCCTGAGTTCCTTGCACCTAATTGGGGAACTAGAGAAAGAGGACAAGGTCGAGGATACAGGGGAATATGAGGGAATTATAGAACCCACAATTTTAACTCTACCCTAATTTGAAACATTTATGTGGAAAAACTCTTGTAAGAGCCCTTTAGTGGACTCAACAAGAACAAAGAGTTTCTTCTATACAAGACAGGTTCGGTTCTGACAAGATTAATTTGGAGGACCGATTAGAAGTTACACCATCTTACTGTCAACATGTATATAGACCTATTCAGTCAAATATAACAAATCCAAGAGTGTATTCACCTTTAGCTTCAACACAGGGTACATCTACATCAGAAACATCAAATTCTAAGACACCTTCAAAACCACATTTCCATGCTATGAAATGTAGACCTCTGGATCAGCAGTAAGATGTTTTGAAACAACTGGCCCATGTTCCAGCCAAGTTATTAATTCTGGATGCCTTGAATATTTCAAAAGATCTTTGATAAGTATTTATTGTGTCTGTTTCAAGTTCTCTAGACTTTGAAACCGAAGTTGTTGCTGCTGATTTTCACTGTATAGTAAATTATACTATAGAATGTCATGAAATAATATCGTTTAAATAAAAAGATGAAGATGATGTTATACATGAACATATCATAAACATGTATTTATCTAGAATGTCAAATGACATATACATATGACAAGCCTTCATTGATAATGTCTCCAGAGTGTACCTCATTCCTATTCATACCCTTCGTTAATTAAGCCTGACTGAATCTGACTTATCTCCTTCTATTTCAATTTTGCCAGGATATGACAAGAATGGGTATGAACCTCTAGGATATATTACACTCAGAACATAATTTGGATATCTGGTGTCTAATTTATATTTCATGGTTATTCTTCAGGACACATTCATTAACATTCTCCTTAGAAGGCATTAGCGGCATCAACATGTGGCCATACCTTCTCTATACCATTAATGTCTTAAGTACTATTTCAATTGTCAAATCGGGACATTGTTTGGTGACAAGGATCTGTTCAAAACATGTGAATCTCAATACATTGAAGCAATGTTTCATCACACAAAAAGAACGAAGTCTGTGATAAAGGAAATAACCTAAGTTAATGTTCCAGATGGTTTGGAAAATATTCCAACAAACCCATTGATACAATTGATTACAGATTATGTGCTACCCATCAATCAAATTGAAAGTGTAACACTAAATCCAAGCTATCATCTAGTGACTTCCATAATTTCGACTGTGGCAACTGATCCAGAAAAAATGGTAGAAATTGTTGATTCACTAAGCAGTGATGGAAGCTTAAATGAAGATGTCTTAATAACATCCACTGAACTACAAAAAGACTCTACTTTGTCAATCAGAGTAGAAGTAGTTGTAGCCATGCTAGCGAAAGATAAATATGTTCATTCCAAATCAATCATCTCCTCTTTACTACCACATGAAGACCATTCATCGTCAGTAGGGCCAGATATGGTGGCCACTTCTTCAGAATGTTCAAATAATGACTCCTCCCCTAACTTTGGGTGTTTACCCTCATCATCTACTATGAAATTAGAAATATAATAGGTAACACTTAATGAAGAAATAAATCTTTGTATAGAAAAGATCCACACCACACTCTAATTAGTGCATCCATGAGTTCTGAAGAGCAATAGGTGTATAAATCATTTATAAATCAACATAGAGATATATTTTACTATAATTAAACAGAAATTATTGGTCTTAATGCTAATGTATCCACTCATCTTTTGAGTTTTCTAGAAGAATATCGTGGATTCAAGCAGAAAATAAGAAGAACACACCAAACCCATGCCTCAAAAATTGAAACTAAAGTTGATAATCTTATTATGGATAACATTTTTTGGGAGGTTCAATTTCCAAAATGGCTGGAGAACATTATCCAAATGAAAACAAATAATGGGAAAATCAATGTTTACATTGATTTTAGAGATCTTAAATGGCATTGGCCAAATTTTTTTTTTCCAGTTATGACTATAGAGATTTTAATTGATGCAACATCTATATATGAAGCTCTTTCTTCATGGATGGCAACTTAGGGTATAATAAATTTATATGGCCCTAGAATATGATGAATCTATAGCTTTTATCTCTCCTTAAGGTGTGTTTGTCTATCAGGTAATGCCCTTTGTCTTGAAGAATTCAGGTGCAAAAAATCAACGTGATACACACCATATCTTCATACCCTTTTTAGGAAAATTTGTGGAATATTATGTGGATGATTTGGGGGTCAAATATAGAAGATGATCCAACCATTTGACTGATCTGGAGATCACATTCAATAAACTTCGGCAACACAGTTTGAAGATAAACTCCTTGAAATGTGTTTTTAGGATAACACTAACAAAGTTCCTCAGCTTAGTTGTGCGCAATCGTGGTATTATATCTGATCCCGAGAAAACAAAATCAATCCTTGGTATGTCACCTCCTTGAAATTTGAATTAATTAAGAGGACTCTAAAGAAATTTGGCCTATATTCGGCGATTTATCGCCAATTTGGCAGGAAAGTATTTTACCTTCACTTGATTAATGAAGAATGAAGTCACCTATCAATGGAATGAAGGCTTGTAAGAAGAATTTGATTCCCTCAATAAATATCTCTTGAGTCCCCTTGTATTAATTCCACAAGTTGAAGAAATACCACTTATTATCTATGTGACATCTTTCGAGAAATCACTATGTTCCTCCCATGCCCAAAAGAATTATGTTGGAATGAAAATAGTCTTTACTATCTCAGTCGAACTACGATATATGTGGAAACATAATATTCAAGTATTGAAAAGTTCTTTTGGACATTAATAATTATTTTTCAGAAATTGAGGCACTACCTACAACATCATGTGGTTCAATCGGTGTCTCTAAATAACCCACTCAAATTTATCCTCAGTCGTCCTATGGTTACAAAGTGTCTGGCACAATGGTCAGTTATTCTGCAATAGTTTGATATCCAATTTGTGCCTCATAAAGTATTAAAAGGCCCAGATTTGGAAAACTTCCTTACTAAACATCCATCTACAGATGATACATCATTAAATTCTGAACTTCTTAATGAAGAGGAATTCTCGATTCAGGAAATTTTCCTAACATGGTAGATGTACTTTGATAGTGCCTCTATATTTCCAATAGGGAAGAGAGTATAAGACCCTAAACTCAACAAATTTGTGTTAATAATTTTCCTTATTTCCCCTAAAAAGTCACAGTTTCCTCACTCTTTCATGTCGTTTGAAGGTGGTACCAACAATGAGGTGGAACATTAATATCTCATCGTAGGTTCGGAATTGGCCATTCAGGTGCAAGAGAATCACTTAAAAGTGAAAGGTGATTACAAATTAGTAATCAAGAAAATAAATGGAGAATATTCTATCAGAAAAGAAGATTTAATCCCTTTGTGTGATTATGTCCCTCGATCACAAAATGTCCAAGATGATGCACTGGAAAATGTAGCTACAGCTCTAGTAGATCCAAATCAGGATGAGACAATCATTAACATAGCCCCTCGTCGTGTGGTCTCAGCTATTGTTCAACCAAGAATAAAGAAAATTAATGAGATTAGCCCTATTTTCGAGCCATATGGTCATACCACAGGATGTAGAATAGTCATTGTAGAATACATTCAATATGGGTTAATTAGACTGTATAGGGCTGAAAAATAATAGATCCAACAACGAGCGGCCAATTTTAGACATTATGATAGTCCAGAACACTAGAAGATTCTTTAAAAATGGGGATTCGATGGAATCCTATTAATATGTATTGATGGAGAAGAAACTATAGCTGTTATTAAAGAAGTGAATTCAGGAACTTGTAGTTCCCATCAGTCTGGGCGTAGACTCTTTGATCAAATCAGAAGGCTTGGAAACTTTTGGCCTTCAATTACAAAGGATTGTGCTGATTTCACTAAGAAATTTCATCCTTTCCAAGTGAATTATAACTACAATCATCAACCCCCATAGTTTCTAAATAATGATAAATAATCATGGCCATTTGACACATGGGGAATGGATATTGTAGGACCCCATCCTCCAGCTATTGAAAAGCAGTTCATGTATATTCTTACTACTACAAAATTCTTCTCCAAATGGGCTATGGAAATACATCTCAATGAATTCGGAGCCAAAATCATTGTTAGTTTTTTCAAAAACTAATATCATCACCAGATTTGGTGTCCCATATACTATTTTGATGGATAATGGAACCAATTTATATTCTTTTGAGGTAAAAATGTTATATCACGAACATAATATCAAATGCTACCATTCATCTTGCTATCATGCTGTGGTGAATGTACAGATAGAGGCCTTCAACAATACCCTATCAAATACACTTCAGATGATGGTGGATAAAGATAAGAAACCAAGAAATGATAATATTTTGAATGATTAATGGGAATATCAGAATACTACCCATACTGCCTCCTAGGAATCTTCTTATTCATTGGAATACAGAAAAGAAGCAGTTTTTCCAATTGAAATACAATTTCCTACACTCAGAGTTTCAATCTGTGATCAATTTTCTACAAATGAAAGGTATCGAAAACTGGTTAATGATTTGGAATTATTAGATATGAAAAGATTGAATACTATACATCATTTATAAATCTATCGGAATAGAATAGCATGGGATTTTAATAAGAAAGTTAACCTCTGTTCATTTATTCAATGAAAATTTGTATTGGTCCTCATGAGTCCAATGATACAGGGAAAGAAACCTCCAAATCATGATCCAATGAGGGAAATACCTTATTCTACACATAAGGACTAGTCAAATAGAGCTTATACCTTAATATCAATGTATGTAGAGCTCACTGAAACTCCAACCAATGCGAGATTCTTGAAGAAATAATTTGTGTAGCTGCACAAATCATTTTTCCTCACTGAAAAACTGAAAAATGAACATCTCCCATGTCCTTACTACATGACTTAAAACTGCACAGTACAATATCCTTACTGCAAGAAATTAAACTACACAACCCCATTGTCTTAGCTGAATGATGATAAAATTCATAACATAATATATACTCACTACAAGACATAAAACTACACAGAGATCTGTCCTGGTCGCATGCCGTTAAACTACATGACATCATTTGTCATCCTTACATGAAATTAATCTATACGAATAACATTTTCTCTACATGATATTAGGAGATTCCATAATCAAACCTCATGGACATCATTGTTACGCCTTAGTGGCACATGAGTCCCTCTCATCTATATGTATGAGTCAGATCTGCATAGGGACCTTATTTCAAGAACTACGTATAGATTGATTCTCATTTTTAATGAGATACGTAGAGATGCATATATCTCCAATCTTGGGCCCAACCACAATCTTAAAAAACCATTTCATTATATAAGAATCAAACCTGCATAGGTAATGTTTAAAGAACTACGCCCAGCTTAATTCTTCTCACTATCTTGACATGTAGTGCCACTTGGGTTTTATCCCATTGTCTAGTTATAATATCTCTTTCTTTTCACATTGGTTCATCTTTGTCCTAACTGCATAAAATTGAACTGTGTGTAAATCCAACACCCATATTATTTATTTGTGTCGGAGTTGTGTTATAAAATAATCCCTTACATCTCCTTGTTTCTCACACCGATCATCGCTCACGTGGGCTTAGGAATTGGGTAAAAGGATTCTTTATGTAAATAAGGTGTCTCAATTTCTTATGAGGATATCAATTTCTACACTGTATGACTAGAAGATGCAGATTATAATATCTTCGTTGCATGAACATAAACTATACATCACACTATCAATTCGAAACGAAACAAAGAAAGTCTCCGTCAAACATATGAGTCAGATCTATGTAAAGGATGTCAAACTAATGGCCAATATTTATGAAAATATTTCTTATGAGAATTGAGCCTAACCTCATTCTATATTTCACACTCTTAATCATATATATTACCAAATCATCATAGTATTTCTTATAGTTTCTGGTAACAGAGTTTCTAATACCCAAGAACTATTTTCCTCAACTATGCACTACATGCCCTTAGGTGGCCTTGCATAATTTGACAACAAAATAGGACTGTTAGTCAAAATATTCCACTATTTACCTATGTAGAATATTCCTTAGTTGGTCCTGAAAAATATAGACCCCATAACTCGTTTTTCAAATAATGGTAACTTATTTCTTGGAAAATACTTTTTCTAATGCTTTTAGCCCTTTTCCCATATAATTCCCCAGTTCCAGAAATTCCCAAATCACAATTTACAATTTTCCATTCCATACATAAATATAGTATTTTGTTTCCAAACAAATTATCATGAATTTGGGAGAGTCTAATGCCTTTGGTCAAAGATAAAGACCTTAAATTAATGCCACATAATGTCCTCACTGCATGACAAAAAACTGCACAGTATAATGTCCTCACAACAAGACTTAAAACTGCATAGTACAATTTCCTTTCAAGACTTAAAACTTCAAAGTTTTATATCATAAATTCCCCTTTCTGATAAAATTTTAACCATTATATGTACATAAAATTTGTATAGAAGTTGTTTTCCTATTCATGACATATGTCGGCATAAAATAACCCTTTCATTATTAAAATTCCCTTCCTTGAAAAAACCACACATTGTGGCCTTAAGTCATTCAAATATTGTTTCCCTTGTCTATCAACAGAAAATTTTTAAATTCCTAAGATCTCTTTTTCATGACTATGCAGTATGTGCCCTTAGGTGGCCTTGCATAATTTTCCTACATAATGGTATTATCAGTCAAAAGATGCCACTATTTGGCTATGAAACATATTCCCTGGTTGGCCTTTCACAACACAATTCCCATAATGGATTTCTCAAATAATGGTAACTTCGTTCTTAGAGGAGACTCCCCTTATGCTGATACAGGTTTTAAATTTGGTGAACATAAAAATCATGGATCAGGATTCCCCATGGAAATTATTAAATAATATTAAATCAATTCTTATCCACTGATTCTTGTTTGGGATCTAATATCAAAATTTATGGTCAAATTTGTTTGACCTTAAATAATTTCCTTCTATAGTCTAACATGAATGAATCTAAACTAAAAACAACAAGAGACACGGTACTCACTAGATTGAGCACCCATAAAGGGCACTCTGAAAAAAAATGTAGAGTCCTAACTCACTAAGTGTACATTTTGTATGATTTAGGTAATAGTGAGCAATAAAAAGTCAAAAGATACATTGTTTTTGGGGTTTTTCATATAATGCTAGAAAAAAATAGAACTATTCTCTCTAGGACTCATGGATTCAGAAAAAAATTAGAGCATCCTTCCAACTAGATGCAGCTACAAATCCTACCAAATGATGTTGGAATGCATCAAAGTTACCTACATTTACCTTAGAACAATATTATTTTCATTCTGAGTGAATCAAATTCTATGGGGGGTATTGTGACACCAAGAAATTTGTTCTATGAATTTTTCTAAAAAATGTATCAACCAACCATGAAAAGTTCATGGTGTGACTCTACATTTTAATGGGGGTCAGTGACTGTAGCGAAGGCACATGCCTGAAGGGCCGGGACCGCAGGCCGACACAGATCCCAAGTAGGGGTGCGGGGGTGCAACCCCCATTGTATAAATAAATTATTTGGTTATCTCCCCAAAGAGGTGTCCATGGTACCTATGTGAAAACACTTGCGTGCCACCATACTGGAGGAGAACGAAACTATTATTTTGGCTATGTCCTTAAAGTGGCACTCTTTTTAGGAAAAATCGCAGATGGTGCACAAGTCTACTTGGGCGCGGCCCATCCGGTGCGTATCCACTTGTGCACCACAATTTTGGTGCACAACCCACTTGCGTGCCTAATTTCATTTTATCAGAGGTCACTTATTTTCCAATAAATAGACCATTTGGGCCTTCTTTTGAACGGATGAATTTCTCTAATGCCTAATTGTTACTTTGGCCACCCTAGTGCTTCGCCCAAGTATTCCTATACATTCAAGGTATTTATTCAACCCCTTGAGCAGAGGATTTAATGGAGGATAATTGAACATAAGTCCTTTAAGTGTTTGGAAAACATAACACTTGCATGCCTAAGGCATCCAACCTACGTAAATTAGAAAATATTGTGCTTCACCAATTCCATTCATAGGAACTTGAGCGGCCCACTTCTGGGACCATCTGTGAATACTATTGAAGGTTTGAGCCAAGTCTCACCCAAGTATTACCATATAGGTTTTTCGTCACTTAATTGAATATCAGGTCTCCCAAGTGTACTTTCACGCCCATAATTGTGTGACCTTATCTACATGAGTGCCCCTCTTTGATTCACTTAATATCTTCAGTATACAAGCTATAAATACTTCCTCAAATCTAGTCATGACATGGTTTCTTCTTCATTTTCTCCCTTGTCTGGAAGGTATTCTGTTGAGACCTCCACTAAAACATCCTAACTTATCAAAACATTGGGATTTTCACATCAGTGTGTCTCCAAATATGGGTTTGAATATCCATAGTCAGTGGTTTCCAACATTTTTTTCTAAATGCGGTTAGGATTCATAATGCATTTGTTGGTTGGTATATCCATATTTACATGGGCCTTTCTCAGAGGAACAATGTCAGGATGTTCTCAGTTTGGAGGAGGGTTTGGTTCCTGACCTCTCCTTTCTCAAAGACACCCGAAACCTCGAGTCTTCTAGTAGGGAAGTCAAGTTTCAAACATTCTTTTCCTTTCAAGTGAATAAAAATTCTCCTTCCACTACCAGGATCAATTTTAGGGCCGCCATCATGATGTAAGCCCCTAACCTTCATCTATTCTTCCTTTAATTTGACCCTTGTCCACTGTAAATTGAATTAAGGGAAGGCTCATCGCCTCACCCTTTTCCACCCTCACCGTCATAGGCGCACCCTCTTCCAACAATGAGGGAAGAAAATTGTATGTGTCATTGTTGAATCTTTCACATACTCTTGTTTCTCACATCGAGCATGACTCACATGGGATGAAAGATTCATGATGATTACAACATGTTCACAAACACACACAAAGAATGAACTACAAAAACCCAAATTTCCACCCTAATTGGGATACGTAGAAATCCCTCTTAGAGAATGATCTCACTGGACATCGTCTTCAAGAATCCAACAATAATTCCCTTAATTTGGGCATCCTCATTAAGAATAAGCCCAAAATTAAACCCCTATCATCAAGATATCTTTTCAAAAATTAATCCCAAAATAATTTCTCTGAAAGGGCTATATTATCTTATGAGAATTATTGAACTACATGGGATTTGATTCCCATCCACATGGGATATGTAGGAAGCCTCATTAAGGCTCAAACCCAACACTTCAAATCAACCATGTTATCCATGGGCCATATTCCCAACCAAGTTTAACTTAACTTGGAAACCAATATTCTTTCCCAATTCATTAGGATACTTTAGCAAAAGTTCCACACCAAACATTGACTAATCACCTATCTATTATATGTCCTTACCACATGATATTAAACTATATGGTTAGGTCCTTGTCACATGACCTTAAAAGGTATGGTGTGTCCCTTTAAGAGGCACTGAACTACAAGGGTTCTGATTCATTTCACTAGGATACATAGGGAGGCAATTTTATGGGTACCATCCCAATATCAAAACAAGCCCTCATCTCCCTGGATGACAGTAAATTCTAGAGTTCCCCGGGGAGTTGGTTAAAAACCAGTGTCATCAAAATGATGATTAAAAGAATCTTGAAATAGTATATTAGAGGATACCATTGATGGAAAACCTCAAATACAAACAAATATCTCTATTAATGAATAACCTTGAATACATACTAATGATTCTAAATTTTATACATGTTAATAAGTCATTGTACATTCCAAGGGAAACATATGTTATACTTGGTGAATTAATATGAATTCATGAAAATATCTTAAATTTATATAGAGATTCCTGGAGCAGACAAAAATTACACCAAAAAGGGAGTGATAAGTCTGAACTCCCATCCTCTCATCCACTGCACATTCCTAAGTATCGTAATTTTTAAACTTAACATATGCCTACCTTTGGAAAGCAGGTCCTATAACGACCCTGATCTTTATTACACACTTAACATAATTTATTACAAAATGTTCACTTTATACAAGATAGAAGATTGAGAGGTCTAGTGTCATTGGGGATTAGGAATATTACATAACAACATTGAACATAAATCCCACAACATCATTATTGAAAAAATCCATTAAATGACCGCAACATTCCCTCGTACTTAGCATTTCATTGGATAACCTGAGGACATGCATAAGAAAAGGGTGAGTTATAATGCCCAGTAAGGGAATAAACATGGAATAACATGTGGAATAAAATACATGTTATTCAATATCCATATCAATGGATCACAAGATAAACATGAAAATAAAGGCATGATAAAGCATGATAATCATAACATGGAAATGTGGAAACAACACTTTTCATGGAATTATCATAATCCCTTGTTCATTGCACAAAGAGCGTGATTAAACCCTCATTGAAAATGAAGTATGACTAAACCCTTGTTTCACTAGAATTATCATGAGTAAAAACCCATTTCACATGATGTATCATGATACTGTACTTTACCCAATGAATTGGAGTGGTATCAGGGATCACCCTTCTTAAAGATTTCATTTCATGCATAAGAGTGCCACATGGATCATAAAACATGGATTCGTTAGACATCATCATTTATTCCATGATAAAGGAATGTATAATTCATACATGAAAATACATAATTAATAAGTAAATGTGCATAAAAGTGAATACCATTGATAGATAAATGGGCATGGTATTCATTGCATAATGACTTTGGTTTGGGAAAACATGGTTCAATTTCGGCATCATAATGGTGTGACATAAGAATTCATAAAAATTATTGATGAGATAGAAATGGGTGTATCATCATATGTAAATGAAATGGAGAGTAAGGGGGGTCATATAGATACATTTTCCAATATTTTTAATGGAATTTAGATTCATGATACAAAATAATTACTTGAATGTAAATGAGGAGTGAGAAATTCTTTATGGAATTTCAGCATGGTAACAGGTATACATGGAAGGCATCGATGAAAGATAAATGGTTATATCATCATTAAAACATGAATAGGATAGTATAGGGGATGTGTGAAATCATACTATAACATTTATATTGAAAATAAAACATCATAACAATATTAAGAAACATAGATAAAAAGAGAAAGGAAAGAATCCCTTAATTGGAAATGTGATCCTAAAGGCATGGTAGGGGCTTGAGAGAGGCTTCTTGGAATATTAAGGCACCCTGGGAGGATTCTAGATAGAGTATGAAAAATTTTGGATGAACTCTAAGGGCTTTGAGTGAAGAGGAAGTGGGAGCTTGGGTGGGTTTATATAGGAAAGGAGAATGAATTCTTCATTATTTATGTTTTGTACACCTCACATTAAACGAATCAAAACCAAAAACCAGACCGTGGGTTTTTCCCATGGATTTGTAAAAAGGGTAGTGGAAAACAATATTTTATAAGGAAAATGGCCGAAATTCTTAAAATAATATGTTTTATTTAGTGGAGGTGAGTCGCAATATCAAGGAAAACAATTTAAAAATATAAAATGATTTATAAGTCATGGAGGGACTACTAAGGCATCATAAAATTAATAAAACAATTATAAAATCACATTATTTTGAGGAAAAACATATATTGGCCAAATATGTCATTTATTGAATTTTATTACATCACTATTGGGTCATTATAATTTCATAAAACACATTATATATTTAAATGATATTTAATTTTTACCCAAAAATTTGACTATCTCATAAATTTATGAAAAATTCAATGTTGGTTAATTTTTACATCTTGATTCCAAAAATATTATTCATTTTATCTAAATAATTTTCTAAATATGTGAATTTTTACATTAAAAAAACATACTTTTATAAAAAAGTAATGGGTTTTGACAAAAAATATCTTACAATCCTTAATAAAAATTACAAATTCATTCATAAAATTATAAGAAAATTTATATTTAATAAAAATTTATTTAATAATAATAATATTTTATTAAAATATTATTTAATTCAAAAATACATTTATTCATCAAAATAGATTCCTTAGTTGAACATTAACAAAAAAATATTTGTGCTTTAAAAACTATTTACAATGTAACAATAATAAAATGAATGTATATTCTTTATTATATGAAAAAAATAATGTACATAATCAAAATTCTAGGGTCTTATTACAAAACACCTTAAAACACCCCCATAAGTCCTTAGGTTAAGGTGTGTAATGGTGACATAATCTTGGGGTGACTTGGATAACATCGCTCTAGTGGTAATCACTATCAACTTCCACTTCTCCCGTAGGCGGTTCTCTTCAAGCTTCACGTGTCGAAGCTCGGCTAAATCTTGGTCAAGAGTGAAGCCCAATGACGCCACCTCCTTTGTGAGATCCGGAAAATGGGCTTCATATATGGAAAATCTACTGGATGAGGTCATCGCTTCTTTTGTCTGAATAAATTGGATTTCTTAAAGCCCAATATTTATACTAATCATGTGATCACTGTTCAATGAATATTTCAGCAATGGTCACAATTCATAATGGTATTTTAAAATCCAAAACATAAAACCAAATAAGTGAATACATTTTACATAACCATACGATGACATTTAAATAGCCTAAGAGGAATTTTCATTAATGAATTTGTTTGGGATGTTACAATATTACCCCCTTCAAAAAATTTCCCTCAAAATTTCCTTTTCCCACACTAAAACAGATGTGGGTAACAATGCTTCATAACTACTTTTGATTTCCCCATTGCTTCATCAAACATGGGTTTTTTTCACAACACCTTTATGAGGGGAATTGTCTTATTTCGTAGAACTATTTCTCTATGATCTAAGATATCCACTAGTTTCTTCTTGTAAGAAAGATCATCCTCTAGTTGTACTACCTCTTAAGAGAGTACATGTGAAGGGTTAGGTATGTACTTATTTAATAGGGATACGTGAAATAAATCATGAACTTTGGGCATGGTAGGTGGAAGTGCTAGTGGATAGGCCAGAGCCCAAACACGATCATGAATCTTTAAGGGGATGATGTACCTAGGACTTAACTTCCCCTTCTTTCCAAACCTCATGACCTTCTTCCATGGATATATGCATAGAAATACAATGTCTACAACTTTATACTCAAGGCCTCATCAGTGGTTATCCTCATAACACTTCTGTCGACTTTGGGATACCTTGATATGTTGTTGAATGGTTTTCACCTTCTCCACCATTTCATTGAGCATTTCATGTACTAGAAGCTTTTTCTCCCCGAATTCATCCCAACATGTTGGTGTTCTGCACCTATTTCCATATAGGGCTTCATAAGGTTCCATTCAGATACTCCTATGGGAACTGTTATTATACGATAAATTAATACATAGAGGTGAATCATGGATTTCGATCAGATATAACAGACAGTGGTACTCCATGCAGCCTTACCACTTCCTTGATATATATCTGTCCAAGTTGATGCAATGAAAAATCCTCCGAAATTGCAATAATGTGTGCAGAATTTGTAAGAAGATCCACAACAACCCAAATTGAATTATTACCATTGGATGTATTCAGATGTCTGGTGACAAAGTCCATGGTGAGGTTCTCTAATTTCCATGCTGGTATGAGCAATGGTTGATTCATCCCATTAGACTTCTTCCTCTTGCCTTAACTTTCTGACACAGTAGGCACTTTAATGTAAGCTCAGAAATCCCCTTCTTCATATTATCCCACAAACAATCACTGGGAGATCTCGATACATCTTTTTGTTTCCTAGGTGAATAGGGAAATTTGAACTACGTGCATGATCCAAAAAGTTCCTTCTTCTAATATGTACATGATGTAACACATAGTCTTTCCCAAATCTCACACTTTAATCTTCATTAACTTTGAAATCCAAGGATACCCCTTTTCTGATAGCTTCTACTTTCTTCTGATTTCCCACATCATCCTTTTGAACATCCTTTATCCTTTACAAAAGATATGGTTGAGCAATAATTTGTGAAAGGATTGATGATGTTCCCTTCTTAATGATTCCCATGTCCATCTTCATCAAATCAAATAAGATTGTGTTTTTTCAATTCTCATCAATTTTAGAATTGCTGGGTCCTTTCTACTTAGAGAATCCACCACCTTGATCGTTTTCCTAGGGTGGTAATGGATTGAACAGTGATAATATTTGATCAGCTTTAACCATCTTCATTGGTGCATGTACAACTCTTTCTGTGTGAATATATACTGGAGGATTTTTTGGTCCATATATATTTCACACTTCTCCCCAAAGAGATAATGCAGCAAAATTTTTAATGTGGAGATCTCCGCAGTCAACTACAGATCATGTGTTGGATAATTCTTCTCATGAACATTAAATTTCCTTGAAGCATAGGCAATGACTTTTTCATTTTTCATCAACACACAGCCCATGCCCTTCTTCAAAGCATCACAGAATACCACAAAAAGTTATCGAATTGTGGTTAAAGTGAGTATGGGCATAGTGATAAGCCACTTTTTCAACTCCTTGAAGCTTTCTTCACATTCATTACTTCAAGAAAACTTTACTCCATTTTGAGTTAGCTTGGTAAGAGGGTTGGAAGATTGTGATAAATTTCTCACTAATCGTCCATAATATGCACCTAACACCAAGGTACTACAGATATCCATTACCAATAATGGCCTTGTATATCCCTCTATTTTCGATGTATTAGAGGGATCCACATATATCCCATTACTTGTGATGATATGAACCAAGAAGGAGACCTCCTTCAATTAGAACTCACACTTATTGTAATTTTCATAGAGATTGTCCTTTTGCTAGGTCTCTAGTACAATTCTTAGATGCTCATCAGGATCCTCATTGGTTTGGGAGTATATTAGATTAAAATCTAAAAATACTACCACAAATTTTTTGAGGTAATCTCTAAACACTCTATTCATCATGTCCATAAAGATTGTTGGAGCATTAGAGAGTTTGAAAGGCATTACTATGAATTTATAGTGCCCGTATCTTGTACAAAAATCAGTCTTGGAGATATCTTCCTTCTACACCCTTACATGATTATATCCCTGCCACAAATCCACCTTGGATAAGTATTGTGTTCCACGTAGCTGATCAAACAATTCAACAATTCTTGGTAGAGGGTACTTATTATTTATCTTGATTTTGTTTAGCTCATGATAGTTGATTCAAAGGCACATTGACCCATCCCGATTCTTGACGAAGAGAACTGGTGCACCCCATGGTTAAGCACTTGTGCATATAAACCCTTTATACAGATTATCATATAGTTGTTTCTTCAGCTCCTCAAGCTCCACAACAACTATTATATATGGATTCATGGATATTAGCAATGCCCCATGTATAGGGTCAATTGATAATTAAACATCTCTTCTAGGAGGAAGACTAGGAAATTCCTCAGGAAACACTTCAGTGAAGTCCCTCAAAATAAGCATGTCTTCATGGATGGTTGCTTCCTTAGACTCAATCATCTATTCTAGATATGTGTTCTCATAGGGTATTAATATCTATTCTTGATAAGATGGAAATAAAAAAAATTCATCCTCCTCATTGCTCTTGTACAGAATCAGGGGTCGATTCTCCACATGGAGGGTGATTTTCCTCTCCCATAAATTTATGTTGGCTCAATATAACAAAATCCAATCCATGCATATAATTTCATCAAATTCCACCAGGGGGAGTATGATGAGGTTCTCCGGGAAGATCAATCCACAGATTATGATAGTGGATGAGTTATATTCATGGGATGCAATGATTACCCCATTTCCTATACTCATTGACCTATTTACTTCTAGGATTTTTAGTTGTGTTAGGATTGTTATACTAAACTTTTGGGATATAAAATAATGTGTAGAACCTGAGTCAAAAAGTATGTTCGCTATTTTTGAATGAATAAATAGAATACAAGTCACGAACTCATTTTTGGGGTTCACTTTGGTGGTAGTGATTGAAAACCCTCTCCCTTACTGCCTTGGATGACGTTGGTTGCCTCATAAAACACATGTCTTAGAGAACTGATTTGCAAGATGCCATAGTTCTGTGCAGATGGAGAAATGAACAATGTGTTGAGCTTTGAACGACATGTTACTCTACTCTATCGTAGCCACAAGTTTTTCTTGTGGACAGTTAATATCCAAGGGACCTTATCTTCCACTCCTAAAGCATTTTTTCATCTCATTTAGGAAATTTTCGGAGTGCTTCTTTCTGCACATTTCGAAAGTGGGGTGCTGTATTTTCCTACCACCGTTGGATTTAACCATCAAACCACCAGAATTGAATTCCACCTTATGCTTCTTAACCCCATGATACCCTTGAAATTTTCGAATTTCCATTTCGACTTTTAGGGAACATCAGACAATTTCCTCATATCTATTTAAGTCACGGATCACCATGGCATTCTGCGGGCTAAGTTTCATCCCACCTAAGAAGTGGTCAACCATGCATTTGGGGGTAACAACAAAGCTGGAGGCGTACCGTGCAATCCTTGTGAATTTTTCCTCACACGCTCTAATAGATTTGTCGCCTTTATCCTAGATGGAGAGGAAGTCCCTTTCCATATTAATTTATAGGATGTATGGAAAATATTTATCAAAAAACAATTTCAAAAATCCTTCAATTCTAATGCCTCGATCTCTTTCTCAAGCTTCATATTTTTTTATCAATGTTTACCATTGATCAGACTCACCCTCTTCATGATAATAAACAAGAAGAACCTTCTCTTGTTTTGAACATTGAAGGATGGAGAAGATACTTTCAATGTTTTTGATCAACTATTTGGTGATTGAGGGATTGAATGATCCATAAAATGTAGGATGTCGTTGTTTCATGAAGCTTTTGATGATGACTTGTTCTTTTTTAGTGGGGGTGGAAAGTTTCTCTTGACCCATGTTTCTATTTAAATCATGAGTTAAATGAGATAGTATCCTCATAAAGTTTTTGATTCCAGCTCCCATTTGATTTGTCATCTCATTAGAACATTCATCTAATTGATCTTCACATCGGTTGTTAGCCCAAGTCTTCCTATTATGGGCCATTGTCTTGAATAAAAGTAATGATATGGCTAACACATAAAGGATAATCCAAAGAAAAAACAGATGACTTATAAATAACATTTATTTTCATAACTTATGAATATATAGGAATTAACCTATGTTATCCATGGTCTACGTTCTGTCATATATTCTTAGCGGAACTTTTTCAAATTCTCTTAATAATGGTTCATACCAAACTTATTAATTTAACAAAGCATATCCCCAGGGAGTGTCATAACCAAGAGTGTAGAAAGGCCCATTATCATGTACCAGGATACCCCAGGTCAAGCCCGAAACTTCTTTTTGGAGTTTTCACTCCTAGGTACATCTGTGCCAGAGCCACCTCTACCCGCTCTTATCCAAACATGGATATATTTTCTTGATAAACAACATTCTAAATACTCACTGAAACTTATGGATGTTTTTTTATTATACTTAGTATAGTCTCTAAGGCTTCACTCAGGTTTTCTAATCCTAATCCCAAAAATAACTAAACCTATCCTCTGGTACCAACTATAACAACACTGCTCTTTATTACACACATAACATGATTTGTTAAATACAATTCACTTGAAATAACATAGAATATTGAGACATCTTGCATATTTGGGGATAAGGGACATTACATAACAACTTAGAACAAAAAACACACAACAAATTTATTGAAAACATCCTTTACATTACCAATACATTCCCTTGCACTTATCATGGCATGGGATAACCTGAGGATATGCATAAGAAAAGGGTGAACAATAAAGCCTAGTAAGGGAATAAATGTGGAATGGCATGAGAAATACAATACATATTCTCCAATAGGCATATCAATGGATCAAAAGAGAAACATGAACATAAGGTCGTGATATATTAGGATAATCCTAACATTGAAATGTGGAAACAACAATTAACATGGAATTAGCAAGATCCAACACTCATTGCATATAGAGCTTGAGTAAATCCTCATTGCACATGAAGAAATATAAAACCCTTGTTTCACATGAATTAGCACGAGTGTACACCCATTTCACATTATGTATCATGATACTATACTTTACCCAATGCACTAGAGCGCTATCTGGGTGCTCCCTTTTTAAACATTTCATTTCATGCATAAGTGTTCCACATGGATCATAAAACATGGATTCATTAAACATCATTATTTATTCCATGACAAATAAATTTTGAATTCATAAATTAAAATCTATAATAAATAAGTAAATTTTTATAATGGTGATTAACCTTGACAGAATAATGGGTGTGGTATTCACAACACAATGGCTTTGGTGTGGAAAAATGTGGTGCAATTTCGGCAGAATAACAGTGTGACATAAGAATTCATAAAAATTGATGATTATAGATAAAGGGGTGTCTCATCATATGTAAATGAAATGGAATGTAAGGGGTTAATATATATACATGTATCAATAATTGTAATGGAGTTTTGATTCAATATACAAAAGAATTACTTGAAATTAAATGAGGAGAGAAATATCCCATATGGAATTTCGACAAGGTAACAGGTATACATGGAAGGCATCGATGAGAGAGAAAGGGGTATCTCATCATTCAAACATAAATAGGACAGTATAGGGGAGGTGATAAAGCATACCCCAACTTTAATAATTGAAAATATGAATTCATAACAATATTAATAAACATGGATAAAGAGGGAATGTAAGAAATCCATTACTTGGAAGTGTCATCCCAAAGGCTTGGGAGGGGCTTGATAGAGGATTCATGGTATCTTGTGTTTCCTTGGGAGGATTCTAGAGAGATGAGGGAAGAGTTTGGAAGAACTTCAATGTATTTTAGTGAGGAGGAAGTGGAAGCATGGGTGGGTTTATATTGGAAAGGAGAAGGAATTCTTATTTATTTAGGATTGGGACACCTCACATTAAACTAATCAAAACCACAAACCAACCAATGGATTTTGCCCATGATTTTTTCCAAAGGGGAGTGAAAAAAAATATTTTATATGTATATCTACAAAATTTCTTAAATAATAGGGTTTCTTATGTGGAGTTGAGTCACACTCTCAAGGAAAACAATTTGAAAGATAAAATGTTTTTTTAAGTCATGGAGGGTCCACCAAGGCATCATAAAATTAATCAAACCAATCTAAAATCACATTATTTTAAAGCTAAAACATATATTGGAACAACATTTCATTTATATTATTTTATTACATCTCTATTGGTTCCTTATGATGTCATAAAATACATTATATATTTAAACAATATTTAATTTTTACCCAAACATTTGATTATTTCAGAAAATTAGGAAAAAATAAAAATTGGATAATTTCAACATCCTAATACAAAAAATAATATTCCTTTTATCTATATAATTTTATAAATATGTGAATTATTACTTTAAAAAAACTTAAATTTATCAAAAATTCATGGGTTTTGACAAAAACATCTTTTAAACATTAATAAAAGCTACAATTGCATTCATCTAATAATACAATCATTTATATTTAATAAAAATTATTTTTATGATAATAATATTTTATTAGTATATTATTTAATTTAAAAATCCATTAATTCATCAAAATTGATTCCTTAGTTGAACATTAACTAAAAAAACTATTTGTGCTTCAAAAACTATTTACAAAGTTACAATGATAAAATGAATGTATAATAATTATTATATGAAAAACAATAATGTACATAATTATAATTATAGGGTATTGTTACATAACCACTAACAACACCCGCATAAGACATTAGGGTAAGATTTTCCAGGGTGACGAACTCTTGGGGGGTGGCTTGGATAACATCCCTCGGGTGGTAATCTATATTAACTTCCACTTCTCCCATAAGTGGTTCCGTTCATGCGTCACGTGGTAATTCTTGGCTAGGTCTTGGTCAAGATCGAACCCAAATGATGCCACCTCCTTTTAGAGCTCTTAAAAAGGGGATTCATTGGAAAAAGTATACTAGATGAGGCTATATATTCCTTTTTATGAGTAAATTGGATTTGTTAAATCCCTATATTTATGCTAATAATGTGATCACTATTCATAGTCTATATTAACAATGGTAAAAATTCTTAATAATATTTTAAAATACAAAAAATAAAACAAAATAAGTGTGTAAGTCTTACATAACCATAAGAAGGAATTTAAATAGAGTAAGAGGAATTTTCATCAATTGTTATTTTTGGGTCATTACATGTCCCCTTGGGATAAAAATATGTTGGAAGTTTCCAGTTCCATAAATAAATTCAACGAAAACCACCTGGAAGCAGCGATTCTTAAAACTAGAGCACATGTTTCAAGAAACTATGAAACCGAGATGTATTTCTATAAGAATCAATTCTTACAATATGTAAGATATTATTATAACGTAGGAAGATTACAATGAAATTAATTTTGTATCTCATTTCTCTTAAAATCGTAACACAAAAAAATAAATTGTATGTCTATGTGGGTAGATCTTTGTTAAAAATAAGAGTAACGGGTTTATTGAATATGGATGTCTATATTTTAGAATCCTTTTCAACTAATTATTTTTCATTTCTGTCCTCACATAAATATAGATAAACACCCCCTTAATAAAAATAACTCATATGATAATATATAATTAAATATTAATACGAAAATGAAATCAGAATTCTTATATTAGATTTTTAAGGGGATTTATAGATATCATAATTCCAAAAAGTTATAAATCTATAAAATCATCACAAATTTTAATATGTCACCCTCAAGGGATAAAATATAGACATCATCAAATTATCCTCTTATCATAGAAGGAACAATACAAAATTATGGTGAGAGGGTCGATCCTATAGAAGATTTTCATTTTTTGAAATATGGCTGAGATATATTTCTCAATATGCAAACAATTTTTATTATACTTATGAAAAGTCTATACCTCTTCATGGTTACCCTATTTTTGTCTTTCCAAATCTGACTACCTATGTGATGCATGAGATTCTGAATATATTTAATTTTATCTTCATCTAGAAATTATTATCTACATTATCATATAGGGAAAAATAATTCATTTATGATTTCTCATTACTTCTATACAACTCAATATAATATGTATATATGGTAGTGAATCATTTGAAACACACACAACATTCTCTTTTGGTGTGGTTTTATTTTTGGAAACAACTATTTATGAACACGAGTTCGTCATTTACATCCCCTTTGATTCATCTATCTAGGAAAATAATCCTACATTTAACACCCATATTTCTTAAATAGTTACACATTGAACACACATTTCTATCATTATTGACTATGTCATTTTTTATAGGTACCCATACTCAAAACAATGAGTTTTGACAACAATACCAATTCCACCATCACTTTCCTTAAGTGGTATTCATTTGTTTTTTCTAATAACCCCAATAATTATTGATATTAATAAATTTTTCATAATGGTACATAATGTGTTATCTATTACCAAAATATAATATGTTCTTTCTAGTAAGTAAGAAATAATTTTTTCATTACATATTTTCCATGGTAGTATTATATTTACCCACTATTTTTATCTGGTTATTTCTAATGGAAGATTCATATTCAAGCCTCATATTCTACAGAACCCTTTGTGATTCCCTATTTTTATTATTATGTGGCTATTTATAAATGAATTTATTCTAATAGTGGCCACCAATAATTCATATTTCAAATGAATTCATTAGTTCTTAAAATGTATTTATAATTGGATTTTTTTTATTTTTCTAAATAATATGTATTATATCATTATGTTTCATTTGACCAATATTTTTTTCTCCCATAAATATTGGCCATAACAAACATAAACACACCGAATTAATCTTATAATAATCAATGGATCTATGTCCAATTCTTTAATGTAACCAAAATCTACCGATTAATCATTATTTGTTTTTCATATAGGTGTATTTTTTACAACCAGAAATGTCTTCAAATATTAGGTGTGGAACCTCATTATTTTATGCTCTATTTGGAATATAGTTCTTAGTATACATGGTTACCTCTATCAATGACATAATAGTGATTTTCGTATCTTTTTTACTCTTCCACATTTGTATACTATTTTTTTCCAACCACTTTTTGAAGAGACATATTTAATTCAAGAATCATTATCTACATTTTGTTTCACCATTTTCAATGAGGTTGACTTGGAGGATCCAACATCTGATCTCAATATCTTTGAGGAAACGTTTTGACCCTTGTTTGATTCTAGACTCACCTATATTGTTTCTGTGGTTGAACATATTTGTTTGTATGATATAGATAGTTTATATTTTCCATCTAGATTATTCAATTTCATTTTTGTCTATAGGAATATCATATTAAAAATTTTCTTCTCATATTCCATATATATCAATATATATTCTAAATCAGTCTTCAAACATTATAATTATATATTTTTAGTGTCCACTCATTATTGTATATTTTATTTTTCCACCCTATTTCCATTGATGACTAATTAAACATTATTAAATTACAAAAATACATTAAAAAAATTCTTAAAATAATATAAATGTTAGATAAAAAAATTATAAAAAACTTCATTCTCAGTTTAAGATATTTTTATTTACCCATCATTTTGGAATAACAATTCCTTGGAAAGTATGTTAGACTCTTCTTAATCCACTAAATTAATTTTGTGAGGGTGTTTCCCAATGTTATTCCTTAACAATGCATATTCCATGACATTTACTTCTTCTTTTATCTGTGACTTATAATTCTATAGTACCTCAATTAATATAAAGATATAGATCACTAATTCATTTTTAAAATTCATAAAATTATCATTAACATCAAGGTAATTAAAATAACCCATTTTAATGAGTGAATCATAGAAACATGAAACTGTTTCCTTGTAGATAAAGAAGTTTACTACTAAATCCTTACCATCCGAATTTTATTCAACTGATGGAATTACCTATTTCATTATCGTGATATTTGATTTCTTCATGGACAATCCCTTTTAGTTATTTCCCCAATCCTTGGATAATATTTCTATGAAAGTTTTTATAATAATGGAATATGAATTTTAAATCATATGAAATTATTCAAACATTGTAAATTTTCACTTCATGTATTCAATAAAACCTAATCCCATTATAATGTAACCAACATTGTTATAAAAAAGTTACAAATGCCAATATTTCAAAATAAATAGATCATCACTGTGATTCCAATTGATATATTTTTTTGGAATATTCTAATACACATGAGGATGAATTAGGTGTGGTCTAATTTTTTAAAAATCCAAATTATTATTTTTATCTTTAAACACCACCGAGTTTTATCCTATGTCACCTATTAGGATTTGAGTGAATAATTTTGAAATATTACTTCCAAATAACCAATATATATTGAATATTATGAATGTAAAAATATATTAGTTATTTTTATATGATTTTGACCTGTTGCAGGAAACCATCTCCTTGTTCTATAAACTCATGTTGAGTAACATATTCTAAACAATAAGAAAATCCCCAATTAAAATGTATGGCCAATAATCATCTTGAAACATCTTACAAGATTTTATAAAGGTTTGGTTATAAAATTACATAATTATAACTCATAAAATATTTTCTATAAGTGATGAGATTTATAATAATACTACATATTATTAAGATCTATCTGGTTATTTTCTTCCTTTCTCATTCGGAAGTAGATATTCTCTATAAACCAGGTGGATTTGCACCAATAATGTCATCCATACATCCTCACCTAAGAGTATTTGACTTCCAAGGAGTATTAAAATTGATCTCCTGAATCTCAGAATATAAAAGTTATAAACAATTCTAGTTCTTTCTAGATAATATTTATTGAATTCTAAACAAAGTTTATAGTAACAAAACATAGACTACACTCATCCAAGGTTTTAATCACATGATCATAGTTCTGGAATCTTTCTTGGGTATTTTCACATGATCACACATGTCTGGTATTTATTACTCCCTTATTATTTATCACTATAACGTGGAATGGATTCCTCTTAATTCCTTATAGAGGGATTCATTTCTCTTATACACTCTATTATCTATCTAGTGTAGCCACTCCACCACAAGATTATTATAGTAATATTTTTTCTTTTCTCTATCATTTAAAACTAAAATTAATTGGAAACAAATTTAAGTGAATTATTGCAACACCCCAAGATTTCATAGTACATTATTTCTTCAAAATAATTTAATAACTTGCACTACACGCAACACCGAGTTCAAGCGCACCACGACTTACCAAACTACCCACTAAAAAACAGTTATGAATAGTATTAACTGAATTTTGAACTATATATATAATCCTTATAATTTTAGAATCCATATTATGAGTTTCTTAGACATTACGTAAGAACTAATTCATTTTTTTCAAATAAAAGAAGTATTTTTTTAAAAATGAAAATTTACCACATTTTGATGGTGAACCCTTTTTGAATAAAATATTTGACACTTTTATATATTAAATTTTACAAAATATACTTCTACTTTATAATAGGGACATAAAAATTTAGTTTTGATAAATTTTTGGGATTTTTCTGATAATTTTATATTTTTGTGAATAGTGAAAAATACTAAATATTAATTAAAATCAAATTTTTTAATCAAAATAATTTATAGAGATAAATTATGAATTTGATTGGTATTGAAGTATAATTAGATTATATTTTTATCATTTAATACAATTTATGTTATTATAGTTATTTTCTCTTTGAAATTGGATATAAACAGGTGTCAATCTTTTGATAGATATTGTTGCTTAAAAACACGCTATTTGTTTTGACAACGAGAATTAAATTTAATATAATTAATGAAACATATATGTTTTTAATTTGGTAAAATAGACATCATTTTTGAATTTGGAAAATAAAATAGAGCTTAGGCTGAATTTTTGATATTTTCTAAGAAACATCAATTTTTGATGAATAGTGAAAATAGCATGTTATTGGTTAAAACCGAATTATTATTTAAATAATTATTTATTTTATTTAAATATATTTTATATCTAAATAGGTACATAATTACTATATATGTCCAAAATAATTCATTGGTGTCATTTTAGAATGAGTTATGATATATAAAAATTTTAATGCCCTTTTTACTGTCTTTTACCCACCTCCTAGGAGAATTTGAAAATTCACATAAAACTTAATTTTACCACTTCTATGAGTTTAATTTTGAAAATAAAAGAGGAGTGGTTAAAATTAATGAGTAAAATTTGGTTTAATAAGATAAAAATAATTTTTTGGTGAATAGTAACTTTTAAATTTTATTTACCACAGTTTAATGTAAATAGGGTAATTAAGGATAAAAATGATATTATTATTAACCTAACACATGTTATATTTCTATTTTATAAGTGTAATTAGACCCAAAAAACCTTATAAATAAAATATGACCTTTCAGGTCCACTTGGATTAGATTAAGACATTTATTATTATTTTATTTAAAGAAGAGTTAAATTAGTTAAAATCAAAGTTTAATAATTAAACAATTTTGAATATATGGTAATACATAAGATAAATTAGACTATAAATATTCATTAGAAAGATAATAGGATTTCCTACATAATGGTATTTTATTTATAATTTTTAATGGTTAAACAATTAAATTTATTAATGACACAATGATGATGCAGTAATTACCTTATTAATGAATGAAGGAAATAAATGGTATTATAAATATTCGAATAAATATAATTTCAAAGTTTTTATAACATAAACTAATTTTATAGGTGAATATAATTTTTTAGTATTTATTAAATGAATTTTTTTAAGTAATAATGCTTTTATTAGTTTATCAAAAAACAAATACCAAAGAGTGACAAAATTGACATAAAATAGTTTTTAAAACAAATATTTTATTTTTAATTTTTATTATATTCCAAAAAATCTAAGGTTCGGCAAAAAGACTTATATTATAATATATATGGCATTAATGAACCAATTGGGGTTATATTGGAATTTAATTGTAATTTTATTAACCATATAATATAAAAATACTAAGAGACATGGTAAATGTCAAACTATTTAACCAAGAGTTAAATCTAAACGTTAAGGTTAATATGGTGACCTAAACCTATCTAAAACCTATTGGTTGAGTGTTTTTCGACCAATACACATATAAATCTTTAAATAATTCATTTTGGAGCTATTAAAAACCGAAAATGATTTTATTATAAAATAACATTGTATGTTTTTTCAAAGGTGTCCCTCACCCCTCTTATAAAAGGACACTCCCCCTTCACTCTAATTTTCACCTCCAAAGACATTTGGCTCAGCCAAACACTACCAAAATATCCTCTCTAATATCATAAATTAATCTTAGAGGCCTTTCATTGGTCATAAAGCCACCCTAAAGAGACCTTTTGATCAAATCAAATGGAAGAACCCGAAGAAGAGGTAATGATTTCACCACCCTCTTTCAAGTTCTCTTATTCTTTCACTTACTCTTTTTTTGTTTCAATTATAAAATAATATCTCCAGTATCTTCTATAAAATATTATGTTATTATAAATATGGCACAACTATATTCACTATTCTATCCATCTTATTAATGATAATGTCACCATGCGTGCCTGCTTACGGCTTACCGTCTCCACCCCTTGGTGTAATTTTTTATTCAAAACTATGTAATTTGGATGAATATCATGATGAGTAATATGTATATAAATAATTAGTAAAAAATTTTAATTTCTCTGTAAAATTAATATACCATCCAATTCCACACCTTTAAAGAAATGATACAGTCGCTCGTGCGTTCGTACGAAATATCGTCTCCACGGCGCAATGAGATTAATTCCCATGTTCACCATTCATCGACGATTATAAAAATATATATTACTTATAAGTATATAATATATGAAATTAAAATTCTACTATATATATATATATATGTACTTACATATATCTTATTCACTTATTTCGTTCAGTACAACATGAAAACAGAAACATCGTTTATGCCTACGTACGGACTACCGTCTCCATAAACAGTGTTCTTCATTTCATATATATGTCTATTATACATATTTGTATTCTAAATATATCTGATATATAAATCATTTTTATAATCTAGAAGTATTTAAATCTTGATCTAAGTGATACAATCAAGAGTTACAAGTTAAAACACATACGATAAAGAAAGCGATTATTACCCAAAATGTTAATTTAACAAGGAAATTATTATTAAATGGGTAGTATAAAGTCATAAATGAATCATGTATGATATCCTAAAAAATAATATGGTTCTGTTATAATTTAATAACATACTATGATCTTCATACATGAGGTTAAACGTACCCTCAACTAAAGGAAAGCACAAAGTAAGGGTTAATTCCACAATCTCGTTATTATCCAAGATTGTTTATGTGTTAGTATTTTATGGGGCATTTTTATCATCCATGTCTAGTTTTCATAAAAATTATTTCCAAATGAAAATTTTATGGATTTGTTAAAGGTACTCTTCATCAAGATCATAATTTTAAATTTTTTTAATGATTATCTTTCTAAATATTTTTAATTAACATCCATGTTTTCAAAATGATTTTTAGGATTTATTTATATGGACATGAATGTTTGGAAATGATAATTTTCATCAAAAGATTAAATGTGGTATGGGACACTTTGATTCAAAAATATATTTTAAATTACTTCCTTTATAAATGTGTGACTTTTAAATGATTTTACAAAAAGGATATTTCTCTCAAAAAGTTTTACTCATCATTTTCAACTATGTCAGCATCCTTTACTAGATATTATTTTTCATTGAGGTTGATTTTTTATAATACAATATTCCATATTATATTGAATGAGTTATGATATGTTTGACTGTGAATGTTCTATTTTTATACCAGTCATGGTTTAAAGTTAATGCATTGACATTTCATATGATAGTTTTAATACGATTGTTTATGTTATGTTTTAACTTTTTCATATGAGGAATGCAGTGGACTTAGTAAGTGATGGTCGGAGCCTGCTATAGCTCCTCGATGCATCAGAAGGTCTCATGAGACAAACTAGTGTCTTGGAATAATGCATTGACAAAAATTTTATTTGTAGTCTTGGCACAAGGACTTGACTATGTGGTAATGATGTCCGGTGTTAGGAATTCTGTCATTATGAAATTAGTTATTATATGTGATTATTCTACTAGTATAATATCAATGTGCATGATAATATGGTAATTTTTGACTTATTTTATTCATATTATGTTCAAGTTTATGTTTAAAAAGGCTGTTGTTTTTATCACACATCTTGCCTTAAAAGTTTATTGCTTCTACTAAATTATATACCCTTACTGAGCAACTGAGATCACCCCTTTATTATGTTATATTTTCCCAGGATTCCAAGAATTGTATTATGATTGATATGTAGGGTTAAGCTAAATGGAATAATGACGTTCTCAAAGAACTATCTATGCTGTGTTTTATGTTTGAAATTGTATTGTAATGTTAATGTTTGTAATCTATTTTCCAATTATACTAAACTCATCGGTCCTTCGGGACTTGATTTCTTGTAATCATGCCAATGTATTCAAATAATGCACATGCTCTAGGTAACTAGGGTCGTGGTGTTACAGTTGGTATCAGAGAAAGTTTAAGAAATAACCTTGGAAACTAGATATAGATAAACTCTGATTATAGTACATTACCCTACGATATACTTTGAGGATTAGTATATATGAACTTCCTAGAATTTTGGTAATGTATATATTTTGTGATTTTTTCAAAAAATACATCCCTCTCTAGATACGAGTTGGTACAGGAGGATCTAGAACAGATGTACCTAGGGGTAAAACCCGAAAAAACCGCTTTGAGCTAGACTCAAATGGGAACTGGTGCACGACAACGGGTCTTGCTGCACTCTTGGTTATGACACTCATGGGGGATTTGATTAGGATAATTCTCATTCTGTTTACAAATAATTTTGAAATATTTATGAGTATATACCTCCTCAAATAAAACATTTTTATGGATTTTGTCCATAAACTATTCAATTTATGTTACAAATTTTACAAGTTTGGAATTATTCATTTCAATTCATAAACTAACCTAGTGTATGTCATTCTATAGAAATGGAACCCATTAGAAGGTAGGTGAACTCCAGCAACACATATAATTCAAAGAGTAAGAATGATCATATCTTTCACGGTATTAAGCCAACATTTAGAAGTGAAATAGTCTCCCATGTATTATTAACATATGAAGAAATAGTATCAGGTGTTAATAAGATAAGTATATAATTCTCTAAGTCCTATAGCTTTGAAGGAGAGCTAGAGAATAAAATTATGGAAGAGAGAAACATAGATAATTGGAAGAGGGAAAAGAAGGATTTCCCCCTATGTGATAAATGTGGAAAGAATCACCTTGTTAAATGATTAAAGGGAATGTGTTGTTATAAGTTTGGAGAAAAGGACACCATGTACGTGATTGCAATGGTAATAAAAAGTTTTCAAATGTAAAATGCTTCATCTGAAAGGCATTGAAACACTATGTGAATCAATGTCCCACTCATAAGAGTATACTGAAAA
Source organism: Viscum album (assembly GCA_963277665.1). Classification (NCBI taxonomy): domain Eukaryota; kingdom Viridiplantae; phylum Streptophyta; class Magnoliopsida; order Santalales; family Viscaceae; genus Viscum; species Viscum album. Next base: position 1,594,953,397 of record OY728130.1, on the reverse strand, counting down.
TGATGTTATTGGATATGAATCAAGTTATAATAGTACCGAAGATGATGAGGAATGATTAATAGTTCTTATGTGGTCATTAAAGCATTATGTCATTTGAGTGTTGTATCAACGATTTACTGGTTCTATGAATTATGGAAATAAATAAGGATTGTATTGAAGTACTATTTCATTGGGAATTTGAGATTATATGGTCTTGATACTAAGGTAGTAATTTTGGAGTAAGAGATGGTTGATTTGGATAAATTATATTGAATATTCTTGATTTCCTTGAAACTGATTAATTATTTGTATATTCCATCATTGTTGGAGTTTAGAACATTTTCGGATAGAAGGAGAATATCCAGTATTCTATAAGGAATAAGAAAGCATGAATGTAATCAATAAGGTTTTATAGTAATTCAAGATGTTGCGGTGTTTTAAAATAATACATGATGAATGTGTACACAAGTTATTACCTGGAAAAAAGGATCATCATTTTGTTTGACTTCCATATAAATTTTGGACTGAGAGTTTGGATACAAGTATTTTGGATAAGTCCAAATGTTGGAATAGATTAAGTTTGAAATTGGATACTATTATTAAGGTTAATTTTGGATTTTTATAAAAAGGAGAACATGCAGACCATGTGACAATCCGTCACATCAGACAAAGCTGCGGGAATCGATCCCACACCATAGTGCGATTGGGATTTATCGCCTACCACTGGACTACATTAAGTATCTGGATAGTATAATCTAGATTTTTTAAAGGGCCTGATAGGTGAATTATAAATTGATTATTTTTGGAACCCTTCAGATAAATAGAATATTTTATTGTTAATATTTTTGGATTGAAATATGAGTTTGTGGTTGGAATTAGTTAAAGGATGTAACTCTACTTGTCATGTATATATATATATATTCCTTCTTATTAAGAGTAAATTCTATTAACCCAGTTTCTGATATGAGTTTTCCACAAAGGTATTTTCTATTTCCAACCTTTTATTTTCAAAGAACAATTTCAAATTTTGAGGACAAAATTTATTGAAGGAGGGAAGAATGTAACACCCAAAGATTTCATAGTATGTTATTTTTTCAAAGTAATTCAATAACTTGCACTACACGCAACACCGAGTTCAAACGCAACACGACTTACCAAACATGTCATTCAAAAGTGGTTATGAATAGTATTAACTGCATTTTGAACTATATATATAATCCTTATAATTTTAGAATCCATATTTTGAGTTTCTAAGACATAATGTAAGAAGTAATTCATTTTTTCAGATAAAAGAAGTATTTTTCAGAAAATGAAATTTTAGCGCCTTTTGATGGAGAACCCTTTTTAAATAAAATATTTAACACTTTTATATATTCAATTGGACATAATAAACTTCTTCTTTATCATCGATACATAAAAATTTAGTTTTAATAAATTTTTGGTATTTTTCTGATAACTTTCATATTTTGGTGAATAGTGAAAAATACTAAATTTTAATTAAAAACAACTTTTTTAATCGAAATAATTTATTGAGATAAATTATGAATTTGATTTGTTTTTAAGTATAATTAGATTATGTTTTTATCATTTAATACAATTTGGTTTATTATAATTAATTTCACTTTGAAATTGGACACAAATAAGTGTCAATCTTTTGATAGATATTGTTGCTTAAAAACACACTATTTATTTTGACAACGGGAATTAAATTTAAATTAACTAATGAAAATTATATGTTTTTAATTTTGTAAAATAGACATCATTTTTTATTTAGGAATAACAAATATATCTTTGGCTGAAATTTTGGTATTTTTCCGAGAAACTTCAATTTTTTATAAATAGTGAAAACACTTAGTAATTGGTAAAAACCAACTTTTTATTTAAATAACTATTTATTTTAGTTAAATTTATTTTAGGTTAAAATAGATACATAATACCAATATATGTTCCAAATAATTCATTGGAGTCATTTTATTAAATTTTTAGATATATAATAATTTTATTGATTTTTTTATTGTCTTTTACCCACCTCCTAGGAGTATTTGCAAAATCACATAAACCTTAATTTTACAACTTTTGTGAGTTGAGTTTTAAAAATCCAAGAGACACTATTAATATTAATGAGTAAAACGTGGTTCAAAAAGATAAAAGTAATTTTTGTTGAATAGTAACTTTTTACTATTATTTACAATAGTTAAAAGTAAAAAGGGTAATTAAGGGGAAAAATGATATTATTATTTCCTTAACACATGTTCTAATTCTTTTGGATAAGTTTAATTCGACTAAAAAACCTTAGGAATAACATATGATAGTTTAGGTCAACTTTGATTAGATTAAGACATTTATTATTATTTTATTTACAGAAGAGTTAAAAGAGTTGAAATAAAAGTTTAATAACTAAACCATTTTTAATATAGGGTTATACATAAGATAAATTAGATTATAAATTTTAATTAGAAATATAAGATGATTTCCTACATAATGGTATTTAATTTATAATTTTTAAATATTAAATAATGAAATTTATTAATGACACAATGATGATGCAGTAATTACCTTATTAATGAAAGAATCAAATAATTGGTATTATAAATATTAAAATAAATATAATTTCAATGATTTTATTAAATACACGAATTTTCAAGGTGAATATGTCTTGTTATGATTGATTAAATGTATTGTGTTTGAAGTAATCATGCTGTTATTACTTTATCAAAAAACAAATACGAAAGAGTGTCAAAATTGACATAAAATATTTTTTAAAATAAATATTATATTATTATTTAGTATTCTATTCCTAAAACTCTAAGGTTAGGCTAAAAGACTTATATAATAATATATATGAAATTAATGAACCAATTTGGTTTCTATTGGAATTTTATAGTATGTTTATTAATAATATAATATAAAAATACAAAGAGACATGGTAAATGTAAAACTATTTAACTAAGAGTTAAATCTAAATGTTAAGGTTAATAAGGTGACCTAAACCTATCTAAAACCTATTGGTTGAGTGTATTTCGACACATCAAAACCTTAATATTTAAATAATTCATTTTGGAGCCATTATCAACAGACAATTATTTTATTATAAAATAATATTTTATGTTTTTTCAATGGTGCCCCTCACCCCTCTTATAAAAGAGGACTCCACCTTCACTCTAATTTACACCTACATATCCATTTGGCTATGTTAAACCCTACCCAAATATCCCTACAACTATCCTAAAATAATTCTAGATGCCTTACTTGGGTTATAAATCCCACCTAAAGATCCATTTTGATCAAATCAAAAGGAAGAACCCAAAGAAGAGGTAATGATTTCACCACCCTCTTTGAAGTTCTCTCATTCTTCTACTTACTCTTTTTTCGTTGTTTCCATTATAAAATTAATAACTCACATATATTCTATATAATTTGATGTTATTATAAAAATGGAACAACTATATTCATTATTCTATCCATCTTATGAATGATAAATGTCACCATGTGTGCGTACGTACGACATATCGTCTCTACGCCATGGTGTAATTTGTTATTCAACACAATGTTATTTGGATGGATATAATGATGAGTAATATGTATATAAATAATGAAAATAAATTGACAATGTCTCTGTAAAATTAATATACCCTCCAATTCTAAACCTCTAAGGAAATGATATTGTCGCTCGTTTGTACGTACGGAATACTGTCTCTACGACGTGATGAGATTCATTTCCACGTTCACCATTCATCGACGATTATAAAAATATATATTACTTATAAGTATGTAATATTAGACATAATAATGCTACTGGAGATATATATATATATATACATTTAATTAAATATATATTATTCATTTATTTTCGTTCAATATGATATGAAAATAGAAACATCGTTTATGCGTACGTACGAACTACCGTCTCAATAAACTGTGTTTTTCATTTCATATATATTTCTATTATAAATATTTATATTCTAAATATATATGATATAAAAATCATGTTTTATATTAATTAAGTATTTAAATACTTATCTATGTGATACAATCAATAGTGACAAGTTAAAACACATATGATAAAGAAAGCGAATATTACCTGAAATGTTAATTTAACATGGAAATTGTTATTAAATGGGTAGTATAAAGGCACAAATGAATCATGTATGATATCATAAATATTAATATGGTTCTGGTATAATTTAATAACATACTATGATCTTCATACATGAGGTTACATGTAACCTCCACTAATGTAAAGTGCAAGGTAAGGGTGAATTCCTCAATCTTATTATATATGGGATTGTTTATGTGTAAGTATTTACTATAACATTTTTATCATCCATGTCTATTTTTCATATAAATGATTTCAAAATGAACATTTTAAGGATTTGTGAAAGGTAATATTTATCAATATCATAATTTTAAATGTTTTAATGATTTATATTTCTAAATCTTTTAAATTAATGTAAATGTTTTCAAAAAGATTTTTAGGATTTATTTATATGGACATGAATGTTTTGAAATGATAATTATTTTCAAAAGTTTCAAAGTGGTATGGGACACTATGATTCAAAAATTTCTTTTAAATTACTTCCTTTATAAATGTTTGACTTTTAAATTATTTTACAAAAAGGATATTTCTCTCAAAAAGTTTTACTCATCATTTTCAAGTATGTCAGCATCCTTTACTGGATATTATTTTTGATTGAGGTTTATTTATTATAATACAATATTCCATATTGTATTGAATTAGTTATGATATGTTTGAGTGTGGATGTTCTATTTTTATACCATTCATGGTTTTTGGTTAATGTGTTGACATTTCATATGCTAGTTTTAATATGAATGTTTATGTTATGTTTCAACTTTTTCATATGAAGAATGTAGTGGACTTAGTAAGAGATGGGTGGAGCCCGCTATAGCTCTTCGATGCATCGATAGGTCTCATGAGATAAACTAGTGTCTTGGGATAATGCCTTGACAAAAATGTTATTTGTAGTCTTGGGAAAAGGCCTTGACTATGTGGTAATGATGTTTGGCATTAGGCATTCCCTCATTTTGAAATTAGTTATTACATGTGTTTGTTCACTAGTAGAATATCCATTTGCATGATTATATGGTAATGATTGATTTATTTTTTTCATATTATGTTCATGTTTCTGTTTAAAAAGGCTGTTGTTTTTATCACCCTTATTTCCATAGACGTTTATAGCTTTTTCTAAATTATTTACCCTCACATAGAATCTGAGCTCAGCCCTTTCATGTTTTTTATTTTCACAAGATTCCATGAAGTGTATTATGATTGATATGCAGGGTTAAGCTAAAGGGAAAAATGGCATTCTTAAAGAACTATCTATGATGTGTTTTATGTTTGAAATTGTAATGTAATGAAAATGTATGTAATTTATTTTCCAAGAATACTAAACTGATCGGTCCTTCAGGACTTAATTCCTTGTAATCATTACAATGTATTAAAATAATGCACAGGATCTAGGTAACTGGGGTGAAGGAATTACAGTTGGTATCAGAGGAAGTTTATCAATAACCTTGAAAACTAGATTTAGATAAAATCTGATTAGAGCACATTACCCTAAGATAGACTTTGAGGATAAGTATATAAGAACTTCCTAGAATTTTGGTAATGTAGTTTTTTTGTGAGTTTTCCATGAAAATACATCCCTGTCTGGATACGAGCAGGTAGAGGCCACTATAGAACAGATGTACCTAGGGGTAAAACCCCAAAAATCCATTTTGAGCTAGACTCGAATGGGAACTGGTGCACAAAAATGGGCCTTATTTCACTCCTGGTTACAACAATCTCGGGGGATATTCTTAGGATAATTCAAATTTTCATTACAAGTCATTTTGAAGGATATATAAGTATATACCTACTCAAAGAAAATATTTTTATGGATTTTATCCATAAACTGTTCAATCTACATTTGGAATTTTATAGGTTTGGAATTATTCATTTCAATTCATAAACAAAACTAGTGTATGTCATTGTATAGAAATGGTTCCCATTAGAGGGAAGGTGAACTCCAGCAACACATATAATCCAAAGAGTAAGAAGGATTATATCTTTCATGGTATTAAGCAAACATTTATAAGGGAAATAGTCACCCAGGTATTCTCAACATATGAATAAATAGTATCATGTGTTAATAAGATAAGTATAGAATTCTTTATGTCCTATGGCTTTGAAATAAAGCAAGAGAATAAAAGGTTGGAAGAGAGAAAAATGGATAAATGGAAGAGGGAAAAGATGAATTTTCACATATGTGATAAATGTGGAAAGAATCAACTTGGTAAATACATAAAGGGAATGATAGTTTGTTATAAGTGTGGAGAAAAAGGACACCAAGTACATGATTTAATGGGTAAGAAAAAGTTTTCAAATGTAAAATGATTCATCTAAAAGGCGTTGAGACACTATTCGAGTCAATGTCCCAGTCATAAAAGTATACCAAAAATGAGGTTATTGGATAAGAGTCAAGTTATGATACTACTGAAGATGAAGTGTAATGATTAAGATTTCTTATATTGTTGTTAAAGTATTGTTTCATTTGAGTGTTGTATCAATAATGTATTGGTTATATGTATTACGGAAGTAAATAAGGATTGTATTGCAATACTATTTCTTTGGGAATTTGAGATTATATGGTCCTGATACTAAGGTAGTAATTTAGGAATAATAGATGGTTGATTTCGATAAATTATATTGAATATTTTTTACTTCCTTCAAACTGATTAATGATTTGTATATTCGATCATTTTCAGAGTTTACAACTTTTTCGGATAGAAGGAGTATATCCAGTATTCTATAAGGAATAAGGGAGCATGAATGTAATCAATAAGATTTTATGGTAATTCTGGATATTGCGGTGTTTTAAAATAATACATGATTAAGACGCATACATGTTATTACCTGGAAAAAAGGATATTCATTGTGTTTAAATTCTAGATAAACTTTGGACTAAGCGTTTGGATATAAGTATTTTGGATAAGTCTAAAGGTTGGAATGGATTAGGTTTGAAATTAGATACTATTGTTAAGGTTATTTTTGGATTGTTATAAAAAGGCCAACACACATACCATGTGATAATTCATCACGTTAGACAAAGCTGTAGGAATCAAACCCACACCATAATGCGATTGAGATTTATCGCCTACCACTAGACTACATGAAGTCCTTGGATGGTATAATCTAGATTTTTAAAGGGTCTTATTTGAAAATTATAAATTCATTATTTTTGGAACCCTTAGGATAAGTAGAATATTTTTTTGAAATCTTTTTGGAGTGAAAGATGAGTTTGTGGAAGGAATTAGTTAATGGATGTAAATCTACTTGTAAAGTATATATATATATATATATTCCCTCTGATTAAGACTAAATTTTATTAACCCAATTTCGTATATGAGTTCCCCACAAAGGTATTTTCTATTTTCAACCTTTTATTTTCAAAGAACAATTTCAAATTGTGAGGATGAAATTTATTGTAGGAGGTAAGAATGTAACACCCCAATATTTCATTGTACGTTATTTCTTCAAAGTAATTCAATAACTTGCATTACACGCAACATCGAGTTGAAGCGCATCACGACTTACCAAACTAGCTGTTCAAAAGAGGTTATGAATAATATTAACTGAATTTTGAACTATATATATAATCACTATAATTTTAGAATCCATATTATGAGTTTCTTAGACATAATGTAAGAACTAATTCATTTTTTTCAGATAAAAGAAGCATTTTTCAGAAAATGCAATTTTGTCACCTTTTGATGCAAAAACCTTTTTCAATTCAATATTTCACACTTTTATATATTCAATTTGATAAAATAAACTTCTTATTTAGAATCAGGACATAAAATTTTAGTTTTAATAAATTATTGGTATTTTTATGATAAATTTCATATATTGGTGAATAGTGAAAAATAACAAATTTTAATTAAAAACAAATTTTTTAATAAAAATGATTTATAGAGATAAAATCTGAATTTGATTTGTTTTGAAGTATAATCAGATTATATTTTTATTATTTAATAATATTTAGGTTATTATAAATAATTTCTCTTTGAGATTGGTCATAAATAAGTGTCAATCTTTTTATAGATATTGTTGCTTAAAAACACTGTATTTGTTTTGACAACGAGAATTAAATTTAAATTAATTAATGAAAATTTTATGTTTGTAATTTGGTAAAATAGAAATCATTTTTTAATTCGGAATATCAAATATATCTTAGACTGAATTGTTGGTATTTTTCTGAGAAACTTCTATTGTTGATGAATAGTGAAAAACACTGAGTAACTGGTTAAAACCGACTTTTTATTTAAATAACAATTTATTTTATTTAAATTTATTTTTCATCAAAATAGATACATAATACCTATATATGTTCAAAATAATTCATTCGAGTCATTTTATAATAAGTTTAGATATATAAAAATTTTATTGATCTTTTTACCGTCTTTTACCAACCTCCTAGGAAAATTTGCAAATTCACATAAAGCATAATTTTACTGCTTCTATGAGTTAATTTCGAAAATATGAGAGACACATTTAATATCAATGATTAACACATGGTTTAATAAGATAAAAATAATTTTTGATGAATAGTACCTTTTTTACTTTTATTTACCACCGTTAAAAGTAAATATGATAATTAAGGGTAAAAATAATATTATATTTACCCTAACACATGTACTAATTCTATTTTATGAGTATAATTTGACCAAAATCAACCTTAGGAATAAAATATGACCCTTTAGGTTGACTTGGATTAGAATAATACATTTATAATTATTTGATTTAAAGAATAGTTAAAAGGGTTAAAATCAAAGTTTAATAACTAAAACATTTTAATATGGGGTTATACATAAGATAAATTCGACTATAAATATTTATGAAAAATATAGGAGGATTTCCTATATAATGGTATTTTATTTATAATTTTTAAAGATTAAAAAAATAAATCTATTAATGACAGATTGATGATGCAGTAATAACCCTAATAATGAAAGAATCCAATAAACGGTATTATCAATATTAAAATAAATATAATTTCAACGTTTTCATGACATCAATGAATTTTCTACGTGAATATGAATTTTTATTATTGATTAAATGTATTTTGTTTGTAGCAATAATGTTGTTATTACTTTATCAAAAAACAAATACCAAAGAGTGTCAAAATTGACATAAAATCGTTTTTAAAACGAATATTATATTATTAATTGGAATTCTATTCATGAAAATATAATGTTTGGCCAAAATACTTATATAACAATATATATGACATTAATGAACTAATTTGGGTTCTATTTTCATTTTATTGTATTTTTATTAACCATATAATATAAAAATACAAAGAGACATGATAAATGTCAAACTATTTAACTAAGAGTTAAATATAAAAGTTAAGGTGAATATGGTGAGTAAAACCTATCTAAAACCTATTGGTTGAGTGTTTTTCAACCCATAACCACCTTAATATTTCACGAATTTATTTTGTAGCCATTGGAAACCGAATGTTATTTTATTATGAAATAATATTTTATGTTTTTTCTAAGGTGCTCCTCACCCCTCTTATAAAAGGGAACTCCCTCTTCACTCTAATTCACATCTACAAAGCTATTGGGCTCGACCAAACCCTACCCAAATATTCTCCCAACTATCCTAACTTCATCATAGTGGCCTTTATTTGGTCAGAAAGCATTATTAAATAGCCCTTTTTATCAAATCAAAATGAAGAACCAATAGAAGAGGTAATGATTTCACCACCCTCTTTCAAGTCCTCTTATTCTTCCACAAACTCATTTTTCATTGTTTCCCTTATAAAATAATAACTCCATTATCTTCTATATACTGTGATGTTATTATAAAATATGATACAACTATATTCATTATTCTATCCATCTTATTAATGATAATATCACCATGTCTGTGTACGTACGACTTACCGTCTCCACACCGTGGTGTAATTTTTTATTCACCACTATGTTATTTGGATGGATATAATGATGCGTAATATGTATATAAATAATTAAAATCACATGCTAATTTCTCTGAAAAATTAATATACCATCCAATTCCATACCTTTAAGGAAATGATATTGTCGCTCGTGCGTACGTACGGAATATCGTCTCCACGACGCGATGAGATTCATTTCCACGTTCACCATTAATCGATGATTATAAAAATATATATTACTAATAAGTATGTAATATATGACATAATAATGCTACTGGAGATATTTATATATATATATTTATATTACTTACATATATCTTATTCACTTAGTTCTGTTCAATACGATATGAAAACGGAAACTGCGTTTTTGCGTACATACAGACTACCATCTCAATAAACAATGTTTTTCATTTAATATATATATGTCTATTGTAAATATTAATATTCTAAATATATATGATATATAAATCATGTTTTATATTTTGGAAGTATATAAATTTTGGTTTAAGTGATACAATCAAGAGTGACAAGTTAAAACACATACGATAAAGAAAGCGAATATTAGCCGAAATCTTAATTTAACATGGAAATTATTATTAAATGGGTAGTATAAAGTCATAAATGAATCATGTATGATATAATAATTATTAATATGGTTCTGGTATAATTTAATAACATACTATGATCTTCATACAGGAGGTTAATCTTACCCTCGACTAATGGAAAGTGCAAGGTAAGGGTTAAATCCTCAATCTTATTATTATCCGAGATTGTTTATGTGTAAGTATTGACAACAACATTTTTATCATCCATTTCCATTTTTCATAAAAATAATTTCAAAATTAATATTTTAAGGATTTGTGAAAGGTAATCTTTATCAAGATCATAATTTTAAATTTTTTAATGATTTATCTTTCTAAATATTTTTAATTAATGTCCATTTTTTCAAAATGATTTTTACGATTTATTTATATATACATGAATGTTTTGAAATGATAATTCTTTTCAAAAGTTTCACTATGGTATGGGGCAGTTTGATTCAAAAATTCCTTTGAAATTACTTTTTTTAATAAATTTATGACTTTTAAATGATTTTACCAAATAGATATTTCTCTCAAAAAGTTTTACTCATTATTTTAAACTATGTCAGCATCCTTTACTAGATATTATTTTTAATTGATGTTGATTTATTATAATAAAATCGTTGATATTGTATTGAATGATTAATGATATTTTTGAATGTGGATGTTCAATTTTTATACCATTTATGTTTTTGGTTAATATATTTAAATTTCATAAGCTAGTTTTAATACAAATGTTTATGTTATATTTCAAAATTTTCATATGAGGAATGTAGTGGACTTACTAAGTGATGGGTGGAGCCTGCTATAACTCCTCGATGCATCGGTAGGTCTCATAAGACAAACTAGTGTCTTGGAACAAGGCCTTGAAAAAAAATTTATTTGTAGTCTTGGCATAAGGCCTTGACTATGTGGTAATGATGTCTGGCGTTAGGCATTCCTTAATTATGAAATTAGTTATTACATGTGATTATTTGAATAGTAGAATATCCATGTTAATTTTATATTGTAATGATTGATTTATTTTTTTCATATTATGTTTATGTTTATGTTTAAAGAGTCTATTGTTTTTATCACACATATTTCCTTAAATGTTTATATCTTCCGCTAAATTATTTACCCTTACTGAGCATCTGATCTCACCCCTTTATTGTGTTTTATTTTCCCCGTATTCCAAGAAGTGTATTATGAATGATATGCAGGGTTATGATAAAGGAAATAATGTCGTTCTCAAAAATCTATCTATGTTGTGTTTTATGTTTGAAATTGTAATGTAAAGTTAATGTATGTAATCTATTTTCCAAGACTAGTAAACTGGCCAGTCCTTTGGGACTTGATTCCTTGTAATCATGCAAATGTATTAAAATAATGCACCGGATCTAGGTAACTGGGTTCTGGGCATTACTGTTGGTATCAGAGGAAGTTTATCAATAACCTTGGAAACTAGATTTAGATAAACTATGATTATATCACATTACGCTAAGATAGACATTGAGGATTTGTATAGATGAACTTCTAAGAATTTTAGTAATGAAGATACTTTGTGTGTTTTCTAAGCAAATAAATCCCAGTCTAGATACGAGCAGGTATAAGCGGCTCTAGAATAGATGTACCTAGGTTTAAAACCCGAAAACGCCACATTAATCTAGACTCTAACTAGAACTAGATCACGAAAACTGGCCTTGCTGCACTCTTTGTCATGAAACTCCTAGGGGATATTATTAGGATAATTATTATCTTCTTTAAAAATCATTATGAAGGATTTACGATTATATACCTCATCAAAGAAAATATTTTTATGGATAATATCCATAAACTGTTCAATTTATGTTTGGAATTTTACATGTTTGGAATTATTCATTTCAATTCTCAAACTGACCTAGTGTATGACGTTGTATAGAAATGGAACCCAGTAGAAGGAAGGTGAACTCCAAAAATACGTATAATCCTTAGTGTAAAAAGGATCATATCTTTCATGGTATTAAGCCAACATTTAGAAGGGAAATAGTCTCCCATGTATTCTCAACATATGAAGAAATAGTATCATGTGTTAATAAGATAAGTACATAAGTCTCTGAGTACTATGGCTTTAAAGGGAAGCAAGAGAATAAAAGGATGGAAGAGATAAATATGGATAAAGGAAATATGAAAAAGAAGGATTCATATGATGCAATTTCATAGTACATAATTCTCTGATATGAGTTCTTCACAAAGGTATTTTCTATTTTAAACCTTTTATTTTCAATGAACAATTTAAAATTTCAAAGATGAAATTTATTGAAGGAGGGAAGAATGTAACACCCAAAGATTTCATAGTACGTTATTTCTTCAAAATAATTCAATAATATGCACTTCACGCAACACTGAGTTCAAGCACACCACGACTTACCAATATAGCTATTGAAAAGTATCTATGAATAGTATTAACAAAATTTTGAACTATATATATAATCCTTATAATTTTAGAATCCATATTATGAGTTTCGTAGACATAATGTAAGAACTAAATGAATTTTTTCAGATAAAATATGTTTTTTTTTCAGAATAGGTAATTTTACCACCTTTAGATGGAGAACCCATTTTAAATACAACATTCGAATCTTTTATATAATAAATTTAACAAAATAAACTTCTTCTTTAGAATCGGGACATAAAAATTTAGTTTTGATAAATTTTTGGTATTTTTCTAATAACTTTCATATTTTGGTGAATAATAAAAATTACTAAATTTTAATTAAAGAGAACCTTTTTAATAGAAATAATTTATAGAGTTAAATTATGTATTTTATTGGTTCTTAAGTTTAATTAGAATCTGTTTTTTTCATTTAAAAAAATTTAGGTTATTATAATTAATTTCACTTTGAAATTGGACATAAACACATGTCAATCTTTTGACAAATATTGTTGCTTAAAGACACACTATTTGTTTTGATAACGGTAATTAAATTTAAATTAACTAATTCAACTTATATGTATTGAATTAAGTAAATTAGAAATCATTATTTAATTCGAAATATCAAATATAACTTAGGTTGTTTTATTGGAATTTTTCTTATAAACATCAATTTTTGATTAATAGTGAAAGACACTACGTTATTGTTTAAAACCGAATTTTTATTTAAATAATTATTTTTATTTTTTAATTTATTTTAGGTAAAAATAGATACATTCACCTATATAAGCTCAAAATATTTCATTGGAGTCATTTTATAATAAGTTTAGATATATAAAAATTTTATAGAACTTTTTACCGTATTTTACCCAACACCTAGGAGAATTTTCAAATTCATATAAAACTTAATTTTACAACTTATGTGACTTGAATTTCAAAAATCCGAGAGACACGATTAATATTAAGGAGTAAATTTGATTCAATAAGATAAAAATAATTTTTTGTGAATAGTAACTGTTTAATTTTTTTTACCACGTTTAAAAGTAAATACGGAAATTAAGGGTAAAAATGATATTATTATTACCATAACACACGTTATAATTCTATTGGATAAATTTAATTCGACCAAAAACAACCTTAGGAGTAAAATATGACCCTTTAGGTCCACTTGGATTAGATTAAGACATTTATTATTATTTTATTTAAAGAAGAGTTAAAAGAGATAAAATCAATGTTTAATAACTAAACCATTTTTAATATAGGGTTATACATAAGATAAATTCGACTATAAATATTCATTAAAAATATAATAAGATTTCATACATTATGGTAGTTTGTATATAATTTTTAGAGATTAAATATCTATATTTATTAATGACACATTGATGATGATGTAATTAACTTATTAATGAAAGAATCAAAAAAATGGTATCATAAATATTAAAATAAATATAATTTCAATGTTTTTATGAAATAAACGAATTTTATAAGGGAATATTTCATGTTAAGATTGATTCAATTTATTTTTTTGAAGTAATCATGCTGTTATTATTTTATCAAAAAATAAATACCAAAGAGTGTCAAAATTGACATAAAATAGTTTTAAAAAAAATATTATATTATTAATTTGTATTCTATTCCAAAAAATATAAGGATCATAAAAAATAATTATATAATAATATATATGACATTAATAAACCAATGGGGGTTCTATTGGTATTTTATAGTAAGTGTATTAACCATATAATATAAAAATACAACGAGACATGAAAAATGTCAAACTATTTAACTATGAGTGAAATCTAAACGTTAAGGATAATATGGTGACCTAAACATATCAAAAACCTATTGGTTGAGTGGTTTTAGACTAATCCCCACCTTAAACTTTAAATACTTCTTCTTGGATCCATTATAAACCGAAAATGATTTTGTTATAATATAATAGTTTAAGTTTTTCCTTAGGTGACCCTCACCTCTCTTATAATAGGGCACCCCCCTTAACTCTAATTCACACATCCAAAGCCATTTGGCTCAGAAAACCCCTTCCCAAATATCCTCTCAACTTTTCTACATTAATCCTAGAGGCATTAATTCGGTATGAAATCCAACCTAAAGAGCCCTTTTGATCAAATCAAAAGGAAGAACCCGAAGAAGAGGTAATGATTTCACCACCCTCTTTCAAGTTATATTATTCTTCCACTTACTCTTTCATTGTTATTTCCATTATAAAATAATAATTCCAGTATATTATATATAATATGATGTTATTATAAATATGGCACAACTATATTCATTATTCTATCCATTTTATGAATGATAATTTCACAATGCGTGCGTACGCACAGCTTACCGTCTCCACGTCGTGGTGTAATTTGTTATTCAACACTGTTATTCAGATGGATATAATGATGAGTAATATGTATATAAATAATTAAAATAAAATTCTAATGTCTCTGTAAAATTAATATACCATCCAATTCCACACCTTTAAGGAAATGATATTGTCGCTCGTGCATACGTACGGAATACCGTCTCCACGACGCGATGAGATTAATTTCCACGTTCACCATTCATAGAAGATTATAAAAATATATATTACTAATAAGTATTTAATATATGACATAATAATTCTACTGGATATATATATATATATGTATATATATGTATGTACTTACATATATCTTATTCACTAAGTTCTGTTCAATACGATATGAAAACGGAAACAATGATTATGCGCAAGTACGGACTACCGTCTCCATAAACTATGTTTTTCATTTCATATATATGTCTATTATACATACTTATATTCTAAATATATATGATATATAAATCATGTTTTATGTTCTAGAAGTATTTTATTCTTTATCTATGTTATACAATCAAGAGTGACAAGTTAAAACACATGTGATAAAGAAAGCGATTATTACCAGAAATGTTAATTTAACATGGAAATTATTATTAAATGGGTAGTATAAAGTCATAAATGAATCATGTATGATATCATAAATATTAATATGGTTCTTCTATAATTTAATAACATACTAAAATCTTCATACAGGAGATTAAACATACCCTCGACTAAAGGAAAGTGCAAGGTAAGGGTTAATTCCTTAATCTCATTATTATCCAAGATTGTTTATGTGTAAGTATTTACTGGGAAATTTTTATCATCCATTTCCATTATTAATAAAAATGATTTCAAAATGAATATTTTAATGATTTGTGAAAGTCAATCTTTATCAAGATCATAATTCTAAATTTTTTAAAGATTTATCTTTCTAAATCTTTTTAATTAATGTCCATGTTTTCATAATGATTTTTAGGATTTATTTATATGGAAACAAATGTTTTTGAAATGATAATTCTTTTAAAAAGTTTCAAAGTTGTATGGGACACTTTTATTTAGAAATAAATTTTAAATTAATTCATTTATAAATGTGTTAAATTTAAAAGATTTTACAAAAATGATATTTCTATCAAAATGTTTTACTCATCATTTTCAACTATGTCAGCATCATTTACTATATATTATTTTTTTATTGAGGTTGATTTATTATAATAAAATCTTCCATATTTTATTTATTGAGTTATGAAATGTTTTATTATGGATGTTCTATTTTTATACCATTCATGGTTTATGGTTAATGTGTTGACATTTCGTATGCTAGTTCTAATTTGAATATATATGTTATGTTTAAAATTTTTCATATGGGGAATGAAGTGGACTTTGTATGTGATGGGTGGAGATTGCTATAGATCCTAGATGCATCGGTAGGTCTCATGAGACAAACTAGTGTCTTGGCACAATGACTCGACAAAAAATTTATTTGTTGTCTTGGCACAAGGCCATGAATATGTGGTAATGATGTCAGGCATTAGTCATTCCCTCATTATGAAATTAGATATTACATGTGATTATTCGACTAGTAGAATATCCATGTGTATGTTTATATGGTGATGTTTGATTTAATTTTTTCAAATTATGCTCATTTTTATGTTTACAATTGTTTTTGTTTTTATCACACGTCTTGCCTTAAAAGTTTATAGCTTCCTCTAAATTATTTACCCTTACTGAGCATCTGAGCTCACCCCTTTATTATGTTTTATTTTTTTAGTATTCCAAAAAGAGTATTATGATTTATATACAGGGTTAAGATAATGGGAATAATTGTGTTCTCATAGAACTATCTATGATGTGTTTTATGTTTGAAATTGTAATGTAAAGTTAATGTATATAATCTATTTTCAAAGACTACTAAACTGATCGGTCCTTTGGGACTTGATTCCTTGTATTCATTCCAATGTATAAAAATAATGCACTAGATCTGGGTAACTAGGGTTGGGGAGTTATGATAATTACTTTTTAAAATATAATAAATAATATATTGAGAAGAAAAAATAGATACCAATGAAATGCACCATAATAAAATCCCAATTTTGGGTTTCAATGATTTTTTGTGAGTTTAATTTTCAACTCATGATTTATTCTAAGAACACCCTTATTATATTTTTCCAACTTTTGCAATAGTAATGAATAAGATATTCCTTATTATTCTCTACTATCGACATATAATATGAATAATAATAAAAAAATTCAACACATAATATTTTTAGACCCACTAAACGGTACACAATAAACATATATTACAGCATGGGACTCATCTCACTAGCATGGTACATTAAATAAAAACATATATCCATTAATCATTGAACTATTCATAGAAGAATCTCATATTAATTATATTATTCCACTCCTAGAAAAATTATAATAATCCCATATCGGTTTCTCTTAATTTTATCTAAGATCATCTATTATCAAAATGATTTTGGCCATGACTAATAGATACTCAAGATTTTATGTAACACTATATTTATTATTCATGAAAAATATAAAATAAATAGTAACATTAATAAAAATATACATTTTTCTCCTAGATTTAAATTATATATAAAATATCTTATCATGGCACGAATGGGTTCATGATGTTTTGATATCTAAATTAATGTAATGACCTAAACACTTATCAATGAAATTTATCCATTCTTGTAGCAAAGTCATAATAACATAAAATCACATTTGAAAAAATGCCACATTATGATTAAATGAACTACTATGTGACCTTTAAACAAAAAATTCCCACTTCAATGTTTTGAATTTCAAATATTTGACAAACACAGTTGTTATAAGTAAGATGTCTGGAGTCCGATAAGGAAAAATAATTTTTGGTGAATAGTATCATACCCTTATGAATATTAATTTTACCCTTATGAATAGTAATTTTACACTTATGAATAGTAAATCATCCATGAAAATAGGAACCTTAACAATGATAGTATAAATAAAATTTAAACAACATGTACATAAATATATAATATAATTACATTATCATGTTAGTATTTTTGAAAGTCATAAATATTTAATAATTAATTTAATAATTTAAAAGAAAAAATATTTTCCTAAAATGATTTCATAAACTATTATTTTTATATCTTATGACTATATGATAATTTAATGAGACCATAATTAATTTTTCAATGCATTAGAAAAGTATTTTTTTTATTTTTTTTATTTTTATTTTTCTAGAAAATTATTTATTTAATTAAAAAATAAAACAATCATATATATAATTTTTTTTCATAAAATAGAGTTTATTTTTTTATTCTACATGTCGATACATTGTTAGGGTATTTTTTAGAGATTTATTCTATAATACTTGAATTTTTTATGAAGAGACAAAATATGCTAAATAAATGAATTTCAACATCATGCTTGAGTCATGGATGAAGTAAATAGCCATTGGTTTGAACTGACATTCACTTATTACTATTTATATTCACAAGAAGCCTCAATATTTCTTACCTTGGGGAGAAATAATAATTTAACGAATACATTATTTTGAAAACCCCTCCCCCTCCACTATAATCACCACCGTTCACAACCTCATTTCATAACATCTCTCAAGCATTGAGACTACTCTAAATTCTACTCATATAACATCCAATGAACATACATATGCCCATAAACCCTTGTAATCCTAAAATGGAAAATAAATATCTCTTATAGAGGCTCTAAAAATATATATATTCAAGAGTTAATTTCTCTCTCCCTTTTCTTTTACATTTCAATCAAATTTCATTTTTTTTCTTCTTTAATCCTCAAATTCTATGATCCAAATTACATGATTACTCTAGTATTGTTGATATATTGGTATGATATCATTTTAATAGAATACTATTCATTATACAGGTCCATCAATCTCTTTTTTTTATATAAATGAAATTGTTCTCGTGATGTGTTAATTTACCTACATCATAGGTAATGCACTTCCACATTTCGTAAACTCCCAAAAAGATGTCAATAAAACCATTAAATGGTTGAATAAAGATTTTAATATATTTTTTTAACCCCATTTATTTTTTAGAAACCACTTTTAGACCCAATACAAAATTATGAATCAAAACATGTTCATTGTGATCCAAAAACCACCCCAATTAACCTAAAACAAGCAGGATTAAATTTTAACTAATTATTTGTCCACATAGTGTAAAAAATAATTCATTAAAATATCATTTAAAATCCATAAATATCATAAATAACATTTAATATCTATTCTGGATATTTATCCATGTTCTACACTAACATCTATTTATGTGTACAAGTTAACCATTCATGAAAACTAAGAAAAACAACACTCCAAAACAATGAATTTATACTTTATAACTCAAAAAAATCCCATAAAAGAATATAGTAAAACCATAATGAATAATTTCATGAATAAAATATTTTTTAATTATTAATTAATGAATATAATGTCAGTATACATGACATTATAGTGACGAATGTGTCAAGATACAAGGTAAGGGGAATTCTTGAACCCTACATTCTTCCTCTGGGGTTTCCCTCTTTCACTCCATTTTTAGAACGTTTATTCATTAAAAAGCATTTCATCATCATTATTTTACCTTTTCTAGGATATTCATGTTTCCCACTAGAGTTTATGTCAAACATATTGTTTT
This sequence comes from Viscum album, assembly GCA_963277665.1. Taxonomy (NCBI): domain Eukaryota; kingdom Viridiplantae; phylum Streptophyta; class Magnoliopsida; order Santalales; family Viscaceae; genus Viscum; species Viscum album. The sequence goes on along the minus strand of OY728130.1, from coordinate 1,594,933,466 downwards.
CCAAAAAGAACTCTTCTTTTAAAAACACACCTTTTACATCTCACTCAAGGTAGATGATTCTTGTATCAAGTATGATATTCCCTATTTCATTTGGGAAGCCAAAGTTTATGAATGTGAGATTTTTATATGAAACCAGTTCCTTTCGATGGGTTATTTATTTTCATGACGGATATATATTCTATTTGGAATGCATGATAATGTAAATGTTATAATGTGATGGGTTCACCTTGAATTATATTGCAGCATTTAAAAGATTTGATTGACGAGTGCACCTAGAATTATATAGAACTCAAATGAATTTGTTTATGTGATGAATATCATGCATTAATGTGATATATGTGTGAAAATGATGATATTTGTTTTTACAAGTATATGTTGTAGATGAAAACTGAGACATGATGTTTCATTTTTAGGAATTAACACATTCTATGCTATTATACAATTCTTTTTCTCATTATTATAATGATGATGTTATGATTATTATCAAACCATGTTATATTATTTCATTCCCTTATCTATCTTATTAATAGGATTTTAGATCTACCTGTTGATGTATATCCTAAAGTGACTAATTTTACTAAGGAGAAGACAAGAGAAAATAAGAACCTACAGAAGAAGTAATTAAATAATTGTTTTCTGTTGTAAATTTTATGTATTGGCCATGTTTGACCAAGACAAAAAACCTTTGAATCCTCTTTGTGTAATGAATTTTTTGTATAATTTAAATTTTTTAATAGTAGGGTGAGAAAAGTAGGGTCACTATAGTTGGTATTAGATTCATGGTTTAGTTAATTTGGGAAGTAGGATTAAATAACCTTAATGAAAAACATGGTATTAGACTATGTATATGTAAGCATAGATGAAGATTTTCTAAACAAAGGAATCACATTTGATATGCTTTTAGATTTAATTTAATAATGTAATAAATTATTTATTCATGACTTGTTGACTTATGTTTTGTTCTAACCAATTCTATTTTAGAAAATTGTGGAAACTAGGAGAAACCACGCCAACAACCCATGTGAGGGACAATGCAGTGATTTCCCAAACAAAATCCCCAATGTTTTGGGAGATGGAGTTCAAATCTACCTGGATATTCTTACCCATGTGTCTCAGGTTATGAATAATAACCTAAATAATATGGAACACACTCCTTCACCTAATAAGGATGAACTAAATATCGTGCATTTTATGTGGATAGAGCCACCAATAATTAGTGGATCTTCTGATCCACTAGTTGTAGAAAAATGGGTCAACTAAAAATAAAATAGATTTTATGTGCTTTACTATTCTGATATGGAGAAGGTGACCCTATACATTTATCTCCTTGATAGAGAGGCCAACCAATGTTCAGATTTGATTAAGATCACCCAACAAAGAGATCAAATTAAAGAGATGGAGTGGGAAGACATTCAGATAATGTATCATAAAAGTATTTCCCACAAACTCTTTATACAAATATAGAGATATAATTCATAGAGCTAAAGAAAAAATAAGGGGAATTTTTCACGTTCTTAGAAGATAATTTCACAAGGATTTCATGGTATGAATCAAGATTATTTTATCAATAATGATAGAAATATTAATAGATTAATTAGTGGATTAAACCCACAGCTTAGAATGCCTCTTACAAATTGAGACTTTGGGAGTTAAGAAGAATTTTTTCAATGTTCTCTCAAATTGGAGATGGAGTTTGGAGATTGGTCCCAAGGATATAGTGATATGAAAAGAATTATGGAGTTTCATGATGAAGGATCTAATGAGAAAGGTTGAAAGAAAACTCAACAACCTACATGTCTAAAATGTGGGAAGAAGTACCATGGGAATGGATTAAAAGTGTTGGTGAAATCCATTAAGTGTGGGAGAGAACGCCACCAATCTAAATTTTGTCAAAAATATATGAGGAGGTATAAGAATTTGGTTGAGTAAAGTGGAGCACCAGCAATGGGACAATTCTAAAATTGTAGGGAGCAAGGGAGATTTGAAATCCAGTGAACAAAATCTCTATCCCTTGAAGGTAATCAACAACCAAAGATTAATGAGAAAGGGATGTATTATGCAATCCCTACTCTAGAAGTTGATCAAGAACATGATGTCATAAAATGTACACTTCCTATTCACTAAAGAATGGGAAATGTCTTATTTTATTATTGTTCTGAAAATTTATTTATATCTCCTAAGTTTTCTAGAACTATTTAATCGAAGCCTTGAAACCTTAATGTAGAGATATCGGAAAAAATAGGTGGGGAAATCATTGAATCCCAAGTGTGGGACTCTTCTCTTGTTGGAATATGTGTGATGATTCTTCCTTCCAATCTAGTGATACTTCCATTAGTGGAATTTGATGCAATAATCGAAATGGATTGGATCTTGTTTAAAAAGAACATATCAACTCTCAGAAAAAGGAACCATCTTTTCATATTTTGAACCATACCATGATCTTATACATATGTAAAGGAGACCATGAATCTTTTTTGGAAAATCCTTCAACAGTGTGGGTGTTGATTCCATGTGAATAGGCATAACTCACTCAAATGTTTGAGTTAATGAAATGTGTCATCCTTGTAGAAATTTCCCTAAGGGAATATAGTGATGTATTTTTCAAATTTTTACCTTGACTTACTCCAACTCGTGAGGTATATTTATCTATAAAACACATATCTTGAACTGCTCCTATATTAATGTGTCCATATAGGAAGGATCCTACTAAACTAGAGGAGTTAATGTCGTAGTTTCCAGAGAATTTGGATAGAGGGTTCATATTCCCTAGTGCATCACCTTGGGCTGTGCTAGTGCTCCTTGTGAAGAAGGATGGAATAATGCAATTATATATCAATTATTAAAAACTCAACAAGATCACCATAATGAAACATTATACTCTTCCATGTAATGATGTCTTTATCTATTTTTTAATTGGAGATTGATAATTCTAAATGGTGGATATTCCTTGAAGATGTCATCACCAAAAGTTGAAGAAGGAAGATATTTAGAAGACTGTCTTCTGTAAAAGGAATATACACTATGATTTTCTAGTGATTCCCTTCAGACGTATAAATTTCACTAAAATCATCATGGATTTGATGAATAGAGTATTTATACATTACCTCATCAAATTTTTGGTAGTATTTATTGATGATATTATCATCTACTCCAAGATAAAGGAGGAACATGAAGAACATCTAAGACTTGTGTTGGAGACATAGAGATAGGATAAGTTGTATGCCATATTTAGAGATTGTGACAGTTGGATGAAGAAAGACACGTTCTGGGGTCATGTGATCCTATGTGAGGGAATTTATGGGGAAATTTCAAAAACAAAGTTGATTAAGGAATGGACCATACCCTGTTGTGTCAGAAAAATCCATAGTTTTCTTGGATCATCTTGGTACTACTGACATTTTGTGAGACATTTGTCATGAATGTGAAGCCCTCTAACTACATTAACAAGGATAGGGATAAATATTGTTTGGATGTAACAATGTGAGGAATCCTTCAAGGAGCTAATGAGAAGGACGATGATTTCCCCTGTACACACATTACCAAAAAGTGGAGAAATATTTGTGATATATATGATGATTTTAAGAAAGTATTGTGTTCTGTACTTATGAAAAATGATAATATGATAGGATATACTACTCAAAAGTTGATGATCCATGAGTAGATCTACCCGACACATGATCTAGGTATATCATATATTATTATTTCCTTGTAAATATGGTATCACTATCTCTATTGTAATGACCCAAACTATTATTAATGAAAAATCCTATTGATATAATTAAATATATTATTATGTAAAATAGATATATAAAATGTATAAACTGCCTTGGTTTTTTGTTTTTGGATTTTAAAATAAAGTTATTAATAGTTACCATCGCTAATATAGCCATTGAACATTGATCACATGATTATTATAAATATAGGACATTAACTAATCCAATTTACTAAAAAAAAAGAAGTGATGGACACCTTTAGTAGAATTTCCCCATATGAAGACCACATTTCAGGGCCCGGAAATGCGGTAGTGTCACCGGGCTTCTCTCTTGACCAATAACAAGATGAACTTCAACACATTAAGATTGAATGAAACCACCTATGGGAGAAGTTCAAGTTAATTGAGATTTCCACCTCGGTGATGTTATCTAAGATTCCCCAAGAGTTTGTCGCAATCACACACCATACCCTTAGGCCTTATGCGGGTGTTATAAGGGGTTGTGTAACAAGACCCTAGCACTATTATTTTGTGCAATATTTTCTTATAGAATAACAAATATTCATTCAATATATTATTGTTACTCTGTAAATTGTTTTTGAAGCACAAATAATACTTTTAGTCAATATTCAAATAAGAACTATATTTTGATGAATTAATGGATTTTTCAATTAGATAATATTTTAATAAAAAATATTACTAAATTAATTTTTTAAATGTAAATTATCTTATAATTTTTTATTAATTCAATAGTAAATTTTATTAAATTCTGAAAGTGATTTTTTTGTCAAAACCCTTCAATTTTCGATAGATGTGAGTTTCTTTTTAAAAGTAAAAAATTTTAATATTTAGAAATTTTTTTTGATAAAATGAAAATTATTTTTGGATTCAAAACATCGAAATTATCTAACGGTGATGTTTTTATAAATTTTCGAGACAATCGAATTTTTGGGTAAAAATTAAATACGTTTTAAATATATAATGTGTTTTATGATGTCATAATTTCCCAATACTAATGTAATAAAATAATATAAAAAGGGTTTTTGGCCAATATATATTTTAACTTTAAAATAATGTGATTTTATATATTTTGATAAATTTTATAATTCCTTAGTGGACCCTCTGAGACTTATACAATATTTTAACTTTTTAAAATGTTTTCCTTGAACGTGTGACACACCTCCACATAAGAAAGGCTAATATTTTAATCGGTTCGGACATTGGAATTATAAAATAAGGTTTTATACTCCACTATTTCAAAAACCATGGGTTGGATTTTGGTTTGGATTAGTTTAATGTGTAGTGTCCAAAACCTAAATAATAATGAATTCCCTCTATTTTCCTATATAAACCCACTCAATCTCTGAATCCTCTTCACTAAAAACATTAGGAGGTCACCCAAACTCTTCCATACTCTTAACATAATCCACCCAAGACACCAAAATCTCAAATAAGCCTCTATCAAGCCTTTGGGATCACACATCCATGCAAGGGATCTCTTCCTTTCTCATTTTGAGAATGTTTTTTAGGTTGTTATACCATATTATTTTCAATTAATAATTTTGGGGAATGATTTACCAACTCCCCCACACTTCTCTACATATGTTTTAATGATGAGATAACTCCTTCCCCCTAATTAATTCATCCCATGTACACCTGTTACCATACTGAAATTCTGTAAGGAATTTCTATCTTCTCATTTACATTCAAGAAATTATTTTATATTATGCATATAAATTCCATTTCATATTTTGGGATATTATGTTCCATGACCTTGTTACATTCCATTTCTTGTATAAATTATGAGATACCCCTTTCTCTCTCATCAACCATTTTTACTATTTCTATTCGACATTATTATGCTCCCATAGTTCCACTAACATTTCCCATGAAAAAATCATCATGTAATTGAATACTATACCCATTTATCTATCAAGGGTATTCACCTTTATGCACATGTACTTGTTGATTAAGTACATACATTTATTTATTACACATATATTATTTGTGGAATAAATTATGATGATTTATGAATCCATATGGTATGATTTTTTTGGTAAACTTATGCAGGAAATAAAATGTTTTTGAAGGGTGCGCCCTGATAGCACTCCAATGAATTGAGTAAATAATAGTATCATGAAAAACTATGTGAAATGATTGTTTAATCCTAATAATTCCAGTGAAATTAAGGTTTAATTATGAAAACTCAATTGCAATTAGGGTTTACTCATGACCCATGTGCAATGAGCCTTGGAACATGCTAATATCATGTTAAATATTTTTGCTACATCTCCACGTTATGATAATCATGCTACATATTGCCTTTATATTCATGTTTATATTATGCTCAATTAATATCCCTGTTACCTAACATTTATTTTATTCTCTATGATATTCCTTGTTTACTCCATTACATTACATTATAGATCACCATTTTCTTACATATGTCCCAAGGTTATCCCATGAAATGCTAAGTATGAAGGAATTTTGTGGTCATGTAAAATAATATTTCAATAAATATATTGTATTATATGTCATAATATGTTATGTAATGTTCCAAATTACCCAAGACACTAGAGCTATTGGTCCTCCGAGTTTTCTTAAGTGCAATTTTATGTAATAAATCATGTTTAAATTTCTAATAAAGAGTAGGGTTGTTATAGATTTTATCAAAGGATATGTTTAGTTATTTTTGGGAATAAGATTAGAAAACCCTAGTGAAATAAAATCATCCATAATTTTTGGTGACTATAGAGTATGTGGTTTATCAAGAAGATAAATCCCTATTTGGTTATGATCAAGTTGAGGTGGCTCTGGATCAGATGTATCTAGGGGTAAACCCGAAAAAAAACTCTTTTATATTGAGTCGAATTGGAACTTGCGCACAACAATGGGCCTTGATACACTATTGGTTCGACAATACCTAGGGATATGCTTTGGTAAATTCATAAGATTAGTATGAACCAATATTATATGAATAAAAAAATTCCCCTAAGAATATATGTTGTGAATTAAATCATGGATATAATATATTGAAGTCTATAAATTCATATGTTATGGAAATAATTTCAATTTATAAATTATCCATTTTTGTAAATGGATTCCCCTTTATGTGTTACCCAGAGCTGTCTTCTAGTTACAACCAATGGCCAGAAATAAGAGGACTCGGGCTGACAACTGATGCGAAGATCAATGTCATGACTGTTCTAATGATATTCCCAATCCGATGGGAGTGGGAATCACCTAATATGCCACAATACTCAATCAGTTAGCTTAAGTTTAGAATAGAAAAATTGGTTATGAGAATCATCCAAACCCCCCTAAAAAATAAAAATCTCTAATCAAGAGCATAATGAGACAAAGGCCTCCCAATTTCAATGGATCATCAGATCCTTCAATCGTCAAAAAATGGATCAACTCCACAGAGAAGATCTTATCCACCATTCAATGTTCCAAAAAAGTGAAGGTTCTTCTGGCTACGTATCGTATATAGGGTAATTTTGATCAATGGTTGACCTTGATCAAAAATAATAATCTTGGGGAAGATATTGAGGTATTGGAATGGAAGTATTTACATAAAATGTTTTCGATAAATATTTTCCTCACAACCTCAGACTTAAGATGGGAAGGGACTTTCTTTCCCTCATAAAAAAGGCAAAGAATCCATCAGAGCATATGAGGAAAACATCAAAAGTATTTTGCAATACACATCTGACATTTTCATTACCCCTGAATGAAAGGTTAATCAATTCTTTGGTGGGATAAAACCTAGCCTACAGAAAGACATGGAGATTCCTCACATTGATAGCTATGAGGAAATTGTCTGATGTGCCCTCAAAGTCAAAATTGATATTGAAAAAAATCACAGGTATCATGGTGATATGAAGAATAAAGAGGAATTAAATTATGATGTTCTGAGGTAAAAATATAATGGTGATATGAAATTATAGTACCCCACTCTCCAAAAGAATAGAAAGAACCACCGCATAAATTGAATGAAGGGGGCGAGGAAATAAATTAGGTGTCGAAACTAAGGGCACATGTCCATTAACTGCTGACCAGAAAAACCTACTACTGCAATAATGGAGAGGAATTCTTTGTTTGAACCTTAATGCATTTATCAATGCTTCATATTCAAAGAACCAGGGAACTTTGAAAACTAGTGCCCTAAGCCATGGATTTTCAAAGGCAATCAATAACCTCCAAGGCAGTAAGTGAGAGCATTTTCCATCACTACTTTCAAAGTGAACCCCGACAACGATGTGGTGAAAGGTATGATAGTTATACATTAAAGAATAGAAAATGTACTTTTTGATTCTGGGTCTATGAATTCTTTTATATCAGGAATGATTAGTATAAAAATCCCAACAACACTACAAATCATGGAAGTATAGATGTTAGTGAGAACCAAAAATGGGGAAATAACTGCATCAAATGAATATAACTACTCCCCTAGCACTATTTGTGGATTGAACATCCTAGTGATACATCTAATACTCCCTTTAAAGGAATTTTATTCAATTCATGGCATGGATTGATTTTACCTATATATAGCATACATAAATTATTGTGATAGGGAAATCACACTCCAAATATCGAATCGGCCCCTGATTCTATACTAGTGCAAGGAGGAGGATGAATATTTTTTAGCACCATCATCTAAATAATGGATAATAATACCTTATGAACATTCATATCTTTCTCATATGATTGATTATAAAGAAGAAACCATCCATGAATACATGCCTATTGGGAGGGAATTTTCTGAAGTATTTCCCAAGGAATTGTATGGTCTTCCTCCAAGATGAGATGTTGAATTATTTATTGATCTTATAACTGGGGAATTTCCAATATTATAGACTCTATATAGAATATTTGTTTTAGATATTGAAGACCTAAAGAAACAACTACATGAGAATCTAGATAAAGGGTTTATATGCCCAAGTGCTTCACCATGGTGTGAATCATTCCTCTTTATCATGAAGAAGGATGGGTCAATGTTCGTTTCCATTAATTATGGGGAGCCCACCAAAATCAAGATAAATTAAAAATATATTTTTTCATGAATTGATGACTTGTTAGATCCACTACATGGAGAACCAGACTTCTCCCAAGTGGATATATTAATGTGAAATTACTTAGTAAGGGTGGAGAAGAAGGATATCCCTAAGAATGCTTTTCGTACAAGCTACATGCACTAAGAACTCATAGTAATAACTTTCAGACTCCCTAATTCTCCAAAAATCTTCTTGGATTTCACTAATTCTCCATAAATATTCACGAACCTGATAAATAATTTCTTTACAGATTACATTGATAGGTTTGTGGTGGTGTTTATAGATGATATTATAATATTCTCCAAAACAAGGAGGAGTATGAGGAGCATCTAAGAACTATACTAGAGACCTTGAGAATGGTGAAACTCTATAAAAAGTACAGTAAGTGTGAGATATGGTTGATGGAGGTTTCATTATTTGGTCATATTATCTCCAGAAGATGAATATTTAAGATCCCCTAACGAAAATTCAATTAAGAGATGGCTATGGCCAACATCTCTAATAGATATTCATTACTTCCATGGGATATCTGGATATTGTCACCGCTTTCTGAGAAATTTTACATGATTGTAAAACCATTTTACCTAGACAACTCATAAGGGAGTGAAGTTCTATTGGAGTGAATAATGAGAAGATATATTTAAGTAGTTGAAAAGGAGGCTTATCACTGTGCCTGTGTCACACTACCCATAGTGGGAAACTTGTTGTGGTATTTAGGGATGCTTTGATGATGGCCTTGGGCTATGTGTTGATGAAAAATGACAAAATGATTGCCTATGCTTCATGTCAATTAAATTTTAATTATAAAAACTATCCAAAACATGTTCTGGTGTGTGCTACATGAATCTTTTATTTAAATTTTTTTGACATTGCCTCTTTGGTGAGAAGTGTGAAATATATACGGATCACAAAATCTTCAAGTATATATTCACATACAAACAGTTTAATATGCACCAACAAATACAGTTACAGCTAATCCATGACTATGTATACTAAAGAAGTTACCACTATGGAAAATAGAATAAGGTAGAAGATGCTTTAAGTAGAGAAGATACAACAACTCTTTCACTGATGAGAATTTAAAAGGATCCAATCTTCGTAGAATTGATGAAGATAGACATGGGAATCATAAAGAAGGGAAAATCATCAATCCATTTGCTACTTATTTCTCAACCGTCTCTTTTGGAAAGGTTGAAGAATGAGAAAAAAGATGACGTGTGAATTTAAAAGAAAGAAAAATCTATCAGAAAAATGAAATCCTCAGAGTTCAATGTTAATGAAGAAGGAATTGTGATATTTGGGCCAACAATATGCATTCCATCAAATCCATAGTTAACGAATTTTCTTTTGGATGATGCAAAAAGTTTGAATTTTACCATTCTCCAGCGAAACACAAAAATGTATTGAGATATATGAGAGTATTATTGTTGGGATAACATGAAGAAGGAGATCACTGAGTATAAATCAAAGTGCCTTGTATGTCAGCATGTGAAGGATATGAGGCAGAAGTCTAAGGGGATAATGAAACTATTAACTATACCAACATGGAAAATGGAAAAAATCACTATATAATTTTTTACATGACTTCTGATAAAATCAAATGGAAACAATGATATCAGAGTTGTTATGGATCGTCATAAAAGGACTAAACACTTCATTGCAATTGTATATGATTTATCATTGGTTCAAATGGAACAAATATACACTAGAGAGGTGGTGTGGTAGCATGGAGTACCATTATCGGTTGTATTTAATAAATATTAAAAATTCACCTCTATATTCTAGAAGAGTCTCCAACATGCTATTAATACTGAGTTGAACTTTATTACGGATTATCATCCTCAAACTGATGACCAATCTAAGTAGACTATCCAAACACTTGAGGACATGTTCAGAACATGATCAATAGACTTAAAAAGAGGATGGGATCAATATCTTCCTCTATTTGAGTTCTATTATAATAATAAATCTCTACTAAAGAATCCCAATGGATCCTTGTGACATCCTTTATAGGAAGAGGTGGAGAACAATGGCATGTTGGGATAAAGTTGGAGACAGAAAACTCTAAGGTCTAGAAATAGTCAAAGAAATGGTTGAGAAGGTTAAGTCCATCTAGTAGCTTATTGAAGATATTCAGATTCGACAAAAGTGATATGTTTAAAATTATTAACATGGCCTATAATTTGATATAGGAGACATGATATTCCTCCACATATCTCCATGGAAGAGATTTATGAGATTTAGGAAGAAGGGAAAGCTTAGTCAAAGGTACATCGACCATTTTGAGATCATTTATCACATTAGAGTAGTGGCCTATCTACTAGCACTCCCATCAAACCTATGTCAAGTACATGATGTATTCTATATATCACATTTGAAGAAGTAAATAATTGTCCCATCACATGTACTTAATCTAGAGCTGATACCGTTGGAGAATCACATCTTCTACAAAGAGAAGGCAATGAAGATCTAAGATTGTAGGGAAAATGTTCTACAAAATAAGACAGTGACCCAAGTAAAGGTGTTGTGGAAAAGCTACATGTTTGAAGAAGGAAAGTGGGAATCAGAGGAATTGATGATGTATAGTTACCATAAACAATTTTACTGTTGGAAAAAAAATTTATGGAGAAATTTCTCAAGGGGATGATTTTAAAGACCTGAAAATTTGTTAATGAAAATTTATCTTAATATAATTAAATTTAATATTATGTAAAATAGATATATAAAACTTAAGAAATTCCTTTGTTTTATGATTTTGGATTTGAAAATACCATTATGAATTATTATAGTTGCTAATATAGTCATTGAAAAGTGATCACTTGATTAGTATAAATAGAGGGCTCTAACAAATCTAATTTACCCAGAAAAAGGAAGCAATGACCTCATCCAGTAGAATTTACCCATACATAGCCCATTTCATAGAGCTAAGAATGGAGTTAGTATCACTGGATTCACTCCTGACCAATCCCAATCCAAGCTTCAATAAGTTAAGCTTGAACAGAACCGCCTACTGGAGAAGTGGAAGTTAATAGTGATTTCCACCCGAGAGATGTTATCTGAGCCACCCCAAGAGTATATCACCATTGCACACCTAACCCTTTGGTCTTATGAGGGTGTTATAAGGGGTTATGAAACAACACCCTAGAACTATGATTATTTGAATTATTTTTTTATAGAATAATGAATATACATTAATATTATTATTCTTTCTCTGTAAATGGATTTTAATGAACAAATAGTATTTTTATATAATATTCAATTAATAAATATATTTTGATGATTTAATGTTGTTTTTAATTAAAAAATATCTTAGTTAAATAGTATTACTTAATTAATTATTATTAAATATAAATGATGTTATAATTTCATATGAATACAATTATAATTTTTATTATGGTTTGAAAGCTGTTTTTTGTCAAAACCCTAGAATTTTTGATAAATTTCAGTTTTTATTTTAATAGAAAAAATTCACATATTTATAAAATTATTTAGATAAAATGAATATTATTTTTGGATTCCGGATGTTGAAATTATCTAAAGTTGATTTTTTCCTAATTTTTGGAGACAGTCAATTTTTGGATAAAAATTAACTATCGTCGGAATATATAATGTGTATTATAACATATATATGAACCAATAGTGATTTAATAAAATAATAAATAAGGGTTTCTCAGCCAATATATTTTTTAAATTTAATATAATGTGATTTTATATTATTTTGATTAATTTTACAATTCCTTAGTCGACCCTCCAAGACATATACAATATTTTATCTTTTTAAAATGATTTACAAGAGAGTGCGACTCACCTTCAAATAAAAAATCCTAATATTTTAATAATCTTGGCCATTATCCTTATAATTTTTTTTTTCCACTAAATGTTTTCTAAAACAATGGGTAATAATCATGCCTTAGTTTGTAGTTTTGAATAGTTTATTTTATAGTGTCCATTGTGTATAATAAAAAATTCATTCTTTTTACCCATATAATGCCACTCAATATCCAACCCTATTCACTAAAAAACTTTTGATATCAACCAACATCCACCCTCCTCTCTCTAGAATCTTCCCAAGGCTTCCCAAACTCCCATGAATCCTCTCTTAAGCCTTTCCTAAGCCTTTGGGGTCACACTTCCAAGTTAGGGATTTCTTCTTTTCTCATTTTTTCCAAGTTTCTTTATGTTATTATACCCTTTAATTTTAAATTAGAAAATTTGGGGTATGATTTCTCACCTCCACCATACAACCATCCTAAAGTTTGAATGATTAGAGACCTATTTCCCTCTCAATAATTCCACACATGTACACCCATTACAATTGCAAAATCATGTATGGAGTTTCTCTCTTATCATTTAAATTCAAGAAGTTATTTTTTATTATGTATCTAAGTTACATTACATTTGTAGGGATACTATATTACATGATCCCATTACTATAGATTAAATTTATAAATGATTAGTGACCCCTTTATCTCTCAAAAACCCATTTTTATGATTTCGATTTGATGTCGTTATGCAGCTGAAGATACCCAAAAATTTCCCATGATAAAATCATCATGTATGTGAGTACCATACCCATTTCTCTCTCAAGGGTATTCTCCATTATGCACATGTACTTTATAATTGAGTAATTAAAAATAGGTATTTCAAATCTATTATTCTGGGAATAAATTATGATGTTTAATGAATCTATGTTGTATGATCTATATGGCACATTTATGTGTCAAATAAAATCTTTATGAAGGATGTGCCCTGATAGCTCTCTAATGCATTGGTTAAAGAATAATATCATGATACGCCACGTGAAATTATGGTTTACTCCTATTAATTCAATTGAAATGAGGGTTTAATCATGCTAACTAAAGTGCAATGAGTGTTTACACATGCTCTTTGTGCAATGATCCTTGGATCATGCTAATATCATGTTAAGTGTTATTTTCACATATCCACATTATGATAATCAGGCTATATTAGGCCATTATGTTCATTTTTATGTTATGATCCATTGATATACCTATTTAAAAACATGTATTTTATTCTTCATTTTATTCCTTGTTTACTCCCTTAATAGGCTTTATTGATAACCCTTTTCTTATGCATGTCTTCAGGTTTTCCAATGCATGCTATGAATGAAGGAATGTTCTGGTCATGTAAAAGAAGTTTTCAATAATAATGTAGTATTTTATACCTTAATTTTACATGAAATGTTCTTAATTTCCCAAGAAAAAAGTCCTCTTGATCCTCAGAGTTGTCTTATGTGCATTTTTATGTAATAAATGATGTTTATATTTTCAATAAAGAGCAGGGTTGTTATATCTACTGTGAGAAGTGTGACATATATTCCGATCAAAAGAGTCTAAAGTATTTATTCACACAAAAGGATATCAACATGCCTCAAAGGAGATGGTTAGAGCTAATCAACGAAAATTATTAGTCAATTAACTATAAACTGGGAAAAAATGTAGTTGCTGTTCTAGGTAGAAAAGAACATGCTACTCTATACATAATGTGGATTGTGAAAGACACTATTTTAACAGATATGTATATTACTGATTTTAAAATCATTAAAATAGGGAATACATTCTACCTTTCCAAAATTATTTCCCAACTTTATTTATAAGAGAATATTAAGGAGGCACAAAGGGATGATCTGAAGTTTTAAAAGAAGGTCTATGTAGTAAAGGGAGGGAAGCTACAATTGTTCCATATATACCATGATGGTGTGATTTGGTTGGGAATGTGGATTTGTGTGGATTCATCGCCTAGGATAAAGAAGGAGATATTTGATAATTCACCTTACTAAAAATTCTCTATCCATATAGGAAACTCCAAGATGTATTGAGATCTATGACAACAATTCATGTGGGAAAACATCAAGAATAAAATTACAGAATATTTTTCAAGGTTCATGATATGTCGAAAAGACGAAGAAGACCGATAAAGTTCAAACAGATGATGCAATTATTTATTAAACCCATGTGGAAATAGGAGAATGTCACTATGGACTTTTTCATAGGTCACCAAAAGACATACAAAGAAATTAATGCAATATGCATTGTGGTGGACCGCCTCACCAGGACTGCCCTCATTATCGCAATTCGAAAAGATCTCTTTCCTGAACAACTTGCAAAGATATATGTGAAGGAATGGTGAGACTTCATGGGGTTCCAATATCGATTTCCTCTAATCGTGATATGATGATCACAACTATATTATTGAGGAGTCTCCAACATGATTTTTGTAATGAATTTAATTTTATCATGACCAACCCCCAAACCGATGGCCAATCTGAAAGGACTATTCAGATTCACGAAGACATTCTAAGATATTTTTCTTTAGTATTCAAAGGTGGATGGGATCATCATCTCCCATTGATTTAGTTATCATACAAAAATATCTTCCACATAAGTATTCAGATGGATGCATGTTAAGATCTTTATGGAAATCGATGTAAAACTCCATCCCGTTGAGATGATGTTGGGGAAAGAAAGCTACTTGGATCTGATCTTTTGAAAGAGATGACAGAGAAGGCTAAAGTCATCAATATACACCTCAATTCTGCTCAGAGTTGGAAAAATATATATGCTAAAAACTATCAAAGGGAACTGTAGTTTGATGTTGGAGATAATGTCTTCTTTTAGATATCTTCATGGAATAGAGTCATGTGTTTTGGATGAAAAGGGAAGATAATCCCAAGGTACATTTTTCCCTTTTAGATCCTTGACCATATAGGATTTGTGGCATATCTACTTTCACTTCATCCAAATATGGTCATGTTCATGATGCGTTTCATGTATCATTCTAGAGGAAGTACATACCAAATACCTCTGATGTACTGAACTCAAAAGTGTTACAACTTGATGTTTATCTCTCTTATGATGTGTAAGAGTAAAGATTCTAGACCAGAGAGATAAGATTATATGATAAAAGAAAAACACCCATGTCAAAGTGTTGTGGAGGAACTATATGTGTGAGGAAGCAATATGGGAACCAGATGATGCAATGAAATAGAAGTACCCTCACCAATTTATGTAAATCTAAATTTTAGGGGTGAATTTTCCAAATGGGGGAGGAATGTAACACCACAAAATTTTATTAATTAAATTTCTTCCTTCTTGTAGTAATGTCATAATAATATAAAATTACATAAGGAAACAAAATTCCAGATAAGGCTTAAATGAACAACTATGTGACCTTTAAACAAAAAGTAGTGACATTTGTGTTTTGAATTTCGAAAATCTCTTATACATGGTTGCAATCAGTAAGATTTTTTAGTCCGAGAAGACAAAATTAATTTTTTGTGAATATTAACACACCCTTATAAACAACAATATTACCCTTATGAATAGTAATATGACCCTTATGAATATTAAATCATCCAATTTAATAGTAACATTACCAATGATAGTATAAATAAAATTTATAAATCCTTTAAGGGACAAAATGATATAATTCCATTATAGTGTTGGTAGTTTTTTATATAATGAAAATATAATGATTAAGATAATAATTGAAAAGAAAATTTATTTTCATTAAATTTATTCATAAACTAGTATTTATATGACTTATGATTATATGATAATTTTATAAGGCCTTAATTAATTTTTCAATGTATTAGGAAAGCATTTTTTAATTTTAAAATTTATAATATTGATGCAAATTATGTGATTAATTAAAAATTAAATTAAATATATTTAGAAAATTATTGTCATAAAATGGATATAATTTTTGTATTATATATGTTGAAAAGTGGTTAGTGTAAATTTTATGTTTTTTATAAAATCCGTACTTTTTGTGTGAATAGGGAAATTAAAAAATTTACAAAATATGCTAAATAAATAAATTCATGCATCATGCTTGAGTAATGGATGATGTAAATGGTCATTGGATCGAACTTATATGAACCTATTACTATTTTTAGTCAACAATATCCTCACTATTTGTGGTATTGTGGAGAAATATTAAATTAATGAATAAAATATTAAGAAACCCATCTCCCCTCCACTATAAACACCACCCTCACAACCTCATTTCCTCACATCTATCAATACTTGTGCCTATGCCAAATTATGATCAAATATCTTCCAAAGATAATCCCCCATGTCCAAAAGCACTTGGTCTCATAAAAATGAAAAAACATCTCCCCTAAAGAGTCTCTCAAAATAGATATATTCAAGTGGTAATTTCTCTGTCTCTTTTCTTTCAAATTCATTTCAAATTACATTTCCTTTATACTGTTATACTCAATATATCATATACAAATTCCATGATAAATCCATTATGATTGATATAATAGTATTATATAATGTTAATGGAATATTATTCATTATACACCTCCCACTATCTCTTTTTATATAAAAATGAAATCGTTGATGATAATGTGTTAATTTACCTACATCAAGGGTGATGCACATCCATTTTCCTTAAAATACTTAAAGGATGTAAATGAAACAATTAAATTAATGAAAAAATATTTTAATATTTATGGTTTAACCCCTATTATGTTCTGAAAACAACTATTATACTTAAAACAAAATGATAAAAAAAACATGTTCATTGTGATCCAAAAAACTGCCCAAATTAACCTAAAACGTTCATTATAAAATTTTAACTAATGATTCATCCACATGGTACATAAAATAATTCATTAAAATAACATTTAATATCCTTGAATATAGATAATAACATGCAATATCATTTATGTATTTTTATCCAGGTTCAATATGAAATTCCATTCATTTGTACTAGTGAATTGTTTATTTAAACTACGCAAAAACACACCCAAACAATGAATTCAAACACTCTAACTCATCCAATGGACCATAAAAAGAAATAATATGAAACAAATTAATCATTTTAATGTATAAAAGGATCTTTAATTGTAAATTAATTAATCTAATGTCATTATATAGGAAAGTAAAGTGATGAAAGTCTTCGGACACAAGATAAGGGAAATTCTTGAACCCTACTTTCTTTATCCTGGGTTTCCCTCTTTAACTCCATTTTCATTATGTTTATTCCATAAAAATTATTTAATAATATGTATATTAGCTTATATCGAAAAAAAAATTCAACTAGGGTTTATGTCAAACATAATGTTTTCTGAATGGACTCTTCTTTCAAAAACAAACCTTTTACTTCTCACTCAAGGTTAATGAATCTTGTATCAATTATGATATCCCCTATTTTATTTGGGAACCCAATGTTTAGGAATTTATGATTATTAGAATAAAATTATTACTTTAAATTGGTTTTTTATGTTCAGGATTATTTATGTTCAATGTTCCATGCATGATAATGTAAATGTTACGATGTGACGAGTGTGGTTGGAAATATATAGCGCCCCAATGCATTCTGTAAGGTGATGGATCTAAAGGGTTAAATTGAAATATGAGTGAATATGATGCAAGATATTTTCACAAAAGTGTGTGGTAGATGACCTCTGAGACATGATGTTTCATTTATTGCATTTCCATATTCAATGCTATTATATAATTATTCTTCTCATGATTATGAGGGAAATGTTATGAATATGCTCACCCCATGTTACAGTGTTTCATTATATTATCTATCCTATAACTACGATTTTCCTCACTGTTTTTATGTATATTCCTAGGTGTCTACTTCAACATAGGATAATATATGATCCAATAAGGATAATGAGAAGAATGAATTTAATATTTTTTTTGTGTTGTAAATGTTATGTACAGTCCTAGTTTTCCAAAGAGACTACACCTTTGGATCATATTTGTGAAATTTTTTAATGTTTTTGTGAATAAAATTTTGTAAAAGTAATGTAATAAAATAATGTTATTTTTAATCAATGCTTTTGGAATCATCATATTTACGTTTCCTTGGAATTTGTTAATTTTAGAAACATCCTTTTTTTGCATAGATATTAACTGTCAGGTTATAATGATCTAATTCTATTTATTATCATTTATGGATCAGAAAAAATTTGGGTTTATGGGATGTTTATGAAATTATCCAAAAAATATTTCATAATCCAATTTATTTTAACCTTCATCTGATTCTAAATCTATAATATTGGTTTTTTCATCGAGTAACACATAAACTTTTTTTAATGTGTTGAATAATTATGTTTGGGACTCTAAATACATCAATTTACCAATCATTATGATGAAAAATTATATATTAATCCTAGTAATTCATTTTCATCAAACATATTTCTTGAAAAATTTTCTATGTTATTAAGTTTTACAGCCATTTAAAGCAATATGATTGGGACATCAGAGACTTATCAGAACTGTATATCTATTTTGATAAATTCCATTGAAAAAAAAGTCACCAATGTTATATGATGTATAATTGTGAAAAAATAATTTATTCAAATAATAAATTCTTATATTCACTATTAATTCATCTATCCTAATATGTGATGGCTTACACTAAAGACTTACCCATTTTTTGGTGAAAAAACAAGTTTTATGTGTCTATCTTCGAACTAAATTCATTTTAATACAATGATTTTCAATAATTATTTAAATCATATATTCAATTATAAAAAGTATTTTTTAATTATTAAATTAATTCTAAAATCATTCAATCACATATACAAGCTGTAGAAACATATAAAACGCTCAGATATATCTATTTCTATGAATATATCTAATAGCTAAAGTGTAGATCTTATTCAATAATGTATGACCCATCGATGATAATATAAGCCTTCATACAGTATATTTTAAAAAATTATTACATAATCTGAAAGGAATTTTTCCTACGAATAGGTTCCCCATTTTACTCCCAAGGAACATATCAAACCACATATTTGAAGGTCCTATATTCTTTTTCATTGAAATTTATTCCATACAGAAAAAAATGCTCTCACATGGGTGGATAATCACTATAATAAACAAGTTAATGATAGAGTTAATAATATTTTTCAATTAATTATATTCTATATTGTTACATTAATTATATAATCATTATTTAATTTTGAAATTAAAAATGTAACATTTTTAATGAATTTTGTTCTTATAAGGTTTTATTTAAAAGGAAAATTTCTAATTTTTATAATTTTAATTTTACATAATGATCCTAATTTTTTAGGTTAGTATATCAAAATTATATTATGGTAAATTTTATTTATTATTTTTTAATATAATCATTTTTTTGTTAATAGTGAAAATACACATTTTTATAAAGGAGTCATTTCTTTTTGTTAGATAATTTAATTTAAATGTATATTTTTTCTTTGAATATTATTTCAATGTAATAGAGTTATTATTTAGTTTGATATAATTTGATTAATTACGTTTGAATTATTAATATACAATATTATGTTATAAGCTCATATATTGGGAATAAAACCACATTTGTCTAAAAATTTATTTTCATTGAGTTTTTTATTTTAATGTTAAATTTGTTTCTTTCAATTATATAAATTGACTATTAGAAAATGGATTACATATTTTAAATGAGGAGTTCAATATTTATTAAACAGGTCCATTTTACTTTTTCTCAGTATGAACTGTAACTAAAATAATATTCGTGACCTTGATACGAGATAATCATATAAATAAAGTTAAACAATAACACAATAAAGACTACAAAATGGCCCTAACACATTCTTTTATCATATTTTATGAGTATAGTTTTTCCACTTCAATTCATGCTTTTAACATATGGCCACTTTGTAATATATTTCATTGATTTTTACAATTATAATCTAAATGTAAAAGATAATGTAAAAAATGTAACTCTTCTTCATTTAATATCTATAATATTATGTGATAGCTAGAAAAAATAAATTCGAGGTTATAAATAGATATTTTAAGGAGTATTTTTTATTATTTACAAGGTAATTTTTTTAAATTTTTATTGATGAAGTTTTAATAAGAATGTTTTATTCAAAAAAGACATGGTATGTATTCAATTAATAGAAAATTATATTCAATGATTCAAAAAATAATCAATGTGATATAATTTGAATGAATATTTTTGTTCCAATTTTTTTATAAATAAAACATTTTACCTATTTTCAAGATGATTATATAGTAATTCATTTAATTTCATCATATTTTTATATTCAAAATACATTTATAGTTCAAAATAATAGAAATGATATTTTCCAATAAATTATACATTATTAAATAATTTAATATTACAATAAATCCAATCATTACCCATGTGATTGGGATATATTTTGAAATTTCATCCATGGTCCATTTAAGTGGAATTTTTTCTTTTGATAGTAAATATCTAGACCCTTAAAGAGTAGAAAAAATCATTTTTATGGTACATTCAAAAAATAGTTAACATGGGTTAAAAAAATGCAAGGGTATAAAATTATCTTAAATTTTACAAATTTTAATGTATATGATTATTTCTACCCATAATCAGACAATACAATAATTATATCATTTTTATCTATATTCCCTTGAAAAATACTTTATATTAAATTAATAATTAATGTAATTCCAAAAGTTCATCTCTCAACATAAATAAAAGGCCACCTCCTTTCTTAAATTTATCACCCTCCAAAATACTTTCAGTATATCCAATTCGGACCAAAATCAATTACTTAAATCATTTCCCAAGTCTTAGAGTCAATGTTTATGTCAAAAAATAAATCTATGAAGGCTGTATGTATAATCCAAAAGAGGCTTTTAAGTTAAGAGGTATAGTTCATAACTAACACTTTTCATTATATTTCTTTTTACACATAAATAAAATAATCTAAAAAATGAATTTATAATAAAATTATTTCATTAAATATACTAATATTGTTTTTATTTTAATCTAATAAACTATATATATCCCTTCTTTCATAACAGGGAAGCGAAGCAAGCTTTTGTGTGTATAGCAGACAATCATCTCATGAACCGATGTAATTCATCTTCTATCAGCACCTATCATTATTGGATAAAATAATGTATTTAATTCTTATATGTATAATATTAACGAAATATTTATCATTTTTAATGATAATATGTCAGATAATTTCTTACCTTTCTATCAATTGAAAAATGATATAGTCATTATTATATACGTATGAATTACCACTCCCACAAAGAATAATGAATCATTATTCATCACTAAATCACATATATTGTATATATAAGTGAATATATTTAAATCATTTTATATTCATTATATTAATAACATTATAGAAATATTAAATAATACATACCTTCTTTCAATCATGATCATTGTAAAATGGAAATGTTACTCATCTGTATCTACGAACTACTGTCTCTATTATTACAGCGTAATTATTTTTTCCTAAACATCTTTCATGGTTAGTTTTAAAATTATAATTTATATAAATATTTCATCATTATTGAATGATTAATATTATAGAGATTATGAAATAATGATATCTTTTACCATATAAAACATACCAATGTTATTTTTGATATATGATCCAATATCATCAAACCAAATGACGTGAAAATTAATAATTATGTAATACTATGTGAAATATTAATAATTGAAATAAAAGGATTAATAAACCACAAAATGATCTTAATAATGTAAATAATTAACATATTTTTATTATTAATGTTGATAAGGAAATCGTGTGATGAATCAGGATTGAGGTAAGGGATGTGTAACCTTTTAATACACATTTTAAATGTTTTAATGATTTATTTTATAAATAGTTCACTTCCATATCAATATTCATAAAATCATTTTATGGGTATATTTATATTTTCATAAATAAATTATAAAATAAATTTTTTGTTCTAATGAATTTATATTAAATTCTTTCTAAATAAGCCTTTATATGTATTTTATACTGAACATTTCTGAATTTATTTTTAAAATAAAAAATAATGTTCAATTTTAACATATTAGAAATCAATTGGTAATTCCATCACTATATAAATTATTTGATTTCCAAATTTATTTTTAATCTTCTATGTTTTCTTCAAATAAAAAATATATTTCCCTATGATCTAGGTATTTACTGAAAGAGTTTTAAATGTAGTTAATATTTCGTAATAAGGAAATATTTTTTTATATGGGGAATGAATATTTTTATAATTATGGAATAATTCATGTTTAATCATTTTTCTATAGTTATTGGTATTTTTTTATTATGGGTGGTTCTAGATTGATCCATGGATGGTTGGTTTTGTTATAAATCATGGATGAGTGGTTCGGTTAGGTTTGGTCACAAAACAAGGTGGGAAGGTCCATTATAGCCCTCCAATGCATTGTGTAATCTTTGGAATTATAGTGGATGTTAA
Source organism: Viscum album (assembly GCA_963277665.1). Classification (NCBI taxonomy): domain Eukaryota; kingdom Viridiplantae; phylum Streptophyta; class Magnoliopsida; order Santalales; family Viscaceae; genus Viscum; species Viscum album. The sequence continues at coordinate 1,594,910,481 of OY728130.1, read as the reverse complement.
TCATTTAACTTATTCCATTTATAAGATTGATGTGAAAAATGATTTCTAAAGGAACCAACATGATTTATTTATCTATTATATGGTTTTTATTGAATTATCATGATCTCACCAGGTAATATACCACCTTAATTTTAAAGTAAATTATTTTATACTTGTTATGTTTGATAGTTATAACTTTTTAAATAATATTTCATGTTATTTAAATATTTAAAAGAAAAAATTATTGTTTTATTTTTTCCTTTATTATTTATTGTATAATGTTTTAAAAAAATTGGTTATTGAAGTTTATGTAAATAGTAAATGAAAAATTTATTTTGAAACCATATTTTATTTTGAAAAGGAATATTTTTATATGTTTTTATAGACTCAAGATTTATTTATCTCATTTTAATTCCATTAATGATATTTTTTATCATTCCAAAATTTATAATGTTTTTTATAGGAATTTAAGGATGATTATGGACAATTATCATATCAAGAAAAAATTTATGATGTTTTTTGAAAATAAAACTTTTTTATCTTAAATCTTTTTTGTGCGATAAATTTATATTATGTGAAAGAGTATTAATTTTGATGAAATAATTATTTATATAATGTTAATGGACTAATCCTCTAAAAATATAATATATGAATATCGTGAAATCTATGAGAACAAACTCTTGACATAAAAATAAATACTATGTAATATTTAAGGCCATTTCTTGTAATCACTTATTAACTAGTCTAGGAATTTTCTTTAACTCGTATTAGTGACATGAGAATTTAAAAAATAAAATTAATCAACATTTTATACATCATATTTATGAATATAGAATCATGAATGATCTTGGATTTATAACATATATAATCCATATAAATTATCAATTTAAAAATACAAAAAGCACTCTTATATTGGTCTTTTGGGATGATAAGAACCTTTATGCATTGATAAGTGTGTTTGAGAGATATTTGGGATGGTATTTGTTGAGATATGATGCTCAATGTTTGTGGATAAATTTGTAGAGGAGAGGACTCAATATAGAAGAGAGGAGTGACACTCTTGTAAATAATATTGACATTAAAATATAATAAATGTTTTCATCCAAGTCAAGTGGAACCATTTGGAGTTTTCTTCATTATAAGATAATTTAGTGTCAAAATTACTCAATTTAAACATATTTAGAAATGTGATAAATATATTTGTAACGTTATCCCTTAATTTAACCCCCTATAACTTCTTAAACCAATAACATTGTGACTAACTTATACTATGGAAACGTACTTTTATGACAAAAAAATATCCCTAATTAACCAATTTTAACATACCAGTCCCAAATATGGAATCCCTTTTAAAATATTTAATTCATATAGGTAGTAAAAATAACTTTTAATATTAATAGGAAAACTACAACAAAATAGTTTTCTAAAATCTAATTTTTTTAAAAAATAAATAATATTTCTAGAAATTCACCAATATAATTGCTCAACATGATATTAATTATTGAATTACATTATAAATGAGATTATTGTGAGTTGAAAATGAATCAAAAAAATAATTTAACTTTATCAACACTTATTTTATGAAAATTCTCAGAATCAATTATTTTATTTGGATAAACAATTTTATAGGTTTCAAAATGGGAAACAAGGGATTATAAAATTCAACATATTATTAATATATTATTTTTATTATTATAAAATAAATATTTTATATTGATAAATTTCTTCATAATAATTCATTTCTTTATTATGTCATGACTATTTATTAATGGTGAAAGTATTTTCAAAATTTAAATTTGTTATAATTCAACAAAAAGTCATCTCGTTCTGATAAATCTAATACATTCACCAAATGTTCATTTTTTATATTATTAATTCAGAAGTTAAACTCATTTCATCATGTTATAACTCTATAATTATATAAATTATATATTACAATATAAAAAAATTATTATAAATCACGTTTATAGTAGAATTATCTATTTAAAACATTGGTGTTCATAATATTATTTCCAGTAGATTATCAAATAGTGTTAATTTATTTTTTTTTGAGAAATTTATAATCATATTATATCAATAGTTATCCTACATTGAGCTAAATTTTTATTATATTTATTTTGGGTTGCTTGTAACATATGATATCATGCATATTATTATTTAAAGAATAATTACATATTTAATTATAAATGTGTTAAGTTATACCATATTAAATAAATTATGTCCTCACTATTTTACATTTATCTAGAACATATGAGAATAATAAAAAATTCCATTTTATATTTTTATGATAATTAAAAAAATATTGTTTCATAATTAAATATATCTAAAATCATGTATGAATAATTAGAAGAATCAAATTTTATAATATGTTTCCAAAATCATACCTTTATTACTAAGTGGTGTTTTCCACATAAGAATCAATATATTAATATTCCTGTTGTTTGAGTTGATGAATTATTTTACCACCATGATAGTGAATATGAGAATGTATATTTACTTGATATCATTTCATTCCATTATCATAATGTTAATCATTTATTCTTGTTGAATTAATTTTCCTTCTCAGTTATATCTTATCTTATAAATTATTAATAGTCATGATTAATAATTCATGCATGGGAACTATAAATAACATTAAATGACAATAAGATCCCTAAAAGGGATGGTTTTTTACTCATATCTCTATACCTTTATTGAAACACTAATGGTTATCAAAATAAAAAATAATACCGGATGAAATATAAGTAAAACTATAGATAACCTCTCATTTCATACATTAACATTAGATCAATTTTTCTGAATAATTAATACATTATACAAAAAAATCTGAAAGTCTGTATGAGTCTTCGGCCTTTGGAAACAAGGAAAAATAAATTCTGGTGCATAAATATGATATATTCTCTCCCACTTGTTTCTTCTTGTCAAACACCCTTATTATACACATCAATGATAATAGATATCTTCATTACATAGGGAAGGAAACAAAAAAAGGGGTGATTTAAAATGATCATTAAGGGTAAATAAGGGATTTGTGTAAGAATAATTATGAACATAAGGGTATGAGAACATGATCATAAAAATATAAGATAATACCTTGCATATCAAAGATCATTTACATGAATCGTGCCACAAAGAATAGAAGTTCATAAAACATGAGTCATTATATAATAAAGAACTGAATCCATTAAAGTATAGCCTAGGAATACCACATTTAATTTTGGAAAAAACAAAAGAAGATTACATGATTTCTTTTGTAGTCAAGGAATTTTTTCCTAGGAAATCTTAGTGGAAAAATTAAATTACTGAATTGAGTTCACATCCCATTCTAGTCCTGTATTACTGAACCGAGTTCACTCCTAATTCTATTTCTATATTACTTTAGTTCATTTTTTGTTCGAAACCTATAATACTAAACCAAGTTCATTTCTTTTTCTCATAATGTCTCTCCAATGATATATTAATCGTTACCCAATTAATTGTAGGGAGATATAGGTTCCACCCATTTCATAATCAAATCATACATAAATATTCCAAAAAACTAATAAACTGTCATATCATAACCCATGAATTGACACATGTGTCATAACCATGTAATCATATCTTAGCATAAATAAAAAGAAGGATTTCATAATCATTTAATCAATGAATAACCTATGAAAGAAATCATATTTTGAATATATATAACCCGTTAAATAGAAATGGGTTTCCTAAACATTATTCCATCAATACATAATCTATTCATAGAAAGAATATGACTCGAAAAATTGAATAAATTCTCAAATAAGGCATGAGTAACATCATCATATGTTATCTAAGATGAGAAATAAATTTTAATGATCTTTTCGAATCATTTATTTTGGAAAATAATGTTTCTTTATTGATAATTGTTCATTAAAACATAATATCTTTTTTAAAATCATTTTATTGGAAATAAATATGAAATATTATAATTAATTATTTCCAAACCTTTTCGAAACCTTTTTCATTGAAAACATATAAAAATAGATTGAAAACATTTTCAAAAAAATTTTAAATGAAAACCTATAAATGAAAAATGGAAAAATTTGGAAATATTTTTCATTCAAAACTTATAAAAGACGCTTCAAAATATATTTTTAAAAAACATTTCATTCAAACATAAAAATGAAACTTGAAAACATTTTTGAAAACAATTTTCATTGAAAATTTATAATCCACGCATGTAAATTTTTTGAAAACAATTTATTTGAATATATCTTTTTAAAAAAATAAATAAAAATTATACTTTTCAATATGAAAAGAAATATTCAAAAAATTGACAATGACTAAATCTATACATGAAGTATGAGGTAAAAAAATATTTCTTTTGCATGGAAATAATGATAAAAACTGCCTTATTTGTAAAGTGATAAGAATATTACATTGAAAAAATTTGTAAAATAAAAAAAGGTTAAAAATTTATTTTAATTATCATAGGATATTAGTAGAATATTCATGGAATCCCTTTTTAGAAAAACTAGTTTTGAAGGAAAACGGGTTTCAGACCAAAGAGAGGGTAAAGTCAGGGATTCATAAATATAGATGTTTGACTATATCATGTACCTAAAAATTGAAAACATATACGAATATATGATAAAAAACAACATTATAAGGTTAATGGGAGTTCTTCAGAGACATATCCAAATATTTCATCAAAAGATGTATAAACATAAACAATCTTAAAATGTGATTGGATTGTTTCAATAAACTCTTACCACATAGTAAATTTAAACCACAATACCCATGTAATAATGTTGAATTAAATGAGGTTCAAATTATCATTAATTTAATTAGATTAATTATATAACATTTTGAAGTATGTATATACACCTCAAGTAAAAATATAGGTGTAAAACATGTCATGTTTCTCAAATAAGGAAAAGTGAGACATCATTATGTAACCGATTTCATGACATTTGAATCCTAAACCACAGGAAAGAAAGAACATAAAATTGATATGAAAACATAAATAAATATAAGTCTAAAAATAAAAATATAATACATCCATGGGCATTATACACATGACATAAAAGTAATAGGTGGTGAATAACGCATTATAACACAAAAATAAAAAGTGAGATGAAATCCCCTTACATTGTGTCTTGAATATCATATTACTCATTCAAGTATACTATATAATAAATTTAAAATTATTATAAATCTATGAAAAAGAATATTCTTAGTACTAATACAATATAGGGTTTCATTATTCCTATATTACCCTCTTGTTAACTATTCTGTGTTAAGGATTCACATTAGCTAATATCTGTGTTGTTTTTTATATTGCCTTAATTTGTTATATCTTTGGTATTCAAACATATATAATTATTTCATGAATACATACCATGATTTAAATATAATTTATAGTCTTTATATTTTTATTATAATAATAATTAAAATATATAATTATGAAAATCAATACACAATTCATGGAGACGGTAAGTCGTACGTATGCATGAATGTTGTTTCTGTATTTATTATCATATTTAAAGATGGAATGAAAATGAAATATATTTATATAATATCATTATATTATAATTATAAAGTCATATATAACATCACATTTCACTAAACCCATCTTTATTACATTTCATGTAGCGTGTGAATGAATCACATCGCTTTGAGGGGGTGGTAGTGAACACTACCTCAAACGAAATTATCATATTTTAAAAAATATAGAGAGTAAAAATAAATGTATTTTAAATGGTAGAAATAATATTAAAAACATAATAAATATAATATATAAAATTTATAAAATTATTTTACCTCATAATTTCCTCTATGAGATATGTGAAGGAAAAACGAACAATCATCGTTTAGTGTATTCGTATTTCTCTGTACACATTAACATTTTATTCATTACCCATTAGTGGAATGTGTGTGTAATTATAAGTACAGGAAACAGAGAAACAAATCCTAGTATATTTAATAAATTATTTTTTACACAATCATGGAATATGGAGTGTTGATGGTGCAAAGAATGTAAATAAAATAAAAGGGTTTGAGAGAAGGTATTACCTCTTAATCGGGTAACTCCTTTTAGCTTATGCCAAAAGGATTACTTGAATTACATTCATACCAATGTTAGGATTCATGTGGGGATATGACTTTTATGAGGAGTGAATTTGGTAGATATTTCCCAATACAATTTTTTATGTGTCAACAAAAAGGATAAGTTATGTCATTTTATAGGGAAGGGAAAGGACACACTTGACATTTTTGAAAACAAGTAAGTTGTACCCACATTTTTACTTAAATAAAGTAAAAAAAACTAAATAATGAAATATTAAATGACAAATAATTTCTATAAAATGGGTTTTGAAAATAAAAATAGGCTTTTTTGGGTATTAAATTTAAGTTTTATTGCTTTATCATTGGATTTTTTACTTAACCATTGTAGTTATGTTTTTTCACTTTCACTAATCATTTTCTTAAAAAACATCATAAATTTATTAGAAATTATATATGTTATTATTATTCTAAATATGGAATATATTTTTATAAATTCAAATTAATAAAGTGGAAGAAATTAATATAAATTTAACCCCTCTGATTAGACTACCCTGTGAGTTTTTAAAGTAAAAACATCCAAATCTTGGTTATGATTTTATACCCAATTTCAAAGTGAAATTGAATAAAATAAACTAAATTGGATTAAATTATAAAAATATTATATAATTAACCTTTTAGAAAAATTTAAATTATAATTTATCCTTATAAATTAATTAGATTAAAATGTAGATTTGAATTAAAATCCATTACTTTTCAGTATTCATCGAGAAATGATGTTAATGAGAAAAATCCCAAAAATTCCCTCTACGATAATATCAACATTAAAAATTAGAATTTTTTTTCATTTTATCAAATAAAATTTATAAATGTTTCTGAATGTAAATTTATTGTTTTTCACAAAAGAACATAAAAGCGGTTCATTTGAGGAAATAATATTTTAAAACTTATAAGGACTTTACCAAAAATTGTATCATTGGTCATCAATGTGATTTATTTACATAAAGCCATTATAAAAAAATATTTCAAACAAATTTATTAGAATTTAAATTACTATGTTTAATGGCTAGATTAAAATAATATCATTTTACTAATTATAACAATAGAAAAGTTATTTCATAAAAAAATAGTGCTGTGTGTATTGTATGCCATGTCGGTGTTTCCTATTGCATACGACAATTAGTGTTTCATGTTATTTATGCTAAGTCACGAGCTAACCTTGGTGTTCTGTGTAGTCAAGATAAAATTTACATGTTTTGTAAGGCATGATTAACTTGGAATTACATATTAAATAATCTAATTATAGTCATTTAATATAAAATAGACTATTTTCAGCGTAATGTTAAAAAAATATATAAAAGGTTAAACTAATTTGAGAAAAAAATTCACAAACCTTTAGGCGTTACATTCTACACCACTAATAATATATTTCACCAGAAAAACGTTTCTAGGTTTTCACTGTTTTAATACTTAAAAGTTTCATTCATAGAAACCCACATCATAAAAATGGATACTAAAATATCCATTAAAAAGGAAAATTTGAAACCATAACGGTTACCCAAAGTAATATATAACTAGCTCTCCACATAGGAGAACATAGGTTGGGAGTGGTTATTGAACATAGAATAAAAACATAAATATTAATATGGAGTGATTGAGATCATCAATCACAAATAAGTGAGTGATCAATGAAAAGTTTAGGTCATAAATGTCATAAATATATAATGATTTATAAAGCCATAGGTTAAAAAAATTAAGGTATTAGGAAAAGTGTTTCTATATCATCATCCTGTCATTGAGTAATTATTTTATTAACCATTAATACAAGGAATCATACTTAATTTATATATATCTATATAAAAAATTCAATTTTTTGTGCTATTAAATATTTATTATTCATCCATTACATTGTAAAATGTATTTGTAGAAATTAACATCGAGGAATGTAGAACTAAACAAAACTATTAAAAGATAATAAGTTCCATAAAATAAAGAAAAATATATCTCTTTATCTAAAAAAATAAATTTGGTTAATACATTATTCTCTAATCATAAAAAGTAAAACTATTGTTTCATCATAAATGATTATTTATAAAAAATAATTATACATTAACCATGACATCACCTAGGCCATTGGTAGGCATGAAGACCTTATCATTCAAGACCCATGGATTTTCCAGACTTGATTGGTAGTCACCCAACATACGTGATGTCTTTTTTAAAACAATAATATTAAACATGTTTGAAAACCAAGAAGTAAGGATAATCATTAAATAACCTTTTAACTAGGGTTTTCAATACAAAAAATACATATATATTAGATCTTAATATTTACATAAACATTCCATTAATTGTTAAACTTATAACCCTTTAGAAAGATAATAATACCCATCATTAGAAATAAATTCAGAAAATCAGCTTAACATGGATCCTCATATACCACAAAGTGGCTGGTGGTTATCACAATCTAGACATGTGGATACCCTCATGGAACATTCTACAAGAACATGGTAACATCCTAAATTACCATAAATCCTTTTGTAAAAATTAATTCTTCCATATTCTATTGATTATTGGTTATAATCCCAAAATCCAAGATGTTGTAAATATCATCCATGATAGCATGAACTGCTTATAAACATGTCTTTAATTTGTTCCATTGAAATCTGTACCACCCAATTTAATTTTTCATGTCCCAAATATCATTATCCAAATAACATTATCATAGCATAAAAACATATTAAGCCTTATCTTTCCCTTAATCATGTTTCTTCCATATACATCACCTTTCCATTAAATCAATTTTCTATTCCATCAAAACCATTCAATGTGATCTTATAAATACATATATAAAATATTAACTGACCAATCTTAATTCATTTCACCATTCATAAAAAAAATTCTTGAATATAAATATATTAAAACTTTTATTATCCAATATAATCCTTATGAAATTAACATGGATACCTCATTATATTTCATACTACCTATTTCCTTTCACATTTAATATCTAGTCTCTCCATCGTCCACAATATAACACTTAGTCATAAAACCTTGCATATTTTATTCAGGATATTTTTTAATGAGGAATTGAGTCTCATAATGATTGTTTATTCGTCACATGAAACACGTAACCTTTGATTATGTGTTAGGGAGTCCAATATTCTCATTGATATCATTAAACAAAGTCATCATTTTTCCCAGGTAGTCACTTGTATCATTTATTTACTTTCTACATTCAAAACAACTTATTGTTCCTCCAAGACATTCACTTGGGTGTTTCTTTCCAAATTCTTGACATAAATGAAACCAAATATTTTTCTTCCATGGTATCCATTACACGAAATATCTATGAAATAATTATTTCTATTCCTTAGTGGTTTTGTGAGGTGGTAAATGTACACATTTTTAGTTATGTTTCGTGAAAACTGATTATGAATAATCGCAAAATCATTTTCTACAGTGATCATCCCTCTTGAAAGATCATCAGAAAGTCATCAATCTAATTCAATATTAATCCAGTTCCATCAATTGAATAAAATCATTATCATAGTTTGAGAATTACTTATTATAGCTTAAAACCTCATAGTTTGGAAAATATATACTTATACCATGTATAAATCATGACACTATCCTTAATATATGACACCCTAGGTTCATTCTATGTTATTCATAAAAAACATTTATATAAATCATTCATGATGGTTCACGAAGAGTTTGCAAATTCCCAAAGCATATCCTCAGGAGTGTCAAACCAGGAGTGTAGTATGGACTGTTTTTGGGAAACAGATTACCCTGAGTCAGGCTTGGAACAACATTTTGGAGTTTTTAATCCTAGGTACATCTATTCCAAATCCAAAAACACATATAGTATCCCAACATGGATATATTTCTAGGAAAACACATACTCTATCCTTTACCCAAATAAAAGGACATGATTCTATTATTTTCTTTATCCTTATAATTATTCTTGTACATTTATTTAGCATTCTCACTTTGGTTTTCTCATCCTAACTTTCAAAGGATATAAAAAAAATTGATGTGATACTAACTATAGTTTCCATTTCATTTCATGTTTTAACATTACATAACTTTTTCAGAATACTTAATACATTATACAAAAAAACTATCAAAGGTCATTTCAGTCTAGTGCCTTTGGAAACATAAGAAATAGTATACGAATGATCTAAATTATCTCACACTTGGTTCTTTGTTACTATCAGCCCTCTCAGATACCTAAAACATAAAACATATCTTCATATCCTAGGGAAGGAAAAATAAAAATGGGTGACCTCAATTTCTCGGTAATGGTAAATAAGGGATATGAGTAAGCATAATTATGAGAATAAGGGTATGAGAACATGATAATTAAAATAGAAGATGATTCCTATAATATAAAAGATCATATAGACGAATCATGGATTAAATCACTGTAGTTTATAAGTAATGAATCATAAAGAAATAAAGAACATAAGATAAAGAAGTATTATATAGGAATAAAAAATGGAATTGTGGAAAACAAAAAATCATATAAAATTATTTCCTTAGTGTTTAAGTCATTTTTAAATAATAAATCTTAGCGAACAATGTCCTTTATAAAACTATGTTCACACCTCATTCCATTACTTTTTTACATAACCCAATTAACTCCCCCTTCCAACCCTGTATTATTGAACTGAGTTCATTTCTCATTCCAACCCTTTAATATTAAATCAAGGTCATTTTTCATTTTATCCATTTATGGAACATGATATATAATTAATTACTTAATGTATTGGAGAGAGAGATATATGTCCCACCCATATTTTAATAAAATCATATATAAATACTCCACAAATTCATAAATAGTCATATCATAACCTAAGAAATTAAATGGGTTTCAGAAACATGTTATCATATCCTAATATATAGAAAAAAATGATTCATAATCATTTTATGAAAGCATACCACGTGATAGGAAGTAGAATTGAAAATAATATAACAAGTGAAAGAGAAAAAGGTTTCATAAAAATAATTCCATGTAAAAATAATCCATTAATAAAAAGAATAAGAATGTAAACATTGAATAATTTCACCAAGAAGAAATTAGTAATACCAACGTATGTTATCATAAAAGAGAAACAATTTTGAAATATCTTATAAAAATATTTTTTGAGGAAAATATTCTTTCCCCATTGAAAGTGTCTCTTTAAAACATAAAAACATTTTTATAACCATTTTCTTGAATGTAAACATTAATGCTTATAAAAAAATTGTAAATATGTTTCTTTGAAAACATATAAAGAGTTCTTGAAATGTATTTTTAATATAATCTCCTTGAAAACTTATAAAATAATCCTGGAAACATTTTTAAAATAATTTTCTTTGAAAATTTATAAAATAACCATGAAAACATTTAAAAAACTATTTTATTGAATATATAAATTTTAAAAAATTTAACAAAAATTAACCATTATAAAATTAAAATAAATCTTCAAAGTAATGATGATGAGTAAATTTGTACATGTCATGTGAGGTAAAAAGAACATTCTTTATTCATGGTAAAAAGTTATAAAAATTCCACATTCGGGAAGAAAAATAATATTCCTTTAAAAAAATTAGTAAAATTAAAATAGGTAAAAACATTATTTTAATGATCATTTGATATTAGTATAATATTCTTTGAAACTCTTTTTATAAAACATTATTTTAAGGAACTCATTTTCCGTCCAAAGAGAGGGTAAAGTCAAGATTTTTAAAAAAATTATAAACAATATTATATATTAAATTTAGAATAAAAACATGAATTTATCCTGAATGAATAGTGGATAATAAAATTCATGGTATTTTTTAAGATATGGATTATAATACTTTTAACAATATAAGCACAAACATAATCTATCTTGAAAAGTAATGAGATTGTTTCAATAAACTCTTACCACTTAGTAAATTGGAAACATACACCCATGTAATAAAATGGAATTACATAAGGATTAACAATAATAATAAAGTAGGATATTCATGATATAAAATTTCAATAGAAGTATGTACACCTTATGTAGAAATATATGTGAATAACATGGAATGTGTCTCAATGATGGAAAATTGAGACAATATTATTTTACCAATTTTATAAAATTTGAAATGTAAAACCAATGATAGAAATATCATAAAAAATATATGTATATAACATTAAATTTAATTTTAATAATCATTTAATACATCCATGGGAAGTATACACACAACAAAAAGAATTGGGTGGTGAATAAATCATGTTTCTCAATGAAATAAAAAGTGGTATGAAATCCCCTTACAAGGTGTATTGAATCACCCCACACTCATTCGAAACTCTTATATAATGAATATAAATTAATTATAAATATATCACCGAACCATTTTATTAAATCTAAAACCATATATGGTTTGATTATGGCTTTATATTACCCGTATGTTAGCAATTCTATGATAAGTTTTTAATTCAGCAAATGTCCGCTTTGTTTTTCGAATGTGACTTAATCTGTAATATCTTTATCCTTATACTTATATAATTATTTCTAGAATATAATAAATTATTTAAAAATAATTTATATTCATTATATTTTAATTATAATAATTCATATAATATATAAATAAAAATCAGAATAAACCATTATTGGAGACTGTAAGTCGTAAATAAGTATGAACGTTGTTTCATTTTTTATATCGTATTGAATGAATGAATGAAAATGATATATATATGTACATAATAACCTTAAAATATAATTATAATTATATATATAATATAATTTCACTAAAACCATCCTTAATATATTCTTTGTAATGTGTAAATGAATCACATCACTTTGAGGTGGCAGTAGTCCACACTTATTCAAATGAAATTATCGAATTTTACACCAAATGGAAAGTAAAAAATTTAAGTATTTTAAAATAATCTAATAATGTTAATTACATAATTAATATAATATATGATCTATATAAATATATTTTCCTTCATAATATCTACCATTAGAGGTGGTAAGGGAAAATGGACAATCAACATATAGTGAGGTGGTAGTTCGTCGTACACATAAACTGTAGGTTTGTTACCCATTAGATGGATATGTGTATAAGTGTAGGTAGAAAACATTGAATAAAAAATATAGTAGTAAATTTAAGATAATGGTGTTGATATATTATAATGATATATGTATAGTTAATTTGATGGAGAAAGGAAATAAATGAATGGAGCTTGAGAGAAGGTATTAACTCTTAATCAGGTAAATCCTTTTGGTTTGTTCAAAAATTGTTACTTGTATTTATTTCGCCCCTAAAGGAGGCCTCGAGAAGAAAATAAGGTATTTTTTGAATTTTATTGAGCATTTATTTCCATGTCTATTTAGTTTGGGAGTTGTAAATAAGAGGAATCACTGCTGGCCTATTATAGGATGTGAAAGGATACACTAGGCATTATAAAAAACAAGTTAGGTGTACCAATGTTTTTAGCCAAAAAATTCATATCAAACCAAAAAAATAATAATTTAAAGTTAATGAACGATTAATTTCCGTATAATGTGTTAGTGAAAAGTTTATAGGTCTTTTTGTGTCTTAATTTTAAGGTCTTTTACTTTATTTCCCCAATTTTTCTCTTAACCGTTGTATTAAATTTTAATCTCTTTTTGTAATCTTTTTTGTAAAAAAAAATTGAACTAAAAATAAAATAAAATTTATTATTATTAAAAGTAGGGAATACATTTTTTCAAATTATAATCCCATATGTGAAAGAAATAAATTTAAAATTAATCCCGCTAACAGGACAAAAAAAAACGTGTTTTTAATCTAAAAACATCCAAAAATTTTCAATGTTTTTATAACCAATTTCAAAGTGAAATTGATTCATATGACCTATATTTGATTAATAGTTAAAATATTATCCATTTAGACATTTAAAACAATTAAAAATATAATATATACTTATAAATTAATAGAAAAAAAGTAATTTTTAAATAAAATATGATTTTTTTCATTATTCATCCAAAAGTAATGTTTTTGAGAAAAATCCCAAATAAATTACCCTAAGATATTTATGACATTATAAATTCCAAAATTATGTTTAATTAACCAAATTAAATTCCAAAATTACTCAAAAATTACCTTTATTATTTTTCATAAAAGGATATTAAAGGAATTTCATTTGAGAAACTAATATTTCTAAAAATATAAGGAGTTTACCAAAAATTATATCATTCTTAATAATTATGTATTATTTATATATACAAATTTTAAAAAATATTTCAAACATAGTAGTCACTATTCATTTTACTAGGTTTAATGGCTATATTGTAATTATATCATATAAATAATTGTAATAATAAATAGATATTTCGTAGAAGCTTAGTATTGCTTGCAACGTACACTAAATCGGTTTTTCCTCTTCTGTACACTAAGACTACGTTTTTTATAATGTATGACAAGTTACAAGTTAACCACGATGTTCCATGTATTCAAGCTAAAATTTATGTTGTGTATAATGAATGATTTACTTGGTGTTTCATATAACGCAAGACAAACATGGTGATTTAATATAAATTAAACTATTTTCACTGTTACAAGAAATGAAAAATATCAAAAAGGATAAATAAATTGAAAAATAATAATTCAAAGAATCCATGTGTTTCAAAAAATCCATATTAAATAATTATATATTAATCTAAAAGTTCATTATAATAAAACTATAATACTATAATAATTTTGAATGTATTTTTCACTAAATTAATATTATTTTTGATGTCTTGTATCAAATTCAACACCGAGATAAACATATTCATGATATGCTAGATAAATATTATTAAAAATATTATAAGAACAGAAAATTAATATAATATTTAAAAAGATATTACACTACTAAAATTTTATACATTGAGGCAATAAATAATTTTTTTGTTTAATATTACAAATGACTGTTATTTCTCAGATAACTTTTTTTTAAAGTGTCATAAATTTTATCCAAATAAATTAAATTTAAATAATTTATAATATAATATAACAACAATAATATTAACATTACTTATGTTTTAAATCAATATGAATGAATGTTAAAAACAATTAGAAAATTGTTTTCTCATTAAAATAATTTGTAATTCATATTCTAAATTTTTATTAAAAAAATAAATTTTAACTATTATAGTTTTAATTTTATAAAATAAAAATCACTTTTCAATTCATCGTGTTAAAATTATCTGGGAATTATTTTTTAATATTTTTCTAAAAATGATTATTTTCAAGTTGAAGAGTAAATATATAATTTTTATAGAAAATGTTGCATTTTTTACCATATCATAATTTAATGTGAAATTAAAACATTTATAATCTATTTTTCATGGCCATTAATTTTTTATGGAGAAAAAAATATCATATAAAAATATCATGTTTAATTTTACAAAACACATGTTCTGTATATTGAAACTTAAAAAATATTATATTTTAATAATAAAATCTTTTTCGTATTTTTTAATTTTTTAAAACTTTCATATGGTAGAATTTTTTTGGTTATAATTAGAAATAAATAATAAATATTTTTAAATTTTAACTCATTTGATTAATAATATTTAAATAACCTCAATAATTTTCTCTTAATCATATATGTTGTGAATAAAAATATATAGGTTGAAAATGGGTTTTACACATTATATGCAATAATATAAAAATTAAATTTTATCACCCACAGATATATTATTTGAAAAAATGGATATTAAATTCTTAATAAATATAGTTTAATTATTTAATAAGTCCGATTTTATTTGTAGTCATTAAAATTAAATTTCTTAGGTAATAATTAGTTACCCTCACAAAACCCATTAACGGTAACAATGAAAATATAATTGTAAAATATATAAAAACACATAATTAAATGTGTGGATGAGGGTTTATTAAATTAAACTATTCCCATATATATTATTTTCAAATACTTGATCCATTTTACATTTTAATATTCATTATACCTTTTATATAGTACAAAAATTCATTTCCAATCCCTTATAAAATGAGCTAGCACCACTCTACTTCTCCTCGAATTAGAAGACTCTAAAAGTCATTAAGAATCTACCCAATTACTTGGAAAAAAATATCAGACTCCATTAATGGGTTTTGGTACTCTTAAAAAGAACCACTCTAAGACTAAATACATTTTTCATGGGAGCTCTTCTAAGGGGGAATAAACCATTATCAATTAATTTTTTTTCTTTTTAATTTAAGAACATTATCCTTCTACCTCCCCTAAATATTATATACCCCCTTTTAAATAATTTCATATGTATAATAGTTAAACTAATTTTTTTAATGTTTTTTGGATATCCATTTTTACCCTACTCCCATCCGTTGGAAAAAAGAAAATGTCGGTTATCTTATGTGTAAACTACCACCTCTCTACAAAATGTGATGTTTATTTCATAACCACCATACCCACAATGTTCCAAGGTAAAATGAAATAAATAAAAATAATATTTTTGAACACAGTAATATTTTTAATGTGTTATCCAATTCCCACATCACCTATATTCTATGTAAACAAGCCCATATCCTCTGTATAATTGCAGACTACCGCCTCTATAACGGTGATGACATTACTTTTTAAAATAATGTTTTAGTCTTTAAAAAAATATACTAAAATATTGTTAAATTTTTTTAAAAACATAAAAATATTATCATTAAATTGCTATACTAATAATATTATGTTGAATAAATGATGTTTTTTACCATACTCTCATATAGATTATGTCTTCCTCTTGTTTGGTCCGATTTAAAAACCAACATGAATAATGTTATAAATATTATCATGGATGAATATAAAAATGAATATATTATTGATATTTGAAATTAATTACCAAATAAATTTTTTGTGGTTATATAATGGTTATATTAATATTTAAATTATTATTATTATTCCACATTTTTTATATTATAAATTCCAAAAACAATATTTCCACTAGAATATTCTTCAAGAATCACAACCAAAATACTTATGAAATGAAATTAGAAAATTATAAATCATTATAAAAAAATATTTTAATGTACTTATCATTTTATTTTAACGATGGAAATTTAATCTATAAACAATAATAAAAAACAACATTATGAAAATAGTAATATATCAACAATCGATTATAATTACATCTAATAATATAAAGAAAATATAAATAACTAATGTATTTGTAATTAATGATTATAAAATATGATTATAAAATCATATAGTTAT
The DNA here is from genome assembly GCA_963277665.1 of Viscum album. NCBI lineage: Eukaryota > Viridiplantae > Streptophyta > Magnoliopsida > Santalales > Viscaceae > Viscum > Viscum album. The sequence goes on along the minus strand of OY728130.1, from coordinate 1,594,893,266 downwards.
TTTTTACATATGTTATTAATATATTAATTTTGTGTTAAAGGTGTCTATATAATATTTGGATATGTAGTATTTGATATTAGGGTTTTTCCATCTCAATTTGGATTCACTGGGATATGATATATATTCAGCACATATTTATTTTTTTAGGTCTATATATTGAACATATATTTATTTGATAAAAAATATTCATCAAATGTATTTTAATTAAAAAAACACCATTTTTATACCTTTCACAAGATATCAATTCGAAATATAATGATGATGTGTGTATTTTGGGTTAATCAGTTTTCGTTCATTGAGTAATGATTTTTGTTTTGGAAATTTAGTTTTATATGTTTGGTATGTTATGAACTGTTATTATATTATTGATTTATTTACTATTTTCATATGGATTTAAATTTATAATGTATAAAATACATTTAAAATATATATTCCTACAAAATATGATACTTGTAAGGGTGTTTCTTCTCACTTTCCTTTATTTGACACATGTTTTATTTTGTGCAGTAAAATTAGTTTAAATGATGAATATAAAAAATATTGTACATATAAAATCAAAAATTTTCTATTTATTTTGGAATTTCTTGTCCAATTTCATTATATTAGTTTTTAATGTTTTTTTATTAAATTATTTCTTTATCCTTAAATGATGTGTATAACTAAAAAATAATTTCCTTGAGTTGTGGAATTTATTCTTGAAATTATTTATTGAATTCGTCGGTTATTCCATTATTAAATATGATTATATATTAATTTACCTTCTTCCATAGGAAAAATAAATTCTGAATTAAAATATCATTCCATGTTTACTTTATTTCTCAATATTGTATAATATCATTAGTAAAAATTCATATCCTTCCAATGTGAGATTTTTTCCATCCACATACAAGTTTAATTTTCCCATGAATGTTAACTATTATATTTTGAAACATAATTATGTCATATATCTTATGGTATTAAAATTTATCTTTTCATTATATAAAAATAAATTTTATAACGTTTTTTAAAATGTGGGATTTTGAAAAATACTTTTCAATATATTAAAATGTGTTTTCATCCACTTAAATTTATTTTATCTTCAAATCCACTTTTTATTGAGGTAGTTTTTAGGTATTTTTCAAAAAACCATTATTTACATTTATTTTTTAAATTTAATTAGTATTAAATTTTGAAAATTCATTTTCTTTTTCAAAAATGATATTTTAATGTAACTATAACTTCATCCTTTATTCAAAAAAAATAAATTTCTAAAGAATATACATAGATTTTGATTGTATTAATCTCTTTATGTCTAAAATATTTATTTCCTTATAAAATAATTTTTATGAAACACTATAGAGATGAGATTAAAAAATAATTTTTTGGTTATCAATGCTATTTTTGTGATACCATTTTGAAATATTCTGAAACCAATTTTCTAATTGGTTATTTATGATGTTAATAATGATTATTTTAATTAGGTCACATATATATAGATGATTTGTGGGTGGGATACCATATTACCAATAAAGTCATTTGTTAAATTTTCATATCACATGAGATAATGAAACATTGTGTGAACCTGATAGATATATCGATGATCGCAAATTTTCGTGTGAATGTGATGTAGGTAGGTAGGTTCATAATATTTTCTATTATTATTTTTGTTCCATAATTCCTTTTTATTATATGTTTATATGAAAATCCAATATGTCTATATTCCAATTATTATTACCACTGTCTCAATTTTATTATCAAATATTGTTTCAACATGTTACACGTTTTTTCATTTAAAATTATATGATCGTCTATTAATACATATGAAAAAAACGTTTTGTTTCCTGTTATTTTCTAATAAGGTATTTTACCTTTTATTTACGTTTTGCTTATTTTTATAATCTAACACCCCCCGATGTCTTGTTAATGATTTTTCCCATTAAATATTTTTACCTCACCTATTTCTTATACTTCCATTCTCCGTGATGTGAAGAAAAGTATAACTTATATAAAATATACATGGGTGTTTAGTGTGGCTCAATTATGAATAAAAATGTTTTTGGGTCATAAAATGTGTTTATTATTTAGTTGATCCTCAAATATAATAAAATTTATATTATAGAAATCATGTCAATATTGTGATATGTAATAGTAATTCTCACTTGGTTTAAATTTAAGTGTTTAATGAAGTTATTTTTACCACCAGACATAGGTGTGTGGTTCTAGGTAACCTTATATGGCACCGTAGATATGTTTAGTTATTTTTTGTAATTACTTACTTATTTATGGAAATTTCGACGACTTAGCTTTATTAAAAACCCTATGTATTTGAATATAAAGAGGATAATATCCTATAATTATGGTCACATTTTGAGTAAGAGGTCTTGATTGAAATTATATACCTATCAAGATACTATAAGGTGCATGACGCTATATAATTGATTTACTTATAGGAAATAACCCTAAAAACGTATTATGTATTATCAAAAAGATATTGATGTGGTTTATGATGTTTGAAAATAATATATTCCACCTATATGGATAGTAGTAGGGGGTTTTCTTTGGTTAATCACATTCTCTTCATGAACCACTTAAAAATATTTGAGCATATGTTTATGGTATTCTTAGATAACCTAGTAGAAAATAAATAATGAGTAACATAAATTGAAACACAAATCTTTATATTTTAGGATATATATCTAATTTATGATTTTTTCATATTAATTTGATTTTTTTACCTTTTATGGTTATAGAATTAGTTATTCTTATCTTTACTTTACTTTATTCTTGTAATGTATAGAGTAAAGAGAATCAAAGTTAAAAATGCATGTGAAGGAAAATGTGGTGATGGAATCAATAAGAAACCAAATGGTATTGAAGATGATTTTGAATGTCTTATGGTTTCTCTCACCCAAATATTATCGATGTTAATTAACAACATGAGTCTCTACAAACTCCAAAACTAAAAATTGTTTTGAAGGATAGAGTTTCATTAGATCCTAGTAGATGATTATAGTGATGGAAAGAATATTTATTTTCATTGTTTAAAAAATGTTGTAATAAGCACATGAGGGAATGTATAACAGGAAATGTTTTTCATGTTTGGAAGTATTGACCATCAATGTCAACATTATTAAATATAGTCGAAGATGTCATCCAATATAATGGATGGTATTAGAGTCCCAACTATTACACTATCCAGACATCAATTCGTCAAATTCCATGATTATGGGAATTATAAAAATCACTTCCCAAATACAAGGTTTCACTATAATTAACGAGATAAAAAACTCAAAATACAATTAAACAATGGAATGATTATTCAATAAAAATATTTTATGTGGATAATGGAAATTAAGGGACACTTATCATTCACTATTTATCTGTGAACAAAATATTAGATTCTATCTAGTGTATCTAAATTGTTTAATATGGTATTAAAAACCCATCATAATGATGTTAGTACTGGGGATAATTTAATGTTTTACTATATCCCATATTGATGTTTATGGAAATTTAATTTTTAAAAAACAATATTCATTTTATTGATGAATTAAATATGATTTTTGAAATAGATTTCTTCTATCTAGAAATGAAGAAATTTTATTTGTAAAAAAATAAATTACATTTCTTATAAATGTATGTTATTTTTCAATTCAATGATAATTTTAACCCCATTAAAAAAAATTATATTATATGGGGGTTGATATGGAATAATTATTTATTATTCGATTAAACTATACATACAATTCCTTAATCATTACATATTCTAATGACTATATACTAGAAATAAATTTCATTCATAACTAAGTATCCTTCCAATTTATAGATTTATAAAATTAGTTCATAATAGAGACATAAATAACATATCTTACAAAGTGGAAAATTTTGACCAGTTTTAATGTTTCTAATGATATGAAATAATAATTTAGAAAATAATTTTCTCTTTAGGAAAAATATTCATTACATTCAAATTTAATTATTCTTTATTTTTACTGATCCTCAAATCCTTTTGAATAAATTTTAATTCATGGGATGTGCACATAAATCTCAATAATATACATTAAAATAAAAACATATTTCATGTAGTAAAAAACATGAAAACCCATTAAATGTTTACTTTTATCACGATATTATTTTATCATATAATGTAAATTATTTGTTCACGAAAATCACATAACTATTTCACAATGGAATCCTATAAAACCAATAATAAGAAAATGAACACAAAATTTTGGAATATTAGTGCTTTATATTGATAAAATATGTAAGATATAACAAGAGTCTAGATAAATCCTTTGGAGAAACCACCCTACTTATCTCATTCTTTCTAATTATTCATAAAAAGAACATTACCAAATTCACTAGGGCTCTATTATGGTGCACCCATAGTGTACTCTATATTAGGATCACATATCATGTCACCAATATCAACTTCTCCCATATAATAAATTTTATCTTGATAACCCATCATCATCTATAATTATAATGAATAATATTAGGAAAATACATTGTTTCTTATTTTTTTCTATTTAATCATAAAACATTAATTTTTTTTGAATCCCTTAGAAAAAAATTAAAATATCAAGATAACCATTATTTTCAATACCCATTTAACGAAAATTACATAAAAAATAACATTAAATATAGTTGTTATTTGAATAAAACATGATTTATTTTAAACAAATTGAAAAATAAAATTTCAGTTTTAATGGTCCTAAAATTAGTGGTCCCCATATACATTAAAAAAGAACATTTATTTTTTATTTTTTAAAGAATTTCAAAAGATTCCTTAAAAATATTCCTTTGGGAAACATTTAAAAATTAAAAAGATAATGAAAATAAAAATTGTACCAATTTTATGTCCACCTAATGCATCAGAAATAAATTTTAAAAAATATGTACATAGAGAAAAAATTAGTTTTAATGGAATCTTTAAAATATGGGTTTTAAAAGAACACCTCTTACATTTAGTATGACTCATAACGTACAGTATTTTTCTCCAAAAATAATAAAAATATTTTATTTTTTTTACATTATTAGGACCACTTTCATATTTATTAATTTGTTTTACTTCATTTATTAACATTTTATATTATTTTTTCAAATCATTAATTTTTGTGTTGTACATTTGATGATATTGAGCTCATATATCTATAATGACATTGGTAGGTAGACTATGGTCAAAGTTGAAATTATTACATAATTTATAGAATAATAATAATGCAATAATTATAATTTTTAAACACAAATTGTTATATTAATTCCAATAATTAATTATGGATATGGAAAATGAACAACATTAAAATCACTAAGACAGTATGTCATACGTACAAATAAAAAATGTTTCCATTTTTCAAAGATCCTTATATAATGATGGAAATTAACATATTATCATTATAAAATGTTAATAATGACAGAAATAAAAAATTATTTCTATAAATATACTTATATACATCATCCATGTGATGTGATGATGAAGAAAAAATCTCATCACTTCATGAAGTGGGTAGTCCACACGTACATATAAACGTCGTTAACATTTTTCAATGATTGAAAAGTAAAAGAAATCTATGATATATTACTTATCGATAATGATAAATATGTTATTAATTTTTTATATATAAATGAAACATATCATTATAACCATATGCGATAGGTTGTTATAGAAAATGAATTACATTAGTTCTTGAGGTGGTTGTCTACTATACATACGAACGATGGGTTGGATTCCCATTTGATGGAAGAATGATATGTATATAAGTTATTAAATTAATATTATTGAATATAATTATCTTTTTGATTTGGATTTTATTATATAATAATTAATATTTAATATTCTATGGAGTCAGATGAAAGGAAAAATTAAGAATACTTAATTTGGATCAATGTATCTTCTTTGCACAAAAACTTTTGTTTTACACAAAAATATTTCATAAGTTATTATTATGACTAAACAAAGGATTCTATAATGTAGGGAGGTAAGTAAAGAAGGTATTTGGGATGTTATAGTATGATCTAAAAATATTTTTATGTATATTTAAAGAGGATATTCGCTTCCATTTTATAAGTGGGTAATGACAACTCTTTGATTTTTTAAATTATAAAATTAATATATTTTCATTTTCATATTCAAACGAATTAAAATTTATAAGATGAAATAAAAAGATTATGTTTACATTAAATGCTCTAATCCAATATTTTGTTATCATTTTTAGGTTTTGTTCCCATGATTATCATTTTTTAACCCATGTTAAATATTTTTAACAATTATCATCATATTACTGTGTTTACTATTTATGGGTTACGTGTAACCACCCGATGCCATAATCTCAGATCTACTGAATTATTTTTTAACAATGGATTTGTTAAAAGGAATCAAAACAAAAAATTATTGATCTCATAATCAGTCTTGGAAGACCATATTATATTCATGACACCTATACATAAATAAAACATGATACAATATAAAATGAAAAATAACTCCATTCTTGAATGATTATTCAATTTTTATCCATTATTACTTGGAGAAAGGAAACATAAGAAAGGAATATGATCTTATGATCATTATTGGTATTTGAAATAGTGGAATCATAAATAATTAGCGATAGTGAATAAATAAATATACGCATGACATTAAAAGTAACCCTGATCATAAAATAGAAGGAATAAAACATGAATAAATAATACCATAATAAAACATAGCCATAGATATTATAATAGTAGAATAATCACATGGATAATAAATTACTAGTTTCATAATGGGGGAATGCATAATTCCTGACATTATAATCAAACCTTTAAGGTATTGGCCAATACATCATACATAATGGGTAAAAACCCAGGTTACTTTGTCTGATGAGACATACCAATGCATTAAGGGGCTATAGTGGGCCCCACCATTCACTTAATAATTCAATATTATTTCTTATATGAGAGTGGAGAAACATAATTAAAATATACATTCATATTGAAACTAAATTTTTAAATGTAAATGACATCCCCAATCCAGGAACAAAAGAACTAACCATTTGGTGTAATATGGTGGAGGATATCAAGATAGCACATTCATAGTCAATATAATCATAAAAAATTCAATAAAATATGCTATATAATACTATTAAATATTAATCCCAATTGAACATATGAACCCATAAGATTTTTGCAATAAATGGAAATACTCTTATAAAATTATAGCGTAATACTTGAGAGAAATACTATTTTACTTTGAAAAAAATTCTTCTTTTTGAAAGAATCAATGTATAAAACTAAAAGTGAACTAATTTATATTTTTAAATATAAAATAAGTTATTTTAGTAAAATAATTTTGTCTTATAACACATTATAATGTGCTCTTGAAAATAAGTAAGGATTTGAGAATTTCCATTGAATCGAGCAAGTTTATCGGGATGAATTTGGGAAAGATATTTTTAAAACATGTAACTCCCCATAAAAGAAACAAGTATCCTAATTTATAAGTATATATAGAACATTAAAAAATAATTTATGATGAGTCAATAATAAGAATAAAGAAATAAATTGTGTTAATGAGAGAAATATAAAAGTAACCAGAATGAAATTCAAGGTTTAGGTAGAAAACCCTTACCTTATGTAAGAATGTATTTCACACTTGACTATAACATCATGGATAATAAAATTATGTCCATTAATTATTTTACTCATTGACAAATATACATGCATATGATTTATTTTAATTTATTAATTTCATTTATGGCTTTGGTGATGAGTTGTAGTATACAATTTTATTGATAGGGAGTGTTAGTTTCATTGGTTTTTAGGATTTGTATAATTGTATTATGAGTAATGATATTCTTGTAAAATTGGTATAATTATCCATAGTTGGAATTAAATGATTTTCATTATAAAAAATATGTGTAATTTTTATTATTTATAATTATGTTTCCTTATATGATGATGAATCATTAGATAAAATGTTAATGATAATAGTTTATCTTAACAATAGAATTTTTGGATCACAGTGAACTAGTTTTGTTCAATTATTTAATATCATCTAATTAAAAGGATTCGCTAACCATAGATCAGATATAATACATATTTTATAATCCGGTTCAACAATAAAAATTATTTGAAGACCAGCCTTTAAGTATAAATTATAGAACGAATGCTCGCTATCCATTAAGGTTGTATATCTGCACTTCCTGGGAATGATCTCATTTTTAATGAGACAGATTGTATGGATATTGATTATTGATATTCAATTAACATGATATCAATCCATTATATTGATTATAATGGATTCATCTTAATAATTAACATTATATCATTCCATTATATAGATTATAATGGAGTTATCATTATAATTTGTATATAGTTATCATGGAGTTTTCATGATAATGGTTTTATCATGATATCATTCTCTAATATATATTCTCATATATATATATAGTAAGTTAATGTATTTTACTATTCACCAAAAATAAAATTATTTCGTAAAAATCCCATAAAATCACCCTATCCATATTTTTATGGGTAGAATCAAAAAATGAACACCATTTTATGAAAATAATTTTTATAAAAATTGGAAATTTATTTTTTAATTAATATCATCATTTCTTCAAAAAAATACCATTTTTAAAAATATAACTTATTTTATAAAAATTTTAAAAATTACATAAGGTATCATAAAATTATCTTATTATCATAAGACATAAAAATATTAAATCCTGATTATATTTTATGATAATAAATTTTATTTTGAATATAAATAAAAATTATAAAATTACAAATAAAAATTCACGTATTAAAAAAATACTAATACTTAATTGAAAACTTATAAAACATTTATTTACTAATAACATGATATAATTATATCATACTTTCATTTAAAAGATCCCTATATTTTTTACATTTTTAGGGGAGAGGTTAATATTTATTTGGATGGAATAATATTAATAAGGTTCATATAATTATTCGAAAGGGTCGAGTTACTATTCACCAAATAAATAAGTTTATCCAATCAGCCTCAAAATATCTTACTCATTAAAATCATGTAGGTCTTTTTTTCAAAATTAAATTCATAGAAACAGAAAAATTATGTTTACTGGATAGGTTATAACTATCTTGTTTAAATAATTATAATAACAAATTGTTGTTTCACTGAGACTCAGTGTAGTGTGAATTACATTCTATATAAAATTTTCTTTAAAACACTTGTGTTGTTACATTCTCTCATCCTTCAAAAAATTGTGTCCTCAGTATTTGAAATTGTACTTCAAAAAAGTAAAAGGATGATAATATTAAACCACTTATCGTAAATTTAATTTTTTTGAATAAATAATCACAATTTTATAAACATTGTTTATTTGAGGACATATTACATTGAAACTCTTCATATAGGGTTTTTATGGAAAATATGGATTATCCTAAGAATATCCCCCTTGACTGTCAAGCTAGGTGGGTGGTAAGGCTCATTGTTTTATACCAGGTTACCTCGAGTCAGGTTTGGAACACCATATTGGAGATGTTACTCCTAGGTAAAACTATTCTAGAACCACACCCACTTGTATTATCTATACATGGATTTATTTCTAGGAAGACCCACATAATTTATACTTCACCAAAATTCTAGGATGACCGTATATGATTATCCCTAATGTATATCTTAGGGTTATGTTCTAAAAATTATGTATTCTAAATCTAATTTCCAAGGACGATGCAAAACTTCCTATAAAACCAACTGAAAGGACCCAAACCCAGTATCCCAAAGCTAATGCCTTATTTCATTACATTGTAATATAAATAAGGAAGTATTATACAGAAGGAACGAATATTTTAGTACCCTTTGAGAACCAAATACATATATAATGGTTTCGTTATAACTTGAAATTAAGTACACTAAAGAAACTATATTAGATACACTAATTAACTTATAGATTATCCTTGCACCTCATTTATAATACACATCTTCAAGAAATGGGGAAAAATAAAACATAAGAAAGGGGTGATTGTAGATTCTCCATAATGGTGAGTAATATAAAAAAAAGAAAAAAAATATAGAGCATGATCAAAAACTAAAAGTAATCATGCCATTAAAACATAATCATGTTAAAAAAATGTTAGGAATTAAAAAATAATAATTCAATAATAAACCATAACAATGGATATTATTATAGTTGAATAATGGTATGAAAAATCAATTACGAGCTTCATAATTAGGGAATGAATAATGTCGGGAATCATAATCATACCTTCAAGGCCTCATCCAAGACACCATACAAAATGGGTAAAAACCCATGCCAATTCTTCCAAAGAGACCTGTTGATGTATTGATAAGTGTCAAGAGACAAACTATTTATGGTTTTTACTCATTTTTTTAGGAATTTTTCGAGGCCATAATATAATGATTATGATTTCAAACATTATGATTTTCCTCATTATTAACCTAGTAATAGATTATCCTTGGGATTATTCGACTAATAGAAAATACATGGCTTTATTTTATTTGTAATTATTTATTCTTAATTTTATTCCTTCTATATTATTATCATGTTTACTTTCAATGGCATGTGTACTTTTATTTATTCACTATGACATTTCATTTATGCTTTCTATATATTACTTACCCTTAAAGAGCATCTTATCCCACTCTTTTCATTAGTATCCTTTCTTTGGGTTTTGATGATGAAAATATTAAATAATCTTTTAAGGATTATATTTATTTCATTTTATATTATATCATGTTTCACATATCTATTGTATAATGAATGTAATATGGTCTTACAAGACTGCTAAACTGATCAGTCCTTTAGGATATGATTCTTTTCAATCATGCCAATGTAATAAAATAATACACGAGTTATGGGCTTCTGGGGTGGGGGCATTACATTAATAAAGTCACTATAAAAGGATAAAAATATAATAACTAGAGAATGGTAGATATTATATACTATATTCTATTTACCTAAATGAATATAATATTTTTAGGTATTTAAATCATTCAATAAAACATTAGTTATTATGAAATATCCTTAAGTTCAATTTTGACATTGTTCTTTTATGTTGACTATAAAAGCATCATGTAAAATTTGATTTAGAATAAAAACTATTAAAATGAAATAATTGTTAATTTACTAAAACAATTATTTAATCGAATAACTCTATTATATTGTATTACATTAATTTTTTTTAAATCAATTATTATTTTTATCTTAATTAAATAACTAATGCGTTAGTGTTGGGTAAGAATTTGATGTAGTTACATAATCACTAAAAATTATAAAGAAATAAAAACCATAATAATAGTTTCATTATGATTAAAAAAACAGGTTTCATATGTTTATAACTTGAGTATGTCCCTTTGGTAGCACTTAAAGGATATTTAAAAGTAATAGGGTGGCATTTTGTCTTTTTGAATAAATAAATATATTATACAAGTCAATTTCATTAACAAGAGTCCCATAAATAAATTTATTAATAATATTATATGGGTAAAAATTCATTTATTCAATAATATTTAAAATAAATAAATATTGTTGATATCACTTTGTTTTAACCTATGTTATACCGATTTACCAATTTACCACGCGGAAGAATTGTGACTGTTTTTACCATTCATTATGACTGAAAATTAGTAAAGGATTATTAAATAAAAAACATATTTTGATTAGAAATATTGAATCCATTTCTCTAAACACAATCCACATAATATGTAAAAAAATTTAATAGTATTCTACATATAATTGAGAAAAATTATTTTTTTGGAAAATAAATTTTTAAAGAAACAGACGATCTAATGTTAATCTGATGAGTAACAATCATAATTATAAGAATTTAAATCCATTTCTGTATATATAGTATAAAAATATAATTTAAATATTTCTATATTAGGGGTTATTTTAATTAACTAAAATGGATAATATGAATGCACATAAAAATAGTTTCAGAAAACAACATTTTTAAAGTATAAAAATTAATGTTTACCAAAATCATGTAAATTTCTAATTCAAATGATGCTAATTATATTAATATAAATAAAATTGTTTATAAGTCACTTTATTAAAAATCCAATATTTAATGTTAATTAAAAATTACTTTACTTAATGAAAAGAAATTACAATTTTTGAAAAATTGATAATTTTCATCATTGACTAAAAAAATCATTCTGAAAACTCAAATAAAACTCTTCTCAATATTATTTGGACATTAATATTTAAAATTGAGCATAATTTTTCTGGTTTAGAATTATATAATTTCAAATTTATTATTTTAAATAAAATCTTAAAAGAAAAATGTTTTATTAAAAAATTTCATTTTTGATCAATAAATCACTTATATATTTATAATTAATATAAATACCTAATTCATGAATTGTAATAAATATTAAAATTATTTAATCCATCATTAAATTGGGTTTTATAATCTTCCTTTTTATTTAAATTTCATCTTCAAGATTTCATTCCCTTATAAAACATGTGTGGTTATCCGTTCATCATAACATTTACAGAGTCCCACATTGATTCTATAGAAATTTGGGTTTTCCTTTGAACCTTAACTAGAAGATTCAACATATTTCACAATATGTTATCTATATGGTCTAGAAAATATACTGGTTACTACTAATAATAAAGTTTATTTTCAAAATAATCTACCTCAGTGCTTAAAACATGAGAAAAATATAGCACATATTTTTTTATCAATACATTAAATACATTGTGCACATAAGATAAAATTAGAGAAATATAAAATATGTAATAAATTGTACTAAAATATTCCTTGATTTCATACATTCTATTGAACTATAGAGTTTTTATACCCTTTTTACCAAATATTATAACATTTATATATAGAAATACATTATGAAAATCATGATCCCATTCCTTGAATGTAATGCCTTACTTTGGTTATTCACATAAAGTTTCATCATTGTTTGAGTTTTACTCATATGTTTTTTCAATTATATTATCTTCATAAAATATTTACTCTACCAACATTGGTCCCATTCACTTCCTTTCCCTCAAATCATCCCAAAAATTAGATGACATGCAGCATTTTGAAAATAATTCCCTAAAATGCACCTAATGTATATTGGAGTGAAAGATATAATTATTTGTAAACTAAATTAGGGAAATATTTTGACCCCTTATTCACTGGTAACCAATTTTAAAAGATTAAAACATATATATTATAAGGCTAAAATTGTTTTCATATATTATCCATTAGGTTGAGGTTATAAAGATGTAATGAAGTTTAATTTAGTTTTCAATGACATATGATAAGATTTATCGAAAATATAGTTGAAATTGGGATCTTTATTTGATAAAACAGATACAGTATATATAACATGAGTATATCAGTTAGATAAAACCAAGAAATTTCATTTAAAATTATAATATATCGATTAAGGTGGAAATGTACAATGTTATTTAGTCGATAAACAATTACCCAAATCCCATTATTACACTGTGATCTTCTTCAAAAACTCACCCTGAAATCCATGGATATATTTTACAATTTCAAATCTCGAACAAGAAATGGTAAAAATATATGCTTTAATAATTTTCATTCAACATTATCCTATTAACAAGTCAAACATTTTAGGTTAATGTCAAAAATATCTTATTTTATTCTGTTCCACCAGCAAAAATATGGATAGACTCTATATATCATATTACTTCCATAGTGCTTGTAAAACGAGTAATAATGCACTTTTATCAACAATTATCCCATCAACTATGAATTACAGGAAAAGAATATTCAATTTCCAAATAAGACAAATCATTTTTATCAACATTATAATCTATAAATGTATACTTTTTAATTTATTCGACCTTTTCCAATAAAACACGACCCTCCTTATGTTTTTCTTAATTATTTATAATAGAGAGGATTATATTTATACAAGATAAAATAGTGTATTTTCTTGCATCCATGTATTCTAGGAAAATATGCATCAAATTATTAACAAAACTGTTGTGTTAAAAAAAATGTTATTGTAGTGTTATTTTTATAACCGAAAGAATATAATATTTTTTTTACTCTTCATGCAAGATAATTGATCATGTAGTATTAATCCTAAATTGTTTTTTGAACAATCAAATTTTTCTCATTTCCAAACTTTTCTATGTAAATATACTCCTAAAAATTTTCTTATTATTATGTGTTTCACACATTACTCCATTTAAATGATGTGTCTCGAATTTTGATGAAAAACCCAGTAACTAATTCCATATCATGTGTGGTATAATTTATCTCATGAGGTTTCAGTAGAAATGAAGAAAAATAAACTACCTAATCATCCAACATCAGGGAAAACAGTTACCTTCAATTAAGAATCATTGTATATAAGAGATTCACTATTTATAGAGGGAAGGAGAAAATTTGAGTATTTACTAATTTAATTTTTTCATCTAGTACAATTTGGAGAAATTATTTTTTCAGATAAATTTAGGTCTTATTAGATTAAACATAGTCATTGGGATAGATAATAGAGTAAATTATTCAATAAACAATCAGTAGTAACCTATTAATCAATGAAAACTGTGAATATCTATTATATTTGATGGTGCTGGCCATTCTTAAAAAACATTTCTACCCTTGTCAACTGTTATTATATCTTTAGAAACAATATCTCAATGAAAATAATTTTTTTAAAATAAATTCTATATTACTAAATTTTCCATATAGTGTGTTGTATTTTATGGTTTAAGAATAATAAATAGGTGTCTTTAATGATCCTCCAAAATTTTATAACACACCAAAATATCATCTATGAAGACATCTAAAACATATCTTTAACTTATGAAAAATTATATTCATAAGGTCTATTAACAGAGCTGGGAAATAATTATTCCAGAGGGATTAAATAAAACTCATTATCCCCTTATATATATTGAATTCCTTCATCAGAATATCATTCTCTGCCACATTCAACAGATGAAAAGACGACCAGAGATCAATCATTTAAAAATATTGTACTAACAAAATCAAATCAAAAAAATCATTGAAATGAGGAAAATAGTTATTGTTTTTAATATCAATGTTATAAAAGGATATATATTTAATGTAATGTCTCATTGAATATTTTTTTATTGAATAATATTAGAGAACCAGATTTTTTTCTATAATTAATGAAACATTAATTTAGAAACTCATGAAACTAAAGATTCAATTTAAAAAATTTTAATTAAGATATTTGACAAGGGGTTTAGAAATTGGAATAGTATTGGGTACTATGTTAATAGTAAATTGAAACTCCTAACCCGGAATAACACTAGAAAATCATTACGAAATACATCCATATATTCATTTAATGTTAATACATCAAAAAATTTAATAGTTTATTTGTTTTAAAAACACGATATAGGTAGCTTCAATTAAAAAATTTAATCAATATATCATCTTCGTGGTAGGTTTTCAAAGGTATAAAATCATTGAAAAAATATTTCATAGATATTAAATATATCTTATCATGATTAACTTAATACTATTCCATTACAAAAATTATGTCTAACCTTGCTAAGGAACGTAAAAAAATATTTTTATGAGATACCAAACCACTAATAATAACTAAATAATTCTTATAAATCGAGGGTAATTTAATATTTCTATATAATTTTTTTATAAAAAGTTTTATCGTTTTTTCCATGAGGTGATATTCCTATTTTACATGATTGTTTTTCAAAAATATAAAAATTTAAAGTTATTAAGTAAAAGAGGTCAATCAAAAAAATCAAATAAATTAGCAATTTACCTATCACCACTTCTTTTTAAAGTTCAAATTAAACCATTATAGTAGAAGAATATTTCTCCACCCCCTTTTTTATCTGATCTTGATGATTTTTATCCTGAGTAACTAGCATCATACACAAGTAAGCATAGTTCCTCATATCAACATAATTAAATCTTCTCACCATTGGATGAATATATATTACCACATTCTTGGGTAATAATTACTTTTCAATAATGTACCCTATGACCAATCTATCCAAACTTTTAATAATTTTTATATCCTATCAAACATTCTATGAATTCAATTTTACTAAACTTAGAAAATGTTGGGGGTCAGCCTCTAGAAGTATTAGTCCATTAATTTTTATTTAATTTCCACATTTACCAATTCTTACTCTTACCATCGTAAGGAATGTATGTTTTATAAAACCCATATCCACAATTTTAACACAATGAAAAATTTCTCATAACATTTAATATCTCGTAAGGAATAAAATATTTATAAAATTTTTTAAATACTGATAAAATTCATTTACATTTAATATTGAGGTCTCAGATAAATATTTTTACATACTTGGCCAATAATATAAAATATTCATCTTATGTGACTACTGAATCATCATAAATTCTACTCAATTCCAAGAATTGATTCTCCATTATTAGTCATACAACCCTCAGGAACAATTTTTATAGAAACATATTCTTAAATGTATCACATTCTAAGGAATAAGCCTAAATTATTTCTTTAGTATACAAAAACAAATATCTCAATAAATCGTTATTAATTCAGAAATGATAAATGGATGGATTTTACTTTTTATTTTTTGAACATCCCTTGACATAAAATAACGTATCGAACCATTTATCCATATTTTGGATACTACCTGATATAATGTTCCACCAAAACATAGAGGGTATTGTTTCATAAAATGAATGAATATAGACGTTTTACTCTATTGTAAATAAGGGATTTCTTTAACATGGATGACACATTTATTTATATAATTCATCAACATATCCATCTCTAGAACACATTTATGAGTTCCAATTCAAATTATTTTGTGATGTGGATTTCAGTGGATGTTTACCGATTGATACCTTCCAACATCATCTTCCCTATTTCCTCTATGGAAAACCATTCGGAACATACATTGTTTCAATTAAGCAACATGGTAATCATCAAATTTGATAACATGATAAAAATAAAATAAAAACTATATATGAACATTTATTAAATTATATTAAACTATAAATTTATCTAATATGTTCTCCTGATACCAACTATAAGTAAATGACCTTACACATTACATATTCTATTGACATTACACTCAAATTCACTTACTAACATAACTTCATATCATTATTGTTTTGGTTTTTTAGAGAATTAAGGAATATATCATATATAAAAAATACATATAACAAAATGTAGAAAATTATGATAAGTATAATTTTCCAAAAATATGAAACCATAAATAATAAACACATATTCTATTCATGAGAAATCATTATGAATTTGAACTATACTTCTTTATTTATTATTACTCATCCTTGATCCCTACAAAAAAGATTTAAAATTTATAACGAGAACATAATGATTAGTAGGGTATATGAAAATAAAAATATATTAGTCTATATAAAAATATAAATACCCATAATGTTTTACATTTTTCACAATATTATTTTAGATAATGAAGTAAATCATTTCCACATGGAAAACAATGTCCATTTTTCAAAAAAAACCACTAGAAAGAAATTGAAATCTATATTTTGGAAAATCATTTATGTAATTTCATAAACCCTATCAAAAATTAATGTATTCTAGCTAAATACATAAGAGAGACAACACATGATAACTCCTTGTATATTTCGTATGATGAATAATAACATTACCCAATACATTGGGGTGTTATCAGGTTGCACACATCAAATAAGATATATTGAGATCACAAATTGTATAAAATATATTGGGATCACATATTGTATAAGTTATATTGGTCATACCTATAATAATATATAATTATAATGTACAATATCAAGAATAATTTTTCTATTATTTTGTCTTTTTTCATAAAACCCTTGAAAAACTATTATGAATCCATATCCAAACATAATTTGGATATTGATATACATTATATTTTCCAAAACCCATTTCCAAAATAAAAAACAAAAAATTGGTATAGTGGATAATTCATGGAATAAAACATGAAATAAAGTAACTAAATAAGAAAAATAATGTAATGTTAAAAGTGGTGGTAAATGTCAATATAACTATTTACATTAAAAGAGAACATTTCTTTTTTTTTTGTACTGAATGTTAAAACACTCCATAAAAAGAATCCTTTGGAAGAATATTGAATAAATGTAAAAACATGACATAAAGTTTTTTTGATATTTTTTATATATAATAATATAATATATCATTTTCAAAAATGTGGACATTGACGAAAAATATTTTGCATGACAGATTTAAAAGTTTATTTTTAAAAGAATGTCTCTTACCATGAGTGTGAATCACAACCTACAATCTTTATATTATAGAGTATTAAACATATTTTCATTATATAAATGTATACAAACCGTATTCATTTTTATTATGCCTTTTTATTTTATTCATTGCCATTTTATATTCATTTAATAAATCATTTATGTTTATATAATATGTTTTGATGACAGTCGACACATATGTCAAAAATGACTTCAGAAGGTTGACTATGGTAAAAGAGGACATTATTACATCATCCCAAAAATAATAATCTTGATGTAAATAATATTTTTTGTAAATAAATTAAACATATAAATCCAATCATGAAAGATGGTTATGAAAGATGATATACCTTACAATCATAGTGATGGTTGGTCGTATGTACACATTACTATGAATTTCATTTTAAAAATACATTCAGAGAAAGAAGTTAATTATTTTTTATATTTTTAGAATGATAATTTTATCAGATATTAATTATTACTTCTTTATATGTACTTATATATATTATCAATGTTATTTGGAAGGAAAACATGTATCACATCACTTCATGGAGGTGGTATTCATCATGTACAGGCGAATGATGTTATCATTATTCCATAATTGAAAGGTTATGAAAATAAATGATAAATTACCTATACATAATCAAAAACTTTATATTAATGCAAAATATATACATTATATTAACAATTAAAATCATACTTTTAGAGGAATTTATGGAAAATGAAATACATTGGATCACATGGTAGTAGTTTTCAGTATATAGGAACAATGGTTTTGTTCCCCGTTTGAGGGAAGAAGGATAAGGATATAGTTTATTCCATTGAAATAATAATATCTAATTAAATTTTATATTCATATGTTATTATATCATCAATCATGAATAATATTTTGATAAAATATAGGAATAAATAAATTGAAAACCCTGATTAATAATTATCCCCCTTTTTCGAACAACATCTTCTGGTATACAGAACGAGCATTCCTAGGATTGTTTTATGATAAAACCACGACATATTGGAAGTGGTTTCAGATGAAAGGATGGTATTTGGGTTGTTAATATTAAAACCAAAGAGAATTTGAAGTGTGAGAAGAATATAAGATTTGGTAACCATTTATAAGTGATGGGAGGGGCGTCTAGGATTTTCATAAAGTATTCAATTTATAAAAAAAATTAAATTAAAATCGATCTAATTGATAACATTATAATATTAAATAATGGTAATTTGGAATGATATAATCATATAAAAATATTTTATGTTTTGATGAATTTTTGACCATTATCTTGGATTTTAAACTCATCTTCATCCTTTTTTAAAATTTCCATATGTTTTAATGTTTTTACTATTTATTTTTCATGAATGTTATTATAAAAGAAAAAATGACATGTAAATGTACCATGTTGATATTCTTAACCTTATTATTTTTTATTTATAGGTAATAATTATTCAAATTTTATATAATTTAATAAAAATTTATTTTCTATAATATGTCATTAAACCCAGTTTTGATAGTATTCGTAAATATTTATTTTAAAAACATCTCAAAATAGATTGATGTAGAAAATAATTATTGCACTAAAAAGTATGATATAATTGAATAAAATATTTTTTACATAATAAAACACTTAATGTATATACCATTTAATATTTATAAAATAATTGATTTTATTTTTATTTCAACTAAATACATAATACATCAGTGTTGCGTAAGAATTTAAGGAAATTACATAATAAATAAAAATTAGAAATAAGTTATCATAGTTAAAAAAATATCATTATTCTGAAAATAATCATTTAGATTCATTGAATATTTAATTTCTTATTCATTATGAACTGATAAGAGATATTTAAATGTTATAGGGTGAAATTATTCATTTTTTACCTTTAAATAAAATATTATATAGGTAACTGTAATAAAAACGTGTCCCAAAAAAAATCAAGACTAAGATTATAGGTTACACATTTACTAATCCAATAAAATTGATGATAAATATATTGTACTCTTATCTCATAGTTTTAAACTATGTTGAAATGATTTACCCTTTATAAACATGATTAATTTTTACTCCTTTTTAAATTCATTATAAAAAATAATTAGGATGTCCTTATTAAATAATAAAAATTATTCTGATTCACAATATGTAATCCATTTTACCAATTTATATTCCCTTAAGTTATATAAATTCATTTTATATGTATCTCTCAATGCGTAATAAAAAGATCATTTTTAGAAAAATTCATTTATCAAGCTTTATATGATTTTATATTAAATATATGACTATAAACCACAATCATAATTTTAAGTCATATTTAACAAAAATATTATGTATAAATTTCATTTAAATATTTACTTATTAGGGGTTATATAAATTAATTAAAATATATAAAAAAATTTCACTTAAAAAAGTTTTTCATAAACCTATGTTTTTAAGAATAAAAATAATCATCTACCAATATAATGAAATTTAATGATTCAAATGTAGTGAATTAGGACATTCTAAATAAATTGGTCCATATTTAACTTGAAAAACAAATTCAACATATAATATGACTTTTAAATTATTTTGTTCTTGGAAAAGAAATTATTGTATTTGAAAATATATATTTTTCAGAATTAAAAGAAAATTTAATAATTTTAGAAAAATAAAAAAATATCATAGAATAATTTTGATACAATGGATTCAAAAATTAAATAATTTTTCCTATATTAAATAGATATATTTTGAGTGTGAATATTTTAAATAAATTCTAATATGAACAGTGATTTAAAAGAATATTTCAATTTGGTAATAAAAATTTACTTATCATTTTTATAATGAATATAACTATATAATTCATGAATACAAATAAATATTTAAATGATTTATTCTATAATTATCTTAGTTATTATTCAAATGGTTTGATAAAAACATGCAGTTCCCAAGTAGGATCAAGAACGTGGGGGAGGGGGTGAATTAGTGGTTCTTTGTTTTTAATAAGAAAGTTTCATAACTATATAAAAAAAATTATTAACCTACAAAACTTGTTAGAGTTATGATCCACACAAGTTTAACCCATATGCTCGCCTTTATTATTCAAAAAATATAATGAGAAGGCATCACATGATATTTACAAGGTTTAGTACAATGACATAATTATTTCTCTATTGGATTGTCCCACTAATATGGATTCATTATCTATCTATTTTCCTGAATACAAAGGCACAAGGAAAGAAGAATTATATAACCCAAGTAGAAACATTATTACAATAGTAGGTTATACCCCCCCCCCCAACTTTTTGTTCTAGTATCAGCTTCCCAAAACAGGAATTTTCAGCAACTGGTAATCATCCACAATCACAAGCATCACTTTAATTATTTTTTTCTGATCTACTTATGAATGTATTCACATCCTCCACAAGTAATATTAATCAAACTCCCCACATGCACCTTCTTCAAGAACTTCAAAAATTTACATAAGGTATATATTGGTCTTGAATAGTTTTCTAGATCTTCAGTCTGAAACATCACCATCTTCAACCTAAAACAAAAAGTTTGTCTAGAAACACAATACATGTCCCACATATTTTGGATCCCATTCACTTGAACAATTTATTCATTAGTCATACAAATGAACTAAGCTCTCCTTTTATTGGGACATCAAAAATGTCTTCGGTGGGGTTCAGAAATTCTTTCCAGCTTAATTAAATTCCCCGAATCTTCTATTCTACTTAAATATTCAAAATATCATTGACTCATTAAATTATTTTTCCAATATTATAATTTCCTAAATCATCAATTATCATTAAATATCATATATATCATTGAGTTATTCAATTACTTTTCAAATATTCAAATCTCTTTGATTTTTGGATCTTCCTTTGACTTTATTAACACTTCAAACATTCGTGACCATGATATCTTCTTGAAAGATATCTTTTTGTAAAAAATATCTTTTCTTACAGAAGATATTTTTCCTAAGAAATTTCTTTTTCTTGAGAATGTTCCTTTATTTAGGAATATTTTTTTCTTGTGGAATATATTTTTCTTCAACAAGTTATTTTCTAGAGAAATATCTTTTTCTTAAGGAATGTATTTTTCTTGAGAAATGTCTTTTCTTGAGGAATATTTCTTTAGGAAGACCTTTTTCATAAAAATGATCTATTATTGAGGAATATATTTTTATTTAGGAAGATTTTTTCTGGTGGAAGATCATTTCATTGAGCAAGATCTTTTCTTGAGCATGATTTTTCCCATGAGAAAGATAATTCTCTACCCCAATATTGACAAAAAATTAATCAAAATATTTTCCATCATTAAACATTCATTCATAAATATTTTATAATAATCCTCAAAACATACTTTTGATTTATGATAACTCCATGATCAAAAAATCCTTGTTATATTTTATTATGGATATGATTATCTTAGAATTCGGGATCTGATATGCTTATAATGATGCTCTAAATTCGGGATATGATTTCAATAGAATGATGCTCAGAATTATAGATCTGATTTGCTAAGAAATTAGGTTCTAAATTTATTACAAATTAGGTTCCAAATTTTACAGAAATAATGTTATGAATTTCTCAAAAATCAGGTTCTAAATTTCTCAGAAATCAGGTTCTGATTTTCTTATAAATGAAGTTCCAAATTGCTAAGAAATCAGGTTTTTAATTTCTCAATATTAACGGTTTTATTTTCATTCGAAACATGCTCATAAAATAGAATATTATTTTCTAAGAAACATGCATATAAAAGTGGTTCACATATATTCTGAAAACATGTTTCTATTTATTAATAAAATAGGTTTCTATTTCTTTAGAAACATGCTTAAAAAATTTGTTCTTATTTCATCAAAAAAACTAGTTGATATTTTCATATGCTAGATCGAATTTTCATCCTTCATCCCCATACTTTATTCACCAACATATTGATCTATTGAAAAAAATACAACCAAATCATAACGGGGGTTTATAAATCTCTCCCATTCTATTTTTGTCAATACACACTTCAATACCTACACTAAACCTGTTCAAAAAAATAAGTGGTATTGTTTTCAGTTCTCACATTTTCTTCTCCATGTCATCTTTTTTTTCTCCCCCTATTTTTTGTCTCTCCTACGTTTATTTTCGTCTCCCCATGAATATATTCTTTTCACCATATTGACAATAAATTTTAAAGGGGCCATCATGACATGATTTCTTTATTATTGAATAATGTATTATTTCAAAAGGATGGAACTTTTATCTCAATAATATGAAACTATTTTTTAGAATATAATTTGTATCACATGATTTTTATAATAATGATCCTTCATATAAATAACTCTAAGTCTACATGGGTGAAACCGGTGTATAAAAAATAGTGTATAATCACAGTTATCAATGTTTTCCATTACATAAAATTCTTGTAATACCTTTTTAGGTTTATTTTGACATTATTATTTATTGGGAAATCATGAAAATAATATTTTTTTATAAAAAATAACTTTCACCCATATAAACAAACATATCAGAATGTTTTGATGTATACACATAAATTTTAAAAACAAATCGAAACCTCATTACATTTTTAATAATAGTATGATAATAAAAAACAGGTGTTTCCTTACGTAAACTCCTTCAATTCCCTTCAACTTAGTAAAAATAAAAAATTTGGGAATAAAGAGGAACCTCATAGATTCTCAAATGCAATATTCAGAATAAGAGTCTTTTATCAGTCTTGAATTTTTCATTTTATTCTTCTTTGAATTTAAATTGGATGTATTTTCTTATTTTTGATCATCATTTATAGATTTTATAAGAATTATATTTTTTTAGAATTTTCTAATAAGTATATCAATACTATTTCATCTTTAGTAACCTTTTTGTAATAGTTATTTTGTAACAACTATTTAATCCATTATTATTGTTCTTACATGATAGTTAAGAAAATTTAGTAACATTCCATTGTTTCTCATATATCTTACATATTTTCTGAATTATCAACCCAAAATATGCTGATAAATTTTTATCAACATTTTCCACATAATCAGAGACCTTTTTATTCCCTCTTTCTTCATCTTTTTTTAATTTTTTTCCTATCATTATTCCCATATCAACTTTTTCTTTCAAAATATTAAATTACTCTTTAATTTTTAAATTATCATGTTGTTTTTTCTCCACTTAGTAACATAAGTAGGTTTCCCAAGAAACTCATCTTTCTTAACATGCTCAACTTTCTTCAGCTTCGAATTTTTCTTCTTAGAATCCACATAATATTTAGGAAAATTTTATCTTCTTTCCATATCACAGCTCCCCCTTTATACAAGCTTATTTTCAAGTAAATGCATGTTATAAAAACATAAATAAGCATAGTGTCTGAAAATATCACAACACCAACATTGACCTCAAAATCCTTATATTTTATATTGAGATTAAAATTGATCAGAACATGGTGGTTTTTCTTTCTTCACAAATCGCATAACACTTTTCTCATGAGGATACCTTCATGATAAATCGCTAACATTCTTAATGAAATATGTTTTCTCAAAGATAGGCCTTTGAAATTCCTTCTTTTCAACTTCTTTAGATGATGCACAAATAAAATATATAGTATTATTAATGTTTTATCTCATATTTCTTATCTCACTTTGTGTTATAAGGAGCATTGATTTTGTTTTTTACAAAACTTCTTATTTCTAAGAAAACTTTCATTTAAGAAAATCAATGATTTTTCTCGATTAAATTACCTTCATCTTGTTCTTCTTAATTTATTCAAAAAATTTAGATTCAATCTTATATATATTCTCACTATCAAATCAATTTTCTTCATAAATTTTCAATTTTCATTAAATCTCAAAATTTATTAATGTTAAACATTAAAAATATTTCTTTATATTCTTTATTTCTATCCTGGGTTGAGTATTATACTTAATTTTTTTCTCCTACTCCTTTTTGAGAATGCATTCCATTTATTTCATATCATCATTCTACTCATCACTATTATAGTATTCACATTCATTTAATACTTGATAAATAAATTTCAAATGATTAGCAGATTAATCATCACATGATGAATCAATCTTATTTTGATTTCTTAGATTACTTTTCTTGTTTTTTTCCATAAGAAAATCATTCCTTATATTTCTTCTAATTATATCTATGAGGATTATCATCAACATATTTAGAATTATATTATCCAAAATAATTTTGAGGAAAATTTTGTGCAATATGTCATTTACCATTAAAATCCCTACATTTGATAGTTTTACTTTTCTATTTTCTGTTATTTTATTTCATTTAAACGAGTAAAACAATTGTGTTGAAATATTTAGCTTATTCATCAGATTATGAATCACTTGATTCTTCTTTAACTTATTTATATTTATTTTCCATTTTAACAATTATTTGAAGGCCATTTCTTGATCAACCTTTTTTCTCTTTCTCACAACATTCTCTCTTCTAATTTCATAATTAACGAGAATACCAAGTAGGTTATCTAGAGATAGATTCTAATGATCTCTATCTTAAAAATATTAAACATTGGAATTAATCTTGTGAGGAAAAATTATAAATATATTTTCAATAATATTTGTGTCTTCAAATTTCTCACCAAGGCATCTTGTGGTACTAAAAATATCATTTGTCCTTGTAAAGAAGTCCGCAATAGATTCTTTCACAGCCATTCTCAAATCAATATACTTCAGCCTCCAGAGTTGTATCATTTCCTTCTTATTTTTTTTATTTATTTCATAAATTCATTTCAACTTATCCCAAATACCTTTGGTAGTTCCAATTCACTTTACTATAAGAAACTCACTTTCAGTAAGTGAAAGGAGTAAAGAACTTTTGGTTATTCCATCATTCTCATGATTTTTATTATTTTCATTAGTAAGAAGAGTATTCTAAACACAAGGAGGAAATCATTATATGGTAACATCCAAAAAATGATACCCAAGATACATAAGATATGGATTAATTATATCTTTCTATATATGATAGTTATTTTTATTGAAAAATTTATTCCCCTTATAGATCACATATTTGATGTTCCCCATTCTTAGTGTGGGATCTTCCCGATGTAACCCACTCTGATAGTAATTTTAGTTCCCAAGTAGGATTGAGTCCACTGGGGGAGAATTAATGGTTCCTTTCTCTGTTATAATAATGTATCTTAATTTCTTAAAAACCATCCTTACTCTCAGAAAATTGCTAGTGTTACGATCCACTCAAGTATTACTCACTACCTCAGGTTTTTTATGCAATAAATAAAAAGTGATGGCATCACACAATATTTACATAGTTCGGTAAAAATAAATACTTTTTTCAATGTTGGATAGTCCTACCAACAAGGATTCTATCACTATCCTATTTTATAAAATCAAAGTCACAAGAAAAAAACAATTCTGTAATCCCAATAGAAACCGTCTTTTTATAGTTGGATATACCCCCATCTATCCTTTCCAGTACCCACTTCCCAAAAAAATCCTTTTCAGAAACTACTAATCATCCAAAGTCCCAAGCTTCACATTCCATCTTATTTTCTGATCCACTTCAATAAATCTTCACTTCCTCCACATGCTAGTTTAATCAAACTCCACATATGCACATTCATCAAGAATTTAACAATTCACTCAAGGAATATGTTGCTCTTGAATAGTATTCTAGATCCTCAATCGGAAAAACATCCTCAGCATCAACCTAAAACACAATTTTTTGTTGGATTCTTAATACATATCTTACATATTTCTGAGCTCGATTTCTTGAAAATTTTATTCATCACTCATATAAATAATATCATCTTTATTTTTATTAGGAACCCAAAATTGGATTACGTGGGATTCAGAGAAGCTTTCCCGCTTAATGGAATTACCAAAATATTCAATTCTCCTTGAATCTCAAATATATATTTGACTAATTCACTTATTTTTTTAAATCAACAAATTTCCAAAATATTTAATTCTCCTTAAATCTCGTATATTTCTTTTACATATTCAATTCCTTGTAAAATATTCAAATTTTCTTGATTTTTAGATCTTTCATAAACATTTTCAATTCAATAAACTGTCTTGAGAAATATGTTTTCTTAAGAATGATATTCTCTTGAGGATGATATTTTTCTTGAGAAGGATATACTTCCTGAGAAAGATATTATTTTGAGGAATATATTTTTCTTGAGGAAGATTTTTTTCTTTAGGATGATCCTGTTCTTGAGGAATATCTTTTTCTTGATAAAGATATTTTTCTTGAGAAAAATATTTTCTTGGTGGAGATTTTTTTCATAAAGAAGATATTATTCATGAGAAATATATTTTCATGAGGATGATATTTTTCATGAGGAAAATCCATTTCATGAGAAAGATATTTTCTTGAGGAAGACCTTTTTATTGATAATGATCTTTTTATGAGAAAGATCTTTTTCTTGAGAATGATCTTCCTCTACCTCAATCTCAACTACATATACATTAACATTGTTTATTTCCTTAATTTTATGTTCATAATGATGATATCATATGATTAAAAACATAATTATGATTTATAATAACTCGTAGATCATTAAAGAATCATTAGATTTTATACTGGATCTTATTATCTCAGAATTCATTCTTCGATATGCCCATAATGGTGCTCAAGATTCTAGATCTGATTTTCTTAGAATGTTGATCAGAATTCTGGATATGATTTTCCCATAAATTAGGTTCCAAAATTTCTCAAAAATCAGATTCAAAATTTTATAGATATCGAGTTCCTAATTTATCAGAAAATAGGTTATGAATTGCTAAAAAATCGAGTTTCAATTTCCTCAGAAAGAAGGCTCAGAATTTCTTAGAAACTAGGTTCCAAATTTCTCAGAAATCAACATGTAATTTTTTCTGAAAAAATATGAGAAAAAATATTCCAATTATCTCAGAAACAATATCATAAAAGTGTTTCATATTTATTCAGAAATTTGGTCTTGTCTTCTTCAAAAAATATGTTCTGGTGTTTTAGGAAATAAGTTCCAATTTCATTAGAAACAAGCTTATAAAAGATGTTTTTATTTCTTCAGAAAACATGTTCCAATTTTCAAATAATGGGTCTAATTTTTATCCTTCCTCAATATTCTTTCTTCACTAACATATTGATCTATTGAAAAACAATAAAACTAAAACATAACTGGGTTCCAAAAAAAACTCAATATTATGGAAAACCTATTATATGGGAGAAAATATATTTCCTTCACTAGAAATTATATATTGATCAATGTACATATTTTAGATACCATAAAATATTTTATAGTATGTTAAAATTAATATTATGAGGATTAATTTTATTTATGGGGGGGAGTAGAATGTAGCATACATAGATATTTTAATTTATTGTTTCCAATAATTAATACTATGTTTGATATATTACACCACAGAAAACCCAGAATAAAAATGTTTCATGACATATTTGAAGGATATTATTATGAAAAATATAATAATAATAAATCCTATATTAAATTAAAATATACCCCTAAAATAAAATTTCACACACTAAGAGGTTACAGAATTAATAATGGTTAATATTTAAAAAGTTTGTTCTTTCTCAACAACCATTTTTAATGTGTTATATATTTTTTGATAATAAATTAAATTTTACAATTTAATAACATTATATTTTAAATATTATATTGGAATTATATAAATTATAAATTTTTGTTAAATGATGTTAAAAATACTTAAAAATGAATTTTTTTTCGAGGAAATCAATTTGTCTTTGTATGTTTTATTCTGATTTAAAAATTATTATTATATATTTTTTCGTTTTTATTTTATATTATAAACATCATTTTCGAATTTATAATGTAAACACAAGTGTAGGATAATTTTTCGTAGAATAGTCAACTATAATGTTTTTATTAATCCCACAATATATTCCATCTTATCGTGATTTATGGATGACAGAAAAAATTATGTATATTTTTTAGGACCATTGATTTCTTTTTCATAATGAAAATGTTACATTTATATGTAATATATTGAATTTATACAAACCTTGTTTAACATTTTCAATATCAACTATTTTTTTTTTCTAATTAAAAAAATCATTTTAATATTTTCTTCTATTTATTTTTCCATAAGGTATAATTCTGTTTTCGATTAATTTGAATACCCAGTAACTCTTATTTTTTAAAATAAAAAATATATATTCATTGAAATAAAAAAGAATTAATTTTTTATATTAATCATTAAAATTATTCATAATAGTATATTTTTTAGAAAACACATTTTTATTAGTTAAATGGGCTACTATTAAAATTAATTTGTATCTTGACTAGAAATATTATAGGAAAAAATGGATTTTATAGATTTAATAATTGGGTCTACATTATATAATATTTTTCATTTTATTTTTTGTATTTAATAATACATTTCATTTGTAAAAATTAGTTATTTCGGTAAATAAAAAAAATGTAAAAGTGAAACATATGTTAATAAAAGATTTGAAATCATGATAATTTTTTTTGAAATGTATTAATAAGGATTAATTTACAATAAATATTTCCATATCTACTATTTTAAACTATTATATCTATTTGACCATTGAATAATGAAATTTTCATTTATATACTGCAAAAAATAAATTGTCATCTAATATAAAATAGTCACCACCACCCCACATCTTATCACGCCCCAAAACTCATAAATTCTGCCAAAATATTCCCAAATAAGACCATATAAGCCCTACATAATAATTACATTTTCTTATATTATCAAATGAAAAAATATGGAGTCCTTAATAATTTTTTTCAAAGTGGTATTTTTATTGAGTAAGGAAACAGTTTTAGTTACCTTTTTTTTATTTCATTTCCTTCACATAAAATATTACTTTCACCAAATTGAAAATAGTATTAATTATATAATTCCATATACAAAAAAATAATGGTTATATTGCAATATTTTTAAGGTATAACAATGTTTTACCCCCATTTCAGCCATCTAAAAAATGAAAATGTTGGTTGTGTGACATACGGACTACTACCACTACAAATGATATATTGTAATTTGATAAAGACCATAAAATGATGGTTTAGAGGTGTTATTTAATAAATAAAAGATATTTTTATCAAATTATTTTTATTATTAAATTTTAATCAAAATTTTACCTCCTTTACATTCCATGAAAATGAACACATCACCCATTCATACGTGCATACTACCACCTCCACAAATGCAACATATTTTTTTTTTAATATTTAATTTTATTCGTTATAAAAATATATTCCAATGTTGTTTGAAAACATAAAATAATCCAAAAAATATAATTATAAATTAAAAATATTTATATCATTTCAAAAATTAACTTTCTAGACTATACACACCCATATATTATTTCTTGTTATTATTATGGTCAGGTTAGACACCAATAAGAAAAAAAATATAAATTTATAAAATTTATGAATATGGAAATATAAATAATAATTTTATTTTAATTCCACGAGTATAAATATTTTTAGTTATGGCTATGTAAATAGTATTCTAATATTTATTATATTATTACTATACCATGTTTTTTGTTATAAATTACCGATACAAGATCCTAAATAACTTCGTCATCATGAATCAAAACAAAAAATAATTATGAAATGAAATTAGAACATTATAAATAATCATAAAACATATATTCTAATAAATATATTTATATTTTATTGATTAAATTTAAATATATAAACATTAATAGACACCTCCATTATAAATCTAGTACCATGAAAATAGTCAATACTAATAACACCTGATGATTAAAATAAATTATAACTAATTTGATAGAAAAAATGATTATATATTAATTATGTTAATGTCTATAGGTATGAATATGTTTCTTTAAAAGGTGATTTGGATAGTTATTTTAGTTATACAGGAGGTTAGCGACTGTTCGGATAAGTAGTATTAAATGTAAAGGTTTGTTTTATCCCAATGTTACTTCATTTGGACATGATACATAAAAACATTATATATATATATATATTATGGAACAATTATTTTCAATTTATTTATTTTATAATTACATTTCACAAAATAAAATGGATTTTAAAATCCATCTCATGTTCTACAATTTATGGGATATCAACTCAACAGATAATAATGATGTATGGTCTTTTAGTACCTCAATTTTTTTTATTGAGTTATGATTGTAATTTTTTAATTATATATCTATAAGTTGGATTTGATTTTACCTATGGTTATATTATGATTCATTTCATCTTTATTTTCACTATATTAAATTTATTTCATAAAAAATTCCATTGAAATGATTCTTCTTTCAAAATAAGTCATTTGTAATGGTGTTTCATCTTACATTAATTCAGACATGTTTTATTTTTTGAAACTAATATAATTAAAATAGTTTTTATACTATATTTTGGATATATAATGTCATGATTAATATTTTAGTCATTTTATTTCAAGTTAAATCTCAAGACTTATATTTCAAGGGGGTTTTAAAAATATTTCTTAATCAGAAAAGGTTATTGATGACACATAAATAATTTTTTTGAGTAATGTTTTTTTGGTATAAAACATTATTTTCCACGATTTTGTTATTTCACTATATAATTATCTTATATCATTTTTATTCCTATATAGGGATTTTTTATGTAAATTATTTTTAATGATTAATTTAATTATCAGAAATGTATAATTTTGATAGGAATTTTTCTTATCCTTATTAAGAAAGTTCTTTGTCTTCTATATTTATGTTTTCTATTTTCACCAATATTCTCATTTATTTTTGGAGACACTGTTATTTCATATCTTTTGTGATCTTAAAATTTTAATTTCACTTTTTTTAAAATATTTATATTATCATTTTATGATCTGGATTTGAAATAATTTATTTTAATATTTTAGAAACTTTTTTCCTTCCATGTTAATTTATTTTAACTTTCAATCCCCATTTCTAGGAGATAATATTTAAGACATATTGATGGATCCATTTTTTATTTTTTTAAATATTAATGTTCTTAAAATTTTCTACTCCACTTTTTCTGAAATGAAACTAGAATGTGGCCATATATTTATCTTTTACATCTAAGAAAAAAATTCAAAAAACTATATTATATTTCTTATTCCATTTTTCTTTTTATAAATAATGGATTTACTTTCATGGAAATTAGTTTTCATGAATAAAAATTTAAAATTTATTATAATGTTTTATTTTTGGTTGATTGAAATTTAGGTATCAACTATTTATATTCTTGATTTAAAATTTTAAGATACAATATGGAAATGTCCCAAAAATCAAAATTTACATGGATTAATTATTATGTGATGAATAATAATTTTCAAATGGCACACATATATATTCATGATTGAATAATAAGGTCATATGTCACCCTTTAATGATTTTTTTTGGATTTTATATCATATAAATTGATGATATGTTATATTAACATGAATCAAGTGTCTTTTTTCACAAGATTGTTGTGGGGAAGTGATGGCTGTCAATTTGATCAGATGTTTATCATGCGAACCAGATGAATTTATATATTTTCATAGAATATTTAGGTATTTTTTATTTAGTTAGATTTGTTCAATAATATAATACAATGAACATTATTTAGGATTCTTGGATCCAAATTTTTTCTATAGTTATGGTATTACCATAATTTATTATTATTCACTATTACAACAACACGCCATATTTATACATATCGTTGATTATTCCCTTGGATAATGCTAATTGTCTCTCAATTTTTTACCATTGTATTGTTTTGGTCATTTCATATTAGATGACCCTCTCTTATTAATTATTTATAACTATCATTGTTCATGGTCTTTTAATATTATATTTCTCCATAGATCATGTATTCTTATTTTATTATGATTTAATCCCCCAATGAAATAACGATTAATTTTTATATCACTGAGAATTTGACATCACACCTTTACTATGTTCCCATTCTAGATTTTATAAATATTAGCATAAATGATGATTATTCTCGAATGGATTCTAGTGTGGCTCAATTATAGGCAAATTTTCACATATGTATTAAAATAAGTTGGTTATATAGCTGATAATAAAATACAATATACCTTTTGTTAATGAGATTACATGTTTTATATGGTATGAAATGTTTATATTATTGATTTATACATGTTTTTTTAGTAAATATTAATGGAATTTAACATAGTTGTTTACTAATGTGTTTTTAGAAACTAACCCATGAGTGATGATACAGGAACTTCAAACCCCAGAAGTTCAACAAAACATATTACATAAATAACTAACCCCAAAACTCTTCAAAATTTCTGGAAAATATCAAATCCTTGAAGTCATAATGTTTTTATCCCACAATCTTGTAAGACCGTATTAAACGTTTTCACAAAAAAAATGGATCACCCTAAAATCCATATACCTAAAATTATATACAATAATCATATATTCTCATGAACATAGAAATCATTTTCAAAAGTTACATGAATCCTTGTTAAACAAAATGAAATCATAAATTTTTAAAAAGTGAAATCATTATTTTTTTCTTTAATTAAAATAATCTAATTTGATTTAAAGTCTTAGATGAGTAAATAATTTCCTTTAATTAGGCTAATATAATGTTCCCAAAATTATATTATCATAATTAACCATAATAAACTCATCATTACTCAAGATATTAAACGTAACATTTATCAATATAATTTCTATTATGTAACAAATAATATAATAAAATTCTTCTTTAAATATCATTCTCACTAAATAAAATTTTAATTATAAGGGTTACATTTATTAAAATCATTTACAAAGGCTGAGAAATTATACAAAATACCATTAATAACCTTAATATTCGATCAAAAAAAATCCTCCAAATAGTATATATGATTTTAATATTAGGAATGGAAATAAACATATTAACAAAGGACGGTATCCAAAACTCATGACATATCCCCATAGGATAGAATTATAACATATAATGTTATCTAAACCCCTTTCATTGATTCCAATTATGCCCCCCAAACTTGTAAAACCAAATGTGATGCAAAAAATTTACTCATTACACACTTTAACTGATTCTAAATGAAGCATTGAAAATATTACCATCCATTTTTAAAATATTTATAAATAATATTGAGTTCCTTATATACCTCATACCATTCAGGAGTCCTATTATAGAGAATTTTAAAAAAAATCATTTAAATAACAATATATTTCTCATCCAATGAATTTTTTCCATTTTACTGATACATTTTTATTCTATAATTAGTCTTTAAAATATCCAAAAAACATAACCAAACAAGATGCCCTTATTTCTATATCATATCTATTCATCATCTTTATAATATTGTGAATATAAACATAATAATGGTGCAGTCAAACAACCAATATTTCTATAAAAAGTAATTAACAACTCAATATCACATGTTAGAATAAGATAAACATAAGGGTATGAGAACATAATAAATGATAATAGTATATGATATTCAAACATAATAAAAAATAATTCACAAATCATGAGTCATGTAATAAATATTTATAATAGTATAAGATAAATTTCATATGAGTTAATCATTACGAGCCTTGTGAAATAAAACATATTTGATGAATTATATTTAAAATGACAAAAATATTAGAAAACAATTGAAGTTATCATAAGAAATGATACTATAATATCTAATTTAATAGAATAACCAACCCTTACTACATTATCCCTCTCCAAGGAGTATCTTATGGTCTACTGGCTCTCCCTCAGAGAATGGTCATAAGAATAACTTATATATAGTAAAGTATTTCAATTTCATAGATTTAGCTTATAACCAGTGAACAAGGACCACATTACCTAATTCATTTAAGGGATATAATGTCCCAATCCATCCTCATATTCAATTTTAATGAACCAGAATATTGATGAAATTCATAGAGCTTTTATTTCAATAAAAAATTCATAAAAACCTATCATACATTTATAACATGAATATCATTTGGAAAAGAACTGATCCGCTCAACAAATCCCTTAAAATATCATCACTAAAAATAGAAAGAATTAAGGTGAAGGTTATTATTTTCTGATTCCATTAAAAACCTAATAGTTAATAAAGGGTGCTGACAATGATGAAAACTATCACTATAATATCATTAAAATTATAATTTAGAAAAAATATTAAATAATATTTATTATTGGTATCCTTTAAAAGTGATAATTTCAAAAAATAGTGGAAAACATTTTCTACTAATAAATATTAAAATATAGTAATTAAACATAATAAAAAAGGATATTGGTTTAGGAAAAATTGACGTCATGGTAAATGTTAAAAAACAATTTTTTTATACTTCTATAAAGAGAGTAAAAAGTGACCAATGTAAAAATAATTAAGATGAATCATATTAAAATATTTTAAAAGCATATAAAATACCTTGTACAATTACAAAAATAAATCATTTATGTTTAGAAAATAATATTCATGAAATATAATTATAAATATTGACATGGTAGATAATGAATTTTGGAAAACATATTCAACAATTTTAACTCCTAGGTTTTAAATAAAATATAATTTATACAATAAAATTAGTAACCATCTAAAAGAAATAAAATTAAATGGAATATAAAATAAAATGATAATGATGTGATTTAAAGTATTATTTTTCATATAGTATGAATATACATCGTATAAATGAATATTGGTTAATACATTAAAACACGACCCGTATTAGGAAATTTTAGATGTGAAACACATACTATATTGTAAATTATTGAATAAAAAATATGAATGAAAGAAAAATTTATAATTATTTATAAACCATTATTGAAATTATTTAATATTTAAATAAACATTAATTGGTATATAAGAACCCTATATAAAATTAATCATGGATAACAACTTGAAATATGTATCAATGAATTGAAATTGA
The DNA here is from genome assembly GCA_963277665.1 of Viscum album. Classification (NCBI taxonomy): domain Eukaryota; kingdom Viridiplantae; phylum Streptophyta; class Magnoliopsida; order Santalales; family Viscaceae; genus Viscum; species Viscum album. The sequence continues at coordinate 1,594,857,268 of OY728130.1, read as the reverse complement.
GATTGAGAACCCTTACAAAGATCGTATCATTTCTAGAAGGAATAAATCTATGAAATTATATTGTGAATCATAATATTAATAGAAATGAAGACATGAAATAAAAAAATTAAGTAAATATATATCCTAACACACACAATATGGAGAAAAAAATTTCAATAAAGAATTGATATAACCTAATTGAAATAAATTGAGTTATGAATCCCCACACATTGGACTTCCATTTGGTCATCCACACTCTAACATATAGTATAATAAATTTTTAAATATTTTAATTATATTAATATACCATTTTTATATTTATATTAATATATACAATTAACTTATAATTTATTATTTCCCAATTTGTAATTTTTTTTAATCGGATTTTTTTCCAACTATTCTTTCTTCCACACATGTATCTCATTCAATTGTTCTAATCCTGAAAAAATGGTTAGGGATTCATAAAATAAATAAAATTGAAGAAATTTTACATCTTTTTATTGAAATAGTTTAATAATTTAATATTTACATTATGTTTCTTATGTTAACAATTCACATTTAAGGATTAAAAATTTCCATTTTTGATGAATATTAGATTAACAAAACACCTGAATATTTAAGTTAATAATTATTTAAAAAATATCAACAGAAAATTATCAAAAAAAATAAATTAATTATTATAGAAGAATAATAACATTAACTTGGATTCTTTAGTCACTATATTGATAAAACTTATATAAATGTTTATATAGTTAGTAAAATTGATACGAACAAGAACATGTTATAACAATTCAATGAGTAACAAAATGCTATTATATAGTGATAATTTCTATTTTTATAAGTATAAATAATTTTATAAATATTATAATTATCCGTTAAATTAATTTATACACACATGCATGAATTTATGTAATTATAAATAAAATAAATGGCTTAATGGAGTTGGTGTTCTACATGTACACACAAGTGATATTTAAATTTTCCTCTGGAATAGAGGGAAAATATATATAATAAATTATCTTCCTAGAATAATAATTATGTTATATAAATATATATATCATATTTATTCATTTAATCCATCATTCAGCTAAATAGGTGATGAAAACATAAATACCTCAACCATGGTGGTTGTTGTCTATACAAACACACATACAACATTTGTATTTCACAATGAATGGAAATAAAGTATTGAATGGATTTACAATAAACATAATAATATTTATGTCTATACATTATATTTATTTAATTAGTATTTTATGTATGTAGAATATTTTTGGGAGGATTAAGAATAACTAAACATGAAAATTCTTGGTTAGAATACATACATCTTCCCTGTATAATATCATATCAATGACACCTTAAAGTTTCATAGATTGGACTTTTGTGAAAAATATCTAAATCATAGAGAAGGGTTCTAGGGAGGTATTTTTATAGTTATTAGATGATATATGAGATCAATGAGTGTGGATGAGGTGCGATAAGGGGGTACTTTTATTGGTTTGTGGTGAAAATCTCATTTAAATAATCTCAACTATAAAACAAAATAAATTTATTTCCCATGGTTTTTTGATAAATGTGGGAAATTGTTAAAATATTATATATGAGATGGTCTAAATACACTCAAAGAAATAATTTATAAAATTATAAGATATATTTTAATCAATATCCCTTAGTTTCATCCCCTCCTTAACCCTTTCAATTCTTACCATGAAGATTGATTTATACTATGGTAACTTAAGAATATAACAAAAAATAAAAATAACTTATTAAAAATTTGAAAATTATGATAGTAAATATGAAATAAATTTATTATAATAATATTTTCATAGGTGGTAAAAAATCCATTTTATATAAATACATAAACCAAAATGAATAAAAAAAATTATAGATTTTTTTAAGAATAAAAACTAATATACACCAAAATCATGCATAGAATTTACCACATGAAATTTATAAGGAAATTAATATAAATTGATTGTTATATTTCGTTAAAAGCAACTCTAGACTAATTTTAACTTTTTAACCAAATAATCTAACATAAGGGACAATTAATTATTTTCTTATAATATACCATTAATTAAATTTCAATCACACTGACATAGGTATCTAAATTCTTCATAATAATTTTAAATTATATGTTTTAAATGTTATATATATGTTTTTAATAATAATTTTTTCCAAATTCATTTCATTCTTTTATCATGAAAATTTTATAAAAGTGATAATGTTTTTAATATTGTTTTTTTAATATTTACCCAAAAATTATCTATATAAGAAAATATCTAAATTTTAAACATAATATAATTTTGACATGAAAAATTATCAAAGGAATATAATTTAATGTGATTCCAGTTAAAAAAGAGAAATTTTAAATTATAATTAAAAATAAAAAATATAATGAAAAAATTATAGAATAATGACCGGTTTACTCAGAAATTGCCCTTTTATTTCGTATCAATTAAAAATGAGTGTTAATTTTTACTCTAAAATTTTATAATAATAAATAATTTATATTTTTTTGAATTATAAAAAATTATTATTCATTTTAGTTTGGGGTTTTTTATACCCTAACCTATCAAACAATATATTATATAAAGGATAAATACATATTGAAATACTTTTGTGTTCTACAATGTGTAGGAAATATTTTTGCCTCAACCTCATTAAAGTATTAAGACAATCTATGAGAAAATAGATAATAAAAATATGTACTAGATATGCCCTCACACATACATGAATAGTGTTTCATATCCCAACAATTTTTTGATAGTCTATGAATCATGTATAACATAAGCTTTAATCTCTGCATTGCGGGGGAATTTGTGTGATTAAAAATAATTTAGAAAAAATTTATCAAAAAATCAACATCATGTGGTCCACACTCATCTAAGATGAGATGTGTATGATAAAATAATAACTATGATATAAAATATGACATGTAATACTCATCTATTAGAGCTCTAGGACCAATAGACTATAAAACCCTCAATAATAATTCCATGAGTTGGGGACCAAAGGGAAATTGAAATTACAATACCACATATGAATAAGAATTATCATTCGCCTCTCAAATCACTATCAAATTACATCATAACGATATAACACTAAAACTCAAAAAACATGTCTCAAATCATTCAAATCTAAATTCTTTATATCAGTGTTTTGGATTATCGATAATGGTGAATGAATCCCATTACAACACAAAAACACACAAACACTAATAACCTAATAATTTAATAAAACTCATGAAATCCCAGAAAAACATATACTCTTAGGTTTAGGTATAAAATACTTTCATGAATCCTATAATTTTTCAACAAATTGTAATAGAAGAACCAATAACCATGAGTTCTGTCAACTAGGGTTCCAACACTAACATATATAATAAATCACATTATATTTTATTAATGAACACATAAATAAAAAAACATATTATTTAAAATGTTTATTATGTTATAACTTATAACTTTTCAAAATATATAATTTCATTCCTAACACACATGTGTGAAATTATCATAACATAATATAATTAGGAACATAATATGAGTTAAATTATAGTTAAATATCATTTGAAAAAAATCATGGATTTTTTATCTTAAATATAAAAAACCACATGTAAGGTTAAAATAAAATCCATCAAATTCAATATATTTAAAATCTAGGACAAAAAATAAATAAAATAAATAAAATTTAAAAAATCTGTCATTTTGTGATCGTTAAGATGTATCACATTTCTAATAAACACTTTTAATATACAACATAACATTAAAATTATGAGTGATTTTTTTGTATTGAATATTTAGATCAAATTAAACAAACTAAGAAACATGGAAATAAGTGGTAAATATAGGAATTTTATAATCAATATTACAATTGGAATAATTATATTGTTGTTATAATAATAAATAGATCATTGGAATACTAACCAAAATGTTAGAATATTTGGTTGACCATTAGAATTATAAGTAATAATATAATAATAAAATTAATTATATATAAAACTTAAAATCAATAAAATATTAAATATAATTATTATAATTATAAAAAATAAATAATCAAATTAAGTGAATAAAATAAAATATATGTAAATATTTTTAATAAGGCTTTTTTAAATATATTTCATAAAACCCATAATATTTATGTTAAAATATTATACTAAACATTTCTATGATGGAATAGATTTAGACAAAATTAATATAAATTTTCAAATCAATATTTTGATATTCACCAATAGTGAATTGTTTTGGTAATATATTGAATAACATGAATTATGGGTGACTAGTGAAAAATCAATTCTAATTGCGGTATATTTTATGAATTAATATTAATGTAATTATAACTAAATAAATTATCAATTGTTTTATAAACATATAATTAGATTACTATATAAATTATATATTTGATAACAGTAAATTTAATTTCTATCCTTATAAATTAGTTTTTAAAGTCAAATAATACAATTTATTCAAATTTAAAAACTATATTAAAAATTTTCAAATTCTTATTTTGTGTAAAAAATGAAATATAGAAGCTTAATGGTTTGAAATTTAGAAAATATATATCTACAATTAAGTACTATTAATAGTATCATTATGGTCCACTATTGTAATTCATAGTATTTAAAAAATTATTCATCATTTTAAACAAAAATACCCTTCCCATTTTACTAAAAATACTCATATTCATGTCCATCACAAATTACATAAAAAATTAACCCCTTACATATGATTTTCCTAAATCACTTATTTTGACCCTCCTATTAGTCATGGAGATTATCAAGCCTCACACCAGTAGAAAATTTTATGGAATTACTCTCTTGGAAAAGGAGTAATAATTAATGAAGTGGTAACTCCACTATTATCTTCCATCCATTTTTTCATTCTTTTGTCCTCTTATAATTTCATTTATAACCATACAAAAAATAATTAATAAATATTATTACTATATTTTAATGTTATTAAACTATTTTATAATTACTATATACTATTTAATATGTGTGTGTATATATATTCAATGCTCAACTTTTGACACTTCCAATTATTGAAATGTTTTTATGCCTATGAGTACATTTTCAATTATATATTTATGACCAATGTTATGTATGGGTAGTTAAAATTAAATATATATATATATATATATATATATAATTAGGACACTGTATGATTATTATAAACTATTTATACATGTAGATTACAACTATCTCTATTTTCAAAAGATAAATTAGTTATTGTTTTTATTATCTATTGGGACATTGATAATTATTTATATATAAATAAATATTTAAAAAAACAATTTATACAAATAGGTCACCAAAAATTTTAAATTTTTAATGAACTTTTTAGTAATTTTTTTCCAATCATAATAAAAAATTGTAATTATTTAAATTAAATATAATTTTATTCGGGAATAATTTTTTATTTATCATAAGTTAATTACATAGGTGGTGTAAGAGAAACATATACAAATGGTTCACAACTTAACAGAAATCATATACATTATTCTCTTCTTTTATATTTACATTCCCTCTTTCTCACCACTTTCCTATATTTCTTATATGTTTCTATTTATTTTTTTATTCATATCCTTTATTCATTTTCCAATAATTTATTTCAGGGAAATTAATGTATTTATTCGATAAAATGATTTTTAGCCACTATTAATTATTATGATAATGATAATATCTTAAAATCATATATATGATATTTCCTGTATTTACTCAACTATACATGTATTCTAATCTCTTTATCTAGCGGTCTTATACAAGGCCATCGAAGATAATGTATCACCTTTATCTTTTTGGTAACTCCAACTTTTTTTTACTTTAATATATTTTTTATAATATTATTATGAATCCAATTCACTTCTCATGGGTTTATTGGATGTTTATGAGTGATTTATGTTCATCTTATTTATAGCATAAAATTATTCTAGTTTAATATTGTGTGACCTATGGGCCTATAATTATACAGACATCCAATTCATTGGTAATTCTTAATATCACATGTGATCCTTATGCATGAAAAGGATGTAGATACCATTGTCCACAATATTATTCATGTAAATGATAATGTTGTATGTTTATATTATATTTTGATATCTTTAATGTAACCCTTCACTTATGTTTATATTGTTTCATTATTTTATATGTTTTATGTTCAACTTTAACACCATATGTTTTTTTAGGATATTATGTTTATGAAGTGGTGATGATTATTATTGTAAAAATTCTACTCTTATTTAATTATGTCCCCTTTTTTACCTATTATTCCTCACCTTAGTAGACTTTTAGATCAATATTTCTGTGAGGTGTTGTAACATCCTAGGAAAATAAAGAATATAAAAATTTCATATTTTTTATTATTTTTGAATTAAATATTAATTTTATTTTAAATGGGATGCTAAATTAAATGGAACACTTGACACACAACAATGGATTTCTGTGAAGTCTTACGTTTCTCACAAGGCTGAGTCATACTAAAAACTAATAATATATTATTATTTTAAATGGTAGTTAATGCCTAGTCGTTATAATGGTGAGAATGAACATAACTAACTAAAATTTGATTATATATGTTTTTTTTATCCAATAAAAGTTTGAGGCTTAAAATGTTTAGAAACCTAATTTTAAGCATAAATATTATCTCACATTCATTAAAAGGCCGATTTACCACCTTTTAATGGTGAACCATCCTAAAATATAGTTTTGATCAATTTTATATGTTCTATTGGAAAAAATAAAATTCTTTTCTAGAATGGGGGCTTCAATATTTACCTTGGGAAATTTTTTTATTTTTCTGATAATGTTCATTTTTAAATAAATAGTTAAAAATACTACATTTTAATTCAAAACTGTATTTTAATATATTTTCTTTATGTGTTTAGATTATCTTTTTATATGGTTTTAAAGTGTAATTGGATTATATTATTACCATTTAATCCAATTTTGGTCATTGGAAATAATTTCACATTGAAATTAGGCATAAACAAGTTCCAATCTTTTGAAAATTATTATTTCTTAAAAACACATTTTTTTGTTTTGACAACATGAATTAATTTTAAATTAATTAATTTAATTTATATGTTTTTAATTTTGTAAAATATAAATAATATTTTAATTCTATATATCATATATAGCTCATGATGAATTTTTGTTATTTTTCTGATCACCTTTATGTTTTGATGAATAGTTAAAACACTAAGTTGTTGTTAAAAACTGACTTTTTCATTTAAATAAAATTTTACCACCTCTGTGAATTGAATTTAAAAATTCTGACATACATGGTTATTATCATTAAGTAAAATTTGGTTCAATAAGATGAAAATATGTTTTTGGCGAATAGTAACTTTTTACTTTTATTTATTCGAAGTTAATGATAAATATAGTAATTCAAGATAAAAATAATATTATAAAAATATACAATTACCATAACACTTGTCCTAACTTTATTGGATATGTAATAGCCGACCAAGACAATCCTTGGGTAAGACCTTTGGACTTTCAAATCCATTTAGGTAAGATAATGACATTAATAACGTTTTATTTACAGTAAAAATAAAAATATCATAAACATGTATTGTTTTGAAAAAAATTTAATGTGTGGTTATATAATGAATATATTTGACTATAAATAATAATTAGAAGGAAAAAAAAATTCCTACAACATGGTATTTTATTTAATGTTTTTAGACATCAAATATATAAAATTATTTATGACACCATAATGATGCAGTGTTTACTTCATTAATGATTGATTTAAATAAATAAGATTATAAAAATTAAAACAATATCCAAAACTTGTACAATTATTATTGGATGATTTTATTTCTAAAAAGAGTCATCTTATATTCTACTTTAATAATTTTTGGTTCTTTAGAAACCTAAAATAAATGTATAATAAATTAATATTTTCAAACTTTCCTAAATAGCCCCTCCCCCTTATAAAAAGCCCTCAACTTTAACCCATTACTCACACCTCTAAAACCCCTTGCCTCATCCAAAATCTACCCAAATAATCTATCAAGATCTCTCTATCCCACTTATATGACATACCTTAGTCATTAAGAATTTCATGAAATACTTTTGGTTCAATCCAAAGGGAGTTACCAGATTTAAAGGTAACGTCATCTCTTAAGTTCTATTATTTTATTTTACTCCTAAAACCCTCTAAAATATTTTTATTCTGATATTTTATGACAAAAACAGTATACTCACTATTTTAGGTTCGTTTTATGATATTTATTTTGTCTACACTTACACACACCTATGTCTAATGGGTAAAGAACTTACTGTTTCTGTGGACGGCGAACTACTGCCTAACAAAATGATGATTGTTCATTCTTTTTCTACCACCTCTTGTGGTGGAAATAACGATTGAACTATATTTATATATGATATATATTATATTTATATTGTCTATATAATTCTTTATTTTTTATTTATGTCATTAATTTATGGTTTCCATAATGGGTAAGCGCGATAATTTTATTTGAGGAAGTACGGACTACCGCCCCCTCAAAGTGATATGACTCGTTCAGGCCATATGAGGAACATATAAAGGATAGAGTTAATGAAATTATATATTGAATTATACTATAATTATTTTATACTGATATATAATTATGTTTTCATTCCATTAAATATGAAATATAAATGAAATTAGTGTTCATGTGTATGCACAGCTTACCGTCTCCATGAACTGTGCATTTCATTTCTTATCTCCAAATGTTTTGTAATCTTATAAATACATAAATATAATAGATATATATTATATATATGGTATCTAAATCATGAATATCCTACTAGAGATAATTGAATTTTGACCACATGAAGAACTTTTTAACTATTAGAAGTTCATTTTTGACTCAAGTACCAAATATCGATAAAATAACTATTATGAACTTAAATTATTTAGTAGTGTTTAGAACATGGAAATAAGTGATATAAAAAAATAATAAAATTGAAAAGTGTTCTTAAAAAATTCGAAATTAACTTTAGTTTATTATTCAGGTCATTATAGAATGAACGTGTCAAGTCAGACACGAGGTAAGGGGTTTCTTATCTCACTTTTAATTCTTTGAGATTTCCATTGTTCTGCACTTATTTACTGCATATGGTGCATTGTGCAATGTCATTTGATAAATATTATCATGATTATCATTATTTTCATGGTATTATATGATTAATTTTGTGGTTATTAACTTTTGATCATATGACTCGATCTATTACAACGTGGTAAGGGGTTTTCATCTCACTTTTTATTCTCGTGTGATTTATGCTATACTTGACACTATTTCCATTTTTGTGGTGTATGTACTGCCCTTGATTGAATTATTTGTGTAATATAATTTACCTTATGGGTATTTACATCTTCATTGAATGATCCTTCCTTCATGGGGTGTATGTTTTGTAAGTTACCAAGTCAGTAAGGGAACCTTTCACAATACTCTTTTAGTCAAAGACTTCTTTTATGTCATATCTTTTAATTTACTTTTTATTATGTTAGGATATATTATTAAATATAATTATTTTTGAACATTTTATTTCCATGTGTCGAGGGACCTTTTCTCTCTCGTCAACTCATTTTCCAAATTTTAAAGGGATGTTGTTAGGCTATGGAATTTATATAAGAGAACATCTTAACCAAATTTTAATTCCTTGGGTTAAACTTATACTTCTGGATTATGCTTTGCTATGAATATGTGTAAATGTCCTCTAAATTTTTTATACTTAATATAAACTTATATTTGGTGTATTGTTATTTTTCACACATAGTTATTTCATTATTTTATCCTTAATCTAAGGACACGGTCGTTGTAAGGGACATTGTCTCAATTTATATTCCATTGAGACATATTTTTTGATATACTCCAATTCACATTTATATAGGGTATATAATTCCCTTTGACACATTATATAATGAATATCCTTATTCACATGATTTTATAATGTTTTATTAAATGTTATTCCTAAATTATTTGTATTCAAACATATCTCATTTTGTTAAGAACTCCTAAACTAAAATATTGTTTAAAATATATATTATTCTAAATATTTCTCATTAATATCCATGTTTTCAAAAAAAATTAAAGGAGTTATTTATATGGATTATAATGTTATAAAATGTTAATTCCTTTAAAATCCTCAAAGTGGTATTGGACACTTTTATTCAAAAGTCTCTTTATTAAATGTTTTAAATGGTTTTGAAAATGTTTTTATAAAGAATTATTTATTTCAATATCTTAATATGATATATTGTGATTGGAATGTAAAAATGTTATCTATAATTTATACTTGTGTTATGTGTTATTATTAGGTTATGGTTATTGAAAATTGTTTAATTATAGGGGTGGTTCCATGATAAACCTAGGGCAGGCAAGCCTGAGATAAGTCTCCAATGCATTGGGTAACGTGACAGAGGTAAACGTTAATGTTTCTCCTAAGAGAATTAGGGAATATACTATGATGGGTATTCAAAGCATAACTCCCTACTTAGCTGTGAAATCTACATGGTAAGTATGTTATGTATGCCATATGTTACCTTTATGTTTTATGATTTCTGTATGTTATTCATAAATATTATTTATTTCACGAGGAATGTTGTGATTGAATGGTATGGTTTCCTTGATTTGTATTTATTGATAAGATAACGTTTTCTTTAATTATTTTATAACCCTTAGTGAGATTTTTATGATCATCCCATGTTTTTAAATGATTTTCAATAAACTAAAAGAAAAATAGGGTCAAGGATGGAATCAAGGAAAAGTCATGTTTTCTAAAACATGGAACAAGGAAAGTTTATTTTCATTATTGTTTTTATTTAATGAAAAAAATTGAAACTGTGTAGTAGTGTCTACTCTGTAATTTTTGAGATGTAATAGTTAAGGCCTAATTTTCTAAAGCTCTATACTTGAAAAGATCCTCAATGTGAATTATTCACTTAATTCAAGATTATGAAATGTTTAAGGCAATGTAATTATAGGTATGTACCTAGATGATAACTTGTATTAAGAATATTATTATCATCTATAAGATCTCTAGGATGAAATATTTTTTCAATGTGAAATTATTTCTATGTATTTATGTATTATTAAAAAATTATTCTATGAAACTAATCCTATTGATATTTTATGTTATATTTTTATTATAAAAATGATGTAATAATAATGTATATATCACATTTGTTTCTATTAAACCAATATATAGTTAATTTGGTAATTATTCTAGATAGTAAAATAAGGTAAATGGTGAACACAAGATTTTAATTTTTTTAAAACAAAAATTTATTTAATTATAATAATAAATTTCTTCAAGGATGATTTCATGATATATATTTTATTCTATCCTTTTTCAAATTATAAAATTATTAAAATTGGAGGAAACTGATCGATCAAACTATATTATCAGAAATGCTTAAATTTTTCGAACAATATAATTGAATCAATGGGAGATATAGTTTAAATCATTATGGTTTTACTTAATAAATTTCCATGGGTTAAAAAAATAACTGGATCCATGTGTAATTTTCACCTCTACTAAATGATAAAGAATTATCCATTGAATCCATCATGAGATAATCACTAACTTCATCTAGTGTATTTTTGAATTCACATATTATTTAAAAATGGGTAAACTCAATGGAATTTTTATTATATTATTATTTGTTATATGTGGGAGAAATAAACAAAGGATTTCTATATTGGGATTGAAAAGATGATTAACTATGTACATTTATCAAAACTACCAATAAAATAATAAAATTTTACTAATAGAGGGGAAATACATTAATAGAATATTTCTTAACAATTTTTGAACATTCAACACATTTACTAAAATAGATGGAAATATTATAGAGATCAATAATACCAAATATGTGAAATTCTCTTATTATTAACTTTGATAAAAAATGATAGATTGTTTAGTGTATTAAAACCAAATATGTGAAATTCTATTGCTATATAAGACTTCGGTAGTTATAGAGAATTTAATCTACGATATATTAATGGAGATATTGTGTTTTTATATTGGTTCCATGAATATTGAAATTATAAATGAATGACGGTGTTTAATAATATATGATCGAATGAAGAAAAAATAGTGTAAAAGGGGACCTAACTATGCACTAGAAAATGATATGGATAGAAGTAGTAAAATAAAATCCTTAATTCAATTGAAAAGGCAATAAACTTGGAAAATTAGAGAATCAATCACATGAGTTTAATAGGCGCAAGAAAAGTAAAGATCATGTGATAAATGAAGGGAAATTTCCACTCAATGTTTTAGACATGTATTATTTCATCTACTGTTGTGTCTTTAGACACTATACAAGTTATATCATCAAACCTAGTTTATTTGTGGTTAATCAATTAAAACTACCACATATTAAAATGGAGTAAGGTTGATATTATTCTCTAGCCACCATTGAAGTGTATAAATAAACTTAATTCAGATAATTTGTATATACTTTTCACTCAAGGATGATGAAAATATTATTTTCTTTCGGTTCGACACATTCCTTCATACATTGTATAATTGTTAAAAATGTTGAATCTAATACCCAATAAAATGATAAAATGATTTCTTATTTCATGTATTCCTGGACCCTTTTTAGTTTCTTTATGTCGACCCCAATATTTTTGTTGTTCAGGATGATTTTTGTAAAATTGTAAAGGATTTTGTTGGCCATCCATGATTTCCTCATGGTTTGAAAAAACCATTCCTCCCAGTGATATTCACGAACCCTTGAGAATTATGGAATATATAGTTGGAACTAGTTTCCCAAATTTATGTGCCCATCATCGGAAACAATATACCCCAAATTTTATGGGTGTATGATTGGAACACAATTTCGTCTAACCATGCTCTCCCACTAACTAATTGTGCATTAAATATTTTTATGTCCAGAATATTTATCTTAAATTACACCAAACTCTTGTTTTAAGAACCTAATAATTAAATTTAGAGATAGTAGGTTCTTTTCGTCCTTGTATCCTACCAAGATACAATTTTAGCCCCACTAAAACATTTCATTAATGAAAAAAAGTGACATTGGTATTGATCAATTTCTTCTGGGTAAGTGCATCCCCTCCCATGTAGTTTATTATAACCACTCTTTCTCTCCAACATAGAGATTTAGTGATCATAATGTAATGTATAGATCTAGACACTATGATAATGGATCTTGATTCTAGGTTATGTTCCATAAAATTTCTTCCCTTTTTTATTTGTTGTATATTCCTATTGCGGGTGTTGATATCTAAATAATTGATTTAATGGTTAGTGGTTCCATTTAAGATATTTCATTTAATTGAAACCATGAATATACTTATTTTTATGGAATACATTTAAATATAATTTGGAATCCTAGACATTTTTTGATTTTAAATTTGTGTATATAATGAATTTTTTTATAGAAACACCTAATTCCATTGAAATTGGCAGTATTGGATGAGTTTTTTGAATAATGGATTTGAAGTAATAATTTTTTTAAGAAAATGGATTGAATTTAATTTTTAAAAACTAATATTTGGTTTGGTATTAAAAATGGATAAAATGATGACAAACCTATGTTTTATTTTTAGAAATTATTTATCATTTTGAAACTAAAAATTATAGAATTGAATTTTTAATGATGATTATTTTAAAATGAGATGAATTTAAAATTTTTTATTGATTCAATTAAAAATTGAAATCAAAAGGAGTTAATGGGTTATTTAGGAAAATCATGATAGGATATTGATCTCCTAGTATGGAATTGGCAATGAAAACTCTAACAAAAATATTGTTTGAGATGATTATCCTTGATGGAATATTGAATAGTCTAATTCATCATGAGCCTCAGAGATGTGTATACACTTTATTATCCATGATCCCTAATTTGATAATTGTGAGGTTGCTATAGTAATAAATTAATGCACTTTATTGCATATGATTGTGGTTATTATTATAGTGACTGAGGAATCATATACATGGATATCACATCATTTTATATGCATATTCATAAAATTACCAAAATAAAAGCCTATAGACCGTAATAGTTTAGTGGATTTAGAACATCAAAAAAAATATTCTAAATGTGGGGAATAAATTAATCATATCCCTTATTGATCTACAAAATTTTTACACCTACATAAAACCATTATCCATAACCTAGGGAAAGAAAATATAATAATAGGGGAACTCAAATTCACAGTAAGGATAGATAGATGAAATACGTAAACATAACATGAACATAAGGGCATAAGAAGATAATCATAAAATTTTATGATCATAATCTATATAAAATGACCATAATCAGGATACATAGTATAAATATTTTCAGCTAATAAGACATGAATCAAAATATAATCCAGAAAATTAACTATGTGATCATATCAAGGACATAAGACATAGAATTTTTGGTAGATACATAAACATGTAACATCATTAATTATAAGTCAATTATTATTTCATAAAACTAGTTGGAAAACTTTATGAGGAATACACCTACTAGGAGGGACACACCTCTATCCCTAGTCACAGTCTGTTCCATGTAAGGGACTAGGTTTCCCCATAATCCCATAGTAGTCTGAGTTTCCCCATATTTCTATAGTAGATCATATTTCCAAAAATCCCCATAGTGGACTGGGCATCCCCAGCTTCCCATAGGGGAGTAGGATTCCATATCTTCCCATTGTAGATCAATCCTGTCGAATTTATTGCCATCGTATTCTCAGGAGATATAATTGATTTTATAATGATTTAGAGGGAGGTATAGGTCCCACCCATATCGTAATTAAATAACACATACATGTGCCATAGGATAATAAAACATGAATCATATCCGGACCCATAACCACATATGGGTTTTATAAACATGACATCATAAATCATAAAATGAAATGGGTATCATAAAAATTTCTTCATATCATTACCTATGGAAAATATAAATGTCTTATAATAATTTCATCAAATAATAATCAGGGGAGAGAAGTGATCTTAGAAATCATAAAAACTGTGGAAGTTATATGGCTGTCATAAACATCATTCCAACCAAATATATATGATTATAGAATGAATAAGAATGGTATTATTTGATCATATCCAAATTAAATCATAAAAAATCACAATTTATGTCTTTATATATGTAGAAGGATTTTAAAATATCACATGGAATATATCATAAGATAAATATACTTTCTTTGAAAATAATTTTCAAAAAACTTTTTAAAAAACATTTTCTTATAATTAAATATAAATTATTTCATTTAAATCATTTAATCATGAAAATATCCTTTCTTATTTTAAAAATTATATTAAAAACATAATTCATTTTGATAACCATTTTAATTTAAAATAAAAACAAAAACTTATAATGGTGGAAAGAGATCATTTTTGAAAAAAAAATTTCCTTAAAGACATATAAAATATTCTTGAAAATTTATGAAAAACTCTCTCCCTGCAAACTTATAAAAAATCTTTAAAACATTTGGAAAACTATTTTCCTTGAAAATTATTGAAATTCAAAAAATTTCCAGAATATTTGGAAACAATTTCACTAATGTAAATGTATTTTGTAATCTTTATGAATATGTTGTACATGATGGAAGTTTAGTCTGTATATGTCGAACAATAATATTGAACCCTAAATGTTTAAAACAGACCGTAGATTGGAAAACAACAAGAAGATTACTTTTACTATTTTAATTTAAAAAAATAAAACATTGGAAAAAATTTACATTAAATATAATAGGATATCAATAAAATAATTTTTGATTCATTTTCATAAATCACAGTTTTGGTAGAACATAGATTTCTAACCAAAAGGGGAAATGATGTCGTACTTTCTTAAAAACATTTTCATAAATATCATAAGTACCAAATAGTTCAAAAATAATAATAATACATGAATAAATAATTCTTAACAAGGGGAGACTATAATTCATTTTTTATCATGAGAGATGTATGGTAATATTTCATCAATGGAATCATTATCATAAACAATCTCGATAAATGATGAGATTGTTTCAATACACACTTACCACATGGTAATATTAAATTATATTCCGCATGTAAGAATCCTATATTACATGAAGCATAAATAAATCAAATAATGAATGATGATAATGATATAAATTTTAAAATTTTAGTGTATTCACCCCATAGAAAAATATAGGTGTACAACATAGAATATTTATCTAAGAAGGAAAATTGATAGAAAAATACATTATTGATTCGGTATGTTTTGAACCATAAACCCCCGGAAATGATTATCATTAATAAAAACGTTATTTAACAATAAATGTTATTATAAGAATCATATAATACATCCACGTAAATTAAACACACAATATATAATTAATTAGTTGTGAACATATCTTGTGTATCACAAAAAATAACTGTGGGATGATAAAACCCTTACCATAAGTCATGACTCTCTTCGTACTCATCGAAAAATATTGTATAATAAATAAATATCTATTATAAATATATCGAAGAACCATATTATCTTATCTAATACAATATATGATATGAATATAACTTTATACTACCCACTTATTAACCACACCATGTTAATGTTACATTATCCGTAATAATCATTTTCATTTTCTCTTCTATTTTAGTTTGTTATATTTTTAGACCTCATAGTTATATATTTTTATCAAGACTTTAAAACTTGATATAAATATCATATATATATATAGTTAATTATTATTTATTTTAATAAATAAAACAACCAATTAATAAACGAAATACATTGTTCATGGACACGGTAGGTCGTTTGTACGAATGAAAGACATTTCCATTTTAATATCGTATTTCATGATATATTTTAAATATATTATATGTAAATATATAATATCATTAAAATATAACTATAATTTAATATATATCATATATGTTTATTAAAGCCAAACATAATATAATCCATTTAATGTGTGAATGAATCACATTGCTTTGAGGAGGTGGTATCCCACTCTTCTGAAAACGAAGTTATTGTATCTTAAAAAAATGGAAGGTTAGGAGTTATGTTTTATAAGATAATTATATATAAATAAATAATTATATGTTTAATATATATCATATAAAAAAATATTTTCATCGTAATTCCCAACCATGAGTGTTTGTGAAGGAAAAATTAACTACATCCTTTCCTGAGGTTATTGTTCAACGTACATAAGAACAGTAAGTTTGTAACTAATTAGAAGGAAGTGAATGTATGTCAGGTAAAAATCAAAGAATTAAAACATATCAGTATATTAATGATACTTATTTTATTATATAATCATGGAATAAGATGTAATGATGTGGTATAGAATGAAAATAAAACAAAGGGGCTTGAGGAAAGATGTTACGTATTCTTTGGGTTATTACATTTAGTTTGCACCAAAGGGATTATTTTGATGGATTTATACCAAAATGATGGATCATAGAGTTAGGGGATGGATTTTGGGATACTATTTTGGTTGATTTTGGATGATCCAATGTGGTATTATAGTTGTGATGAATAAGAAGTGGAAATTCATTTTCTAGTGGAGGAGGAGTAGCATTATAGTAAATACAAAAAGGTAATCACTAATGGGATGTAAAAAATACCTCCTGTGATTCCAAAATATATAAATAATTAGTTACCTTGAATTTATGGTTGAAAAAAATCTCCACAACACAAAAAAAAAGGATCATTTCTATAATTTTGTTCCTTAGACTTTTCTTTTCCTTATATTTTTCATTATGATTTTTCATTTAGTTAAAATGTTTTTAAAACCTATGTAATTTAACAATTAATAATAAATTAAAGTTCAATTTATTAAGAACTATAGACGCAATGAATTATAAATATTATAACTAATTTTAAAAATTAAAATATAATTTGTGGAGAAAATTAATTTCAAAATAAATGCATGTAAAGTGGAAAAACAATTGTTTAATTCAAACCCCTTTAAAATTGTTTTACTATTTAGGGTTCTATATGTTATTTATAAATATAATTTTTTAATTTAAAATACCATATTATATATTAATTAACACTTAAAAATAACATTTCATAATTATGTATTTTTTTAATTTTAAATCTTTTAATAAAATATAATTTACTATAAAAGAACATCAATTTGAATTTTAAAATCGATTATTTATTTTTAATTTAAAAATATGAAATAATTATTGGGAATAAAATCCATTAATTTTAAATATTCTTAACATGTTATATAGATATAAAAAATAATGGATAAAATAATTCATTAAATTTACTCAACCTTTAATGATTTTAACTGAATTTATTTTATTTAATTATTTACTGAATAATCCATGTGTGAGTGTTTGTTAAGAGTTTAATGTATTTAATTAATATCAAAATATTAATTATAATATTTATGATTAAAATAACTCATTTATATTTAAATAAGACTATTATAACTTAAAATATGTTGTTTTTTAAATATCTCCATGTTTTATAAATGATAAATGTAATGAAATTCCTTTTTTTGTATTTTTAATTACACAACATAGGAAATAAGGAATATTTGTCTAATAGTAACCCACTAACTAAAAACATTCAATCCATGATTTAATATTGTATATATATTGATTGTCAATGAAATTTGGACAACTGTATAGATCATTTTGGCTCGTAAGATTAAGGTTTAGTACCTTGTTATGCTTAATTTTACCTTTACCATAGTAATTAAATTTAATCACATTCACTAATATTTTTGATCAAAAATTATGTTCATATTATTAGACTATAAATATCATATTTATTTTATCCTTTAATGTTTGTTTTCCCGAATGCATTCCAAATATGTGGCTAAATTTAATATAAATCTAATCTTGTAATCGTGGCAAGAAAGTGGGGTTTTAATATAAAAATGACAAAAAATTATAGTATGTTTTATAACTAAATTCAACATAAAAATGAATAAAATTACCTAAATATGATTATAAGATGTTATATTTTTCAATTGTAACTTTAAAACCCAATTCAAAATATTTTCTAGTTGTCATAGTTTTTTGAACAAAAAAATATATTTTAATTAAAATGCAGTATTTTTTCAATATTCATTAAAAAATTAATCCTCATAGAAAGATACAAAAAATTCATCCTAATATAAATTTGAAATTTCAACATGATAAATTTTATCCATTTAAAAAAATAAAAAATGTCATCATTTCCTAATTAAGTTTAAACTACGTGTGCCATTACAAGGTGGTAAAACTCGGTCTAGCATGTAATAAAATCTATCGAAAGAATTCAAAATTACAAA
Organism: Viscum album; assembly: GCA_963277665.1. Taxonomy (NCBI): domain Eukaryota; kingdom Viridiplantae; phylum Streptophyta; class Magnoliopsida; order Santalales; family Viscaceae; genus Viscum; species Viscum album. The sequence goes on along the minus strand of OY728130.1, from coordinate 1,594,838,050 downwards.
CAACAGAAGACAAACATAGTGTTTCTTGTACCACAAGATAATATATTTATATCATATAGTGCAATATAAACATGGGGTTTTTGGGGAACTCATGTCAGACTTTCTGAATTCATATAAAAGAAGCTATATTCAATGTTGTATAAAATTAAAAATATCAAAAAAAAAATAAAAAATTATAATTTTTTGTAACAAATTATTAGATTGTTACACTATACCCCACCCCCCTAAAAATAAATTTTGACAACAAAACTCATCTTGGTTAATAATGTTTTAATAAGATAATGATCCCTTCGTAGATCCCACATTATAAAAAACAATACTAGACCATCCATTAGAAATGGAATTTTGGAACCATAATAGTAACACAAAGTAACCTAAAACAATGTTTTCATACAAGAGATCATAGGTATTGAGTGATAACAAGGACAATAAAGAGAAATATAACTATCAAGTCATGATGGTGATTGATAGGGAACATGATTAAGAGAAATTAAACAATCATTGAACCATACATATGTCATGTACTAAAGGTCCCTTTGATTTATCAAAAAGATAAGGTTCTAGGATGACCTTTTTAGTTTATTGATCCTCTCCCTAGAGTTGAAAAACATTTATAAGAATAAATATTTAATGGATTCAATTTCATTTTATATATAATTTATAACCCTTTGGTTGTGTCTTGGCCAACTTTGACATCACCTCTATCTCTAAAAATATCGGTAATTTTTCATTCATGAAGCACTAATAGATCTTGAGATCCATGATAAGTCGTATAATCTATATTTAGGTGCCATAAACAAAATTTTGTTAGAGAAGGGTTTCCAATATGAATAAATCATTAGGTGGTTAGATAATTATTTAAGAGCACAAATGTCATCTGAATATTAACTTAAACATTCCATAAATGGTTAACCTTTTAACCCATCCAAAATATGAACATACAAAATATTAGAAGGGAGGTCATGAAATCAGATTAATATTGTTCCCCCAAATATGAATTATTTTTATTTCAAATTTTTTAACATGTGAATACCATAATTGTATATTCTATTAAAATATTAAAATTACATGAATTACTATTAATATTTTTCAAAACCATTCATGCCTACTTATTCATAATATTACTAGATATATTCCATAAATCCAAGAATCTATAACCTTCATCCTTAATAATATACACCACTTTCTTAGAAAATCCTTATCAGTTATATGGTATTTGATACTGTCCAATTTACATAATCTAAATCAGTCAACATTTTATCCAAGTTAACACAATAATCTCTATATCAATAAAAAATTAAGGGATACATTCCCTTAATCAAATTTTCACCATTACATTAAATCAATTTTTAATATCTTCATCATCATTCAACATATATTTTTCAATATTCAATGAAATAAAAATAATAAAAATAATTATAAATTTCATGATTCAAATTACATAATATTTTAATTCCAAAACATAAATACTTCACTAATACATCATTATTATTAAACTATTACACATGGTTCATTATCTAATTTTTTAATTACAATTTTATAGAACATGAGATAATAATATTTTTATAAGGATCCTCAACCTGATATTCATTATAGAAATTTCTTGAAAAATCAGATTCTGAATGAATCTTGAAAGGCTGGAGCGGCATTCTAGGGTTTCCCGCACCATGATATTCTAGTGTTTTCCACAGCAGTGTTCTGGGGGGGCTCACGATGCCCTCAACATTAAGCTGGTGGTTCATTGATGTCACCTCCATTTCCATTTCTCTCGTCAAATCCATTTTACAAGGTTTTTGGTTCGTTTGACGGGTATGGGTTGGATGCTCCGTTGGTGTTCCTCCACCAATATCATCGTCAGAGTGCCATATTTCTTCCCCACAGGTCCCATCTTCTTCCCATAGTCTATACGTTTTACAATCCAATGAGTTTTCCCCCATGGTTTTGATCTATCCCACTCCAAAACCAGAGAGGCATTACAGCCTCAAATCTGCTCGGTTTCTCTCAACGGCGATGCTCCATCGAGGTACGGGTGGGGCTTCCAGTCCTGGGTGACGAAGACTCATCTTAATTCTCCCTGGTTTATTTTCCTCTCCAGTTTGATGCATTATGTTATAGGAGGGTGTCTCACGGATGTGACGAGGTATTTGGATCTGGTTCCAGTGGTGATTTGCAGTCTCAGGGGAGGTTTGTTGTCTAATTTTACTATGTTAGTACCATGCGCTTGGTTATTTTTAGCTCAGGAAGAGGAGGGACTCAAGATGGTGATGCATGGATACATCCTAGTTTGTGCTGATTGAATTGGAAATGCAGGATTTTCCTCAGTGGTGGTCATACTATGAATTGTGGGTTTTCTTTTATTTTTACATGTTTCTTGATGCTCTGTAGGATCTTTCTCTAAAGAATTTCTTGGGTTGATGATGTTTGTTATCCTTTGTGGCTTGTATTCTCGGAATTTGATTTGGTTTTGGCCTTGATGGTTTGGTTCTCAATGGTTTCATCAATTATTTGTCTACCAGAAGTTGTTCTATATGAGGTGTAGGGAAATGGCTTCTTGCTGTTTCATGGGTTTTTGGAATTTGATGTTTGAGAGGGTCTAGATTCGGCCATCGGTACCAGGCCTATACGCTTTCACACGTGAGAGATAGACGTTCATCTCTATGATAGTGGAAGGTGGACTTAATTTTTTTTGCAGGGTCGAGCTTCCTGATTGTAGTGCAGGTTTTTTGTGATCTTGAGCCATTGGTCTGTTGGGGGTTTTTTATTTTCTTAGTCAATGATGTCATTATGTGTTCCCTCTCAACCCTTAAAATGGGGTTATTCTCAATAAAAAATATTTTTCATTTTGGTATGGTTCCTCAACCTCAACCTCATCATTCTTTGTCAATTTAATTTAAACAATACTATTATAACATATTATACCTTTCACATGTCATTAAAAGTCTATTTATCATTAAAAGTATAACCAATAATCTTACAATCTTTTTGATTATCTTCATGTGATTTCAAATTAAGAAATTGATTTTTATAATTCCAATTCATTTAATACATGAAAAGCTTAATTTCAAACAAGTTTCTTCCAGTTATCACAATTGACTAAAACCATAAATTATTGTGTTAGAAACATTTATCAAAATTTTAAACTAAATAATCATGAAAAAAAATCACTTACATGTTGTATAAATTAGGGATCCTACTTTAATCTATGACACCTTAGGATTATTCTATGTCCTTCACAGTCATATTCTACTTAAATCATTAATGATGGTTCATAAAGAGTTTTTTAATTCCCAAATAATATCCCCAATAAGTTAAAAGTAGTTATCTAGAAAGTCATGTTGTTGTGTACCGAATTATGTATGAGTCAATACTGAAACACATTTTCAGATATGTTACCCCTAGGCACATCAGTGCATGATCCACAACCACATCAAGTATCCAGATATGGATATAATTTAAGGAAGCCACTAATTTTATCCTTTACTAAAATTTCATGGCATTTTCCTATAATTTTAAATGTATTTATTCTTATGCTTAGAGACATCTGTTGACATACCATTAGAAATATATATACAAATCTCACTAAATTATTTTCATATTAGCTTTCAATGAATGAAAAATCCTTTCTGTGGATATAATCTATATAGAACCAGATGTAACATACACAAATATTGAAACATTTTAGATTAATATTCAACACATTAAAAAAATACATGCAACAGAACTATAATAGTTTAGTGTCATTAGAAACATGGTGAAAAATATTATTCCTTGATGAAAGATCTTAAAAATATATGTTATTGACATTCCATATCTTTAATCCTACTTCAAACCATTTATTATAGCCTAGGTAAAGGAAAAATAAGAAAGGGGTGATATTGAATTGGAAATAAGGGTGAATAAAAGAAATATATAAAGATGAAGTTAACACATGGGTACGATAAAATAATCATATCATTTTAATATCATACTATGTATAAAAAGATAGTAATCAAAAGACATTCCATAATGGTTGATAGCTTATAAGATTTGAGTCATTATATAATCTAGAATAAGAACCACATGAGCATATCAATGTAATAAGACATAAAATTTGAGGAAGTTACATAAACATGCAAAATCATTATGTCTATATGAGAAATTTTTGCCATAAACATATTAGGATAATTCATGGGGACTAAAACTACTGGGTTGGACACAACACCACCCCCAGTCACTGTCTTTTCTTTCTAATTGACCTGGTTTCCAATTATTCTCATAGTAGATTTGGTTTCCCCATATTTCCATAGTGTATTCAGTTTCCCTATCCTCCCATTTTGGATCAAGTCTTTTGACTTGATTCTCATCATTATATTATGAAATATAAGTCTTTACCAAATAAATTTAAGTTATATATAGGTCCCACACGTCTCATAATAAAACCATACATGCAAATTCCACATGATAATAAAACATGCATCATATCAAGACCCATAAAAAATATGATCTTTATTAACATCATATCATAACCCATATCAAGAAATGTATATCATCAACATCTGATCATATCATTACCTATAGAAAAGATATAGGCTACATAATAATTTCCTCAATGAACAACACATGAAAAGAAGCGTGTGCATAATCATATAACCCAAGGAAGAGACACAGTAGTCATAAACATAATTCCATGGAAATATTAAACATTTAGGAAATAATATGAATGCTCTTATTGGATCATATCACCAGTAAGTCATAAAATACTAAAAAGTAATTCATCATATATGGTGAAGGATTTTAAGAGATCACATAGAAAATTTCTTAAAATTAATATCCCTTCATTGTAAATATTTTTGAAAAAAACAATTTTGAAAATCATTTTCATATAAAGAATACAATAGAATTTAATTTAATACATTTCTTGGGAAAAATCTTCTTTTATTCATGGTTTTTTAAATATAAATCATTTTCCAAAACATTTTAATTTTAAAATAAACATAAATATATATAATGTTTTCTAGAAGACATTGTGAAAACATTTTTTTGTTGAAAATTAATAAAATAATATTGAAAATGTTTTGAAAATTTTTCCCTTGAAAACCATTAGAAGAATCATGGAAATATTTTGAATCTTTTTTTCATAAATACTTATAAATGAAACAAAAAATCATTTTGAAATCATTTTACCTTGAAAATAATTTAAATTGAAAAATGTTTATGTAATATAATTATATTTATTTCATTAAAGTAAACTTAAGATGGGATATCAACTTAAATGATGGTGATGATGGTGGGAATGTCTGTATATGCTAATAATTACCTTTTCACCTTAAAAGATTATAAAAAGTCAACAATCATAAAATGACAAGAATATTACATTTAAAACAGTTTTTAATAAATGTAAAAAATTGGTCAAAATTTCCATTAAAATTATATTATAATAGTGAACAATTTTTTAAACCATTTTTGGAAAACATGGTTTTGAAATAAAACATTTTTCTGGCCCAAAGGATAAATAAATTCAAATTTTCATAAAAATATTTTCTAATTTATCATTAGTAAAAATGTATGGATTATGGTAATAATATTTTAATACATCCGGACTAACTATATGAGAATTAAATTATTGAGTTATCATGATATTTGTATCATAATATTTCTGTAATGGACACATAATCATAAAAACCTCTCTAAACGATGAGATTGTTTCATTAAACTCTTACCACACAGTAATATTGAATTATACTCCCCATAAAAGAAAATGATATAAAATTAAGCATTAAAGATCATGAAAATAATTATTTTGATGATATTACATTTAAAATATCATTATATACACCAATTATAAAAATATTTGGTGCATAACATTACATGTATCTAAAAGAATGAAAACTAAGACAAAATTAATTTACTAATTGGGTAACTAATGATTCATAAACCCCAGGAAATAAATATCCTATAATGGATATGTACATTCCCATAAATATATTTATAAGAATCATATAATAAATCTGTGGTCAGTAAGCACAACACAACTATAAAATATGGGGAGAATATGGATTGTGTGTTAGAAAATAAAAGTGAGATGAGAAAACCCTTACCTTAACTCTTAAATCATGTTATACTCATTAGAATATCATTCATAATAAATATAAGTTTGTTATAAATATATAAAATAAATATATTCATATTTCTAACCCCATATATTATTTTATTATGACTTTATATTACCGATTTACTAACAACTCATTGTTAATGTCGCATTTTGGATAATAATCACTTTATTTTTGTCTTGTGTTTTGATTAATTACATTTTTTCCATCATAGTTATATCATGATATCAAGAATTTTAAAAAATATAAATATAATATATATTTATTAAATAATTATTTATATTAATCTATAAAATATTAAATTAATAAATGATATATATCATTCATGCAGATGGTAGGTCTTACGTTCACATGAATGTTGTTTTCGTTTTACTGGCATATTGAAAGGAAGAATGTAAATGACACACAAAAACATATATATATATAATAATTATAGTAGAATTAGTATTTCATATATATCATATACATGTAATAAAACCCTCTTTAGTAAATTTCCTGAAAAGTGTGAAATCAACCACATCGCTTTGAGGAGGTGATAATCCGCATATCAGAATATGACATTATATTATTTAAAAAAAATGGACAGTATAAAGATATGTTTTATATAATAATTTAAAAATAATAATTAAATAATAAATATCATATATTTTTTATAAATACCTAATATACATCATAATTTTCAACCATCAGAGCTGTTAAAAGAAAAATAACGAACATCATTTCGTGAGGTCGCAATTCACTGTATATAAGAACGATAAATTTTTTACCAATTAGATGTAACTGTGTGTATGTTTAGGTAGAAACATAGAATAAAATAATATAATTATAAATAGGATAATTATTATATTATATAATCATAGAATGATAATAATTGAGGTGTTTTAGAATGAAAATAAAACAATGCTGCTTGAGGAAGGATGTTTCATATTCTTTGGGTAACTCCTTTTTATTCGAAAAAAAGTGATTACATGGATGGATTTATTCCATAATTTAGTCTTATAATTTGATTTCATGGATGGTTCTAAAAATATTGTCTAGATTTTGGCTAAGCTAATGTGGATTGATAGGTGTGAGGAAGGGGAAGAGTGAATTCCTTTTAATAGTGGACGAGGAGTGGAATTCATGTAAATACCAAACAGAAAGAAGTAATTCAAGGTATCCATTACTTAAAATTTAAAAAAAAATGAAAAATAATGTTTTAATGTTAATAAATTTCCAAACCAAATATCCAAAAAACACAAAATTTGTGCATTTTTATATTTGTTTTCCTTAGCCATTATGTTTCCCTAGATTTTTTATTATATTTTTCATATTGGTATCTAGTCTTCCAACGTATGTAATTTAAAAATTTAGAATAAATTAAGGGGAGATTTATTATAAAATAGAGTACCACTTAAATATAAATATGAAATATAATTTTCAATATAAAAATATATTGTGTATTAGAAATTAATTTGTAAATAAGCCCATGTAACACACAAAAACATATCATAAACCTAAATCATGCTTAATTTTTTATTAATATTTAGTGGTCTATATGTTCATTAGAAAAGATCGTTAGGTATAGTAATTGAATATATTTTACGTTTATTAAAAATATGAAATATCTTTTTAGAAAGTTGGATTTTATTGATTTAAAATCATTTAATAAAATATAATTTATTGTAAATTAACATTACTTTTAATAATGACAATTTTTATTGTATTTTTATTTAATAATATAAAAATATTGTTGGAATTAAATTATATAATTTTTTACTTCTATTTAAAATGATATATTAATATAGAAAAAAAATTTGACATAAAAATTAAACTAATTTACTTTTCTATTAATGTTATGATCATCGCTTTTTATTAAATTATTAAATAAATAATCAATGTGTTATAATATATTAAGCATTTAGTGTAACTAATTAATTCATAAAAATTTATTATAAAACATATAGATAAAATAAATCATTTATCCATCAAAAGTATATTTATAATCTATTTTTTTCTATATCTCAATGTTTTATAAATGTTAATGTTAAGGAATTATGTTTTTATTCTTCTTCTCTAAATAACTTATAAAATTCAGAATTTTTATTTAATAGTCTCCAACTAAATCATAAAATTCCTAACATGAATTTATATAGTCTAAATATTTACATCCAATAGATTTTGGAAGATTTTATAGGTAATTATATCCCTTAAGATCGAGGTTTAATCATTTTTAAATATAATTTTACCTTAATCATGGTAATTAATTTTAATCACATTCACTAATAATTTTGGTCAATAATTATGTTGAAATAATTACTCTATAAGTCTTATAATAGATAAAATAGTTTATTCTGTTCACTCCAAAAACAATTCATAAAATTTGCTAAATTACCTTTAATGATAATCCTACAAACATGGAGAGAAAGATACTTTTTAGAGTAAACATATTTAGAAGTTAAATATGTTTTTGTATCTACATTAAAAAAATGATTCAAATTTCTTAAATCAAGTTAATATATGTTTAATTTATCTCTTGTGACTAAAAATATTATATTCTTATTTAACATTAATCATTATTTAAATGAAAAAGAATTTTTATAACTAAAATGATTTTTTTCTATATTCATAAAAAATTAAACTACACATAAAATAAATTAAACTAAGCTAATTATGAAATTTAAATTTTCAAATTTTAATTATTTTTTCTATTTAATTTTATAAAACTTTTAAAATTTAATATTAAAATACTTTCAACATTAAAAGAGGGTACAAAACGTCCTTGGGTGTAGCACAAGCTATCTATAGAATTCTAAAATATGTACAACACAAGTCAAAAATAGTGTTGCATATACCATACACTAATATAATAATTGCATGTAGTTTATTCTTAACATAGTGTTTTATGAACCATAAGTAAAACATAGTGCTTTTGAATAAAAAAGACTATATTTAGTTCTTCTTGAAAGGTAAAATATCAAAATGTATAAATTAATTTGATTTGTATCACAAAATCTATGGGTGTTACACTTATTGTTCATTTTGGGATCATATATACAATTTATTAAAGAACCTTTTTACTCAGGAAAAAAAATTTATGTAAATTCATTTAAATAATATATTTATTTAAATAATTTTTAAATTTTGTCTATCCATTGAAAATAAATATAGTTTTGTTTAAATAAAGAAGTGATATATTATTCAATACCATGATTTATTTAAATTGAAATCCTGATAATTTTAATATTGTGGAATATATTATGTAACACTTGACGTGATACTATTGGCCTTTTAATCTCACAACCTACCGTTGAATCCCTTCATTTGTAGACATTCATATTCCATGTTGGAGAAAAGGCAATGAAACACAATTAGGTTATGGATATCCAATATCCTTTGGTCTTGGAGTGATAGAGGTGATCAGGGGAGATTTTATCAACTTTTTACTTAGTATGATTATGTTTTGACTTGTTTGATGTTGATTATTTTTCATGATTTACTTATTTATGGTTTGTTATAACATTGTCGTTTTTGGTACATTATACCATTGTAGTATTGTTCACACTGACATGAAATCTTTTATTTTCTCTTTTCATGTGGTCTGTTAATTGAATATTTAGTCATGTAGGATCTAGATTCCAACACATGTAGATCAGTAATTTCCATCAACCCATGTTAGAGCCGATAAGGGTATTAGGTTTCTAATGTATCTGTTATGGTTATGACTAATTGGTATTAGAGATAGGTTTTGAATCCTTACATGATGTCAGTATCCAGTTTAAGATACCTATTCTAGTATTAAGAGGATATTATGATCAAGTTCTATTATATCTATTAGTGTAAACTTCCTTAAGTCATTATGGTTGTTTTTAGAGTGTAATATTGTGTAATTAATTTACCCAATTTTATTATTTCCCAATTTTTATTTGGGTATGTTTAAACCTAAATCTGTATATGACATCTAATGGAATGAATATTCTCATTTCTTTTGTTAGAGTAGTTGACCTGAGTAATATTCTAATGTTTCAGTATTGTTGTCGATATTGTACAATATCATGCGGTGAAATAGATGTTTGAACAGGCCTCTAGAGGAGGATTTTTGTGGGAATGTAGAGAAAATTCCCCTTTGTTCTAGAATATTTTTTAGATATTGGAGTGTTTTTTCAAGACTTTAAGAGAGGAAATGGTACCGACTCCCATTCAAGTCCAATGGTGAAACCATAGATAGTTGAATCTCAAAATAATGCTCAATTGTGTCTTTTCTAGAACCCATCATCACACAAAGGCTCTAATGAACCCCAATAGGTTGAGTTTTTTCTATGAAAGATATATCTTCTATTGGATATCAAGGATATAAATGATTTGATTAAGGAGAAATGTTCTATCATCATGACAGAAGCACCTAGTATGAGATGGTTGTATTTGTCGGAAAGAACTAGGAATCTTGAGGTATTATAGTGAATTTACTTTTGGTTTCATTTAATTGATTAGTTATATCCAAAATCAAGGGTGTCGGGTAAGACTATAGAGTTTTTACACCACACAAAATCTGACAGGACCATGATAGAGTATGCAAACCACTTTACCATGGTTGTAACGTTTTCACTAAGATATAATTTAATGAGAAGATAAATACTCAATGGTTAGATATGGTTCTCAAACCTAATCTCCATTCACAGATTTTATTACTTAATATATTCACCTATGATTGCATGCTGGATAGAGAATTGATGGTTGATCTTGTCTTGGCTAGTATATTACAGTTGAGAGGAGTTCATTTTAATCCAAGTGGTAGGTCTATAACTTATTAGGAAAGAATAATTGTGATTATTTTTTAGTTTTTTAATTATTCCAGGTATCCACTAGACCTCCTATAGACCTAGGTCGAGTAAATTTAAGTTTCATCCATTTCGTAATGCCTGGGAATTTGAAACATGATTGCACTAACAAAACCAAGATATATTGTTCCTAAGGATACATATGTCACATGATAAAACTGTATTATATATTGTCTTTACCCCATTGTGGAATGCGACCATCGCTTCGTAAAAGTTATATGGTTTCGTTAGATGATTCAAAAAAATGTGATCTATCCACAACCATTCAGAACAAATTTTATTCATGTAGTGTATCTGTCTCGAGAATAAGGTGATATGGGTCCCAATAAATGTGAGAGGTACCATCTATACAGTTTCATCTTTAGTGTATACATAATTTTATATTGGTGCATATCAATCATTTATATTGACTTTTAATCTATACATGCTAAATCTTCAATGGTGGTTTTTCTTTATGTGATTTATATTACTACACACCTTAGAACAAAGAGATAGAAGGGTCTCTATTTTCATACTTATTCATTCTATTTATTAGAGTTTGATCACACCAATACTTTTTTTATTCATGATATGAAACCTATTGACAATTTTTTTTGAAAGATATCATATCATTTCCAATGAGGCCTTACTTTTCTATTATCATTATCATTTCTAGTTTACCATGCTCAATGGGGTGTTCCGTGTTTTCTAGGATGAATGGAACCTAAGGAAATGTAGAGTGGGACCGTGTTATCCACTCTATGCGGAAAGTAATAAAAGTGTTTAATTTTGATCTAGTATAGAATATTTGAATATTTATTTCCCTCAAGATATTTTCAGGGTTCCAACATGCTTTATTTTAATTTATCTAGTTTCAATGTATAAGAGAGGTATATTTTTATATTGATTTATTTTATGGTAATCAACCAATATCTAGTCTTTCTTACATTATGAAACTAGAAAAACTGAAAAAGTCAAAGATTCATTTTTTTTTGGATTTTTTAGAGAATGGATTTATATTCCTAAGTGTGTCACCTTGGGTGGCACGTGATCTCTCTATGAATAATGATAATGGAAGACATTGTATATGTATTGATTATCATAAAATAAATAGATCTACAGTATATAAAAATGTATCTATTACCATTGATTGATAATATTTTTGACAAATGGAACATGATAAATTATTCTTTAAGATTGATCTACAATTTGGTTATCACTGGTGGAGAAAAAAAAATAATCTGACATTCAAAAGACCTTTTTTTGAGCAGGTATGTCCATTATGATTATCTATTTATTTCATTTTTTCTGATCAATTCTCTCACCATATTTACAGTAATAGTGAATAGAATATTCCTTGAGCGTCTTGATACATTCATGGTGGAATTATTTAGAGTAAATCCTATTTTAATCCCAATACCAAGAGGATCACGTTAATATTTTGATATAAGTTTAGGAAAAGTATAGAAATAACCAACTCTATACAATTCTATCAAAATGGGATATATATATTTATGATGATTAGTTATTTGTGCACATTGTACCAAATCATGGCATCAGTGTTGACCCTGTAACGGTGAAGTTGTTATAAAATGGGAACATCCCGTTTATGTCTGTGAGATTCAGTGATTTTTGGGTATAGTGTGGAATTATTTCATGTTCATAATGGATTTCGGGAGGATTGATTCTCAAATTACTACTCCCACAAGGAAGGGAGTAATGTTTTTTTATCATGGAAAATTTTAGAGTTAATTTGTTGAGAGGAAAATTCTTTTGAATTTTGTGATGGTGTAGGCTCATTAGTGTCTAGGAAGGTATATGTGGTCTTTTTTCAGCATCAGGAGTGGGTTTGGGTTTTAATCTTATTTAGGGAGGTCATGTGGTAAAATATGGATTTCAGTACCTTATGACACCATGAAGAATTATCTTACACATGACCTTGAACTCACAACCATGATACATGAACTTAAGATTTTTTTTCATTACCATTTCAGATAAAGTATTACCATATGTTCAAAAAAATTATATGAGGTATATATTCTCTCAAAATATTTGAAATTCCACTAGAGGCATTGGGTTGATTACCCAAATTATTTTTATTTTGGTATTTCTAATAGATTAGGGAAGGGGAATGTAACATCCTAGGTAAATAGAGATTAATATATTTTCATATTTATAAATATTTTTGAATTAAATATTAATATTACATTAAGTGGGATGCTATGTTCTATGGAATACATGATATGCAACGACATGTTTATTTGAAATATTACGTTTCACACAACGTTGAGTAATACTAAAAAAATAATATAATATTATTATTTTAAATGGTAGTTAATTCCTAGACATTGTAATGGTGGGAATGAATATAACTAACTTCAAAATAATTATACATGTTTATAAAATGTTTTTAAATTTATCTAATAAAATTTAGAGGCTTAAAATATGAATGAATCTAAATTTAAGCATAAACACACTAATATTTATTAAAAGGTCAATTTTATTCTTTTTGATGAAAAAACCACTTTATATCTAGTTTTGGGCAATTTAATATGTTCAATTTGACAATATAAAATTCCTATTTATAATTGGGATATAAAATTTTAAATTTGGTAAATTTTTAGTATTTTTTTATAAAATTCTTTTTTAATGAATAGTGAAAAAACTGTATTTTATTTCAAAATAACCTTTTAATATAATTTATTTATATTGTTATATTAACTTTTTTTTGGTTTTAAAGTTAAAATAGATTATATTTTTACCATCTAAACCAATTATGGTCATTGGAAGTAATTTCACTTTGAAATTTCACATAAATAATTGTCAATCATTGGATATTTATAATTTCTTAAAAACACGCTTTTTTGTTTTGACAACGAGAATTAATTTTAAATTAGTCAGTTAAACTTATATGTTTTGAATTTTGTAAAATATAAATTATTTTTTAATTCGAAAAATCAAATATATATTAGGCTGAATTCTTGGTATTTTTATGGAAAACATCAATTTTTGATGAATAGTAAAAACACTGAGTTGTAGTTAAATAACTGAATTCTTTGTATAAATGAAATTTTAACACTTCTGTGAATTGAATTTTGAAAAAAATACAAGGTCGTTATAAGTAAATAAAATTTGGTTCAATAAGTTGAAAATATTTTTTTGGTGAATAGTATCTTTTGACTTTTATTTACCACGATTAACGGTAAATAGGGTAATCCAAGGTAAAAATAAATTTATAATATTATCAAATTACACTAACATGTGTCTTAATACTATTTTTTGATAAATGTGTGACAATGGCCATCCTTGTATCGATTCTGAGACTCTATAGAACAACTTAAGAGTGATAATGACACTTTATATAAATTTATTTAAAATTAATGACAAAAATGACACGAACATATATCTTTTAGTAAATCAATTCATACATGGGGTTATATAAGATATCTCTTTGACTATAAATATTCATTTGAAATATAAAAAGAATTAATAAATCATGTCATTTTTTTATAATTTTTAGACATCAAATAAATAAAATTAGTTATGACACAATAATGATGCAGAGTTTACCTTAATAATGAATTATTTAAATAAATAAGATTAAAAAATAAAAACAATATACATGACCTATCCTATTTTTATTTTATGATATTATTTCTAAAAGGAATCATTTTATCTTCGACATTAATGTGTTTTGGATTTTTAGAAATTGAAAATGATTGTATAATAAAATAATATTTTTAAACATTCTTAAAGAGACCCTCCTCCCCCTTACAAAAAGTGCTCATCTCTAACCTATTAATTACAACTATAAATCCCCATGGATCATTAAAAATCTTCCCAATTAAGCTTTATACATCCTTATCTTCCTATTATAAGCCTTTATCTTAGGCATAAGGCACATCAATAAAGCCTTTTTGGTTCAAACCAAAGGGAGTTACTCGATTTGAAGGTAACATCTTCTCTTAAGTTATTTTGTTTTATTTTCCTTATCAATACCCTAAAATCTATTTATATATTTTTTTTATAACTAAAGAAGTATCTTAAATATACTAGGATTTTTATTATGAGAATTATTTGAACTACAGTTACACACACCACTATCGAATTGGTAAAGAACATACTGTTTAAGTGGATGGTGAACTACTACCTAACGAAACGATGATTGTTCAATATTTTACTACCACCTATTATGGTGGAAATTAATATAGAAATGTATATATATGTGATAAATATTATATTTATATTTTTTCTATAATTATATATTTTTAATTTATAACATACCTTTAGGGTTTCCATAATGTGTAAACACGATAATTTCATTCGAGGAAGTGCGGACTACCGCCCCCTCAATGTGATATAACATGTTCATGCCATAAGTGGAACATAAAAATGATGGAGTTACTGAAATTATATATTTGATATTATAATATAAATATAATATATCTACATATCATTATGTTTTTATTACCTTAAATACAAAATAGAAATGAAAGAAGCATCCATGCATACGTATGACTTACCGTCTCCATGACCATTGCATTCCATTTCCTACCTCCAAATGTTTTGTACTATTATAAAATAACTACATATACTGGATATATATTATATATATGATATCTAAATAAATAATATCATTATGTATATAATTGACTTTTGACCACATGAACAACTTGTAATTATAAGAAGTTCATTTTTGACTCAAGTACCAAATATCGACAAAACGACCGTTATTAACATAAATGATTACGTAATGTTTATAACATGGTAATAAGTGATATAAAAGGAATAATAAGCTTGAAAAAGGTTTTTATGCAAGTGGAAATAAACTTTATTCTATTATTCAAAAGATTAATGAACGAATAAGTCAAGTCAGACATGATGTAAGTGACTTTGTCTCAATATTCATTCATTGGGGTATATTTTGTCTTATACACAACATTATTTTATATGGTTTATAAGTACCATTGAATTTTATTTACATTAAAAGGGAGACTTTTTCAACTAGGTATTTTACTAAATGACAAAAAACAATGTTTTTTAACGTAAGTGGTGACAACAACAGTTTTCACCGCCACGAGTATTATTTGATCTATGGTTTCATTAACAAGATGTAATGTTTTCACAATGAAAATATATACGATATAATATTTTATGTATTTTGGTATTGAAAATTGTTGGGATTATTGATTTTTTATGTAAAAATATTTAAATGAATTGGAAATGTTATCTTTCCTTTGTGATTGTTTTAGGTGTTATGAATAATGTATGGTTCTTGGGCATTGTTTATGTATACGAGTGATTCCTGGATAATCCTAGGGCTAGTGAGGTAGGGATATCTCTCCAAGGCATTGGGTAACATAACAGAGGTAACTTTTATTGTTTCTCTTAATATATTTTGGGAATATATCATGTCTGGTATTCCACTGTAACTCTCTATGTAGCTATTATAGCTACAATGTAAGTATGATAAGGATTCCACAAGTTACTTTTATAATTTATGATTTATATGTGTTGTTCAAAAATCTTATGATTTCATGAGGTATGTAAAAGAAATCATGTTACTTATGTATTGATTAACAAATGTTATCATTCCTTTTTTATAACCCTCACTGAGCTTTTTTTCATCCCATGTTTTGAAATGTTTTTCACAAGACTTAAAGAAAAAAATGGGTCAAGGATGGGATCACAGAAAAGTCCTGCTGTCTACAACTTTGAACTAGACATGGATCTCTTTTAAGAGTATTTATTTTATAAAAAAATCGAAACTGAGTAGAAGTGTCTAATTTTTAATTTTTTAAATGCAATGTAATAGTATGGCCTAATTCTCAAAAAATCTAAACCTAAAAAGTTCCTCAATGTGAATTATTTATTTAATTCAATATTGTGTACTTTTTTAATAGTGAGCCATTACAATTGGTATCCGAGGATGGTTTAGAAATCTTTAGGAGTTAGAATATTGTTAAATTAATGTCCATAAATTAATTTATGGTAAGATTGTAATGATATAGAATTTATAGATTACCATGTTGCTTCACAGAAGATATTTATGTGCTCAAAATGGTTTTCCGCAGAGGAAACATGGAAGCTATGATGGGATGACATCTGGAGGAAGACAACCTTCAAAATCAGAAATCGGAGATGGCCGGAATCAGAACTGAATAGTTTTTTTTGTGATTTCATAGTTGACTCAAGCTATAAATGGTGGGGTATCCATTCATGATATCATCCAGATCAACAACAGAGGAACATATCAGTTGTGGAGAATTTCATAAGGCAACATCCCCCATCATTCAGAGGATCATCTGAGCCTGTGCTAGTTGAATGGTGGATTAAAGCACTAGAGATGATTTTAAATGTCATGGGGTGTTCAAAACATAGAAAAGTTAGTCTCACTATTTACCGTTTGGAAGAATAACTTGATCAGTGGTGGTCAACGGTAAAAAAATAGCATGGATTGTGAGGAGATTGACACTCTTGACTAGGATTAATTCAAAGGTTTGATTCTTGAGAAATATTTTCCTAAGTAGTATCATCTTAGGATGGAAACCCAATTACTGTAATTGAGGTAGGAGGATGTCTCAGTGGCAGCTTATAAAGTAAAATTCACTATACTCATAAGGTAAGATTTAAATTTCATACTAGATATTTATAGTAAAATAATCCTTTTTTACTCATGAATAAAGACATAGTATCGAAGGGATTTATCTTCTTGTGAGTTAAAAAGTCATGAAAATCTTGTTCGATGTGTGTAGAAGGTGGAAATAGAGTTTGCTGATGATCAAGTGTTCTTTAAAAAACAACAAAATAAGAGTTCTTAGTGTCAGATTATATGGAAGAACTCTTCAAAAAAGTATGATGGTAAGAAACATATGTTTACAGTTTGTGAAAATTGTTGTAAAAAGCCTGGTGGGGAATGCCTTTGGAATTCCGGTAAGTGCTACTGATTTGTTAAATTGGGGCATAATGCTCATAATTTCACTGAAAAAGATCAAGTTAATGGTAACATAAAATCTGATTTACAGTTATTAAAATGTTTTAATTGCAACGAAATGAGTGATTGTGCAAATGAATTTCCAATAAAGAACTCAACTGAGAGAAAGCTGTCAGACTACAAGATGAAAGTGCTGGTGAAATCCTTTGCAGCTACTTCAGCAGATGTGGGGCCATCAAATGATGTAGTATCAGAAAAACTATTTGTTTGTTCAGATTATGCCAACGTGTTATTTGAGTCAGGGTCTACACATTTGTTTATTTCTAAGATTTTTTCTAATAAATTGGGAATTCCATCTCAAGATATGAATTCTATCCTTCTATTAATAACACTAGGCGAAATTTTGAGACAAAAGATATTATAAGAACCTTTATGTCATTGTGTTCAGAAAGAATATATCTAAAAACATTGTTGTTTTTCCTCTAGTAGAATTTGATGTTATTTTGGGAATGTATTGGATTTCTATTTATCATTCTAAGATTGAAAGAAGAACAAAATATGTTTCTTTTCCAAAATATGTTCAGTTTGTGTACAAGAATGAACACTTAATTTTGATAACATACCAGGAATCTAATAAACTAGTAAAAGATGTAAATGACTTTTGCCATTCACATATTTTTTAAAACAAATGAAATGTTCTGATTAATGACGTGCTAGTGTTAAATGAGTACCTTGATGTTTTTTCTAATGAGTTTCCTGGTATTATACCTGATCAAGAAGTTGAATTTAATGTTGACTTAGTTCTTGATGCTAATCCAATTTCAAAACCCCCTTATCGAATGGCTCAAATTTCACTTTTAGAGTTAAAGAAGCAATTTTATAAGTTATTAGATAAATGATTCATTAAACCTAGCACATCATCATGGTGTGATATTATCTTGTTTGTTAAAAATAAAGACTATTAAATGATACTTTTCAAAGATTATAGAGCTTTTAATAACATCATTGTTAAGAACAAGTATCCTTTGCATCATATTGATGATTTGTTTGATCACCTCTAGGGTGATCTATATTTTTTGAAGATTGACATGAAGTTGGGGTACCATAAGTTGAAACATAAGAAAGAAGGAATTTTGAAGACCACATTTCATACTAGATATTTCTATTATGAATTTGTAGTTATGTATTTTGTGTTAACCAATGTACCTTTTGTATTCATATATCTTCTGAATAAAACATTCCATGGGTTCTTCCAGACGTTTTTGGTTGTCTTCATTTATGATATTTTGGATTATTATATAAGTAATGATGACCATGAAAGTCATTTAAGGGTTGTCTTGAAAACCATAAAACAGAAGAAACTTTTTGGGATATTTAGTAAGTGTATGTTTTGGTTACAACAAATTTCATCTCTTGGTCAGATTGTTTCAAAAAATGGAATAGCTATTGATCATACTAAAAAAAAGTTGTTGAAGAATGGCCAAGACCCACAAATATAACTGAGATCCATAGTATTATTAGGTTGGTAGGTTATTACTAGATATTTTTTGGAATGTTTGCATGGTTATCTAGCATACTGACTAAGTTAACTCGAAAAGGTGTTAAGTTCTTTTGGACAAAAAAATGTGATGATTTTTTTAGGAATTGAAAAGGAAGATTGTTGAATGATCCTGTTTGGGAACTACCTTCAAGAAATGGATAGTTTTTTATCTACAATGTTGCTTCATTGAAAGTATTTGGCAATGTATTTATGTAGAATGATCAGGTAATAGGTTATTCTTCACGTTAGTTGAAACCTTGGGAGTAAAATTACCCTATATATGATTTGGAATTAAATACTATTGTTTTATAGGAAAACTTTGGAGGCATCATTTGTATGTAGTAAAGTGTGAGATGTATACTGATCACAAAATTTTGAAGTATATATTCACTCAGAAATAATTGAACATGAGACATAGGAGATGGCTGGAGTTAATCAAGGATTATTGTTGCACAATTAATTACCATCCCAGAAAGGCCAATAAAGTGGCTGATGATTTGAGTCAAAAATGTAATGATACATTAACCTTGATATGTTTTTAAGAAGATCCTTTGAATAAATACTTGAAATACTTTGGCATAGATGTTGTTGTTATGGAAAATTACATTGTTTTTTAGGTGTAAGTGAAATCATCTCTATCAGACAGAATTAAGAAAGCATAGAAGGAAGACAGTGAGTTGAAAAAAAAGGTAGAGTTGGTTCAAAAGGGTATGTAGATAGATTTTAACATTGACAATGATTTTATTTTTAGATTTGTAAAGAGATTATGTGTGCCTTGTGATTCACTATTGAAGAATGATTTTTTATCTGAAGTGTAAAGACCCGTAAATTTCAAGGGAATTTTTTTCTTAATTTTCTTTGGAATTTTACAAGAGCGCAGCTTCAGACGGCACCTGATTCCGAGGCCCGGAGTGCCCGGAATCAATTTCCGAAGTTTGGCTCGGGTACGTTCAGTGAACGGACGAGCGGGTTTTTCTATCTCTTGAACCGGTGCCCGGAATCAAATTCTGAGGGCACCGATGAAATTGCAGCGCCGGTATTTGCTTAGAAACGCCTCTTCCGGAGTTGCGTTTGCTCAGACGTGGTTTTTAAATTTTGGGGCATTAAGTCAGAAATAAAATAAGTTTGTGCGACAACTTTGATTTATTTCACTTAAGCTGCTTGGAAGCCACTTGAAGCCACTTAAAGACGGTTTGAACTGAGTTGAACTGGATAGGATGCTATCCAGAAATATCCTACCCCCTTGGTAGGATATTTGTGAGGTGGGGCCCGCACGATCCCCGCCGTTTCTTTCGCTAAGTAACGCACCCGCGAAAACCCGTCAAAGTAACTGAAAAGTCAACCGACGCGTTTTCTTTAATTTTAACAGACCATTTAATTGGGCGGTTTATTTCGTGAATTAAATGGGCAGTTTCATTCGTTGAATTAATTCAACGAATTTAATGGGTCGTTACTTACGCGTTTGCGTTCGTTGGCAAAATAATAAAATAAGACCAACTCTTTCCTTTGGAGGATTACTCGTTGTGCGAGATTCTCTGGGCCTCCACCCTCCCCGCGAAGAACGCGAAGAACGCGAAGAACGCGAAGAACGCCGGCGACCGAAATTCGACGACACACACCGAGATCTGCGACGCCGACGAGCTTTACCCCCGACATTCATCGGCGACGCCTCTTCTTCCGCGGCCGATCCTCGTTCGGCAACTAAGGTGAGAATCGGATCGTTTAAATTCTCCTTTTTTAAATTTCATGGCAACGGATTTAATTAATTAAATCTGTTTGTTCTTGATTCGGAGATTGGCGACGCGACGCCGGATACCGCGACGACGCAACGATCCCCCTTCTTCCACGACGAGCGATTCCGCGACGACCTCTCATCCGACGACAAAGTAAGGGTTGAATTGAAATATTTTGCTTTTCCCGTGTTTATTCTTTTAAATTTTAAAGAACCGATCACGGAACAATTTTAAATTTATTTAAAATTGTTGATTGGTCGTTTCTTTTCCTCCCGATGATGTTTATGACTAACGCGGAGGGTGCGGATCTAACAAAAAAGATCCGGCAACCCTCCGCCGATCTTTCCTTTTTTGTGCGGATTGGGCGGACGACGACGAACCGCGTGGCAGGGGCGATCTGTTGATTCCGCAGTGAAGGTCGGCCCCCGGGAGGAGCAACGGCGCAGACGGGAGGCAAAACGGGCCACCGGAGCAACTCCGGCGGCCCGCGGAAGGCGGCGGCGGCGCGGGTCGCCGGCGCGGCGGCGCCGGCAACCGGAGGCGGCGGCGCCCGGCGCGCCGCCGGAGAAGTCCGCCGCGGCCGAGCCGCGGTGGCGGCGAACCGCCGGACCGCGTCCGCGGTCCGGCCACCCAGCACGCGGCCCGCGCGGGCCGCGTTTCTCCAAAGCCGCGGGTCAAACCCGCGGCGGCTCATTCGGCCGCTCGGCCGAAGCCGAGCCGGCCGGTCCGGTCGGCCGGGCCGCTCCCAGGCCGGACCGGACCCGGCCTAGCCGGGTCGGGCCGGGTCGGGCCGACCCAGGGGGGGTTCGGGCCGGGTCGCCCCGGGCCCAGAACCCCCGTTTTCGGGCCTCTTCGGTCTTTTTCCCACATCTTGGGCCTGGAACCTCCGATTGACGAACCGTCAGTGGCTACGCGATCCTTGGATCGAGACGGTCGTTTCGGTATAATATACTTAAGGTTTCGGAAGACTTTGCGTTCGGCCGGGTTGGTTCGTACACGAAACCAACCGGGCCCTCGGAGCGGAAACGCTCATAACTTGAGCTACGGACGTCCGATCGACGTACCGTCAGCTGTGGTAGTTTCCTCTAAGTGAGACAAAACTTTTGGCATACTCCGCCTGAGGATCGGATACAGGCGGAGTACGGTCGGGTTGGTTTTGCCCTAAAAACCAACCGGGCCCCTGGGACGAAAATGCCAATAACTCTCAGACCGGGCGTCCGATTGACGCGCCGTCTGTTGCGTTGAGATCCTGTTGTCGATACGGAACTTTTGGATACATCAACTTCGGACTACGTGTCATTTGATGTATCAGCCTCTCGGCTCGTAGAGCAGACCCTCCTAAACGAGCTCGCTATGTGCGGGAACCCTAGCGCTGGCTGTGACTTCGACGACAGAGCAGAGATCCTCCGTGGACTGCGACGATGGCAGAGCAGAGATCCTCCGTGGACTGCGACGACGGCAGAGCAGAGATCCTCCGTGGACTGCGACGACGGCAGAGCAGAGATCCTTCGTGGACTGCGGCGACGACTGTGCAGAGATCCTCAGTGGACTGCGTCGACTACTGCACTCAGCGATCCTACGTGGATCAGTGCTACAGGTTCTGTGTGAGCCCGATCCTATGTGGGTCCTTACTACCGGTTCTGTGTGAGCCACTGCCTACAGGTTCTGTGTGAGCCCGATCCTACGTGGGTCTTTTGCGGGGGTTAGTACCTATCAATCCTTCATGGGTCCGACGACTTAGATGGATCAGTGATCATATTTGACGTCATCTGAAAAAGTATACCTGGTTGAGCTGAATCTTATGTTACTCTCCTTTGTGGTTTGTGTTGGACTATCCTTTGTGGATTTACTGTTTACTCTCCTTGTGGATTTGAGTCTTGCTTTCCTTTGTGGATTGAGTTGTTCTTGAGCTCGTGAGCAGAGCTAGAAGTGGGGACATAGGTATATGTATGGGCATATACCTAAGTCGAGTCAGATGTTACTTCGTGATTGCATCTTTCTTTTGTGCTATATCCTTTGTGGATTTCGGGAGACCTTCGGGGGTCTCGGGGTCCTTAATGAGTAGCTTGTACTCACCCCTGCACGGGCTATGCCCGCACCTTGTTGTGTTGGTTGCAGACGACGGACAGCGCTGATCACGGTTGGGGCGTGGAGCAGGACGGTACCTGGAGGTGGACCACTGGGCGGGACGTGCTCGGAGCGGACGTGGGACCCGAGGACCCTGGAGGCTATCTGTACCCACCCTTCAGGTGGGATTTCCAGTGGACGACACGAGGCCGCCGTCTTTTCTTCAGTTGCTGTACTTTACCCTTTTCAGTTGTACTTTACAGTTGGGCTTGTATTCCGGCCCCCTTTACTTTTCTGCCCTTTACATTCCGCTTGCTGACTCTGTGTGGTTGTTACTTATAAAGGCAATGCCTTCCCTGTTTACTGGGATTTTACGCCTTGGTGCTAGTCGCCAGCCCCTGGCCTATGGATGGCGGGCTTGGGGTAGTCACGGCACGGGCCCCGAGGACGGGTCGTGACAAATTGGTATCAGAGGTGGTCGGTTCTACCGCAGACTCTGACCGTCTTTTCTTTCTATGTGAAGCAATAGTGTTTAGTGTATTGAGTGTGGTTATCAGTTCAGGGAGCCCAGTGTTGGTGCGGCGGCCGACATATCCGTACACCAGGACCCTGACTCCTGATTTCCGACTTAATGAATGAAAACATTGATTGCGTGTGTGTTTCAAGTTTTCCTTGTGATTACTTGTGTCAGCTCACCGGGTATACTGATCTGCTTTATGAAAGTCTCAAGTTTTCCTTGTGATTACTTGTGCCAGCTCACCAGGTATACTGTTCTGACTGTGGTACTCTTTTTCTCCTTTTCAGGATGGCCCCGCGACGACAGCCAGCTAGGGTTCCGAGTGTAGGGCGTGACGGCAGCCCACCGAGCGACGAGGCCTCGGTACAGGGCCCTTTGCCAGCAGTGGCACCGGCGGTAGCTTTACCCGCCGAGCCACCGATGCTACCAGTACCAGACGCTGACGATGCACGTCGCCTCAGGGCACTGCATGAGTTTCAGAGCCAGCGACCGCCCAGGTTTCGCGGTGAGGCGGACCCCCAGGCCGCCGAGGACTGGCTAGAGGCGGTGGTACGGATCTTTAGGCTAGTGAGGACACCAGCGGATCTCATGGTGATTCTCGCAGCGAGCCTCCTGCAGGCGGCGGCAGGACGATGGTGGAGCCTGATGCTCCAGGTTCACGATGAGGCATCCTTGCTCTGGGCGGACTTCGAGAGCCTCTTCCGCTCTGAGTTCGTCCCGGCCACCCTCCGATCGGTGCGCATCCAGGAGCTTCTCCAGCTGCGCCAGGGCAGCATGACGGTCTCTCAGTACGCGGCGAGGTTCACTGACCTATCTCGCTACTCGACCGACATGGTACGAGACCCCTTCTTCCGGGCCCGGACCTTCGAGCAGGGCTTGCGACAGGAGATTCGGGCGTCGCTGATCTCCCTCAGCATTCCGACCCAGGCGGGAGTGCTGGAGCGAGCCCTCCTGATCGAGAGCTTCCTGGCAGAGCCTTCTTCAGCGGCGAGACCTTGCGCAGGGCGGCAGGTAGCTGAGTCTTTGGCAGCAGGTAGCCGACGGATGACTCTCGGGTCCAGGCAGACCAGACCCCCACGCAGACGGCCTCAGGACACCGGCTCAGCGGTGCGGGGCACACAGCGGAGTGCCAGCCTTCCGAGAGGCAGGCTGTGCTACTCCTGCGGCGGGCAGGGTCACATGGCTCGTGACTGCCCGACTCGCCGATCAGAGGAGCAGCAGACGGTGGAGGGGCCACCCCGGCAGAGGCAGAGGGTCGACCATGGCGGTCCGCAGGGAGGAGGCGGACGAGGCAGAGGAGCTGGCCGAGCAGCGGGTGGTGGGCAACGCTTCCAGGCTCTACCCCCACCACCACCAGGAGGGCCACCTCGACCACAGGGAGCTGGTGGGCAGGGGCAGGCCCAGCTCCAGGCAGTGGAGGCCTACGACCCCGACATACCAGAGATGATTCGAGGTACGATCTGTGTCTATTCCACCCTTGCTGCAGTACTTATAGACACAGGAGCGAGTCACTCTTTCATAGCCTCTGCCCTTGTTCGGAGTTCAGAGATTCCGACTGAGCCGTTGGCTCGATCCTTACGGCTAGAGACTCCTACGGGAGCAGACTCGACGATTACGCACTGGTGCCGGCAGTGTGAGCTTACTCTAGGAGGCGAGAGCTTCGGCTGGGATCTCCTTGTAGCGGCGTCGAGGCCTTACGACGTCATCTTGGGCATGGATTGGCTATCCACGGATCATGCCCAGATCGACTGTTTTAGGCGCAAGGTGCGATGTGTTCGCACCGACGGGAACAGGTTTACCTTCACCGGCGAGAAGGGAACCTTTGCAGCACAGGATGGACTTCCGCGGAGGAGAGTGCATCCCATCTCTCATCAGTTGGCTAGCCTTATCCTAGGAGCAGTGGACGTGCGGAGTCCAGCTTTTCCTGCAGTGGTGGACCAGTACGTGGACGTCTTTCCCGACGACGTTCCAGGGCTACCTCCTCGTAGAGAGGTAGACTTTTACATCGACTTGTACCCCGGGACAACCCCGATATCTACTCCAGCATATCGGATGGCCCCCGCCGAGCTTCGGGAGCTGCGGGTACAGTTGGAGGACTTGCAGAGCAAGGGGTTTATCCGACCCAGTGTTTCACCCTGGGCTTCCCCGATTTTGTTCGCCAAGAAGGCGGATGGGAGCTTGCGACTGTGTGTCGACTATCGTCGCCTGAACCAGGTGACAGTAAAGAACAAGTAACCGCTTCCACGGATTGATGACCTCTTCGATCAGCTCAAGGGAGTGCGGTGGTTCTCGAAGATAGACCTCCGGTCAGGCTATCATCAGCTCAGAGTTCGAGACGAGGACGTGCAGAAGACGGCCTTCAGGTGTCGGTATGGCCATTATGAGTTCTTGGTTATGCCGTTCGGCGTAACCAATGCTCCAGCAGTGTTCATGAGCCTCATGAACAGGATCTTCCAGCCATACCTCGACCGATTTGTCGTGGTCTTCATTGACGACATTTTGGTATACTCGACGACTGAGGAGGAGCATGCCTACCACATGCGAGTTGTGCTAGACACGCTCCGAGAGCACCAGCTTTATGGAAAGCTCTCAAAGTGCCAGTTCTGGTTACGTGAGGTCCATTTCTTGGGGCACGTCATTTCTGAGGCGGGAGTTGCAGTGGACCCCGCGAAGATTGAGGCAGTGCTAGCTTGGGAGCCACCCAAGAGCGTGACAGAGGTGCGGAGCTTCTTGGGCCTAGCCGGATACTATCGGAGATTTGTGCCAGACTTCTCCAGATTTGCGGCACCACTCTCAGCTTTGAAAAAGAAGGGGAAACCCTTCGTGTGGTCAGACAGATGTCAGCAGAGCTTCCAGGAGCTGAGACAGAGATTGACCAGCGCACCTATCTTGAGGTTGCCTGAGGAGGGAGTTGTATACGTAGTTTACTGCGATGCATCAGGGACTGGACTCGGGTGCGTCCTGATGTAGGAGCGGGCCGTGATCGCCTACGGATCACGTCAGTTGAGGCCGCATGAGCAGAACTACGCCACTCATGACCTGGAGTTAGCAGCAGTGGTCTTCGCTCTGAAGACTTGGCGGCACTATCTGATGGGCGAGCGCTTCACAGTCTTTTCTGACCACCAGAGTCTTAGGTATATCTTCTCTCAGAAGGACCTGAACCTGAGACAGCGGAGATGGCTTGAGTTCCTCCAGGACTATGAATTTGAGATAGTCTATACTCCTGGGAAGGGGAACGTGGTAGCCGATGCCCTCAGCAGGAGGACGGGCATTCAGCTACTTGAGGAGGCGACGGAGCAGCTAGCCTTTTTACAGATATCCTTCGTGGATAGAGACGGAGCAGCCTTTCTTCAGTCTCTCCCCCACTTCTACAGTGGGTCAGAGAGGCTCAGCGTGGGGACGTTGACTGTGAGACCCGGCGTGCACTGATATCCTCAGGTCAGGCACCTGATGGCTTCTCCCTTGGAGCAGAGCACGACATCCTTTTCAGAGGACGTACCTTCGTACCAGTCGCTTTACGAGAGGAGGTGCTGAGAGAGTTTCACACTTCTCCCTTGGCAGTGCATCCCGGAGTGGCGAAGATGTACCAGGATCTCAGGCGACAGCACTGGTGGCCGGGCATGAAGAAAGCTGTGGCAGAGTTCGTTTCACGATGCCTCACCTGCCAGCAGGTGAAGGCAGAACATCAGGTACCAGCAGGCTTGGTACAACCCTTGGAGGTCCCGGAGTGGAAGTGGGATGGCATATCTATGGATTTCGTGACTGGACTTCCACGCACTTCCAGAGGTCACGACTCCATTTGGGGGATTGTCGACCGACTCACCAAGTCGGCACACTTCTTACCCATCAGAGAGCAGGGCTCAGTGGAGAGCTTGGGACGTCTTTACGTCCAGGATATCGTACGGCTTCACGGTGTGCCATCGTCTATCATCTCCGATCGAGATGCTCGTTTCACTTCCCGGCTTTGGAAGGGGTTGCAGGAGGCGTTCGGGACGCGGCTCCATCTAAGCCCAGCCTTCCACCCTCAGACAGATGGTCAGACGGAGAGGACCATACAGACACTCGAGGACATGCTCCGTGCATGTGTTCTCGACCTTGGTCGCAGCTGGGAGGACCACCTACCCTTGGTGGAGTTCGCGTACAACAACAGCTACCACTCCACCATCGGGATGGCACCATACGAGGCGTTGTACGGCAGACCCTGCAGATCACCGTTGTGCTGGACAGACCCTGGGGAGTCAGCACTCGTGGGACCAGAGATGGTCCGAGCCACGACAGAAAAGGTCCAGATCATCCAGGAGAGGATGAGGACAGCTCAGAGCCGGCAGAAGTCATATGCTGACAGGAGGCGGAGGCCACTGGAGTTCGAGGATGGCGACCACGTCTTTTTGCGTGTCTCACCTCAACGTGGTTTACGGAGATTTGGCCGAGGCGGCAAGTTGTCTCCACGCTTCATCGGGCCTTTCCAGGTCCTCAGCAGGATAGGAGAGGTGGCTTATCGCCTGGCTCTACCACCTCAGTTGCACCGGGTGCACGACGTCTTCCACGTGTCTCAGCTGAGGAGATACGTGCACGACCCGACACACATCATCGACTTTGGGGAGCTGGACGTGGACGATGGGGCGACTTTTGCGGAGGTCCCAGTGGAGATCGAGGATCGAAAGGAGCGGGTCCTACGTGGGCGGTCGATTCCTCTTGTGCGCGTCAGATGGTAGCACGGGAACCTCCAGGAGAGCACTTGGGAGCGGGAGGCTCAGATGCGTGCTCAGTACCCCCATTTGTTCCCCTAGTTTTTGATGTATCTTTACGGGGACGTAAATCCCTGAGGTGGGAGTAATGTAAAGACCCGCAAATTTCAAGGGAATTTTTTTCTTAATTTTCTTTGGAATTTTACAAGAGCGCAGCTTCAGACGGCACCTGATTCCGAGGCCCGGAGTGCCCGGAATCAATTTCCGAAGTTTGGCTCGGGTACGTTCAGTGAACGGACGAGCGGGTTTTTCTATCTCTTGAACCGGTGTCCGGAATCAAATTCTGAGGGCACCGATGAAATTGCAGCGCCGATATTTGCTTAGAAACGCCTCTTCCGGAGTTGCGTTTGCTCAGACGTGGTTTTTAAATTTTGGGGCATTAAGTCAGAAATAAAATAAGTTTGTGCGACAACTTTGTTTTATTTCACTTAAGCTGCTTGGAAGCCACTTGAAGCCACTTAAAGACGGTTTGAACTGAGTTGAACTGGATAGGATGCTATCCAGAAATATCCTACCCCCTTGGTAGGATATTTGTGAGGTGGGGCCCGCACGATCCCCGCCGTTTCTTTCGCTAAGTAACGCACCCGCGAAAACCCGTCAAAGTAACTGAAAAGTCAACCGACGCGTTTTATTTAATTTTAACAGACCATTTAATTGGGCGGTTTATTTCGTGAATTAAATGGGCTGTTTCATTCGTTGAATTAATTCAACGAATTTAATGGGTCGTTACTTACGCGTTTGTGTTTGTTGGCAAAATAATAAAATAAGACCAACTCATTCCTTTGGAGGATTACTCGTTGTGCGAGATTCTCTGGGCCTCCACCCTCCCCGCGAAGAACGCGAAGAACGCGAAGAACGCGAAGAACGCCGGCGACCGAAATTCGACGACACACACCGAGATTTGCGACGTCGACGAGCTTTACCCGCGACGTTCTTCGGCGACGCCTCTTCTTCCGCGGCCGATCCTCGTTCGGCAACTAAGGTGAGAATCGGATCGTTTAAATTCTCCTTTTTTAAATTTCATGGCAACGGATTTAATTAATTAAATCCGTTTGTTCTTGATTCGGAGATTGGCGACGCGACGCCGGATACCGCGACGACGCAACGATCCCCCTTCTTCCGCGACGAGCGATTCCGCGACGACCTCTCATCCGACGACAAAGTAAGGGTTGAATTGAAATATTTTGCTTTTCCCGTGTTTATTCTTTTAAATTTTAAAGAACCGATCACGGAACAATTTTAAATTTATTTAAAATTGTTGATTGGTCGTTTCTTTTCCTCCCGATGATGTTTATGACTAACGCGGAGGGTGCGGATCTAACAAAAAAGATCCGGCAACCCTCCGCCGATCTTCCCTTTTTTGTGCGGATTGGGCGGACGACGACGAACCGCGCGGCAGGGGCGATCTGTTGATTCCGCAGTGAAGGTCGGCCCCCGGGAGGAGCAACGGCGCAGACGGGAGGCAAAACGGGCCACCGGAGCAACTCCGGCGGCCCGCGGAAGGCGGCGGCGGCGCGGGTCGCCGGCGCAGCGGCGCCGGCAACCGGAGGGGCGGCGCCCGGCGCGCCGCCGGAGAAGTCCGCCGCGGCCGAGCCGCGGTGGCGGCGAACCGCCGGACCGCGTCCGCGGTCCGGCCACCCAGCACGCGGCCCGCGCGGGCCGCGTTTCTCCAAAGCCGCGGGTCAAACCCGCGGCGGCTCATTCGGCCGCTCGGCCGAAGCCGAGCCGGCCGGTCCGGTCGGCCGGGCCGCTCCCAGGCCGGACCGGACCCGGCCTAGCCGGGTCGGGCCGGGTCGGGCCGACCCAGGGGGGGTTCGGGCCGGGTCGCCCCGGGCCCAGAACCCCCGTTTTCGGGCCTCTTCGGTCTTTTTCTCACATCTTGGGCCTGGGACCTCCGATTGACGAACCGTCAGTGGCTACGCGATCCTTGGATCGAGGCGGTCGTTTCGGTATATTATACTCAAGGTTTCGGAAGACTTTGCGTTCGGCCGGGTTGGTTCGTACACGAAACCAACCGGGCCCTCGGAGCGGAAACGCTCATAACTTGAGCTACGGACGTCCGATCGACGTACCGTCAGCTGTGGTAGTTTCCTCTAAGTGAGACAAAACTTTTGGCATACTCCGCCTGAGGATCGGATACAGGCGGAGTACGGTCGGGTTGGTTTTTCCCTAAAAACCAACCGGGCCCCTGGGACGAAAATGCAAATAACTCTCAGACCGGGCGTCCGATTGACGCGCCGTCTGTTGCGTTGAGATCCTGTTGTCGATACGGAACTTTTGGATACATCAACTTTGGACTACGTGTCATTTGATGTATCAGCCTCTCGGCTCGTGGAGCAGACCCTCCTAAACGAGCTCGCTATGTGCGGGAACCCTAGCGTTGGCTGTGACTTCGACGACAGAGCAGAGATCCTCCGTGGACTGCGACGAAGGCAGAGCAGAGATCCTCCGTGGACTGCGACGACGGCAGAGCAGAGATCCTTCGTGGACTGCGGCGACGACTGTGCAGAGATCCTCAGTGGACTGCGTCGACTACTGCACTCAGCGATCCTACGTGGATCAGTGCTACAGGTTCTGTGTGAGCCCGATCCTATGTGGGTCCTTACTACCGGTTCTGTGTGAGCCACTGCCTACAGGTTCTGTGTGAGCCCGATCCTACGTGGGTCTTTTGCGGGGGTTAGTACCTATCAATCCTTCGTGGGTCCGACGACTTAGATGGATCAGTGATCATCTTTGACGTCATCTGAAAAAGTATACCTGGTTGAGCTGAATCTTATGTTACTCTCCTTTGTGGTTTGTGTTGGACTATCCTTTGTGGATTTACTGTTTACTCTCCTTGTGGATTTGAGTCTTGCTTTCCTTTGTGGATTGAGTTGTTCTTGAGCTCGTGAGCAGAGCTAGAAGTGGGGACATAGGTATATGTATGGGCATATACCTAAGTCGAGTCAGATGTTACTTCGTGATTGCATCTTTCTTTTGTGCTATATCCTTTGTGGATTTCGGGAGACCTTCGGGGGTCTCGGGGTCCTTACTGAGTAGCTTGTACTCACCCCTGCACGGGCTATGCTCGCACCTTGTTGTGTTGGTTGCAGACGACGGACAGCGCTGATCACGGTTGGGGCGTGGAGCAGGACGGTACCTGGAGGTGGACCACTGGGCGGGACGTGCTCGGAGCGGACGTGGGACCCGAGGAGCCTCGAGGCTATCTGTACCCACCCTTCAGGTGGGATTTCCAGTGGACGACACGAGGCCGCCGTCTTTTCTTCAGTTGCTGTACTTTACCCTTTTCAGTTGTACTTTACAGTTGGGCTTGTATTCCGGCCCCCTTTACTTTTCTGCACTTTACTTTCCGCTTGCTGACTCTGTGTGGTTGTTACTTATAAAGGCAATGCCTTCCCTATTTACTGGGATTTTACGCCTTGGTGCTAGTCGCTAGCCCCTGGCCTATGGAAGGCGGGCTTGGGGTAGTCACGGCACGGGCCCCGAGGACGGGTCGTGACATGAAGCTCATAATTATATGTTTTCTATTCATCCTGGGGGTACTAAGATGTACCGAGATCATCAAGAGTATTACTGGTGGGATGGAATGAAAAGAGATATTTCTGAATTTATTGTGAAGTGTCTGACTTGTAAATAGGTTATACTACAGCGGCAGTTACATAAATGGACGCATCAGTCATTACCAACGCCAAAGTGGAAAAAGGAAAATATATCCATGGAATTTATTGTGGGATTACCAAAGACATCTCATGGTAATAATGAAATAAAGGTTATTGTTGATTTATTGACTAAATCTTCTCATTTCCTTCGTATACGAGATACTCTATCTCTAGATCAATTTTCTTGGTTGTACGTTAATGTAATAGTCAAGTTGCATGGAGTTCCCATCTCCATTGAATCTGATCATGATCCGAGGGTTACATTTAACTTTTGGAAAGGCCTTAAAAATTCATTGGGTACTAAATTAAATTTTAGTACAGCTTTTCATCCACAATCAGATGGGAAGATAGAACGAACAATTCATACCTTGGAAGATATGCGACTTGCTTGTTCAGTGGATTACCTGGGATGTTGGGACACACATATTTCTTTGGCTGAATTTTCATATAATGAAAATTTTTCATTCCAGTATACTGATGGGTTCATTTGAGGCAGTATATGGGAAGCGGTTTCAAACTCCAGCATTTTGGGATGAATTAGGATAAAGGAAGTTGATGGGACTATAATTGGTAGAAGAGATGGAAAAAAGGTTCAGTTGATTCAGAAGAACATGATAAAAACTCATAGAAGGTAGAAAAGGTATGCGGATAATAGAAGGAAGGATCCTTCATTCGTGATAGGTGATCTTGTCTTTCTCAATATACCCTTTTAGAAAAGTGTGATACATTTTGGTATGAAGGGAAATTTGAGACTGAGGTTCATTGGACCTTATGAAATTCCAGAGAAAGTGGGAACAATTTCCTACAGAGTGTATTTACCTCCATGTTTATCCCAGGTACACAATGTTTTGGATGATTCAATGTTGAGAATGTGTTTGTCATATCCATCTCATTTTTTGAGCCTAGAGGCAGTTAAGTTGGAAGAGAATCTCTCTTATGTGGAACAACCAGTCTTGATTCATGACCAAAGAGAGAAAGTGTTGCGAAATATGTTAATTTATCATGTAAAGGTTTTGTGGAAAAACCATATGGTTGAAGAGGCAATGTGGGAATATAAAAATGCTATGATGGATAAATACCCCTATTTATTTGATAAGTGAATAAAAATTGCAAGGACGGAATTTCGAAAAGGGGGAAAGGATGTAACATCCTAGGTAAAAAAAGAATAATATATTTTAATATTTAATAATATTTGTGAATTAACTATTAATTTTTCATTATATGGGATTCTATGTTTAATGTAATCCTTGATACACAACAACGAGTTTCTTTGAAATCTTATGTTGCACACAACGTTGAGTTATACTAAAAATAATAATATTATATTATTATATAAAATAGTTGTTAACGGCTAGCAATTGTAATTGTGGTAATGAACAGAACTAACTAAAAATTATTTTCCATGTTTATTAAATGATTTTTCATTTATCCAATAAAATCTAGATGCTTAAAATGTGAATGAATCTAATTTTAAGCATAAACACTCAAATATTTATTAAAAGGTTGATTTACTGCTCTTTGATGGAAAACCCTATTTAAATATATTTTTTTTCAATTTTATATGTTCTATTTGACAAAATAAAACTCTTCTTTAGATTCTGGATATCAATATTTACTTTGAGTAAATTTATGGAATTTTTCTGATAAAATTCATTTTTAATGAATAGTTAAAAATATTGTATTTTAATTCAAAAATACCATTTAATATAATATATTTATATATTTATATTATTCTATTAATTGGTTTAAAGTTTATTTAGATTATGTTTTTATCATTTAATCAAATTTTGTCCATTGTAAGTAATTTCACTTCGAAATTGGACATAAACATGTGTCAATTTTTTGATAGTTATTATTTCATAAAAACACATTTTTTGGTTTAACAAAGATAGTTAATTTTAAATTAATTAATACAAATTCTATGTTTATATTTTTCATAACAAACATCATTTTTAAATTCATAAAATCCAATATAACTTAGGCTAATTTTTTGGTATTTTTCAGAAAAATTCAATTTTTTGATGAATAGTGAAAACAATGAGTAGTAGTTAAAAAACATACTTCATTATTTAAATGAAAATTTTCCACTTATATGAATTGAATTTTAAAAATATGACATACATGGTTGTCATTAATAAGTAAAGTGTTTTTCAATAAGTTGAAAATATTTTTTGGTGAATAGTAACTTTTGAATTTTATTTACCGCGGTAAAAGGTAAATAGGGTATTACAAAGTAGAAATAATATTATAATAATATTAAATTACCTAACATGTTTTCTAGTCCAATTGGTCGATTCATATCCGACCATGTTCATATGTGGGTCGATTTTGGGAACCCATTGAGCCACAAAAAGTGATAATGACACTTTATATTAATTAATTTTATGTGATGAAAAAAATGAACAAAACATATATATTTTAGTTAATCAATTCATACATTGGGTTATATAAGTTATCTCTTCCACTATAAATATTCATTCAAAATCTAAAACAAATTCCTACATCACAGTATTTTTTTATAATTTTAATACATTAAATAAATGAAATTATTTATGACACAATATTAATGCAATGTTTACCAAAATAATGAATTATATAAATAAATAAGATTATAAAAATTAAAACAATATAAAAAACCTATCGAATTATTATTGGATGATTTTATTTTGAAATAGTCTAATTTTATCTTTGACTTTATTGAATTTTAGATCTTTAGAAACCGAAAATCATTATATAATAAAATAATATTTTCAAACATTCCTAAAGATCCCCCCATAAAAATCCCTCACCTCTAACCCATTACTCACACCACTCAAGACCCTTGTATTGTCTAAAATATACCCAATTATGATTCCAACATCCCTATATTCCTTTTAGAAGCCTTCCCTTAGGCAGAAGGCACATCATTAAAGCCTTTTGGTTTAAATCAAATGGTGTTACCAGATTTAAAGGTAACGTCTTCTCTTAAGTTCTTTTGTTTTATTATGCTTCTACAACCCCATAAACTCTCTTTATATCTTTATTTAATAACAGATACAGTATCTTCAATATACTATGATTTTTTATGATATGGACTAGAACTACACTTACACAAACCTCCATCTAATGGGTAAAGAACATATTGATTCCGTGGACAACAAACTACTACCTTACGATACAATGAATGTTCAATATTCTCTTACCACCTATTATGGTGGCCATTAATATGGAAATGCATTTATATGTGATATAAATTATATTTATATTGTCTCTATACTTCTGTATTTTACATTTATAACATACCTTTATGGTTTCTATAATGGGTAAACTTGAAAATTTCATTCCAGAAAGTACGGACTACCGCCCCTCAATGTGATATCACTCGTTCATGCCATATGTGGAACATATTAAGATGGAGTTACTAAAATTAAATATGTGACATTATACTATATTTATAATATACATATGTACCAATAAGTTTTCATTCCACTAAACACGAAATTGAAATAAAATTTGTGTGCATGCGTACATACGACTTACCGTCTCCATGAACGATGCATTTCATTTCTTTCCTCCAAATGTTATATACTATTAAAAAATACATATATATATTGGATATATTTTAAATATATGATATATAAATAATTAATTTCATTCATGAGATAATGGAATTTTGACCCCATGAACAATTGGTAATTATAAGAATATCATTTTTGACTCAAGTACCAAATATCAAAAAAAACAACCATTGTTAACTTAAATGATTATATAATGTTCATAAAATGGTAATAACTCATATAAAAGGAATAATACCCTTGAAAAAGGTTCTTAATATAGTATAAATTAACTTTAGTTTATTTTTAATGATACTAAAGAACGAACGGGTCAAGTCGGACACGAGGTAAGGGACTTCGTCTCAATCTCATTTCATTGAGGCATATTTTGTTTTATATACGACGGTCATTTATATGGTATATAATCAAAATTGAATTTACATATCATTCAATGAGAATATTTTTCTATGAGCCGTTTTACTAAACAAAAAAAGAATATTTTATTTTAACGTAAGCGGTGACAACAACATTTTCCACCGCCGTGAGTATTTTTTGAACTATGGATTCTTTAACAAGCTATAATGTTTTCAAAATGGAAAATAAATACCATATAATATTTAATGTATTTTCGTATTTAAAATGTTTTCGATAATTTATTTGTTTTGTAAATATATTTAAATGATGTGGAAATGTTATCTTTCCTTTTTGATTGTTTATTTGTTATTAATATGTTATAGTTCTTGGGAAATGTTTACGTATATGGGTTGTTCTGTGATAACCCTAGGGTGGGTGAGCCCAAGATAGATCTCCAATGAATTGGGTATTGTGATTGAGGTAAACATTAACGTTTCTCTTAATATATTTAAGGAATATATTGTAATGGGTATTCCAATGTTACTCCCTATGTAACTGTTATAGCTACAATGTAAGTATGATATGGATTCCACAAGTTACCTTTATAGTTTATGATTTCTAAGTGTTATTCATAAATCTTATGATTTCATGAGGTATGATAAAGATCTTATGTTACATATGTATTGATGAACTAATGTTTTTTCCTTGTTTTCAAACCATTACATAACTTTTTATTCTCATCCAATGTTTTGAAATGTTCTTCACAGGACTTAATGATGAATAGGGTCAACGATGGGATCAAGGAAATGTCATTCTCTCTAAAACATAGATCTAGGCATGGATATTTTTTAAGAGTTTTATATTTTATAAAAATTTTTAACTTAGTAGAAGTGCCTACTTTTTAATTTTTGAAATTTAATGTCATTGTTATGGCCTAATTCTTTAAAACTCCAAACCTGAAAAGATCCTCAATGTAAAATATTCATTTAATTCGAGATTATGTAATTTTTTAAGGATGGGCCATTATAGGAAATTCCATTATCGATTCTTTAAGAAAGAAACATCTAACCCATTCCATGATGGAGTCACCAAAAGTGTTCGATATGATTTATTTTTTTAATGTTGGATTTGGGAGTCAAGAAGAATGAGTCTGAGGGTGTTTTTAGAAGTTTTCACTTGACCTCATCCCTCCTAAATATTATTTTTTAGGATTAGTATAATGGTGTTGGATTTCACATAACTAGAGACTATATTTTTTGTGGTGAGACCATATATCAATTGTTGTTATCTTCTAATAAAATCCTATAATTTCTAGATTATTGTGTTGCAATATTGTCTTTCAGAAATGCTATAATGGGGGGTTTTTCAAAATTCATAGTAGACAATGAACCCTAAAATTATGATTATGTTTTATGACCTGTGGAAATGATTCTTGTGACCTGGTATGAAAGAATACACCACTTACTTTAATTCACAATATTATACCTATTAGAAGGTTAATGAATAGAACCAGAGACCTTCAAGTTTTCTTCAAACACATTAAGTGCTGACTTGGTGGTGTAATGAGATATCTATTTACATTATGGTTATCTTTCCATTTATTCCTCATGTAATAAAAGTTATTTGGTTTATGATAGATCAAATCCCCATATCAACACAATTATTACCCATTTGAGATGCAAAAAATTGTAGGAGTTTAGAAACATCTATGAGAAAGAGATTTTTCATTTTCACAGATTTCTATATGATACATTAACTGATAAAGATCCTTGTTTTACCACTAAATTTTTGAAAGGCCTTCAAGAAATAATGGGATAATATTTTTTTAGTATGGAATACCACTAAGAGATGGAGGGAAGGATAGAGGTGGATATACATATTCTTTTGTACATGAATTATAATTATTAAATAAATTTTGGTGGACATTTGTACAGTCATTTGGGACTCGTTGAGTATTCCTATAAATACATTTACTAGTCCAAAATTAATATTTCTCTTATTGATACCTTCTATAGTCATACATGAAATAATGTGTTGCGTTGGACAGAGATTGGTGAAATTTATTTTGTTGGAATGATCTTGTTCAAATAGTTTAGAATAAATATATAGTTTATTTCTCAAATAATGTAGACAGAATTTAGCTGATATAAATCCTATATTGTCTTTCATTGTATATGGTTTGAGTTTTTTATTGGTGAGCACGTGTTTTAGAGTTTCACCTTAGCCGGGTCATCGACGGCATGGGTGGCAATAGAATCACACTAATAATTTTGTGGGAAACTTTGAGGTTGATGAGAATGCAGGGGAGGTGTATTACTATTTAGGACATCCACCTATTTTGATTTCATTATATAATGGGTTCCATGTTTGGTAGTTTTAGAAGAATATTTCTACCCCATCACATGTCTTATGCTCAGAGGATCTCAATATTGAGACAAACTTATACATTATTGAGCATCTAGTTGGGGCTTTTATTCTATGGAAATGGTTCTTAATGGGATAATGATACCTTCAGTCCATTTTCTAGGTTAGAATGATTTTGATTCTTATGATACATGGGTTCATGGCGCACTAATGGGGGACTAGTTTCCTTATCTCTTTGATGTGGAAACATCTTAATAGGTTTTCAACTGATAAAAAAATTTATGTATGGGAGGTTTTTACATATTATTACATTATTTGGGGTATTCTATGACCCTTTTTACCACCATTATTTTGGTTATTTATTTTTGTGTATTCCAGTTTATTTTATAAATTATTTTTGGCTTTTTGGTTTGGGTATAGTTTGTATATAGTTTGAATAAACTATGACCCCCCAGTGAAAACCATGAACCCCTAGGAAGTGGGGAAAACATTGTGGATGTAATGTTTTCTAGACTTTTTCCCATCCATAAGAAACTATGGTACCCAAACAGTGGGGTTCAATGGCTAGAGCATAGTTTTCTCTAGAAGTGTTCCCCTATATTGCTAAATGTGCATGTGGGACTTTTATATTCATAAAATTAATTTAAAATTCCATACCCCCCCCCAATTTTAGTACATAATTCCACCACTATAGCGTAATATGATTTTTTTTCTTCCCTGGAGGCTCCCAAGAGGAGATCTTCGACCGTCCAATCCATTTTCTTAGAAGATCAATGGGGCTTTGATCTTGGTCTATCTATTCCGGTAAGTGGATCCCCTCATTTCTGTTTCATATGATATCTCTTTCTTCCATACATAGATTTTTATGAGTCGTCATGTAATGGATAGAGATAAACAAAAATTTTTTAGATCCTAATTTTAGGTTGTTCTCCAATATATTTTGTGCCTATATACACATTAGTGAATCCCACTATAGGTGTTGATTAATTGAAACCTGATTTAAATATACCTAGTTTCATTTGATATTGTACATGTAAATAAAACAATTCATTTTTTGATTTTTTTTAAATATTTTTCAACTAAATTATAAAACCCCTATTTTGTCTTCATGTTTTATTGGAGTATGAAATGGAATAGACTTTGAGAAAAACCCCCAATTCCAATAGAATAAAAATTGTAGGATAAATTTTGAAAATAATGGAATTGATGAAATGATTTTATGTTTTTTGAGAAAATATATTAAATTAAAATGATGATAACCCTTTTTTTGTTTTGGATTGAAAAGGAATGAAATGATTAAAATCATATTATTTGGTTTTAAAATTCATTTGGCATACTGAAACTGAATGTTGGATAGTTAACTTGTAAAAGATGATTGATTTGAAAGATTATGATTTCCATTTTTACATTTGTTGATTGAGAACATATGAGTGTGGGTAGTTAGTGTGTTATTTGGGACAATTAGGCTAGGATCTTGATCCCATATCAAGGGATTGACGATTAAAAAACTATCAAAAGCCAATTTTGGAATGAATATCCATGTTTTGATGCTGATGAGTACTACTTCACCTGATACTGAGGGATGTGTGCACATATTATTATCCAAGGAAACCAAATTGAGATGTGCGAGAACCCTATAGACAGAAACTACCATAAATTGGGGTATATAACGATGATATTTATTGTTTTTTGTTTTCATCATTTAATCCATTGACAATATAAATTTCATATCCATACCAATTGATTTATTTAAATGAATTTATGTAAAATATTTATTTTATCCATGTTTGTAATGTTATCACTCCATTGAAAATAAAGAATGATTTGTTTTTCAAATTTTAAGAATATATATTATTACATTACCTATTTTATTTAAATTTATATCATGATTGATTAATTATTATATAATCTATTATTGAAAACATGGTGAGACCTTCATGGAATTTTATCACATACACTACCTTTTACATCATCCTTTTTAGACAATCTTATAATAGGTATGAGCAATGGAAAGCACCACTTACAGGTGGTGGATGTTCTTGATCCTTTTATCATGGACTGATGGAGGTAACTAGTAGAGATGGGATGCACCTGTTCCATGGGATTCATGACTTTGTATTGTTATATGTTTATTAATTTTATGATACAATTATTTGGGGGTTTTTAAACCAGTTTTTTTGTACTACATTCCCCCACTTGAGTGTTGAGAAATAAGACTTGTAATCTTGTATTCTCTATTGTTTTTGGTAAAAATCGTCTTTTAATTTATATTATATACTATGTGGTGTTAGTTTCCTAACATATAGGATTGAAAACACCCATCAGGTGATGAAAAAAATATCTCGGTTATTTGGGTACCTAGGTATGAGGGTATCGAAATTGGTTTATGACAAAAACATTAAAGTTGATGTATCTATCGAGAAAACTAGTCAAACAATAATTTCGTTCCAAGTGTTTGATTCTTCCTCAATTAATGTTTTTATAAATATTTTTATAGAACATCTCATGATCCATCCAATGGTGAAATTTTAGTCTATACTATAAATGTATTGACTCTTTATATAGAGCTCGTATTAACTATTTTGAAAAGGAAATCACATTCAATATTTTGAACCATATTATGCTCCTATACAAAATTATAGATGATTATGAACATCCAAGACGAAATCTATAAATTTTATGGGTATATATAACCAATAAAGTAAAACAACTTACTAAAAAGTTTTATGAAATTGGGTATTTCAACATTGAATGAATTTCTATATTGAGAGAATGTACTGATGCATTCCCAGTAGAATTTCTTGTATATCGCCTAGATCAAGGGGAAATATTCATAGTGGAAATTATAATAAGAGCAATAATTATATCAAAATCCCAAATATAATGTACCCGATAAAATTACAGAAAAATAGAAGAATAACCCACTATATTAAATCGTTTTTATGTCTCATTGCATCACTTTAGGGTGTACTAGTGATCTTAAATAATATTAATGATGAGTTAATATATATTCAAATAGACTAATGAAATCTCAACAATATTAGTATATAGAACACATATCCACTAGTATATATTTCTTAGTATTTATTAATATTTAATTATATATTTATTCCAGAGACTATCAAATTATTTTAAATAGACGGGATAATCAAAATATATATTTTTTACAAGATACTAATATTATCATTTCATAGTGGCACAATTTAGGCTTGAATATACACCATTAATCTTTTTGAACATGATGAATAATATATTTAGATACAACCTTGACAATTATGGGGTAGATTATTGATAATATTTTCATATAAAGAAAGAGAAACAAAGAACACAAGGATCATATAATGATTTTTATAGAGAATTTAATAATTGAGAAGTAGTACTCTACGTTCAAAACATGTGAATTTGTATACAATAAGTTATATTATTGGAGAATGTCATCATGATTGATAGAATGATTGTAGTTCCTTAAATGATATTTTATTTTGAAATTTATAGTTCTGTTATATATCATATTGGTATTCATTTTACTTAAATTATCTAGGTAATACCATTTTTGTGACAAATTTGACAAGATAA
This sequence comes from Viscum album, assembly GCA_963277665.1. Lineage (NCBI taxonomy): Eukaryota > Viridiplantae > Streptophyta > Magnoliopsida > Santalales > Viscaceae > Viscum > Viscum album. Next base: position 1,594,796,140 of record OY728130.1, on the reverse strand, counting down.
TCAATATCACTAACAATTTTATCATGTAAGGGAGTAATCAAGGACCATTACTTCTAAATTCACTACCACCCTTTAATAAATAACAAGGTAGGATAAGCACAAATATGAAGGAACATTCTTCCATATACATGATTTGGATTAAGAAATACCATATCTCAACAGATCTAATAAGGATATATTTAGATATTCTAATGCTATAGTTTAAATTCTACCATAAAAAATTTTATACTATCCATCTAAGGAAAAATTGAGGAGGTAGAAGAAAATTATTTGGAAATACAAAATATGTGATGAAAAAAATGGAAGGGATTATTCAATAATTCTATATTGATATAGATGGATTCACACTATTTAAAACTATGCATTGTTTTCTATACACACTAGAGATAAATAAGGAAATAATGGATGTCGCACATAGCTCATCTGTCTCTATTCCCCTGTGAATTCTAATATTTTTAGTGAAAATTGAGGGAACATTTGCTGGGACTCAACAAAGAATGAAATTATTTTTTACACATTAATATCCATTTCATACTATAATGTAAGTTAAGAGTGTTATAAATATCAGGGGCTAATTATCCCATTACATATTACAATATTGAAATTAAAATGTTACAATAATTTTTTCATGGATATTCTGATGGAATATAAATGAAATCATGTCATATGGGTTGTGGTGGTTCAACCAAATTAGAATACTAAGTTTAATAAATTTTAGGATGTTTTCATGGTTTATAAAATCAATAAAAAATATATTTAGTAAATGGTGAGGAAATATGTGGAACGATGTGCAGCCATATTTGATCAATATAAAAGATTTATCTTCATTATATAGTGTGTGTTTTAATATACCATTAATATTGATTAAAAATTAGAGTGATACATCACACCCAAATAAATTTTCCTTCTAAAAGGAATATCCATACAATTGATATATTGTGAGAGTATTCTTGATAGATTTTGAAGGTGGTTAGGATCAACATCTGTTATAGGATGATGTATCATAAAAAATTAGTTTGTACATAAATATTTAGATAGTCCACATTAATGTTCTATATAGGTAGAGATTTAGAATTCAAAATTTTTGATGTAAAATTTGTAAAAGGATGCTACTCGGCCTTGATCATGCGAAAAAAATAATATTGACGGTTCAATTCATGTAGAAACATATTAATGAATAAAAAACGTGATAAAGGATATATATTAAAAAATGATATATATATATATATATATATTGTAGATGAATATAAATTGTTATAACCTCTTTAATGATAGAGTCAAACATTTTCATACTTAGTTATAGTAATTAGATAGGTATACTAGTTATAAAAATATTAAAAAAAATTATTTTTAAATGAATTTTTTTTAATTAAACCCATTAATATATGATTTTTTAAAAGTAGAATTTTTTAATTTTTGATTTTTAATTTTATAAAATTAATATAATTTTGTAATTTAAAATATCATAATTTAAATTTTATGAAATATTTGTATTTGTTTGGAAAATATTTATTTTTCACTAAATAGTGAAAAATAATGATTTTTAATAAATTAATTTCATTTAATAAATTATGTAACTTAAGAGCCACATTATTTTTTTCATATGATTCAAATTAACTAAATTTTTATTTTTGATATATTCAATCCATTTAATTAGTTTTTTGTAAAAAATATATTGTTTTTAATATAAGTTAGTTTTTGGTTTTTATGACATATTATTCTAAAAACTGTTTTAAAATGTTTAATGTTTTATCTTTTTAATTAAATAAAATATATAAATAATATAGATTTTATAAATGATACTTATAGAATGTATATCATTATATATTAGTTTAGTTTCATAAATTAATTATTATTATTCATCGACCAAATATATAATCATCTTTTTCTAATAAAAATAGTCCTCTTCAAAACCTGCCATCTTGTAGCAACTGCGAGATTAATATTAAAATTAATTTCTCCACTTCAATGAGGTTATTTTGGAAAAATTTATTCCATTTTTGAAAAAATATTAATTTTTATTTTCAATTAATTTCAATATGTTTTTTATAATTAAATAGTGAATGAAATTAAAATTAATTATAGTGATTAAGGTAAAAAATGGGTTTACTTAGTGGTTAATTTTAATATATAAGGAGTGTAAATGAATCAAAACATGTACAAAAACTATTTTATGGAAAAATTTCTACCATATAAACTATTTTATAAACAATTATTCATTATTTATGTCACATGAGCTAAGGCATAAATATCAATAGTGTTTAATTTTTTGTAGATTTAATAATAACACCCCCTCCACTATAAAATGTCATTCACACTCCCACATCATGACACCCACATGCCATTTGTATCAATCATATCCATACAAACAAATTTCCAAAACTACCACCCCTAATCATGTAAGACTCAATTTTATCCAAAATCTAAAAAAAGTATTTCTTTTGATTCAAACCAAAATGTGTTATCCAACGATGATGTAAGGTTCATCAAAATGAATTTTTATTTTGTTTCATTCTCTGTATCCATCATTTATTCTTATACCATGGTAATATATTAACCTCAACATAAAAATATAAACATAGTTTTTATGTTAATTTTAGGAACTCAAAACACACAAACATATATAAAATTTGTTTTGAAATCATCATTCATTTGTACGGTGGACTACCTCCTTGCGAAATGATGTCCTTTTTTTCATTACCTCTTCTCACAGTTGATCATAATGATTTAAATAATATTTATATATCATATTTTTGATATTTATAACCTAATAATACATATTTATTCATTATATCATATAGTCTCTTTTAAATTTTGTACATAATGGTATATGATAATGTTGCTCCTATGTACGGTGGATAACCGCTATGCAAAGCGATGTGAATTTTTTTAACTAACTTGTTACAAGGTAGGTAATAATGTTTAATATAATTAATATATAGGATATATATGACATAATTATGATATTAATGTTATTATTAAATTTATATAAATATTTTTTGTCATTTTATTCATAAAGCTTCACGCACAGAAATTGTGACAACGTCCATCATGGACGTGTGGACTACGACCTTCTCAAAGTTATATGCATCCTTTTACATAAAAAATAATGATATATTTTGGTATATATAGTTAAATATATTTTATTTCTGATTGATTTATAATTTTGGAATTGTAAAATATTACTCGAATTATTTCTAAAATGATCATTGATGAATGAGAACATTACTTATGTGTACATATGACCTACAATCACCATAATTGTAATGTTGGTTCATTTATCATAAAACTATACCAACATTGAATTTAAATGAATAATTAATGTATAATTATGAATATTTTTTAATGAGTATTATTTTTTATATATTTAAATAATTAACCATTTGACCATAGTAGCCCTAACAAATTCATTTTGGTATGGTAAAGTTAATATCTTAAAAACACATAACATAAACATAATTTATTAAATAATTGTATATAATATGGTAAAAAGTTAAATTAATGTAATAATAAAAATGAATGTTTTTCTCAATAAATTATATAATTAACAAATGTCTATTGTTGAGGAATATAATGACACACTTGATGAATTAGACTCATGGTAAGGGAGGCCATCTCAATCTCCTTTTAATGAGGTATATCTTGATGCTATGAAAAAATATACTTTAATTATGTATATATAAATCCCCTTTTACATGTTATATAATGAATTAATATATCATAATTTTATTTTATGTTTTATTTTTTATATTATTATGTGGATTTTATTATTCTAATATCTAGCAAGTTACAAGGGACTTATCCTTTAATGAAATTTTGTTTTAATATTTTTTTCTAAATATCAATTTATATTAAATTTATATGTTTTTAAATTATTTTATATGTATATAAAATATTTATAAAATATATTTTATAATTTTTGAAATGGTTTAGAAATGAATTTCTTTTACGTTTTCCATATGGAAAGCTTTGAAAAATGAAAAAAGAAATGTCATATTCTAATCGTACATAGCAACATAAAATTTTATGTGACCATTTGCATTATGTAATTTATTTCATCCCCTAATGGATTTCACGTTTCCATAATATAAAATATAGTTTTCATTTTAATTCTGTATTTTAGGTTTAAAATTCGTTTTTCTAAAGAAATGAGTATTTCTATCTTTCAAATGGGTATTTAAATGAAAAAGGTATCTTTCCCTGTGAATTTAAGAAGTGTTTTTAAATGTTTTATTTTTGGAATATGAAATTTTAATATTTTTATTCTTGGTATGGTAAATGAGAATTATATTATGGGGTGTCCCAATTAGGAAAATTTGATCCCGTTACAACTTTTGGAAAGGGGTATCCTAGATAGAGTTGGGTGTGCCCATTATTTCTTATTAGATGGATGTGCCTAGATTTCACTTCAAAATATTAGGTAATGTTCTTTATCTTAACAAAGAATAATGAGAGAGATACCAAAGGGTTTCTCCGATGTGTCAAATTAGGCTCTAGTTACTTCTAAAACAAATATAATAAGGGGTACAGATGTTGTGATATATGTGACCAAAAATAGTTTCTAGTTTCATTGTATGAATTTTATGGATTTTATTTTAAAATATTTATGTGTTTTGTAATTTGAAAATGATTTATTTCAAAGTCTCCAAGAAAATTGACGTTAATGTTAAATGTTATCAGAGTTTTCATGGGTTTACTTGAATAACTGTTTTTCATCTCTTTGTATCCCTTACTAAGATTTTCTCTTTGATCCATTCATTTAATTGATTTTACAACGATTTATGGATGGGTATGGGAAAGTATTAAGTCATGTTTAATGTTGTAGAGATTTTCCATGGAGAAAAATCTGGATTTATTTTAAATGTATTATATTATAGAAAAATGGATATTAATATGATGTGTCCACTCTATAATTTAATGTTTTGTTATGTATGTGTTATGTACTAATTCCCAAAAACTCTAAACCAAAAAAATACTAAAATTCTATTGAATAAATTATTGATGTAAAACTAATGATATTGCAATGTTTAAAGTGAAGGACTTAATGTTGGGAGAAATATTCCATTTAGATTACATTAGAGGTCAGTATAATTATAATAGTGTGCCCTGGGATGATTTCAATTTACAAATAATTTAAAATATTATATAATTTTAAGATTATCATGTTTCTTCCTATAAACTATGTATGTTGTAAATGATTTTATGTAGTAGAAATAAGAAGCTATATGGGATTGAACTAGGAGAAATATATCATTCCAAATTAGTATCCCATGATGGTTGGAATCAAAATAGAACAATTTTTTATAGTGATATTTCAGTTGAAGAAATATATAAATACATGTGGTACACTTACTAGAGAGGAACGCAGTATACCATCAAGGAATATGTCATTTGTGGATAATTCTATGAGTAAAAACCCGTTATAATTCAGTAGATAATATGAACCTATGGTATCAAAAGGATGGATCAATTCTATGTAGATGATATTTGAGGTCATGGGGTGGTCAGGATGCCAAAAATCAACTCATTCCATTTTACATTATGAAGGATATTTTTATAGATGATGATTTTTAGTTAGTAATACCAATGAAAAATATGATCTTGATGCCATGTAATGGGAAAATATAATGTGTATTTTATTTTTGAAATGGTTTCCTATAGTTGTATGGCTCCAAATATATATTTTTGGGAATTGAGGAAGAAAGATGAAAGTTTTTAAATTGTATATGAATAAAACATAACCATATTAGCTAGGTATCTACATTTTTTTGTATTGAAATTTATAGTAAAACTTATAGATTTTACCCAGGTGTTATCTTATGTTTTTGAAGATCATGACTACATGAGAATTTAAAATTTATGAGAATGTGGTTCATTATATTGAGAAAGTTGAGATGGTGTTTTATGACATGTATGTTCGCTAAGATCTCAAAAATACAAAAAGGTAAAGGTGGAAGGAAAATGAGAAGAAAATATCTTATAATTATTGATGTGGACCCCAAATATATAACATGTGTGTAAAATTACATTTCATGGAATGTTTTTAGGGGATCATGGAAGTGATACCAATGTGGAAGTTTTGGAAACATGTCCCTTTAATGCAATAAAAAAATACTAAACAATCAAAGAATGGGGTAACTGATTGCCATCCGACAGTGCTCTATCATAGGTGCATTGAGTAGGGTAACTATGTTAATGCATGTTTGAAGATAGTTTCAATGTTTTGAAGCAATCATAATGGAGAATAAAAGGTGTAGTGATGTAATTTTCTATAACTACAGTTGATAATTTTCTGTCAAATGAAATGGTGAAATGTTTGTTACATGAGTATTTGATTTATGGAAAACCCCTATTTGTCTCTAGATCATTATAATCATTCATTTATGATAGATTTTCAAATAAATTGGGAATATCACATAATTATTGTAAGATATAACATTCTATGAAAACCCTAGGATGATGTATCAATGATTCCATGATTTATATAAATCATCATATTGTTCTTAGTGAGTTGGTATTTCCAACAAATCATGTCGAACTATCCATAATATTTTCATTTCATCACTCATGGAATATAATGGAATTCAGTTTTTCATGAAAAATATATTTAAGTGATAATAATTTTTTGTTAAATTAATTCACTCCATTGATGACTTACTAAGAAGCTGATAAATTTTTTACAGATGACAATGAATGTTATGTAGCTCATATTTTTCAAATGAATGAAACAATTAAAATTAATAATGTTTGGGTAGTAAATGAATATGTGGATGTTTTTATGTATGATTCGGGAAGTAATATGATGTAGAGATACCATTGAGAGTATTAATAGTGGGATGAAATAAATAGAGATATTCCTAATTTTAGTTCGAAGTGGATGAGTTATCAACATGTTAAATTAGAAAAACAGTTACCAATGGGGATATATTAAACATACCTAGTTATATATTGGAAATGTGATAAAATATTAATGGATTTGATGCTAGTATTCCCAAATACATCTGAAGGTAATAAAGTGATTTGGATTATTATTTATCGATTAAGTAAATCTTCACAGTTCCATCTAATTCAACATAATATCTCTTTAGTTTAGCTTTCTAGACTATATATAATGGATATTGTCAGGATACATGAAGTTCCTCTCTCTATAGTATCATACTGTAATCCTAGGTTCACATCCAATTTTTAGAAAGGAAATCATAACTCATTTTGTACTAAATTAAATTTCGGCCTGAATTTTAGATAAAATATGATTGACATATTGAGAAGAAAATTCATACATTCAATGATATTTCACTCATACATAATCGATTACCATGGATATTGGGATCGATATATAGTTTTGGTTCAGTTCCCTAACAAAAATAATTTTCATTCTAATGTATAGATGGAAACATTAGAGAAAATATATAGAAAGCGGTGTGAGACACCAGCAATTGGGGATGATGTTGGATAAATGAATTTGAATGACTAGAGTTGGTAGGGAAAAATATAAGAAGGTGGAATTGATTTGGTGAAACATTTATATATATTAGTGCATGAAAAAGAATTATGTGCATAAATAGATGAATGATCTTTCTTTTGAGGTAGGTGATCATTTCATTCTCAATGATTCTACTTGGAAAGGTTTGATGCATTTTCATAAGAAGTGGAAGGTGAGTTCATGGGTCATTTGACCATATGAAATAATAGTGAATGTTTGATCAGTTTCCTACCAAGTGGCTTTACCTCTATGTTATTATTGGGTACACAACATATTTCATGATTTAATGTTAATGAAATATGTTCAAGATTCATCACCAGTTTATGGCCATAAAGTAGTTATGTTAGAAGAAAATATTTCTTATGAGGAATAGAAATTTCATGTTATTGAATATTGAGAGAAGTTTTTGTACAATATGGTGATTCATTAGGTTATGGATTCCCGAAAAAACTAAATGGTTGAAGAGGTAACATGAGAATGTGAAAATGCAATATGGGAAAGACATCGCCACTAATTTAATAAGAGAATTATATTATGATGAAGAAATTCCTATAAGGGGGATAGATTTAAAATCAAAGGTGATTATATAGAAAATTATTTTTATATTTATTAATATGAATTAGAATGTTTTATTAGTTTTAAAAATATTATGTAATTTTTAACCTAAAATGAAATTGTTTTAATGAAAAAAAATTTCTTATAAAGTTTCATTTACATGGGTAACATAAATTTTTCATATTTATAATTTGATAAAATTAATATCATTTTTGAATTCATAAAATGAAAATTTAATTTGGGTGAAATTTTGGGATTTTGTGGAAAAATGATTTTTAGTGAATAGTGGAAAATGGATTTTTGTAAAAAAAGATATTTAAATTAACAAATTATGTAATTTATGAGTCCCAATATTATTTTAATACGATTTAATGTAATACCAGTTATATTTATGGTATATTAAATCCAATTAATTTGTTTTGAATCAACTATATACTTGTATTTAATGTACGTTTTTGGATCAAAGTCGGGTTTTTCTAAGAACAGTTTTAAAATGCATAATATTTTTAATTTTTAAATAATTAAAATCATACCTAATGGGTAATGGTTAATTATTTTTAATAAATATTTATAATTAAATATCATTTGAGTTTTATAAATGATTAATTATTATTCATATAGTAAATATAGAATAATATTTTTATGAAAAAACTCTTTTCATGAAAACCTACAGTCTCCCATCAACTAAATGATTAATATTAAAATTGATTTTCCCCTTATGAGGATTGAATTCGGAAAAAAATATTCCATGTTTTGAATCATATTTATATATAATTTATATTATTGTCAAATTATTTTTTGAAAAATATGTTAGTGAAATAAATTAAAATATATTATTGTGATTAAGATAAAAACATGGTTACATTGTTGTTAATACTAAAAGATAAGGTGAAAAATTGAAGAAAACCTATCAAAAACAAATTATATGGATATATTTAAAATATATCCCCTATTTTATTTAATATGGTTAATTGGTGGAGGCATAATAGGAAATTTATTCCTCCCTATAGTGCATAATGTTTGGAATTAATAAGAATAGACTCATCATACAATATAAAAGGTCATTCACTATACCACCTTCGTCACACCCTCAAACCATTTGGCTCTATCAAAACAGACCAAATACCTTTTACTAACTCCCATAATGTCGTCTTATAAGACTATATTTTTTTAATAAATTCATCCAATCAATACCTTTAGTGAAAACCAAAAGGGGTTATCAAAAAATAGGTAATGTTCATCGATGTGCACTTTTGTTTAGTTTCATTAAAAAACCACGTAAATTACCTTTACCATGGGATTATATAATAAAATTAATATTTTAAATATAATAGGACATTTTTATGTTATGGGTACAACCAAAAAACAAACACACTTCCATCAAATGGGTTACAAAATCATCATGTGTGTGTTTCACGGAGGACAACATCACAGAACGATGTCATTCGTTTTTCCATTACGACATATCATGGTAGGGAATAAATATGGAAATACTATGTATATGTGATATTTATGAAAATTATAAAATATTTATACCATTTTATTCATTACATCATTTACAATATTTTAAAATTTCATATCATAGTGGAAAAACATCGCTCGTGTGTATGGCAGGATACCGCCTCACGAAGCGATATAAATATTTCTTCACTAACATGTCACATGAGAGGTAATAAGGGTAGGAAAAATGAATGATATAAATTAAATAAATTTTATAATCATTACATAATTTTTTATATTTAAATATTATATGTCATTTTATTCTTACCATTTCATACACTAAAAAAGTGATTACATCATTCATGGACGTGTGGACTAATGCCTCCTCAATGTAGTGTGATTAATTTGTAATAATTTAATCATTTAAAACCATTTTTCTTGTTTCGTCCACTCTCCAAACTATATACTCCTTAAATAATAAATCATAAAACAATATGACCTTATTGAAAGTAATTTCATGAGAAGGAATATGATGAAATCATTATAGGTGAGATGCATGTAATATATCATGAATAAAAAAAATATTTGAGGAAACCATAATTGATGCTCTAATATATTGACCCTACAAATATCAATGAAGATTCGGACAAACCTAGGAACCAACTTCCCATACCTTTAGATGTATTTGTGCCCCATCCAATGATTAAATTTATAAAATACAAGTTCATAATCATCATCAATGTAAATGGGGTTATTTCATAACTTAATATAGCATCTCTTACTAATATTAGAAGTCACTAATAACATCCCCATCATCCTTATATGGATTGATTCCATCTTTAATATTCTGAGTGTGACAATGACTATCTCTTAAAACATTGACTATAGAGAGGTTATTTTATTTTTTTAGAAAAGTACTGCTATGTTGGTATTCAAATTGAAACATGATAATTTTTTTAATAATTAAATACCATATGTTCATGAATTTTCCCCCATGACCTAAAAAACTAAGGACCCATGCCCACAATATGTCCTAAAACACATGGATGGTTTAATTAGACTATAGGATAGTCTTAGGAGGGCCCAAATCCCTCAAGTTCACCATTGTATCCAACACCTTGTATATCCATTACTAGAAGTGTGATGGAAAATATAAATCAGTTCAGAAACACTGCTTATATATACTGCATGAAGATACAATATCGCGTAAAAAAATATCTATACTAGTTTATTAAATGAATAGGTGTCCAAAATATGTAGAAAATGTGAGACATTTCTCCACTAGTCCATAAATACCCATATTTTATAAATACCATAAGATGTAATTATAAATACTATCCCAAAATAAATCTCTACATTTTCCCACGATAGATATGTATTTATTGGTTTATAAGATATCATAATTGATCACACTAAACATAAATAATTGTATCCAACTACACCAACTACCACTAAGATACAAATTCTTATGTGTTATAGTGCGAAACTATACCCCCAACTCAATGAATATTCAAAAATCTTGTCAAAATTAATGAATTTAGAAATTTACTAATGTCATGCACTAGTAGTTTTCGTAATTATACTAAACTAGAAAATTTAATAATTAGTTCTACACCAAAGTCACTTTCCAAAATTCACATCAAAAGCAACATTCTAACCCCTAGGACTTAAATAATAAAAAAATTATACTCCTTTATACAAATAATCACACTCCACTATGAGTATAAACACAATATAGACCAAGCCACCCTATTATTCCATTTATTAAAATTCATATCTAGTATCCTCACTAGAAATTATATGAAAAAGTGATCCCATTAGTTACCAAACACACTAAAATTACCCAATAATCAAAAATAGATACCAATTTATGGGTATTTTCATTTACTAAACCTAATAAAAATTACTTTTTCTAAACATCAAAGTTGAACCACAAAAACCCCCAAGTCGGGTTTTCCAACATAATACCCCTGATGTTAATTAAAATTCTATTGAGATATATTTCTCATAATTCGAAAATCTATGATATTATCCCCACTATTTAACAACTCATTATCCCAATTGAACAACGTGATTCTACCTAAATTCCACTATTATATATGTAAAAAAAATCATGAGTCTCTATTATTATATATTAATAAACCCATTCCATGATCCCTGCTCTATGGTCTATAATATCACAATTACCTATCTCACTAATTACTAACTCTCTAGATGAACCAGTATTTTAACATCGGGTCTTATTCAACTCACTTTCACATTAATTTCGTATTCCAACTCATTCCATACCCTTCCCAGTAATAGAATATTTTCATAACTCATTGGTGTCTATCACACTAAGGTAGAGGTAGTCGATGGATTTTTTTATAAATCACTCCAAACCACTTGAACCATAGGTGTCTCACAAGAATCTATATTTTCTATACCAAATTACACATTAAATAGAAGGTCATGTATCCCATATCCTATGAGTTATCAATTCATGTATGATAATAGTACTAATGACCATCAATTTTCACTAGTCAATTCACACTTGCCCATTTCTAGAGATCACATTCTCAAGGTCACACATGATATCATGTTATAGGTTCTAAATCCCTCATCCATTTCTGTATTATATCAATTTGTTTCACACCATTTAATGTTCTACCTCATATCTGATCACATCTTGAGATTGATAATGTAACAAGCCACCGAAATCCCACTACCTTGCATCAACATTTATGATTAACTAAAGTGTCTTAGTGTAACACCACAGAATGATAAAGGGTTAAATGGCTAAATGATATGACTCATGTCAACAAGGTGCACCTTCCATTTCCAGAGCCTGTCTGATTAGTACTCCATAGTTAAGCATGCTTGACTTGGAGTAGTGATACGGATGGGTGACCTTCTGGAATGTTTCCCAGGGTGTGTGTGAGTGATGAAAAAGCACACTGGAAAGGACATGTGTTGGCATGTGGGGAAAATCATTAGTCAGACGACCCATTTAGGCATGTGGGTGGACCCTGGGGTGGGCCCCACGTGTTTGTGGGGAAACTGGTGGTACCTGGTGGGACAAGACCCGACGACCATGTTAAGGCAGGGTGCCTGTGCTATCACTAGGACCCAATTTTCACAATTAGAACTCCATAGTTAAGCGTACATGACCTGAAGTATTGATCCGGATGGGTGACCTTCTGGGAAGTTTCTCAGGGTGTGTATGAGTGAGAACAAAGCACACTAGAAAGGACATGTGTTGGCCTATGGGGCAGTCATTAGTCAGATGGCCCATGCAGGAAAGTGGGGGGGCCCCAGGGTGGGGACTATGTGTCTGCGGGGCAACTGGTGGTACCTGGCCAGCCAGGTCCCGATGCCCATGTAAAGGTGGGGTGTCTGTGCTATCAACGGGACCCAATTGTTACACATAGACCTCATCCTTCCATATAGAAAACCATTAATGTTATTATACCATATAATTTTGATGGATTTAATATTCCCATAATTATTCTAAACCACCTACTGATGACGTACATTAAAAAATGGTTACGCACCACCAACCATCTATATAACCTACTGTAAACTGTCTCATTAACATCATGACTTAAAACATATATCTTATATATTTTCCAAATTCTCTAGTTAAAATATTCCACATTCTTTCCTATACGATCATTAATTTTAAAAAATAATATCATTGATTCCTAACTGATCATAGGTTATAATAACACACACACACCATTTATGATGATTAAAATCTAACTCTTTTATTTTTTTTGATAATGAAGTATTCAATACACACTCATAAAAGTGAATAGAATCCCCTGTTGTTTGTTTTAACACATAAAATAGGGTAATCATCATAGTGATACCCAACTATTCTATATCGATTATACCAACATGGGTTGTATCCCATGGATTTAATGATTACACACCCAATAAAATTATTGAATGTGCATATCCAAAATCCCACACTAATTCACCACACAAAGTAGTTTATATAAATTGATCCCATAACATAAATATTATCCCCAGTCATTATTTCACTAAAGGAATACCCATATTAAGATAACAAGACAATCTATGGGTTCCCACACAAAATTTGGCTCATATTGAGAAAAAAGGATAATGTTCCCTATGCTACTGCAATAAAAATGACTCTCTAATTCCATGAGTGGAATCTAAATAACACTATGCTCTCTGAAAAACTCCTAAACTATATACCTCCCAAGGTCATAATACTTGACGCACCCTCAATTATATTCCCTCATATCCCATCATAAATCTCATATTCTAAAACACCTCTATTTGGGATACAATTAATATTTGGTATCCTCATACACAATCCATCTACCCACCCCTTGGGCCACAATATAAAAATATTCATATATTTTATATTGAAGGAAGTGGAAGAAAATGAACTTCAACACTCTACAATCACTATAAAATATATGAGACTCATGAATAGACTCCATTCCAGTCTATCCTACCAACTATTAGGTCAGGTAGAATCTCAAAATCATCACATAACCATCATATCATATCATAATAGTTGTTAATTACAATGTTTTGGTTAAGAAGAGATCCCCCATAGTGTTATATATGGAACCTACGTATAGTTGTTTATGCTTTATTTTACTGAACCACGTATCATATCTACAATGTTAAACAAAGGATATCATAAAAATGTAATGTGAGCAATATTTTCTAAGAATGATTTACAAAAACACGTTTCTTAACATGAAATTATAAGAGTAAAACCAATAATTCATAAATAAATATCAACATTCATCATATTTATTAAAATATTTGAACCATAAAAGAGAAAATGAAGAATAACTGTATCATCCAACGTGACATGAATATCCCTCTAATGTGGGTTTTCTATTCATCGATATAAGAGAGATACTAAGATCATAAATCATTTATATCACATGTTCCATTTCAAAAACTTTAATATAAAAGAATAACATGTCTCTAATACCATTTGGTGGAATCCTAAACTCATTAACATTCTCATTGAAAAATATTTGTGCCACACACTTCAAAAAAGCCTCCATTTATATAAATGGATTAAAAGAATGGGTGAGGGTAAATATATAGGATGATCGATGACTATATCCTAAAGTAATATTAATAATAATCATATAATAAAAATAAAAATATAATTTACATCATAATACCATAGTATAAAATAAGTTTAAATCATAGATATGTGCCTACCAGAAGTAAATTCCAATACGTGTTGTATCAAATGGATGAATTTTTTCTATTATAAAAGTCACACATCTTAAAAAGGATGACCCATAGATGAATCTTATAAAATAAAAATTAAAATAATAAAAATCAAATTAAATATCCTCCCCTAGTTCTGATTTAGGTCTCAGACCTATCTCATATTGACCACAAGGCTCCATGGAAGGAGGATACACATCAAGGATGAATGATGTAGCACATATCTCATAATAGACATCAAGGATGAACTATCACTATCAATCATTAATAATGGAAAACCCTATTACAATCAAAATCCATATAGGGGAATGATCTATTTCCAAAATATATTCCATTAATAAATGGTTCATTGCTTAATGATCGAGGAATAAACATTCTCTAATAGATGATACCTCATATCCTCCTTGGAATTAGTATTTTATACATCATTTTTTAATTGATCGACTAAATAATATAACACAAAAAATTCCCATCTATTTCTATTTCATAAAAACATTTTAACTATTATGTTTGAATACACATCATTAGCTCATGTCCCCAATTGAACAATGAACCATAAGGGAATCCTCTTTTAGTGGATGATTCACCACTGATATTAGATCCATATGTAGATGATACAATACTATTAACACATTCATAAGTGGTAGGCACACCATTGATAAAACATTTATATGTGGATAATAATGTACAAACAATTAATCTAAGGTTGGATGATATATTTATATAACAATCCTCTATGTGAATGATATACCATTGGTAGTAAACACATAATTAATGATATACCACTAGAAAAAATCAAAACGATGAATGATATATCAACAAAAATCTAAACATTTTATTATTATATACATCCTAAGACAAAATTAAATGGTGAACAACACATCACATCCTCATGTTTTACAAGTGAATGATATACCATATACCTTTCAAGGGTGGATGATGTTCCACCTAATTAAAAAATTCCTAGGATTGATACATCACCAACATAAAGATTTATTGAATGATGCTTTAATAGTTATCTCATTTAGATGAATAATTAATAATGAGAACCATAATTTCCCCACACATGAATTTTACATTAGAAATGAATATACATTAAATATCCTAATGATTCTTTCCAAAATCAAATTGGTCTAGTGAATTTTGAAAGCTGGATATATAAAAAATTGTTTCAAAATTTATCTATATCATCTCCCATTTTTTCATAACAAGGGAAACCCTTCTTAGACATGTAAAACCTAATTCAATTATTCATTACCCATGAATAGGAATCATAATATAGGATGGGAGTGGATACTCAGTAAAGGTAAACAAGGGAGATATCAACATAACATTGGAATAAGGGTTTGTATACATGATTATATGATTTGAAATACAAATAATTAATCTTACATATAATAATACTAATTAATAGAATAATTCATTGATTTTAAAAACATATGAATTAGAAATTAATAAAAAAGGTTACATGAGAACATTGAAAAGATATAAAAATATTGAAAAAAATAATTTTGTAAAATTATGAACATGTATAGATAGAAATAGGTTCACTCTTATGATAAGGACATGATATTAGGACCTCACATAAAATTATCGTTCAAAAATCATGGCCTATGGATTATAAAATGGACACGAAATCCTATTCGATAATTAATAATATGAATTGGAAAACTAGTTCCATACTAAATCATTTGGCCCTAAAAAGTTTATCCACATAAGAAATTGTGAATATGAAATCGGGGTAACACATTTCATAATTTCATAATCTATAATCATAAATTTTCTAATACAATGGGGAGATATATAATTCGTGGTTTACCCTAAAAATAATTATGTTCTTCCCTTTGTGTTTCATAAAATCAAAAAAAATCATCATATCAGAGCCCCTGAAAAGAAATATGTTTCATAAAAATTTCAGCATTTCATAACTAGTTAATATGGAATGGGATTCCTAAACATTTCATTAGTTTAAAATATAATAACAGATGGAAACAGATAAGGTTTCATAAAATTATGTTTATAATAGTCATAAAGCATTATAATATCGAGTAATTATGGTAGCATCAGATCATATACCCAATAAGAATTAACTGAAATATAAGATTTCTATCTTAGATAACAAATGTATTTAGAAAAATAATAGTAAATTTCCAAGAGGAAAATACACTTTTATCTTAGATGTCACTTATTTTAAGAATAAAAATTTCAAATATATTGAGTAGAAAATTTTCTTTGACAAAATATCAAAAAAATTAAAGGATGGTTCAACAAATTTACTTTTCATGTTAGTAGGATATTCTATATATTACATATAATTTAAATGAAATTATTCCCTTCACAATTTTATTGGAAGCACAATGAATTACGTATTTTTCAACAATAAAATAATATTAATTTTAAAAAAAGTTTTATAAAGTAAAA
The DNA here is from genome assembly GCA_963277665.1 of Viscum album. Taxonomy (NCBI): domain Eukaryota; kingdom Viridiplantae; phylum Streptophyta; class Magnoliopsida; order Santalales; family Viscaceae; genus Viscum; species Viscum album. Next base: position 1,594,779,027 of record OY728130.1, on the reverse strand, counting down.
CTTGGGTAAATATGACTATAAATAAACATAGAAAAATAATAATAAAAAATTTAAAATCTTATTATAAATCTATATATGGAAGATATTTTTTTAACTAAGAGATAAATAATGTCAAATTTCATAAAAAATTTATATTTTTCTTCTTAGCTATATATTATAAGAAAACATCAAGTATAAAATGAATTTTAAATATGTAAACGTTGGAAATGATAACTCATGATTTTATTAATAGGTATGTTATAATATTTCATCAATTAAAATATAATCATAGACATCCAGATAAATAATGAGATTGTGAAATAAAACCCTTGCTGATTTGGTTAAATATGAATTGTAAGACCCAAAAAAGTAATAATTCAAATGAATAATTAAATATCATGAATACATGGATAATCATGATATAATATTTCAAGGTTATTATATAAAAATCAGAAGATAACATGGGTGGATAACATAACATTTGTCCCAAAGAAGATAAATTGAGATATAAAACTGTTAACTTGAGTACCAGTTTCTTGAAAGGAGCTCTAAAATATGATATAGTATATTTAAATTTATTATAACTCTAGATGAAAATAATTTAAATTATTATAATATCTTATATATCCATCAGATTTATATTTATATTTACTCATAAAAAATAGAGATAAAAAATAAATTACACCATTCCTGGAGACGTCGTGTTGAACGTATACATAAAGTTATTATCTCTTTTGGACAAATAAAAAAGGAATATAATAACTCACATTTATATAATAATTAAGGTATCATAAGAATATTATATATTCATTATTTATATCCTTATTACCATCTATTTAAAGTAGAAATGATAAATGACTCACAATATTTCATGGAGGTAGTATCCCACACATATGTGAAAATATAATTTCCACACTGATTATAAGGAATGAATGTATAAATGATTTTATAATTAATAATGTATAATTATTTAATAATTAATATATATATGTTAAAAACCTATAATAATTACCATCCATGAAACATGGTGGTGAAATATGAATTATATCGTTATGTGGAGACTTTTATCCTTATGTACACATGAGACATACATTCACTTACCATTTGATGGGAAATAGTGTGGACAATGTTTATTTAATAATTATAATAAAATGTCAATATATTTTTATTACAGATGATATTATTTTATGAAAAATACCATATATTTATATGTGGTAAATAATAATTAAAATTCAATTGATCAGGTTAATATGATTACCTTTTCTTTATAATAACATCATTGGATCTCATTGAAAGGATCAAAGGGTTGGTATTTTGAGAAGAAAAGAATATCTATAATGAATCTAGGGAGTCTTAGAATGTATTTTTTGATTGTATAGGGGATATATATGTTTTAATGTGGTGTGTAGAAGAGAATGGATGGGTTCCCTATTATAATTGAGGGGAGGGGCAGTAATGAAATTTCATAAAATATTAAAATATAATAATGTCATTATCTCTCCAAAATTACTCCTAAGTGACATGTATTTTAAATAATTTAGAATGTGAATTTAATTATATAAACTAATAAATTTTTTATAGTGGTATTTTGATTTGAATCCATATCAATTTAATTAACCTCAGTGTTTAGAAATTTTAACCTTAACTAAGGTATCATACTCATTAATATTACGGTGTTAATATTGTTAACGTAAATATAAAATGGTCTTATAAATGTACCATGGTTATTTTTTTCAACAATACTCTATATTAAAATTTGAACAGATATATTTAATGTATTCCAAATTATTTAATAAATTATTACTTATTATAAAATAACATTGAGGTCAATTTTTCCACTATTCCTTTAATTTGAGTTAAAAGTCATGATGGGGCATTAGTTGACAGTAGAATATAATCCTCCTAGAGATAAATAATATTATATATCTATGAAAAACCTATTATAACACAACAATAAACTAATATTTTATTATTTTTAATAGTTTTTAACAAATTTATTTAATTATTATACTAATTGATGAAACACTTCATCGATGTTGTATAAGAATTAAATGTAATTATTTAATAAAAAAATTATAAATAGATTGAAATCATGAATATATTTTCATTATGAAAAATTTGAAATTTATATTCATTCACTACAAGTATTTTTTAAAATTTCATTACATAATAGATATTTAAAACTAAGAGTGTAATATTTTGCAACATTCATACCATTAAATATTTTACATTAAATATTCATCGAAAAGTATCAATTTATAAAATAAAATTAATGTATATGTTTATAAGGATATAATTAAATTCATCCAGTAATTATTTGGTTACCTATTTATGGACTTATTCATTAGTTTTATCCTAGATTATCCATGTATACCCTTTATCGAGGTGATAAATGATACCACAATTACTACTCATATTGACCATAAATAAAAGGGGCCTATTTTCCAACATTTAACCTAGTAATTCCAAATATGGAATAAAATTTTAAAAATACCATTTCTTGAAATTTTGTAAATTTAGTTTAAATAAAAAAGTGAAAAACATGGTGAAAATAACTTATTAGAAAAAATATATATTTAAAAAAAGTGTTTATTATTATCCAAATATTATAAAAAATATTAAATGAATAATAAAATTGTTATATAATATATTATATATAAATTTAATTAAAATATTTCCTCATTAGTGGTTAATTAAATTTCTTAAGATAAAAATACATTGCATTCATAAAAATTGATTATCTGGAAAACAAATTTTTTATTCAAAAGATTTACTAATTTTTTATTATAATTATTTGATAACAAATGAGTTAATTATATACGTACCAAACCATATTTTTTATAATTTATTTATTCCTATTCCTATGAAAAAAATAATGGATATGATATAACTTTAACATTATAATATTTTCATAATAAATCATTGTTCGTTTAACCATTGTTATTCTTATAATACATGATATCAAAAAAATAAAATTATTTAAAGAGAAATATATTCAATAATCATAGGGTGTTACATTATACCACAATAAAATTATATTTTTACTCAACTTTTTTTACTCTAATAATGAAAATTATGATATCTCTATTTCATTACATCTTCACATTCCCAAGTAGCTTCTTCAAATATTTGATTCCTCTAGTGAACTTGCACTATGGGAGTATTATTATTCCAAATAATATTATCTCTATGATGAAATATTTATACTAGTTTCTCTTCATAAAAAAATATCATAATTCAGTATTATGACCATTTAGTTCCATACATGAGATGTATTATGTTTGTAATTCCTTAGGATTCATTAATGGATCAGGTCATGAACCCAAAAAAAGCTGAGTGTTAGAGGATAGTGATAATTCACTATCCCTATAAGATCATGAATCTTAATGTGGACAACATTAACCAATATAAAAATTAATTTCATTCAAAATATCGCAACCATATTCCATGTATAAATTAACAAAAAATCATTCTCACAAATTTCATAATAAATATGTCACCGAGGATTGTCAACATAACTTTTCTTTCTAATTTTTGTTTCCTTGATGTTCTATAGAATGGATCCAATATTATACAGGATATTGTTAACTAGATCTGGTCCTGATAGATAAATTTCTCCAACCTCATCCCATAATTTTTTAGTTCAACACTTTTTTATCTTGAGGGATTTTAAATGGATCAATATGAATACTATATTGAAAGCTATTATAGAATGAAAACATGAATTAAAGAATGTTTCAATCCCATATTTCTAAAAATCCATAGGAGAAAATATCAGGATATCCTCTTGTATTTGTTGGGTCATATCAATCAAATTATCTATATGAGGGTTATAAACAATATTAAAACTCATCAGTGAATCTACTATCTGATGACGACTTTACCAAAAGATCAAGGTAAACTTCAGATCCTGATGAGAAACAATATATTGTGGTGCACTATTCTGCCTTACCACTTTTTTAATGTATATTCTAAAAATAGGAGAAATAGTGAATTATTATCTAAATTAGATGAATTATTTTGACTTCATAAGGTGATCTAATATATACTAAATTTCATTGTGTCCCTTATATGATTTTTGGAGCCCAATGAAAATGTTTGGGGAGCAGTTTTTCAATTTCCATTATGTTATGTGTAATGGTTGTAACATCCGTTATGACTTATATAAATCATCCCTAATTATTTCAATACAAAGAAAAATTATATATACTCTCTAATATATCTATTCATGTTGTCCCACAAAAATAATCCTTAAAATATTTATACATATTTGTTATTCTTTGATGAATAAAGAATGATGAAATTTGAGCCACATATAATATCCCCCAAAGTAAATATTTAATGGATAGGACACATAAAATATTCTTAAACATTATCATTTCATGAAAATTATGGTAAAACATAAAAACATTTATCACCCTTATTTGTATCTCACATCTTACTTCTTCACCTCTATAATCATAACATGGATAGATTATGGAACATCTAGTTGAGAAAGATAATATTTTTCCATTATTACCTGATATAAAGATCTATCATTCCTTAATCCATAATTTTTTTGGGGGATTATCAACATAGATAAACCATGATTTATCCTTTATACATTGGAAATCATCCACCATGTCTTATTTCGTAAGGAGTTAATGTATTGACAAATAATAACTTTTAATCATCTCCAAATATAATCTCTATTACATATTGATCTCTTTTTGGGTGAAAATATACATTATATTTTTTTAATCAGTATATATATCAAAAGAAAATTATTAACTAAAATTCCTCTATATCATCAATTAAAATTTACCACAGTTCATTACAAATCTTGAGTTGGGTAATTTATATCATGACCATTAAATTGGTGTGTTGTTCAATTTATCACCCTAATGAACAACTTTTTATTACATAATATTCCCCTCTTTGATTAATAACTATGGATTACAAACCCTTATCCACTATAATGTAAGGTAATAACATGTGAACTGACTGACCCAATCTTTAGTTCCTTGAAATTTTCATCACATTCATCTATCCAAAGGATCATTTTCTCTTTATGTGTTAACTGGGTGAGTGGATTATATAGTAATGGGAAAATATCTAGAAATCAACAATATTATCCATCCAAACAAAGAAAACAATATATCTTAGCCACATTGGTCTCTTTGGTCCCACAGTTGATAACATCGGTCTTTGACAGATCGACAAAAATACCATAACATGAGATTATATGAAAATATCTTCCATTATTGATGGTATTTTTTTAAAAAAACTTCCCCCTTATTTATAGTAATCTTTATAATTCACAAATGATCTACATATTATTCCTTTAGAATTGAATGTATATGAATATATTCCATAAATACTATGAAAAACTGGTAATGGAAATCTCTAATGATGTTAGTCATCAAAACATTGAAGATATAGGAGTTAATTTTTAAGATTAAATGGAATCACTATATATCCATATTGAGCATACCATGTAATAATTATGTTCTGGTTATATCCTCCTTGGTGATCCTAAATTGATGATCACAAAATGGTGGCAAATCTTGGAAAAATATTGAGATCTAGTTAGATAAACAAATATGTCATCATTAAGGGGAAGATGATAACTTTTCCTGATTAGGATCTTCTTGGGTTCCTAATAATCAATGAATAGTAATTTAAATCCATCATTAATTTAACGAAAAATAACTATTTCACCCTAATGTGAGACATATGATTTAACTAATTCTTTTTTAGGATTTTTCTAGAGTCACTTCATTAATTACACTAACTCAATTTTGTCCAGTATATGGGAGAATATGAAATAATATTAGTTGTATTTAAGAGCCCTATCAAGAACTCAAAATCCCCACTCAATGGAATACCATGTAATTATTTCAAAAAACACATAAATTAATCCAGTAAAATAGGCATATATTTGATTTCAAGTTTGTTACCAACCATATAACTTTAATATACAAATTGAATATGATTGAAGAGCCATGTAATTGAGGAAATTTATATAAAATGTTAATATTTATAATTACACTGACATAAAATCATATGATAGTATTGAATAATGAATTTTTCATTCCTTCATAGGCAATTGTTGTATAATATTTGAGAATACATGAAATCCATGAAAAAAAATTAAATTAAACCAAAGGGAGAGAAACAAGGTTTTATGGTGACAGATTCCCATAAACATAAAACAGATAAGAATCATAGTATTCAGAATAAATCCTCATAACATTTGGGTTTCACCCTGCAAATTCCTTATATTATAAAGGGGGTAACGTATTCATAAAAATAAAAAAAATTAACATAAAAGATTGCATAGAATGAGTGTAAAATAATGAATAAACTATTCTAATTTGTATAATTAGGTTACCTTTCAACAATTAATTATGATTACACTTATTATAAATTACAATTCATGATATTTTTTTATTTATCTCTTATTGAAAGGTTTATATCATCGGAATTTTTTATTTGTCATTGGATTTTGAGAACGTCATAGAATAATTCCCATACTCCTTTAGTTCGAAACACTATATTTTGGATTGTTCACATTATGAATATTTCTCTCGATTCACATCATTAGATATATATTTTTCAGTCACATAGTATTTTCATTTACCAACAACGTTCCTTTCAACACATAAGACTTTTACCAGTCCCATTAAGACAATTTTGACTATGTTTCCTTCAACACATTGACCCTAAAATAATTCTTATCATAGGCTCTAAATGTTTTATAGGGATTGTTTTTAAATTAAATCATTATTCCTTATAAAAAACATGATATTCATTGGTAACCCTAATTTCTATTTCCACATGGATGGAACATCAAATAATTTTTTATAGATAATGATGTCAATTATGCATAAATCCTTTTAGAGGCATTATTTTTAGCCACAAAATAATCTATCAACTTTAAATTCATGTTTGATGATAAAACCAAAATAATACCTCACATGTCTTGAAATATTTTACTTATTGTTAATGATAGAATCATTACCCTTTTTATTTTTCTCATTTAATTCCCTCACAATTTTCATATGTAGATACAAAGAAAATACATACATAAAAATATTATCTTAAAATAATCATGCTACATAGAGTCAATCCATTCCAATTTCATTATAATCTTTAATAGATTACACCATTTATTATTTTGAAAATTTAAATGATAGGAAACCAAAATAATTATTTCCCACCCATAACACTATAAAATAGAAAATATCATTTCTATGTTACTAATCCTTTTCTCAGAAAGTAGTGGATTAGTATAAGAAATAATTAAAACTGCATGTTCACTCATGAAAGAGTAAACACATTTTTTCATTCCTTTCAACATTTGATGTTTAATATTATTCATAGATTGGAAATGTTATCTGATCATAATAATGATATTTTTTTTATCCCATGTCCTAAATGATTTGGTTTATCATGTGGATAATCATTACATTTTCCCAATGATTCATCATTGACATGATTAAATCATGTTAGATAATTAATTAAGACAAAAAAAACATAGTTCCATCAATAATAATAATATTATAATCCCACATAATCATGAAAAGTTATTAATATAATATTTAAATCAAGACACCTTCTTTTAAATCTACAACACCTTAAGCTTAACCTAGTTTATCCATGATCATTATCATAACAATTGGATGTTATCATATGAATATAATTATCTCCAATATTCTAACTAATTTTTTCTCATCATATCATCTAATAGATAACTAATCATTTCTCTCAAACCAATTATAGCGACCCATATTTTCCAAACATCGATATTCCATATTTTTTTATTAATATCCATTACATAACATAACATTCCACCATTGAATTATATAGGTTTATTTCCTTTGGAAGAATGGATAAATAAATGACTAATTAATAAGTTATATAAACCATCTCACACTTATTCATATAGAGATTCATTAATATAAATATCATACCTAATATATTTCTTTAAAAACACTGGAAAGTAAAAAAATAAGAAAAGGTGAGCTCAGATACATAGTAATGGTGAACAATAAAGATTACAACCTAACATGAAGATAAGGGTATGGTAAAATAAGAGTAACATTTTAAAATCCATACCATTCATATCAAAAATCAAAATAATGAATCATGTCATAATGATTTGAAGTTCATTAGGAACGTATCACAAATAAATAAAATAATATGTTCCATGAGAGCATAGTATAGAAAAATGAATGTGGCAAAACATTATACTATAACATTATGAACAATAATGAATAGAAAATGGTTCACTCATTATGTTACATACATGAAATTAGTCCCTCAAATAAACTTATATACATGACATCCTAGACAATTTTTAATCTTATGGACACGAATATCAAGTTGATGCAAAATATTATGATAATTAAAACTAGGTCCACTCATTATATTGTGAATATAAATTCACGTTTATGAATATCATATTTACCTCATTATATATCGATCATTATGTAATTAATTGGAGGGATATATAATTTTGGATCACCCATAACATAATGAAAATCATAAAAATGTTTTTTACAAGAAGAAAAGTTATTCATCATATTGCATCCCAATAGACAAAAGGGGTTTAAAAAATATTTCATCTTTTCATATCACGTTTAAAATATTCATTTTTCATATTCATTTCATTAATTCATTATAGCATAACCCATGGAAAATGTGTGGTTTTAAAAAAAATATTTTTATCATTATTATAAAACATAATGAGAAAGAATAATAATGTAATCATTGGATCATATAACTAGTGAAACATATGTAATATCAAAGGATTTCTTCTTTGATGAAACATTTTATTCAATAGATTATTTGTAACATTTCATAATTAAAATGCCATTTTTTCTTTGAAATCAATTATATTAAACATAAATATTTCCCAAATATCATGGAAAAAAATTTCTTTCAAAATATACCTATTACCTTGTGATGAAGACAAACAATCATTGATCATTCCGGATGGACATAAATTATTATCATTCCCTGTATGATAAAATAAAACATTTCTTTTAGAGTATTGTTATAAAATACAAATAGTACCTCAATTATTAAATAAATAGAATATTTATTTTAATTTTTTAAAAGTAAAACATCAGTATAAATAACAATAAAAATTAAATGATTACAGTAATAAACCTTATTTAAAATATATTTTTGAAAAAATGTTTATGATGAAAAAAATCTACCTAAGAGAGAAATATAGTTAATTTTATTTAAAAACATAATTTTGGTCACCTGATTACATAATGTGAGGATACTGAATATATAAAATATATTTTGAATAATTAATATCTTGATAATAACTTCCATGAGTTTATGGAGAGGTATATCATGTGATTTTATCATAAAAATCATAATCACAATGAATCCCTATAAACAATGATAATGTGACATAAAATAGTTACTACATTGGTAACATTTAAATCTTAGGCCCCATAAAAAACATCAAATGAAAAATTAAATATCTTTAATAAAATGATATTAATTATATAAAATGTCAAATGGAATTATATAAACCCCTTAAAATAACATAAGTTTATAATATAACATGTGTCCAAAATAAGGTAATTAGTGATGATAAACCCTTATGTTGATTTCCACATAATCTGAAGAAATCCTAACCTACTTTTTAAAAATTTAAATTTATTAACATTTAATTCATAATATTTTAAAAAAATATAAAATCTTATATATACAATATTTACATAATTATAAATATTTATAACTGATTGATATAGAGAAATGAATTACACCATTCATGGAGATGGTAGTCCGTATATATGGATGAAGTCTTTTTTCACTTTTAGAAAGAAGGAATGAAAAAATGGTAAATAATAATTCAATTTTAAATAATAATATAAATCAAATATATTCATTCTATCTATCCTTATTAATTTTCATGTGAGTTGGATACGAAAATTTATTTACATCAATTTGTGTAGGTGGTAGTACACACGTACACAACTGAAACATTATAGTTTTCCATCAAATTTATATGTAATAACATATATATGAAATTATAATTAATATATAAAATTTTATCATAATTATTATATATATATATATTATACCCATCATAATTAACATATATGAAATATATTAGTTGAAAATGAATTGTGTCGTTACGTGGAGACATTAAGTTGTATACACGTATGAGTGATAATTTCACTTAAAAATTAATGGAAAAAATGATGGATAATGGTGATTACATAATATTAATAACATCTAATTATAGATAGGTTACATAATCAATTAATTTATGGTAAATACCATATAACTATAAGAGGTAAAAAAATTAAAATGTAACTGAGCTGGTTCACTTGATTACCTATACTTTGACTGAACTCCTTTAAATGTCTTCTTAAGGATACCCGTGTTGGTAATCTGCAAATAATATATTCTTTAGAATGTGGATATAAAAGTTTAGAATGTATTATTATTATTTTAATTTTTTAGGTATATGTCTCAAATCTATTGGATGAAGAGAAAGGATGGGTGTTATTATATAATTATGTTGAGTGGTAGACATGAGTTTTTAAAAAATTAATATTTAATAATGACATTATCTATGCCAAATGAATCAAAAAGGAAATTAATTCAAAAATAATATACTACTGGGGTGAAATCCCATAATACAATATTATTTTTATCGGTTCATGTTGTGTTTTAATCCATATCATTTTGATAAACCTCTAGTTGCCCTATTTTAACATTAACCATATTAACATCATTTTTACTCATATTGGGTAATGAATGTTATAAACAATGAAAAAATAAATGATAAATGGACTATAGATGATGGTTACAACCATTATATATTTACATGGTCAAATATAATATTTACATTAATTTCAAATAATTTAATATAATAGTATTAATTATAAAATAACAATAATGTAAATTTTGACTCTATTTAATTTGACATAAAATTCATCATGACAAATTTTTATTGGAATATAATCATGTTACACATAACTAGTATGTTATATTTATCTATAAACATCATGTAACACTATTAATGACTCAAATTATATAATTTTCCATATTCATAAATCATATATTTTATTTTTTTAGTAATTTAAGAAATACTATATCGATGATGCATAATTATTTAAGGTGGCCATTTAATCACAAAATAATTGAATGTAAAATACCATCATGATGAAAATTTCATTATGTAAAAAATTTATATTTTCATTTATTCACAATCATTTTTTATCCCTATATGTACACATAAGAGATATTTCAACCAAATAGATTGACATTCTTAACATTATTTTCTTTATATATTATATAGGATATTTTCAAGGAAGTGATTCCATTAAAAAAATAATTTTTTATCCAATGGTGATAAGGGTATAATTCCATTAATCTAATAAAAATTACTATGAATCATTAGGGCCTTATCAAATAGTTACAATCTTGATTATTCAAATTTACCTTTTACTATGGTGGTAAATTATAACATGACTACTATTCATATTGACCAATAAATAAAAGCAGCATATTTACCAAATTTGATCTTCCTAATAAAAAAATATGGTATCCATATTTCAAATTTCAATTTCTATAAGTGGTATAAATTCATTTTAAAGGTAATCATGTAGAACATGTTGAAAATTATTTATTTTTAAAAATTTATTGTTTAAGGTAAAAAACTGGCTTATTTTAATGAAATTCTTTGAAAAATATATTAAATGAATGCTAAATTATTTGAGTGAATATAAAATAAAAAAATTATTATAGTAATTCACCAAATTGTAATATTTTTATTTATTTAGATAAAATCAATTTGACATGTATAAATAGTATTTTAGAAAATAAATTTATGATGTTTTTGATATATTTTTCAATATGAATTGATAACCAATGAACTCATTTTATACATATATAACTAGAATTTTTAAAATTTTGTTAGTTCTATTCATACATTCCAATTCAATGGTCTAGCGATAACTATCATATAATAATATTCTAATAATATATAGTGATTTGACTTAACTCATTGTTCTACGAAACTCAATATATATGAGAAATAAAATTATTAAAATAGAATTTTATACTTAATTGCATGTGTTTTATGCTAAAATCCTAATTTAAATTGTCGCAGTTTTAGATTTTTTTCAATTAAAATAATAAAAGATAATTGTACATATAATTTTTTTAAAATCAAATAAATAATAAACCACTATTTTAAATAATAGAAGAGAATGATATGTCGTAAAAATCAATGATGGGGTTATGATATAAATTTTATATTCCAAATAAAATTTTTATATAGGAAAATTAATCTCCTTCCTAGATTATTGAAAATTAAATATATTCTAAGGGTCACACTAGGACAATATAATAGGGTCTTATGATCATATCCTAACCAAAGGAATCCATTTTTATTCCAAAGAACATGATTCAATGTTGATTCCATATATAAATAATTCATCGATGAGCCATTCTGTCAAGAAACACCTCACATTTGACAAACACAAGCCTTTTGGTTTCTACCATACCATTCAAATTATGGAAAGAAGTTTAATTTAATTTTTTGTTAATCACCAACAAATTTTGTTTCCATATTTATTATGATGCTTTAATGATAATATAATTCTATCAAAAAGCTAATAAATCGCCTACTCAAGACAATTATGGTCATTTAAATCAAATATTAATGGAAAATTCATCATTATAGAACAATGAAACATTCAAATTTAGAATAAAAAATGGCTCTAGGACACCAAATTTAACTACCCCCTTGGGAAACAACACTCCTCCAATGTTTTTGAATCACTGTGAGACCACCATGAGCATTGTGCATAAGAAAAATCCTAGAGAAAGGATTTAAAATGTATCACGTTATATATGGTGTGACTCTATCCTTGTAGTTATGATTAATCTAAAAAATATTATCTTTCTACTCTTACACAACCTTATCAAAACACAACAATACTATACTACATTGTGCTCCTCAACTTGTTGTGTCCTTTTAATACTACCTTGACAATTTTTTAAATATATATCATACTCCAAGATGTAACCCACATGATTATGACTATATGATCCCTTTATTAAACCTTATTAGGGAAAAACCCTCTAATATTATTGTGTGAAAATCTACTAGCCACTAAATCACAACCCTACTTGGTTTTGACTATCAAAATGACCCCATGAGGCCCATACTAACAACTCCATTAGGTCAAGAAATGATCATTAATGAGTTTTAAAAAAGTTATATTTAATTGTATCCTCGTATGATTTTCTTGTTCTACACATGGAATGATATACAATTTTGGATATAGCTACAATTTTATAGTAACCTATTTTTCAAGATGTATCGAATAATTGAGCTAAGTAAAAAATTATAATAAAAAAATGTCACCCCAATAGTTTATATGGTAAAAAGGATTCATTATATGAATTATTTTTTCAATGAACCTTAATATGTTCTAGAGGTTGAGCAAAAAAACCATTAATATTTTAAATAAAACTGGATCATGTTGATAAATGAATGAAAAATATTTGAGTGCTAATGACTCAAATAATTTTAAGAGGGATTATATAATAAATTGGTTACCTCTGTCAACTCTTATTAAGAATGATATTTAGTGGGTTGAAATACAAATCAAATCATTCTTCAATAAAGGTATCATTTATTATTTAACATTATTTTTCTATTATTATACTAAATCTCCCCTAATTATAATATCATTTATGATCTATTATCTCAAAATTGGAGATTAAATGTGATATAAATCATAAGTAGGAGGTAGAATATATACTCTAAAATTTTATTACTGAGTAGTTGATCACTATGAAAATAATTTTAAAACAGTTCATTCTGGATTAAGTATATGTTTTATCAAATATATTTGGAAGAAATATATATATAAGGTACATACCATCTATATGAAATTTTGGAGTCTTTAACTGCATGGCTGGTGGAGTTATAGGGAATAATTTATAATCATTCAATAAAGTAAATTATTTAGTGAAGTCATTGAGAGTATATATTTTTTGAATTTAAAGCTATGTAATGGGACTGATACTCATAGTAAAATCCTATCAACACCCAATTATAGAGTGGAAAGGACTTGAAAAAAAAACATAAATTTAAACAAGCTTGAATGTAATGAGAAAAAACAACATTATTATATAGACCAACCTCAACATATGAAGGCTATCTTGTGGACCAAAAATAAACATTTTTTCTTTTTATTTTAAATTTATTTATAATAATTATAACAATTTTTATAAAAAATGCATATATATATTTTTTATATGAGGAATGTATTTTTAAATTTACATTTCTGTGATAAAATTATCTTTTCAATATTTAATATTCATTAATAGTAATCCTTTTATTAAATTTTTTAAAACACTGCATTTTCTATTTATTAAAAATTCATGTTGTTCCATAGACTAGTCCACTTAAATTATGATCAAACCACAGTAAAATGGTTAACATAATATTAAATTTAGGATTTAAAGGACAATAAATTTATAGGAAGAAATCAATTCTGGCTTATATTGATCCACCCTCATGAGAAAATTTATGCACCACCAATCATGGTCTCTCTCCCTATTATATATATATATATTCTAAAAAACATATTTAAAACAATGTATATCCCCTTATTTTAGATTTCAATAAGTGAAAATGGGTATTTTTATAATGGTTTTCCCCATTACACAAATGTAAAGACTCATACATTTCATGTTAGGGATGGGTTGTGAGTTGTAGGGGATATATTTTTAAAAATTCTTTCTTTTTTTTAATTTGGGTGATAAAATGTGTTTGATAGTAGACTGAATATTTCATGTAGAGTTTAAAGATAATTTAAGTCTATAAGAGTAGGCCTGCTTCATGAGTATATAGGATACAGTATGGTATTGTATGGAGATTGACCGTTATGATAAGTTTTATTTCCCATAGAATGGTGTTCATAATTGGTATAACTTGTGTTCTTGTGTGGTTACTATCATGTGGAGGCTTAGAATTAGTGGTTTCAATTTCTCTGTGTTACATAGTGGATTGTAGAACTACAAATAGACCCTCTTTTTTTCCATTTTGTATTCTTTTTCATAAGAATGTGTGGAAGTACTTTTTGGGTAGTTAGTGGAATATAATTCCATTATTTATCCAACGGAGCACACTGGATTACTAGTGATGGATATAAGAACATTTAAGTCGACATTTAGTACTCACCTATTTATGGGATTCCATATGATGGTCAGGCGAGGGATTGGATTTGAGGAATTTTTTTCTGAAATTTCTTTCTAGATAGTGGGAATACACTGACCAATTGGTGGAATGACTATAGATGTGGGAATGTTTATTTCTCCCACAATCAATCAAGTGGGATATCACTAACTAGAAAATAGACCACCTGTTAATCGATGAGGACTATCTTTTCTCTACTGATTCCACTGGTGATCTAGTTTAGTAAGGGTGAAAATGTTATTTTAATCATATTTTGGTTTAATATACATTAATTATACCCCTAATATCCAAACATTGTTTTCTATATATTAGTGTTTCCATATTGATGTTCTTGGATATTTCCATCTTCCTAATGGAAAATCATCATGTCGGTTGAAGATCAGACCTCTGATGATCATAATATAGATTGTTCGACTCATTTAATTATGAATATTCCCTTATAAACTATGAATATCTTGTATTATGAGACTGTATCATTTGATCCATATTAAACATAAAGAATTGGCCTTATTTTCTTCATATATGGGTTCTTAAGAATACAGTCTCTTCATTTCCCATCAAATGTCTTATAGAGTCTTTTTCATTTCCCTAATATTTTGTAATGTCCCTATCATATTCTTGGACACATGTAATGCTTTGTTTTTCAATATTCATTTGTTAATTAGTTATGAACATGATTAATTGAAAACCATTAAATGTTATTGTAATCATTGATGTAAAGGAAATTTTTTCAACAATGGTTTTTTATTCGAAACAAATTTCACACATTATTAATTTTTTTAAATTACATAATTATTATTTTATAATGGAATTTGATTTGCATAAATGAATGTGGAATGAATCGCATCAGAAAATGTCTTATAAAAATATGGGTTTAAATTTCAAATGGGGTTTCTCGTAAAATGTAGTATGAAACATTTTTTTTCTTTGAACATAATGATGACACAATATCACATTTGGGAGACTATGGGGTATAAGGAAAACCATGAAATAGAAATTCAAAGTGCAAAAATCTATTACTTTTATTGGATCCCTTTATTCTTTGGAGACTACAGGATATGATTTTGAGGGAAATAGGTTCCTAGATGTTAGGAGTCAAATAATCTAGCTAGTTTTATTTTCTGTGTCTGATTGGTTTAGATTTGTGCAACCTCACATCCTAGACTACCCCTTGGGTTTTACTGATATTTCTGTACATGAATTATCTTTTGAAATGATTATTTTCTGACATGATATTTTCATGTTTATTTAGGTATTTAGAATTTATTATAACAACTATCATACATCATTGATAAATAAAATTTCATATTTATTTGTTTATCTGAATATGGAATAGTTTTTAAAGAAACACCAAAGATGAGTTTTTATGAAAAAATAATGTATTTTAATTTATCATAGAAATAAAATTTAAATTTAGAACTAATGGATATACATGGATAAAAATTTAATAGACTATATAGTGTTATCCTACACTCATTTACTGATCACAACCTATATTTCCATTTGGTGTTTGTAAAATTGAGTTTATAAGATGAAAATAAATGTAATTACATCATTATGAAGACATATTTCCTCATTTACATGCCAATTATTTTCAGTTGGGGTGGTGTTGACCTAAAATCACATATAGTTGGACCCATGGGTTTCATTAGGTTCCATGTTTTGAGGGTATTTTATTTTCTCATTAATACCTTCTAACTGAGTTGTTGGATGCATCAATATTAGAGTTTAGTTTGAAATATGATAAATTCTTGTTTTCTACATTGGTGAATTTTTTGATTCTATAATATTATATGTTCATGAGCATGATATCGATTCCATATCTTTATTGTAAGATACCTAGGTAACTCCCACTAGTCCATGGATATCAGGAACATCATTCATTGGGATTTGTTATTTCATATGCATATTCTTGTGTGTTAACCTCTAGTATATAGGGATTGCTGATATTTTAGAGTTTGGACTTTTTGAACTCATTTGGTAGTGTGGGAATGTTCCTAGCCTCATCAATTTCAATACAAGCCTCATGTTACCGTGGGATGTATGGGGTTTCCCAATGTACATATACATGTTTTAATCTTTTTAGAGTAAGTTAATTAAATTGGTTTTTTGAAGAATGAATCCTAATATAATTAAAATGGATTCAATGATATTATTTTATAAATCATGGATTCAACAATAATAATAACTCATAATGCTCTAGGGGAATCTACAGGGGAATCCCCATAGGTGAATTCTCATGTTGAACCCATTTTGGTGGAAACATTATCTTAAATGATCCAATGTAATGGAAAATTCTCCAAATTTGATCCAGAATGAAAGGTGTTCAAGCTTAGAAATTTAGTAAGTAGAGTCCAATAATTTTTTATGATGAAATGTGTGTGAATAATCAGTATAAATGGATCATAGGTATTAAAAGGATTTTCCACATCGAGAAAAATCTAGAGGACACCAATGTTTGATAAAACATGTATATTATTTATGTTTTGAGAATGAAGTGTTGGGAACATATTTTTCAAACCATTGTTTTATGAATACCCCTCATAGGATACGATCATGAAATTATTTAATCAATAGTTATATATTGATACATTGAGAGTATTAAAAGAATGAGATTTTTTATGTTCGAGTGTGGATATTTTTCTATCATCGAGAATGATACTCAGTTTATTGAGTTAGTCTACTAGTCTATGAACATTGATTAAAAATACTTCCTCAAGTATAAGGGGCTTATATGAATTTAAGTGTAGATATTTAATATATTCTAATTATTATCTGTAAACCCCATATCTTTAGATTAATGATACTATATATAAGGATGAAGTTATAATATGTATATATACATGAACCATTGAAGAATTAATTAATATAAGAAGTAGTCAAAGGACACATTATAGTCAAAAAATGATATAAGATAACCATTTATAATGTTTTAGTATGAGTGTAAAACATAATACAAGGAAGATTTATTGGTTCAGTTACCATTTTTGAAAATTGGTAACCAAAACACGATAGTAAGGTAGCACCGAATGTCTGTCACACATGTGAGAAATATAGACAAAGTCATTATTTTTGTGATGCAACAAACTAGGTTAGTAGATCTGGATCCACCTTCCTAAACATATCTTAGTTTTCACTGTATGAAGTTTCATTTTTTGGACCTCATCCTCATGCCAAGTATTATTCTCTTATTTTGAAGAAACAACCAAATAATAATGGGTGCATGTATTCAGTAGAGCGTACATAATAAGAGATAGATTCCGGAAAAACTACTATAATATGTAGGGAATTTATATCTACTTATATGGTTATTGGATTATTTTAAATTGGTGCAAGTTGTTATTATATATGATATAGAGTTATTGACATGTTAGGTTTGTGTTTGGTTATTATTCCATTTTTTATGTATATATATTCACCTTTTGGAAATTATTCATAGTTCTTATTTATATTTAATGAGTTTTGAGTGATCAATGATGACTAATAAACCATGGGGTATTTTTTAGTCATTATTCTGGACAACTTTGGTTATATCATTGGAATGAATTTTATGATTAACTATAAATATTAGATGAATTTCTATAATTGTGGGGAACTATTTCATTCTCCCAATATGGCCGCTCATATATTCTAGGGTCAGTATCATCTGATGTCGAGAAGATAAGAAAACATTTTTTATAGTGTTGAGATGATCTACTACCTGTTGTAAGAGTTATTTATTGATCCCATTGATCTACATTATACTAGTCCTCTTTCAAAGTTGATATTTACGTATTCTGAAATTATTTATTATGATTTATCTAGGTTACCAAATCGTAGGGATGTGTAGTTATTTTCTGAATTTATTATATGTATAAGACTAATTTGTGTACCTATGTACCATATGAAACTCACATAATTGAAATGATTAATGGAATAGATTGAGGATCTCATGGCTAAATGATTTATTCATACTATAATATCACATTGGGCATCACTAGTTCTCTTAAAAATAATGTGGATGGGAGCTTATTGCTTTGTGTGGATTAATATAATATTGACAAGGAGACATTGATTAAAAATATTCATTTAATATAAATGATGACCAATTTAACTTCATGAAAGGGATTAAGTGGTTTACAAAAATTTATCTGATATTGGGGTTACATCTACTGAAAGTCTATATAGAATATATACTGAATATGGTGTCGAGGAGAATGTATGGTTGTTTTGTGTACAAGCCTATTCCATTTGTCCTTAACCACTCTCTTGATGTGTTTATGGAATAGATGAATCAAATACAATAGTGATTCTTTGATTACATTATGGTTTTATATATGGAAAAATATTCTCATTTATTTTAGAATAGTGAATGATATAGTTGAGCATTTGAAAATTATCATTTGGATCCCTAGAGGACATCCTTGTACAGAATATAAAAAATCCAGTTATTGATTTATGAGGTGAAATTTAAGGGCCTTGTGAATTTTGAATATTGTTTATTAGTTGATCCTGAGAAGATATATGCGGTGATATCATAATATTGGACAAGAAATTTGTTTGAGTAATATAGTTTTTAGGGATTCGATGGTTTTTAGAAAATATTTTTTTGAAACTTCCCCAACCATGCATTCCCTGTGATAGAGGTAACACATAATGTTGTAAAAATTGTGTGGATCAATCTGTGGTAGATGACATTTGAACAGTTTAACTACACCACCCATGATTTGGATTTGGGAACAGTGGCATATAAACTTATGTTAAAGAAACACTACCTATTTGGAGAAAATTTTATATAGTATTCAAACCATTAGAGTCTTAGTTATATATATTTTAGAGGTATCTAAGCCTAAAATAGATATGGTAGTTGTCGCTCATTTATAACTTTTATTATTATATTTATATACACACCCTTTAAAGGTAATGTGATTGCATATTTTTGGTAAGGAATATTATAACTTGGTAACAGATTTAATTAATGCAATAGTGATTATTTCTGAGTATGTTTAGTGAGATTATCCTATAAGAAGTGAGAGAAAATAAAAATGTATTCATTGATTGTAATTGGGTTTGTTCACGTAGAGATGAATAGATTAGGATTAGAAAGATATCTATGCGGAGGTCAAAAGTTTATTAGGAATCAATATGACTGGATGTACTCATCTGAGTGGGGTCAAACTCATAATGGATTTTCTTTTAAATTAGGTGTATGATTGATATTCTAGTATAAGTGATGCCGAATTTATTAGATAATGGATAATGATCAATATACTCCATCCACCCAAAAGATCGCATGATTTTTAATGAATTAATACTTCATTAGAAGTGACCATGAAAAGGAGACTGATTGCAGGTTTTGAGTCTTGATGCATCACATGTTAGAAAATTAGAGCAGAACATCCGATGCCATTATTTTTACATAGTCATTACCCATTACAGTGCTAAAATGCGATAATATAGCCATGAAATTTGTGAATGGGATCCTCAAAACTATTTTGGTACGGATTATATGTGGTACATTATTGATCAACTCATGAAATTTGTGAATTTCATTCCAAATTGGGAGATAATTAATGCAAAATATTGTGGGTTATTTTTGTTTAATGATATTATCAGAAATCATGGTGTTCCATTAGAAATCATTTTTAAATTAAAAAATAACTTTATGTATAGTTTCTAGAGTGGATTAAAAATAGTGATGGGTTATTAGTTGATGTTGTTCAAAACATATCGTGCAAATAAAAATTTCCAAATTGAGAGATCCATACAAATTGTTGAGGAAATAATCCTGGAATGTCTTCATGGATTGAGTAGATTATGGTACAATCATTTTTCCTTAGTTGATTTATCCTATAATAATAGTTACTTGGTTTATAATTTGATAGTTCCATTTGAGGTGATATATGGGGGGATAAATAGGTAGCCTCTATTTTGCATAGATGTTAATGAATAACCCCTAGTATATAAAACATAATTTAGAAGATGAATAATATAGTATAATTGGATAGGAATATATTAGTGACACCTCAGAGTCATATAAAATCTTATACCAATCAATTTCATTATTTTTTTAAATTCATGGTAGGTGGTGATATTTTTATCATAGATTCACCTACGTTAGGACAAAGATTGTTATGTAAGAATGGTAACATTACACCTCGATATGTCATATTATCTAAATTTATATAGAGACTTAGGATAGAAGATTTTCATCCAAACATACCATCTTCTATGGAACTCATACTATATGTGTTATGTTCTTCCTAGATGATTATCTATCATCTATATTTGTTCCACATGATTTAGTGACATGATGTTGAGATTTATACCAACACCAAATTTAATGAGGGACATGATAAAATAGTGGACCAAGATGGTAATGTATTTTATTGTATGATGATCCCATTGGATTGAGTAAGATATTATTTTCATACTGACAACCCTAAAATTTGGGTACGAGAAGACTTGATGATGTTCAAATGGCCTCATATTTTCCCAGGATTATATTCACGTGCATTTCAGTGGTGAAAATAAATATTGTGGTTTGAGAGAATTTTCACACACAGTTTGGTAAAAAAAATGTATGGATCCCAATTTGTTTTTTTATTTTTGAATTTTCTATCATACCACTATGTGGAGGGGTGTTATGGGTACTTGGTAAAAAATGAGTCCACCTTCTATCTGGTGGAGAGAATAAGCTAGTCGGTGACGGAAGACAGAACACCTAAAAGTCTAGAGGTTTTAATGTTTAGATGGGATACTTCGACCAATGATTTGGTGGAGTATATATAGGTCTAATAATTTTTCTTGTACCAACCGTCCAACCGATTTGCTTATACTATCTCACTAGTTAAATTTCCTTAAGTGCATGAATTCTTCTGGTACCCAAAAACCATCTGGTGAGGGAAAGTGTCTCACCCACGACACTTATAACCATACTATTTAGTAAGGGTGAAATTATATTTTTTATCAGATTTTTTATTTAATCTTCCATTATTTGACCCATGTGATCTTAACTCTGGGATTTCATAATTTATAGGCTTCATGTGACATTCTGGGATCTCACATTCCTATTAGTTGAAAATATTTATTCCAGGTGAATCATGGGGTTATATTTCTCAAAATACTTTCTGTTAGATCCATTTAATTCAGATTCTTCTCTACTTCTCCACAATTTTTACTCAATACTAGATTATGTCATTGGATCTATCATATACAAAGAGAATTGATTTTGTATTATTCAGAACATGTATCTTCCAAATTTAATATCCTCATTTCATATCATTAGTCTTAATGTGGTAATTTAATTTTCTTGATATTGACATTGGTTATTATATAAAATGGGCTACCCTATTACATACATTATCTCCTTTAAATAAAATTTCTTTTAAATTGTGACATATATTAATTAAATTTCATGAGTGGAGATTATAATATTTGATTTCATTGATTTTTTTCTTCTGAGTTTTTCTAGAAATTGGATTATGAACCAAAAGAATATGTTTTATTGGATCAATGATGATTTTAAGATGGAAATAGTTTTTCAAAAATGAATGTAGTATGGAGCCCTATAAAAAAGTTTTATAAAAATATAGAAATCAATTTCAAATGTTATTTCGTTGTAAAATTTCTTAGTGAATAAATTTTTTCCATTTATATAATAATTATATAATACCACATTGGGTAGACCATGGGGTATGGGGAACAAATATGGAAATTCCCTAGTTGAATTTTCTATCACTAGGGGAGGTGTCCATGATGACATTGCGACATGACAGTATACTTTTAGGGGGAAAAAGTTTATAAAAATTTATGATTTATGTAATCCACCTAATGTTATTTTTTGTGTCTCAGTGTTTTAGTTTTTTACATGCTCATTTCATGGATTTCCTATTCGGTTTTATTGAGATTACATTACATAAAAAATATTTTGATATGATTATTTTTCAACGTTATATTTTTATATTAATTTTATTTTTGAAACATTTTAACAACATATGATATGTCTCATGGATTAATGTTATTTAATATTTCCTTTTACATTTTTATATTGAATATTATTAAAATGATAACCAAAAAATTGTTTCTATGATGAAAAACAGTATTCATTAGTTAATTATAGATATATTTTTTAAAATTAAAATTGATGGATGAATATATATACACACTCTATTGAATATTTGGGGTCATCATAATGAAAATTAGGGCTTACATACAACTTTTATTATTGTTAATTTATAGCCTTCATTTTGTTAGATTCATGTAAATGAAATAGAATCATGTAGATGATGAATCACCATATTAATGATTCCTTTTTATGGTATTTTATAGGTGGTGTCATTTATGAAAAGGGTTATCTACTAAAGGGTTATTTGATTTCCATGATTTGAGGGTCTTTGATTTTGTAATTGAGACCTTGTGATCTAGTAACTGGATGTGACATTTTTGGTTACTATTTTCATATAAGAAATATTCAGGTATACTACATTTGTATTCATCATGATTATTTCTTATAATATTTCTTTTGAGGTTCAAATAATTCTCATATACCATTTTTATTATTCCTAGTTACTCGTCTCTAAACTGTAGAAATTGGGACAACAATTCATGCCTTGTGGTAGGCCAGTTTGGGTAACATCCTGGGTTGGCACGAGTCGATCTGTGATTATCGGCCATATGAGATATTGAAATGAAATGTTTTTGGGGTGTATCATAGGGTATAAAGGTTTTTTTTTATTTTTTAGCTCTCTATAATGACCACTAAAATGTGTTGTAGGTTACAGCATGGAGTTACAGAGGGTTTTTCGGTATTATTCTTGTTGGATTCAATGTATTTCATAGGTTGTGTTCCATTATTCTCATAGGGTTATTGGATATGGTAGAATATATAGTTTAAACTACAACATCGATTTGATAGGGGGTTTATATTCAAACCATTACAACATGTCCATCGGTTCTAAATTTTAGTTTTTGAAAAAATCCTAGGGGTTGTTTCATCATCTTGTGAGTTTCTATGTGGCTCTCTCAAATGACTACATGACTGAATATGGGAACCCAATCAAAATTCTATTATTTATTCATTTTAGAAAGAATACCAAAGATCAAATTTTATATACATTATTCCCTAGTTATATAGGTTATCCCTCAATTTATAGAGATCACCAACTTTGGAGCCAATATGAGTTTATTCTTCTCCAATTCTACCCACTCTCTCATAATTAATCGTTACAATATATGGAAGTTGTTCCACTTTAGTTCTAACAAGTATGTTACTATTTTTGGATGGATGGTTCTTTTTTGGATGCTATATTTAGAAATATTAGGAATATTTTGGAAGAGATGATAATAGAATTATAATTTTTCGTCCATTCTTACTTTGAGAATATTGAATGTTTTAATGATGGAGATTCATTAAATATTCTAATTTATGAATAATTGTGTGATTATCATGATTTAGTTTCCATGGGATAACAGAGTAATTTTATTATATGAAAGAAAAATCCAAAAACAAATATAAATAGGAATAATATATTGTGATATCAAAGGCAGATGCATTGTTGATGATAACTCTTTTAATTTTATAGATAGTGACCAATCTAATTAATGTCATTTTTATGATATTTATAATTTTCTATGTGAATTAATTTCGATAAATAAAATAATTAAATAAATGAAAAAAGTGATTAATGAAATATTTCTGAGATTTTTTATTATCATTATACTTTTAATGATGTGGGAAATAGATGTGATATTGAAGTATGTTTTTTTGAATTATAGCTTTTTTGAGATACTGAAGATAAGTATCGTGTTTATGAATCTTATATACACTGAATCAAATAAAAATAGATAGTAATAAAAGGTTTTTGATGAGCCCACATTTTCTGTTGTGATTGATGTATTTCTTGTCAAAAAATAAAGTCCTATGAAGAATAAAAATTTAGTGGAAATTGAATTCAGTTACCATTAAAATTGAAACAATGAGAAGGATTAATTACCAAATAATGGTATTATTGTGTGTTTTATTACGAATTTTATGATATGTTAATGGGATCAATAATTTATCTTTAATTTTGGTGATATCACTACTTGTTTGTATATGAAAGCGAATGGGAATTCCATCTTGAAGCGATGAATCTATCCAGAGGATGTAGGGTCTTGAACTTAATGTGTGAAAAAATTAAGTGTGACATTTATGAATTAGTTTCGATAATTTTAGAAGGAATAGGTATAAATTAAATATCTTCAAAAAGCATGTATGTTTAATTTTTAATATCATTTTATATATAATGTAAATATGAACAACTATATAAGGGTAGATTAGAAACATCCATTGTAACATAATGGTACACCAAAGATGTGTTTATGCGATAAATTCATATGAAAGTTAATAATATTTTTATAGGGAATTCCGAAATGATTTTTTCATGAATATTAAAAAGATAAAGTGAGTATTCATATTTCATATATTTGGATGAAATGAAAAACTATATCAAAAGACACTATGGTATTCCCTATTTTTCAAATATCACAATACAATTATGGTATATTCATTATTAATTAAAATGAATTAATTTTTCGTAAATAAAGATAAAACATATATCATTTTGATAAAGTATAGTTTATTGAGGAGAAATCGCAGTAATGGATAGGATACTACACCATAGATACGTTATGGGGCACTATAGAATAATGATATTCCATTGAAAATGTTTTAGTGAATGATAGTGTGGGTTGAAATGAAAATAATAATATTTCCACACCATAGACTATCTCGAGCTTTGTGAAAAAATAATATACTTTGAAAGACTCTGCATACATGTCATTGAATAGGTTTAGGGTATGTTTGATTAAATAACTAATATATAGGTCATCAAGATGTGTGTATGTGTGATTTACGATTAAAATGTACATGTGGATGAGTGATAATATAGGTCATTTGATGTCATTTATTTTTGGAATAAACAATTGGTGAATTTTGTTAGAAATTTTCCTAATGAAAAATATTTATATTTCAGTGAATGAAATGATAAAATTACCTAATATGTATTTTGCTTAAATTTATAAAAATATAATGGTTCTATTTTAATATATCATCCTAGAATGGAATTATTATCATAAAATTAATTCTTATAATCTAACACGTGGTTTGATGAAAATAAATCCACAGAGGAGCCATGAGGCTGATATGAGTTCCACAGACAATTCTGAACTACCACATCATAATTTATTTATGTGATAACCACATGGAAATATAAAACAGATTAAATTATGAAAAATTTATATAGGAATTCTGTTTGAAATAAGACTGTGATATTTTAACTTTTTATAAGGAAAAATTTTGAGTCTTGAGAATAATTTATACAATAGTGTTAATTATAAGAATACTAAAAGTAGAGACTTAAACATGAAATATTTTTAGAGATATTACAATGATGTGTTTGGGAAACTACATAAAAAACATATATTAAGATATAGATTCTTATGGTATATTTATGATTGAATAAAAATAAAAATAATATAAAAATAATATACGAATATATACTTTTTTATGATGTAAAAGAATAATTATATGAGACTTCTAGAATTTAACAACTACGCATTCTACATATTGAATGAATTGATGAAAGGGGGGATCTGATGTTGAATATATTAAAGTCATGATACATTTAGAAAATAATGTGATATAGAACCAATTTCATGTAATGAACAATATTACAATGAGCTGAAGAAAAATTATATGTTACATAAAAAAACATAAATAATTTTATTCATATTTAGTGATGATGAAGTAAATAATGATGTTATTTTAGTATTTTTGTCAAACTACACTCATGATTAGAATGAAAGAATCATATACTATAATATTTAAGATCTATATATGTAAGAGGAACTATAAGCTATCCCATTTTATTATTATAATTATTAAATAATACTAGATCCATAAATTATTGGTGGGACACAATCTTCCATTTATTGATATGGTATAAAGGTTCATAAAGAATAATATAATCTATAAGGTTACAATGAATATTAAGCTACATCATTCTATACACATAGTTTGTGCCATGACAATGAATTCATTATCATACCCTTCCACATGTTTTTAATTGATAATTAGATATCATTTATTCAAGTTGTATAATAAAAATGATTTATCAGATATGTATTGATCCATAGGTAGGAAAACTCGTTAATAAATTCTAGTGTTCTATTTTAATTATTTAAATATATATATATACAAACTACTCAATGTAATTCAATAGAATGGTATGTTTTCTCACTGAGTAAGGTTGATTGATGTAATGTTAATATTATAAATATAATTAATGTATACCAATAAAAATTCATCACATCTAAATGAAGGAACCTTCCATATATAATCATAATATTAGTTTCACCACATGTCCTAACCCTAGTTAGATTCCCATATTTGACATTTTTTTAATGATTCTGGATTATATTTTAAAAGATTAAATGAATTTTAAATTTTGAGAGACATGTTATTTCATTTTTATAGTAATCATTGAATAAATATTGTTTAACACACTAAGGGAAATATTGAAAAGTGAATCCAATAGGCTGACAAGAGTATTATAAAAAACGTCACCTCACCATTTGAATTTAGTTTGTGTGTTATTATTTATATAATATATTTTAATGTGTATCCTTTTAGAAATATTAACGAAGATAAATTAACCCTAATATTCAAAGAGGATGAAAAAGAAGATTTTCCACGATTCAATACTGAAAAAATATAGCATTGAAGATAAAAATATGGTGGTTGAATGAACTAACAATGAAATAGACAACAATGTTTCATTATATATTTGAATATCACTAATTGGATAATAGGTAATAAAATGTCTTATTAAAATTATTATATAAGTGGGATGAGTACATGTGGTTAAGATCATATCACTGAAGAACAATATGATTATTCTTGTTCAAATCTGATTAATACCCTGTAGAAATTTTCCAAAGAAATGTTCATAGTAAGTTTTGAATATATAAGAAGTATTTGGGATCAAATCCCCTAACCTTTCAAAAATTCATAAATCTTGGACAATTATTTCAAAAAAAATTATTTGCTTTTTACACCCTCTCTAAATAGTTAGAATATTTAAATAAAATTAAAGATGATAATAAAGAAATATGATTAATCATTGAGAATGAGTGTCTCGTTGCAATTCAGAATATAGAATAATATAGAAAAATATAAAATAAATAATCCATGCATCTGATTAATTAATAAGAGTTAAAAGTACTAAACATTATATCATGGATATGAGGGATAATTAGGTTGACCATTTTTTACAGGAAATGAAAACATTCATGAGGTTTTAGTTAAATAGATAATGATAGACAGTAAAGATAAACTAAATTTAGTTGAGGATTATAGATATTTTAATAAAACTAAAAATCTAGAGGTATTTAAATATATGTATTCATACTATGTTGAATGGAATTTATCTTCCACACAAAATAAAAAAGAGTATCCTAATTTTTTATTGACATTTTAACTCTAGGATAAACCATTATATGATCATCAATAATAAATATATTTTAACCACAAATTATAGGTACTATCCATAACAAAAAAATATTAATCAAACAAAACTTTACTAAAATTTTATGAAGTTGAAAATCCAAAACATTATAATTATTTATAAATAATATTTATTGTAATAATAACACAACAACTATGGTAGATGGTATAATTTATTAGAGTATATGTTCCAAAAATTTTCCCAATCAAATAATATAAATAATTTAAATAGATACTCTATATGTTCTAAAAAAAATTATTACATGTTTTTCAAGGAAAGAAACCTTCCATTTTTGCTTATTAAGATTTACTGTTAGTGATTAGAGTATATGGTTTTTGACTGAGGGAATAATGTGACAGTCTAGTATATAAAAGTTGTACCTACATCAAGTAAAAAGAGGATAAAATTAGGTAAAACATGCAGTTCGACGAAAATGATTTGTACTCCTCAAAAAAATTTATAAATATCAATGTTTTTTAGTAGAGTATATAATGGTATTTTTCATAGGGAATATTCAAAAAACTATAAACCATTCAAGCATTAAACTAAAATATGATAAAATATGATAATATAATACGAACATTGGAGTTAGTACTACCTTAGAAATAATAATTATTGAAATACAAAAATCGACATTCGTAAAATGATTATAAAGAAGAGGGGTGAGTTATACTTGGGTGATTAGAAGATGTATAGTATAGTTGAAAACAAACATAGGATGTCGATGAATAATTTCTCACAAAAAACAAGAAGAAATAATATATTTTTCATAAAATAGGAAAAATTGTAATTTTTTTTCAAACAAGAAATGAATATTAGGGTTAATGGTAATAACCAAGAGTAGAATGGAAGAACAGCGCAGGGAAAAAGAAAGGGAATATCTGGGAGAAGATAAATCTAATTAATCAATGTGGATTGAAAAAAAACATAGTAAATTTATAATGTTTCTATATAAATATATCTAGATAATTTGGGAAAAGAAGGAGTGGTGGTAGTCGTAGAGAAATAAAGAGCCAATGAGAAACCAAATGCTCTACATAACGAAAAAAATTTGATCTCTCGAGAAGAATTATAAGAGGTTAAATTATTATATTTAATAATAAAATAATTATTTACCAATAATACCATCCCTTGAATATATAATTAATTTTACACTATGATATTTTTTGATACCTTTCCCATTAAATAAATTTAATTTCTTCAATATTATAATATATAATAATACTCAATGTCTAATGGAACCCTTGTATAGTATACTCTTATAACAATGATATTAAATTTTTGATTTGAATATGAATACAAAAATTATGAAAATATATATATTTCATTTATATAATGAAAATTTGTTGATTAATGTATGATAAATAAGTACTTACATTAATGTGAAGTGAGTTTATTCTTCAAAATTTGATTTCAAAAAAATATTATTTTTATTAAATTTTGATTGGGGATATTATGATTAATTTATAAAAAATGTCTTATTAATATGTTAAATAAATGCTATAAATTTTGAAATAATCATATCAAATATATCTTAAGGTGAATTTTCGATATTTTCTAAAAAGATTAATTTTTCTGTGAATAGAAAAGGATACCAATATTATAGAAAAAAGGCTTCAACATTTAATAATTTAAAAACATCTATTTCATTTTTTTTGTATTTTAAAATTTCATTTGTTCATTTTGGGTAGACGTAAATCAAATAATGTCACTATAATCCTCATTATACTAAACAATGGTATAAATCATTTTTATTATTAAAAATCATTTTTCTGCAAAAATATATTGTATCACATTTTAAGGGATTAATTTGTAAATAATTTATGTAACATTGAAAAATTTAATCTTTTTAAAATATATTTAATATTTATAATAATAATAATTAATATACTATAATAAGATAGATATAAATATTAATCATAGCGAATAGTCAAAATTGTAAATTTTTTTATAATTGTTAGAGTTAAAAATAGTTTATTGGATTGTTAACATAATAGATGGAGTTTAAAATATCAAAAATGAAATGATTTAGCTGGACTTTAATAAGATATTAATATATATTAATATTCTTAAATATGAAAAGTGTGTCCTCTCCGTCCATTATAAAGGGATTAAAACAATCCTCTCTTATTCACACATCATAATATTTTTATCTCATCAATTACCTACCCAAATATATTAATAAAAACAACCCCATGTTCAATATGTCACATTTGGTCAAAATATCTTCCTTCCATGACTTAAGATATATAAAAAGGAGGTTTTTCAATGAATTGGTATAAACTTCAAATGTGTGATTTCAATATTATTTTTTCTTTCATGTAATTCAAAATATCATTACCATCATAATAAGATTAATTGAGAATCACTAATATAATTATATTATCTCATATTGATGACCAAACATTTCTCCATATTCTTCTCCATGAAATTCAAAATGAAGGTATCTCTCAAGTTTAAATGTGAACTAATACCTCTACGTAGTGATATGATTCATTATCCCACGCCATATTTCATTGGTTATTGTTATAATGTATTTAATGTTTATATATGATATAAATGAAGTATATATACACTTCAATAATTATAATTTCTTATATAACTTCTTAACATTCCACTCATTGGAATACGATGAAGTTGCATGTGTGTAATTGTGTACTACCAACTACACGAAGTAACATGATTCATTTTTAAATTTAACACTTCCATGGGTAGTCAAAATGATATAATTAATAAAAATAAAATGGAATTTATTTTTTAATATTCATAATATAAATGTGAATTATTTTATACTTTTAAAAATATCCATCTATAGAAAACATGAATCATCATCAAATCAAGCTAATAGATGACTGTATCCGCTAAGTAAGAAAATTTATATTTTATTACCTATTTATGATGAATTAATAAGAAAATTATTACATGATTAATATTTTCGATATAATTAAAACATTTTCATGGTGTTTGTAACCAATCCTTCAAATCGAGATGCACCTAGAAAATTGACCATGTTTTTCTTGAATGTTCCTTTTGTTGATTAAATTGTTAATATAAAGATAAATAGAAATTATAAATGAATAAAAAATTATAATTTATATAATAAAAGGCTCTATAATATATTAATTATAAATTTATATTTATTATATCAGTTATTTGAACATGTATAAAGTAATATATTACTTTAGGTAAGGGATGTATGTTACAGTTAATGTTTTTTTCACGATTTTTTATGAAACATTTATATTAAGGTAAATTATATGGATACTACCTTTAACAAACTATATATTTTATTATCAAAAAATTATTCCTATATGTTTATGTATTAGTAAAATTTCATCATCATTGGAACTCAAAACAATTAAGAAAATGATTTTGAAGAAAAATTGTCATTATTTATGATTTGGTCGACCAAAATTTTATTCAATATATGTTTTCTTCAAATTTTTTGAAAACATTTCTTAATAATACATATAATGTATTCAAAATTGAAATTTCAATACCATTTAATTTTCATAAAAATTATTATTATGGAATATTTTAAATGAATCATTTTTTGAATAAGTTATTTTGGACTACTGATAATGGTTGGAATGTAATTTTTTCTATTAATTTATATAACATGACATGATTTTACCTCCATAAAGGCCATTATTTTCATTAAATTTTCATTTAAAATTTTCGTTTTTATTTTCATGGAATATGATATTATAAATATTGTTGTATTTTAAGTTAAAATGGTATCAAATGAATATTTTATTTTCTCACGATTCCAATGATCCATTTGAATGATATTTTTAAGGTTCTTTTCATCCATGTCAGCATCATTTAAGGTTTAATATGCTTGAATGGGTATTTTATTTAATGATATCATTCGAATTATTTCTCCTTATGACATATATTTTTTATTTTATTATGATTCCATGAAACCCAATTCATTTCCATACGTTATTCCATGATGAAATGGTCTAAAGTTTTTTAAGTCCATTTTATTGACATTGGTTTTTAAATTATAATTTAAGGAATATATTGTTATCTAATGAAACACATATGTAATTTTTATTAGTATAGGTGTTCCAGGAATTATATATCCTTTAAATGCATTGTATAATGATTAATATCTCATGATATAATATGTTCTAGAATTGGGAGTGAACCATATTTAGTAAGGGACTCTATCTAATAAAATTGTATTGAGAGTGAACCATGAATAAGGAAATTAGCGAAAGGGGAGTGAATATAATAAACTATGATAGTCTATGAATTAAACCTATTCTAAGTACATTATTTAATATCCTTATGTGTATTCCATGAAATTTATTCTTATTCTTATGATTTTTTATCATGTAACATGGTTCATTATTGAAGATTCCACATACATACAACTTAAGTCTTACTATGAAAATTCCTTATTTCATGATTTAGGATTAATGATCATTCATTGATTGGGAATCACTATTTTAAGTTAGGATCATGTTCTAATTAAATTATACTTATCATATGCTCACTTATTAAAATTGTTTGATAACGATTATGTTAACATTTATAAAGAATCTAAGACCACACATTCTTTTTTATCTATTACATTACTATAATAAATGGTTGTAAGGAGTGTATGACTATTAAGTGTACTATTTAAAATGATCCTACAATAATATTTTCAATATCATTCTTTAAATATGATGATTATGTATTTAGCCTATCTATACTATAACTGTTTAATGTTTTAGGGTGTGTATTATTATTAAATGTATTTAATATTCATATTAAATGATATTATATAATTATATGAAATTATTGGGTCTTCTTATTGAGAAAAAACGAATGTTATACCAAGTGATGCATATCCCATGATGGACCATGTTAAATGGGATACACCACATAGAGATATGAGAAAAATTCCCCAACATACCCTAATTTCCTAGAGATAAAAAATGAATGCATTTAGAGTTCATTGGGAAATTGTGCTCAAAACAGAAGAATTTCATGGTTGAGAAAAAATTATAGATCTTTTTTCTTTGAATATGTGGGAAAATAAGATCTACATAATTAAGTTAATCATTTGTGTTATAATTTTTAAGTGTCATTAAAGGGAATAAATGGTTCTTCATGATAATGAATGGTGAAAATTTGATTTACAGTAAGCTACAATAATGATTTTGGGATATAAAAATAGGAATGAACCTGAAAAAAAGTATTCTTTGAAAGATTAAAAAAATATAAAATAAAATTCTATCATGATGAAATAGAAATTTCAATTATCTTTTGAGGAGTATTTTATCATAAGAGGATGCCATATTCATAAAATTCTTATAAATTTGAAATATATTCAAGGTTATTAAATTTTAGTGATTGAGATGTTTTTAATTCCAATTTCCTCATATATGAATATCAATAATTTTTATAATATTAATGGGATAAATGTTTTCTCATCAAAGAGAATATGTAGCTGAAATATGAAGATACCTAGATTGGGAAAATAAATCTGAAACCTACTATGAAATGTGTTAAATTTTTTTAATTTATGTTTTAAGATGAGTGTAAGGAATTATGTTGTCATTAAAAATGTGAAAAAATATTCAAAATAATTCCTCAAAATTTAATCCAATGTGCTTTTGAACTACACCAGATGATTTTAAATGAAAAATGGAATGAGTTGGTTTCATATTCTATTAAAAAACATAAAAATCTGATGACTAATTAAAACCCTCTTGTTTTCAAAACTAATCTTAGATTAAGTGTATATATTGTGGGATAATTTTATGATATTTATCTTAAATAATACGTGATACCATCATCCCAAAAATTATTGGTAATAACTTTCTTTAAGGGTGATGGAGAAGAAAATGATATTTCAAGTGACAATGAATACAACAGGGGATATTGATGAACCCACAATATGTTTTTTAATTTTTTATTAACAAAGGAATATATGTGTAGAAGAGTAAATCCATGGATATGAAATGGAGTTTCCAATAATGTTGAGAAATTGATAAGGTATAGTTATAATGAAATGGTGTTATTGTGGGTTTAGTTGTGAATATTGTATGATGTTTAAAGAGTCACCATTTTTATTGGATGTTTGTGATGACACTATTTTTATGAAAATGAAATGTATTATTGGAGTTATATTAAAGTGTTCAAATAATTTAAAGCATATAGATTTCTAAAGATGATATGAAAATTCCATTTTAGGTCATGATTTTTAATTTATTTGAGGGATTGAGATGGATTTGTTTTATGTTAAAGAGGTCTTGAATCATTTTCAGGTAAATATAGAACTTTACTATCTATGTAAAAGTAAAATAAATTTATACAATATGGTGAATTAGAATCCATCAGTTTTATATATGTTTAAAAAAGTTATTTAAATGTTTAAAAATCCATGTAATGATGATTCCAATGATTACATGGAATTTTTCAGAAAGATTTTTTGAATCAAAATTAAATACAATGTGAGTATCCTGAATTCAAAGATTCTAATGAAAGGAATGACTTGATCCCATGATGCAACGATATTCTTCATTTTTAAAATATGATGATTTTATTATGAGATAACTATGATTCATGAATATATATGAAGTGGTGGAAAATTAATATTAAAAAAATTTCCACGTGTAGGTACTCCTACTTCAAGAGAGATCACGTTGATGAAGAATAGACAATTCTATATGGATGGTTTTGGACATTGGAAAATGGAAATATAAGTATCACCATTACGTAATGTTTTGTGTGGTGGGATGAAATTATTATAATGATTTTACTACACAATATAGGATCTTATGATTTTTTTAAAATGACAGTACAACATATATATTTTCGTAGATTTCATTGGTTGGGTTCCATGTATATGTGATTTATAAAAAAACGTAGGTGCTGAAGAGCATTTCTTATATTTTTTCTAAGCAATAGTTTGTTTAATTATTTGAGATTGTGTGTAATATTTTCGCAACTAATTTGTGATGAAATATATAGAATAATTTTTAAATTTTTTTGGAAGGAATAAATATGTAGATTTTTGTTAAAAATTGAGTAAAAATAAAAAAATATTCTACAAAAATTATGGAAAATAAAATTATGATATTTGAACCATCATTCAAACAATTCATATTCTATTATCAATAAAATTATCATAATCCAATATAATTTTTGAGGAATGAAAATATGAAGTGGATGCTAGATCTTGAGTTGAGTCACACACCACAAGTTGCACAAACTTGTTATAATTGAATGAATATATAAATTTGTAGAAATATAAAATTAATTAAATGATAAATATATAATTAAATAATTTAATTATGATTAAGACACTAATATTTTTAAATATCATGAAGAAAAATCATATGTATTCATCATAATTTGTACGGGTGTTTTAAGTGGAATAAGGCGTAAATATGAGCCTTAAAAGTGTGATATTAAAGAAATATTTGAATGTTGAGTGTTAGAAAAAAATGGGAATAATTAATCCTGAAATAAAAAAAATTAAAATAGTATCATAATTGAAAATTATTAAAAATAATATTCAAATAATATATGAATATATATTCTATGGGGATGAGTAATAAAACACATGAGAGTGCTC
This sequence comes from Viscum album, assembly GCA_963277665.1. NCBI lineage: Eukaryota > Viridiplantae > Streptophyta > Magnoliopsida > Santalales > Viscaceae > Viscum > Viscum album. The sequence goes on along the minus strand of OY728130.1, from coordinate 1,594,742,708 downwards.
TATTGTGACAACTAAAATTCTACAAATAAAATCAAATGATAAATATATATATTAAATACTATATTTTTTGAATAATTATGTTTACAACATATGTGAGAGATATATAACCTGTGCAGAATAATGTATTGTTTCCTACTTCACTGGAGATAACGAAGAAGTGATCTGTCACTATATAGAGAATATTCTTCATGTATAATTAAGAATAAGGAATAAAAGATGTTTGTTTAGATCTTCTTTTCAAACATCATCCAAGATGAGAAGATGATAATTCCAGTAACAATGTATATATATATATATGGTAAATTTATGAACAACACTTAGGACACCCATTGGAGTAACGCCACCAGGGAAGAAGATCACATCCATACTTTCTTAGAGGTAAATTATGATTTTATTTTCAGTATGATTTATAATTTACATGATGAATCCTATATTTACTAAGTAGTTACAGAACTAAAATTTGCTGAAATATTTATTATTTGTTGGTTCCAAGATAAAAATTTGTGGATATTCCCTTTATTTTTATTTAATTGGTAATAAAAATGATCATGTTCATATGACATAATAACTATGATGTACCATGGATGTATTCATCCATAGAGAGTAAATACTTGTTAATAAGGCCCTATTATATCATGTGATATTTTATATTCTATTTATGAAAACATATCATAGGAGAGAAATAGAATAAGATATTCATTAATTCAATATGTGAAGAGGTGATAAAGGGATAAATGTAAAATTTGAATAAATGTCTACGAATACTGATTAAACCACATTCTAATTGTGAAAACATCCATAAGTGATCAAAACATGTTATTTATATAGATAATTGAATGGTTTTATATAAGCCCCATATTGTTTTTAAAATATTTTTATATATCTATGTTATGGAGTTTCTTCCCCCATGTGTTCCCCATGATGAAAATAATTTTGTTTATTTGTATTAATTATCTAGGATAAAGATCATTTCAGTGTTCAATGTGTGGGATTTGATATGGCTATGATAGATGGTAAATGTTAAGTGTAGATATTTCTTATAACTCTTTCTACTGAAATGATTTTTATGAAGGGAAAAGTTTCATATGTTGAAATTGGGGATTGACTTTTTTAGTATTTTAGAATTTTTTTTAAATTTTTTTAGTGTAGGATGAGTGATGGGATTTCTTATCCGTCTTTATTTATTATTTATTTTTTATAGTGGTTTATCATATGGTTGTTATTTATATGTTTTAATTTCCTACTCTAATTATCTTACTAACTATTACCAAATTTTATTTTTTGTTTATTAGGATGCATCATAGAGTACTTGTGTTTTATGGAATAGTGAATTAATTAATTAATTAACTCATAATATGGGTGTTTATTATGGAAATTATGATATACCTTGATAGAAAATTATGAGTTGGGAAAATGTTTTTAGGACCATTAATTTTAAATCAAGAAATTATAATTGGAATAATAACATCATGTTAGAACATTATGAAAATAATTTGTTAAAACATATTATATAATGGGGTTTACATAAATAATATTCATGGATATTTACAATGAGGGGTGGCTAATGATTATAATTATTGATGATTGTGTGTATGTATGGAATCTAATTTAACAAGCCATAATAGTGGTAGTTGGGCATCAAGTTGAATGAAAAGTACAATTGAGTATATGGATTAGTAGTTCCCCTTAGATTAGTTGTGTGACATATTTATTCATATAATTTATGTTTTCATTTCTTCCACCACATTATATGGACATGAATTTTGATTCCAAAATCATTTTGGTAGATGTGATTTCCTCAATGGTTATGTTTCTAATGGGGATGATTAATTAATTTACTCTCTTCCCCACACTATCTTTGGATTTTCAGGATGTATAAGTGTATTCTGACTATATTGGATTGATGTATGGGTATATGTATACACATGATGTGGTTTCTAATTGTTATACTATACATGTATGAGTACTCTATAAGATCATATGGTTATATCCAATTATTTTAAGTATGGTTTTCAATTGGTTTAAATGATAATGAAATGATTTATTGAGGTTTATTTCATAATACACATGTTTTAGTGGTTTAAGACTTACTACTTGGAAATTGATGAGATGATGAGGATACAATGATGATATAGATATGATGATTGATGCTAACAATGTGATCTTATTCCCCTCACAGTACCGTGGAAGGATAAAACACATCCCAACCATCATTAGAGGTAACATTACATGTGTATGAGATTGTAGAATGGGAAAATACATGTTGGGGAATAATATAAAAAACAATTTAGTATGAGAAAGTGGGTTATATATATATATATTTTATAAATATATTCTTAATTTTATGCATTTCTTAGTGTGCGAGCTTTGGAGGGGACGAGATATTGTTTATCCCTTTTATTTAAAACATTTATTTCATTTGATTATTCATTGGGATTTAGTATGATTCATTCACATTGATATTAGATATTCCTAAGAGGATCATCCTGAGTATATTTGATTGCTCACCCTCTGTAGGTATAATCTATTTTTATGTATGTAGGTCCTAGTTGGTGATTATGTTAGACAGTACTAGATCAAAGAGATTTTTAAAATGATATAAGAGTTCATAGTCTATGTCTAGGATTTCATTTATTAATTTTTATATGTTTTGCTTTTTATAATGATAATACATTAATATATTGTGTTTGGTTAACATTGTTAATGTTATAGTGTTTTTTGGTTATAGAATCTTTTTTATTATGCTTATATATTATAAACATGTTATTGTATACCATTTTTATGCATTATATAACCTTGGTTATAGTCACCAACCCATGGACTATTGGAGGTGAGAATTGGGGTTCATATCCTTCTCTTCACTGTCAGCCAAGGAGTGGTGTCAATGGAGTGTGGGGTGGGGTTGTGACATAGTAGTATTAGATCTATTGTATGATTGATTATATAGAGTTTGAAGACTGAATATAGTGAATATGTCATGGGTTAGTATGCAAAAATTATTATATGGAATTTTTATACTATGTAATAAATGGAGACTATCTATTATATAGGTATTTAGACCCCCCATGTGATCTGAGTCAAGAAAATTAAAAGTTGTTAAAAAAACAATGAAATTTGGATATTTTTTGACATATAAGACTAGGTAAGGATCATTCATCATGATTATTTGTGACTTTGTTTCAAATTGAGGATAATTGGAATTGGGTTGTAACTGAATTAATTCATTATGTGATCATAAGTATTCTATATTATGGTTTAGGATCCCCTAATTGTTTTTTTAGGATGGGATCCTAGTCGAATTACCAAGTAAGTTGAAGTTTATGGTGGTTGGAAAGATGTTCCAGAATATCTCCACATATTTAAATTTTATGAAGTAAAATCATTGATAATGAGATCTAAAATGTTTTAGTTCTAGGTTCAAATGAAGTTTTAGGGAATCATATTAGATTAAGAGATTGTGGAATTTTTATGGGAGGTGGAGTATAACTTCATTTCAATCCATACAAAAAATTAACAACAAGTTTCTTTGGTTTGGATGATAAATCATGGGATAGTTTTAATAATTGTTATTCTTTATTAAGTATTATATATAGTTTTCAATTTCAAGAGACAAATTTTGGTACCATTATTTTTTCAGGATTCCTGCATCAACTACGATGGATGGTTTTCATAATGAGAATATTATTATTCTTCAGGGTGTGTCTAGTTTTTTGGAGTTCAATATCATTTATAATAACATCTTTAATTATCTTTAAGATATTGTTATAGATAAGGAGGCTTGGGAGAGGCATTTAAAAGAGCATTTTTATATTATGATCTATATATAGGTCAACATCATTATGATTCTGATGTACCTCATGGAACTGAAAAGGGAATATTTTGTCGATAGGTTGTTAAATAAGATAAAATTATCATTATTGAAGAGTCTACAAGACTCTCTATATACTAGATCTATGACCCAAGGTTTCCATTTTCCTAGTCATTAGAAGCTTCAGATAATGGGGATTTGGTTATAAACTTTTTTATCCCATTTCATTGAAACTAGTAGTTATCCTAAACCATCCAATGGATCAGGTATGGTTTTTTTCATGTGGTAGTCAAAGACATTAGAATCTTGAGATATCAACCTTCCTAAATAATCATTGGGGATTCAAAGGCCATTTTCGGCTCATCCATTTTCATAGTATTCTATTAGGCTATAGCATAAGTAGAAGGGAGATATAATATTTTGTTAATATATAGGGGATATGGATGGTAGAGGGAATCCCCCATATTACCTACATTCATAGGAATAATGAGATGATAAAAACCATAGTTTTGATCACTATTCTGGATAGAGAATCCATGAATAAGGTTATTATAAAATTCATGCATTTAAGTTTTCAACGTTGGTTGAGCCACATGTTGTGTGAGGTTTTATCTTCATATTTTCTACTTAGGTATATTACATTTTTAATTTGATATATACAAACTCTTTTATTAGACCCTTTATAGGGAATGAAGAAGGAATTAAGGTGTATAGACTTCTAGTTCCCACGGTTCTAACTATTCTAATTAGAGGGTAAGATAACAAATATTGTTTCTGAAAATATTGTGAGTTCATAATGGGGTACGATCATTCATGGGGATATTTTCACCGTTTATTAGTATTTATATACAACACCATAATTGATAGCAATTAGTTATATTTTCCGTAGTCTATTGTGGATTTATTATATCTGAGTGTTGTATTATTTGACATCTATGGAATGATAGACATGTTTATTGGTGAGTGATAATCTCCAATGTGTTGGAGGAATATTGATTCAACTTCTTCCATAATAGACACACTCATTTGGAATTTTGTGGAAGATAATATTTTTTTTGTTTCTTAGGGGTTTACAAGAGTTTCCTGATGAATTTATAGAAGGGATTGAGTTTCTACCCCTTTTAGTGAGATTGATTATGGGATAGAGTTATATCTGCAAATCAAAATCATATTTATGTCCCTATATTGGATAAGTACATATATATTATGAAAGCTACATATTAAGGTTGATGATACAACAGTGAGAGGATTCATATTCCCTAGGGTCTTGTGTTGTGGTGCTCAAATTCAATTTTTGATGATGATAGATGATGGACAATTCTTTTTTATCTTGATAATCATCACTTAAATAAGGGTATATTGAAGAACCACAATCGCATCAACCAGATTGATGATTTTCTTGATGAACTGATGGGAGAATTTCTATTCTCATTGATAATTTTATATTTAGGATATGATCTAATACTAGTGAAATATGAGGGTATATTGAATAGTAATTTAATATGTAATTATTGGTATTAGGATTTTTTATAAATTTTTGTTAACAAATTATCCATCTATTGTGACCCAACAATTTCTTAAATGACTATTACTTTATTTTAAATATAAAAGATTTAATATCACTACAAATTTGAGGTAAAAGGACTACTGTTTTGTGAAAATTTATACCATACATATATTTTACATAATCATATATTTGATTACATCTTCTCTAGATTCTTATTGGACTTCTTGTTCTCTTTAGTACAAGTGTTCACCAAAGGATATACATAAAAAGAATGGGTGAGCTAATATACTAATAAGAGGATGAATAAAAGAAATGAAAGATGGGTGATAATAATAATAATCATCATATGGTAAGAAAATGATCAAAATAATAATCATTTGGGGAAACATTAGATTAAGGTATCGAATGTGGCGATGCATACAAATGAAATATCATTTCTTAGTGGTTTACCACAACACATAGTGGTTAAAAAATATATAATCTTGTACATCAATATTTCAATTTTTTTATGAGATACATAATACTACCCAATGAATTTGTGAAAAATAAAATTCTAGGTAGAAATGTCACATCATAACATTTCCATGTTCAATATAATTCAACGTGAACTCATCACATCATAAAATTTACATTATCATGCTTTCCACATCAAACATATATAAATATTGTACAAAAAATAACCCAAGTAAATGTATGGTATTAATTTCATAAAGAATTATTTCCTAATTATAAGGGTTCCCAACACAAATAATCAATAACATACCTGATAAATAAACATCAATCATGAGCAAAGAAGAGATAATCTCTCATGTAGTAAAACATAAAATATTTAGGGAAATAGTTATTTTGGAAAAACCAATTAAATTTTCATAAAATTTTATTTTTAACATGAATATCCAAGAAAAGTTGATTTATGGATAAATATATTATATTTATAGGATATTGAAGGAACATCCATTAAGAAAATAGATTGAAATAGTGAAAACCCAATGAAAGATAGTTGGGTTCAAGAATCCCCTTACCTTATGTAAAAATAATTTCTAAAATTTAATCAATTTAATTTCATTAATTAAAATATAATGAACATTTTACACGTGAGTTTAATTTATTATAGTTTTATTAAATTCATTTATGTTAATTTCTATGAGTAATAGAGAATAATTTCAATGTTCGGGTGGGTTAGTTTTCTTGGATTTCATGATTAGTTCAATTGAATATGAGAATGGAAGTTTATGTAGAATGGGTATAATTATACTGAATAGATATTTTATGTTATTAATTAATCTATATATGTTTATTTAGTAATATTTATCCTTTTGTTATGTAATACCCTAAAAATATAAAGTATGAACATTGTATTCAATAGTGTGTATGACATGCAACAACAAGCATGTAAGGAAATATAATATGCTAAGTATTTATAACACATTTACTATTTAAATACATTCAATATATTTTTTATAGATTAAAATACATGCAATAATTAGTATTTTTTATGTCTTACATTACACAGAATACTATGATTTTCCAAACATCAATATGTTATTAAATTATTATTATTTAATTTAATAAGAAAAAAACAGGATGTTCAATTTGTTGTTATGAATAGAAATAAAAAACATATGAAAATAATGGTTTAAAAAATATTAAATTAATTAATTTTTCTCTATTTAATTTTAAATTAATATAATAACCAATTGAATATAAATGGAATATTTTTATAAAAAATTATTTTTATACTCAGAAAGCTATTTTATCCTAATAAATTAAATTATTTTAAATTTGTTTATTATATTAATTTAATATATATATACATTACATTAAATAAAATATTTTTTATAATCATCCAACATATTTGACAGACATATGATAAGAATAAACTCAATATTATACATAAAACCTATATTTTTATTAAGGAACATTTAATACTTTTGAATAAGGAACCAATTTTAAATCCAATTTTTACCATTTGATAAAAATATAATGTTAGAATAAACTTAATATTTTAATATGAAACATAAAAATTGGTTATAGTTATATTTTGGTATTTTTTTGGTAAGTTTCATTTTTGGAGTAATGAAAAATACTGAAATTTAATTCTAAACTTCTCTTTCATCACAATTATATATAAGGTAAGGATATACATCAATTTTTTTTAAAGATAATTATTAAATATTTTTATCAATTCATATAATTTATATAATTATAATAAATTTCACTTTGAAATTGGGTATAAAAACATAGACAACATTTTGAAATTTTTCCTTTAAAACCCCACATTATCGTCCCATCTATGTGAGAAAAAATATTTTATTTTCTATAACTGATGTGATTTTAATTTCAAAAAAAATGTATTCCATATTTGGAATAATAATAATTAATATTATATAATATGGTCAAATTAGTTTTTTACCAAAAATATTACTGATGTAATTCAAATTAATTACAATGATTATGGTGAAAATAAGCTTATGAATGGACTAATCCTTAATTTTAAGTGCAAAAAGATCCTAGAAACATGTCCAACACCCATTTTCTCACTATATGCTGACATTAAACTTCAATTATTTATTTTTTATGACATTGGATGACTTATTTTGGGTAAAAATGTTTGTACGACGGATATCTTTTAAAAAATACCATGCGAGGCCTTTTCCTACCTTATAAAGGACACCACATCTCCCACTTCATCACACCTCTGAAAACACTTTTTCTTGAAAACTATTTTCTCAAATATCTCCAAAAACTCCCAATATCATCATAGAATCCTCACCGTCAAAATTCATTCATCCTAGTAATCGATTTGGTTAAAAACAATAGTTACCAGATTACGAGGTAATGTCTTTCCTTAAGCTCTTTAGTTTTATTTCAACTCCTAACACCCATAAACATTTAATATTCTATTAGTATATGGACAAAATAGTATCTAATATATACTAAAATGTTTTTAGGTTATTTTTTAGACCAGCACATACATAAACATCCATCTAATGGGTAATTAACATACAATTTATGTGATTGGTGAACTACCGCCTCATGAAATAACGATTGTTCTTTGTTCCTCTACCACCTCTCACAGTGGTAATTATGATAGAAAATATATTTATATATAGTATATGTCATATTTAAAATGAATATATTCTTATATAATTTTTCTATAATTCATATCATTATGTACTCCATTTTAGGGGAATACGATAACATGGTTTGTGGAATTGTGTACTACTGCCAACTAAAAGCAATGTGATTCATTCACACGATACATGGAATGTATAAAAGATGATTTTAATTTAATACATCTAAAACCTAAGACAAACACACACACACACAGATATATATATATATGATATTCAAGATATAATTACTTTTATTGAAACATAATATATATTAATTTCTATATTGCCCTTTCACACTCTTAAAATTTTATAATGGCATTTGTTGAAATGTGTACTACCATCTCCTCCACAAGATTTGAATCATTTTACACAATAATAAATAAATATGTAAGTATATATTATTAAATAATATATAATTTATGGTATAATTATATTTTATTAATGATATAACTCTACATACCTTCATTCCAAAATGATCATTGAAAATTGATAATGTTACTCTTATATTTGTACAGACTACCATCTCCATGAGTGTAACATCGATTAATTTTCATTACCATATATAATAATGTTTTAAAATAATTATTGAGGTATAAATATGATAATTAAGGAATGCATATTATTCTAGAGATATTATATAATGACCCCATTGACCATAGTTTTCCTACCAAGGTTCATTCTAGCATGTGAATGAATTTGGTCAAAACAAGAGACGTAAATATAGTTGTTTAAGTAGTTGTATAAAAAATATTAAAAATTGAAATAAAATTGTTTATAAACATGATAAAATTTCTAAAGAATGTAAATAATTAAGATAAAATTTTTTATTATAGAATATAAATTCATGTCTGGAAAATTTATCTCAAGTTAATGGATTTTATCATAATTTAAATTTCATTGAGACATTTTTATTCTTATGAACAAATATTATTTTATATGGTGTATATACATCTATAAAACATCATATATCATAAATCACATTAGTCTCAAGATATTATATATTTAATTTAAATTAATTCTATCACGAGGCTTATGATTTAAAAAAATTCAACATTCTTTGGAACTCCTTAGAATGCATATGGATTATTTTCCCCAAGTGCAATTTTAATGACTTTTCAATGGTATTTCCATTCTAGGAAATATATGAACATTTTTCAATAAAAATTTCATTTTTTAAATACACTTTTTATTCATTACCATTTTAAATTAATATGACCAATTTTTCACACATTGGTAATCAAAATGTTTTAGAGGATGTATTAAAGAAAACTTGACTTCATTTCTCTATTTATTTGGAGAACCAGTTTTTTTTCAAAAAAATATTTTTTTGGAAGATATTTTTGAGATAACAATTTTAACATGATATTTTTAATACATTTTCACCCTTTTTTCATTTACCAATGTTTTCAACGGAATATTCTAGTCTTTTTCTGAATCAGTCAATTTTATAACCATTTTAACATGCAAAAGGAATGTTTTTTTACATTGAACGACATGCATGGATTTTATCTACACAATTTATATGATGATTCCTTTTCAATTTAAAATTTTACCTTAAAAATAATATTTTTTCAAAAGTTATTTTCAAAGAGAAGTTTTTTATGAATGTTTTTTGAAACAATGGATATCTTCCAAAAAATGATTTTAAGAGATATTTTTATTTCCATTAATCAATCAAAACAACACTTTATTTTGTTCCACTTTGATATGTTTTATCGATAATAAAATTATTCTTCCATAAGATGGTTTATAATTTATTTGACCAAGGATAGTATTAAAATTTACAACCTAGATTTATTGTTTAGTCCTCTTAAAATATTCAATATCTTATGTTCATGGAACATTTAATTCTCCCCAGAAAATCATTTCATTTAACATGGATATGATCATTTACTAAACCCTAAAACATTTTTATAATGTTATTAATATGAATTTTATTTAATTATTTGGGGAAATATTGATAAATCTGTAACCTTTGTTAAATACTAATATTTGATAATGAATATTACTTATTTGATAGGAGGTATGACTTGGACAGGAAAGACATGGGTTGGGGACCATCGAAGGAAATCCTTATAGGTTGGGGACAAGTTAATTAAAGTCCCATGATGAATCAACAGTATCACAAGTTGAATTTAGTTGGTGACAAACCCTTCGAATGACTTTCCAAGTGGAATAAATGTTTTTATACCAGATATGATAAAATGTATTGTAAAAGGTCTTGACAATATTTTTTCTATGTAACTAGGAAATACAGAATCTATAAAATAGGAATTCTCCTCATATATATTAATTTATAATTTATCCATGATATTTTGTGCCAACATATCTGTTGATTAATTTCATTTTTAACCCATTTATTTTATAGGATGTGTTTATGTTTCTTACCTTCACAAGTTTATTTTTTCCTTATCTTTCTATTTGAATGCAATGTGTTTTTATTTACCTTTCCATATTTCGTGTTCAATTCGTTTCAAATCTATTGATTTCATGGCATGTGTTTTCATCTATTTACCATTACATGATGATTTAATCCTATTTATTCATTATTTATTCTCCTATACATTAACATTATTAAATATTTTAGATCCCCCTTAATATGTTTCATTTCCCCTTGAATCTAAGTGTAGTAGGAAATATATATAGGGATATACTAGATGGAATAAATTTATCAAAAAATTTATTCAAAAAAATTATTTTTAAATTAGTGTACTAAACTTTAATGAAATACTCATGTATGTATCTAGTTTACCAAGACTACTAAACTGATCAGTTCTTCTAGATTTGATTCCTTTTAATCATGAGAATGTAATTTATAGCATACATAGAATCCGAGACTTCAGGGGTCAGGTCACTAAATTTGGTTTCAAACAATTTTTATTAGAAACTAAGTGAACTAGATTTAGGAAGACATAAATTAGATAATGTAAACCTAAGGTAGAATTTAATGATAAGTATTGAAGAAAAACCAAGGATTTTGGTAAAATATGAATTATGCAGGTTTTCATGTAATACAACCTTGTATGGATACTACAAGTGGATGTTGTTCTTCCAGAAAGGTACCTAGTCAGAACAACCTCAATAAGGTGTGTCAGGCATGACTCCACAATTATATGATAACATGCCTTAATACACACATGTTTGGACACTCTTGAGGGATGTGAGTTGGATAATTCAAATTTTCATTACAAACCATTATAAAGGATTTTAATATATAATGATAATGAATAAAAAAGGATAAACCTTAGATTAAGGAAGGGCCTATTTAAAATAAATTAGATGAAGTATTTATGTGGTGAGTTTGTATTTAAAACTATAGTTAAAATTCTATTTAGTGATTAACATAATTTCATGGATGTACATAATAGTTAATTTTAAAGTTATATTAATATGGTTTTAGAAAATATAAAAATGTATGATAGGTAAAAAATAATCAAATCTATCAAGTACTAGAGTCTTGAACCCATGAACTAAGGATGATAAAGGTTTCACACCTTCCACGGACCTAGAAAATGTTCTGCTTAATTTGTCATTTTTTTAGTTAAACAATTTCATGAATAAATATTAATGATGAACCAGTAGTGTAATTTTTTATGTTTAGAGATTAATTATTTAGATATATTATAATTGGAGATTATTTTGAGTGAAATAGTGGGAATTTGTACACTTTTATTGGACATATAATTTGCTAAATGTTTATTTTAATGCTTTAAGATATCAAAATTAAATTTTGGATGAATTAGAAGAACGATCAAAGAAAAACCCATGGATGAAACTATCTTTATAGAAATATATCAAGTATATAAAGTTTATTATATCGGTAGGCAGTATATGAATTATCCATTATTAGGAAAATGACTTCGAAATAAAATGTTTTTTCAAATACATTAATTATTCTGGAACAGATGGTCTTCAAAATCATTACAAATTTAGGGGTTTGAGGCCCTCATATTTCCATTGATTGTTTAATTTTTTTTCATTTATGACTTCAATCCTTACCCATAAATATTAATTTTATTCTTATATGTACATATCATTACAAAAAATAATGTTCTCTAACTTAAGGACCTTATTACATATTAATCCAAAAACCATTTTAATCCTTATTATCACTTTTCTATAGAATGTCTTAAGAACCCTTCCCAAAATTTTAGATTCCAAAATGTTAAATATCTATCACTAATACTGAGTTTAAATTGATTTTGAATAATTTATTTAAGGTGGGGAGAATGTAACAACTCTAACATCTAAAGTAGGTACATTGTATTCAATAACATGAATGACATGAAACACGAAATGTGTAAAGAAATATAATACCCTGGATGTTTATAATACATTTAATATTGCAATTAAATTCAGAAAGTATTATGTATCATATAATTCTTTCAAAAATTAGTTTCTTTGATGGCTTTAATTATACACGACACTGGGTTTTACCAGACAAAAATATATCATTAAATTGTAATTTTGTAATATATAAGATATAAAATAGCCACATTAAAAAAAGATATAAAACATCTATGAAATTAGTATTTATGAATAAGAATAAAATTGTTTTTAAAATTATAGTTTACAAAAATAAATAAATAATTAATCAGATAAAAATTAATTATAAATAAATATAATAACCAACTAAAAATAGATGGAATATTTTTTTTAGAAAACTATTTATATGCTCACAATTAAATTTTATCCTATTAAATGAAATTCATTAAGATTATTCTGTCATATTCATTTAATATATATATATATATATTATATTCAATAAATAGTTTTTATAGTCATTCAATAGATTTCGTAGACATATGATATGAATAAATTCAATAATATACGAAAAAACCTATTTTTATTAAGGCATATTTAATGCATTTTAATATAGAACCAATTTTTTTAAATAAAATTGATCCAAAGAAAAATTAAATATTTCAAAATACAATGAATATTGGAATAGGATGTATAAAAAATTGGTTATGGTGAATTTTGGTACTTTTATATGAAGATTCATTTTTATTGAATAGTGAAAAAAATGAAATTTAATTCAACTATGCATTTTCATATAACTTATTTATAAAGAAAAATTATAATTAAATTTCTTTTAAAGTTTAATTAGTTAAAATATTTATCATGTAATCTAATATATGTAATTTTAATCAATTTCACATAGAAATTGGGTATAAAAAGATAGTAACATTTTGACTTTTTTACTTTAAAACCCTACATTATAATCCTGCCTATAGGATTAAATTTAAATTAATTTATACCACATATGTGATTGGAATTTGGTAAAATGGATTAAATATTAGGAATGATAATAATCTATAATTTATAATTATGTAAAATTAGTTTTTAACAAAAAATAGTAATAAATGTAATTAAAATTAATGAGAATAACTATGTTGGAAATAAGCTTAATAAGGCACTAAACCCTAAACAAAAGGGTCAAAATGACCTAGAAATTTGTAAAATTACCATTAGATTAATATATATATAGGAAAATAACCATTAATGATTTTTTTGGTTTTTAATTACGATTATTATGTAAAAACGTGGGTACACTTTTCTTTTTTCAAAAATACCCAGTGAGTCATTTTTCTCCTATAAAAGTTCACTACCTCTCCCAGTTCCTCAAACCTCTTGAGACCCTTTTTATCAAAATATATATGAAAAAATAGCCCTAAAACACCCCTATTATAATATTATATGCCAAATATTGGGTGGAAATCCATCCAATAATGCATAGTGTTTCAAACAAAAAAGAGTTACCTGATGAAGATATTGCATCTTTCCTTAAGATCTTTAGTTTTATTTCCATTATCCACACACATAAAAAAATTTATCAAATGATTATAGCAATAAATAATTTTCCAAAATATAATACGGTGTTTTTATGTAATTTTTTTTCACAAAATTACACACATCATCATCTATTGGGTAACAAATGAATTTTTTATGTGAATGAATAACTATCACCTCACAAAAAGACGCTTGATCATTCTTTATGTACCTTATTTATAGTGGTAATTTTGATTTAAAATATGTTTATTTATTTTATATATGATATTTATAATGTATTTATTCTTATTATATTATTTTAAAAAATACATCTTTATACACTCCATTTTGTGGGGATGTGATAACATCATTTATGGAAGTGTGGACTACTGCCTCCTAAAAGCGTTCTGATTAGTTCACATGATATATGGAATTTATAATGGATAAATTTAGAAAAAATGTATCATATAATAAATAAATATTATATTATATATATAATTAATATTCATTAAATATAATATATATCATTTCTTATATTACCCTTTCACAAACTTGAAAAGAGATTACATCGTTCGTGGACGTTTGGATTACTACAAGCTTGACATGATGTGGTTACTATTACACAAAAATAATTATATATATAAGAATATGTTATTAAATAATACGTTATTTATGATATAATGATCATTCTAAAATTATCTAATTCTACTTACATTCTTTATATAATAATCAATGAAAAATGAGAACATTACTCATAAGTATATATGACATACCATCTCTATGATTATAACAATGATTCATTTTTCATAACCATATTTATTTATTGTATTAAAAAGTTTATATTCACTATAAACATGAAAATTATGTCATGATTATTATTCTAGAGGTGTTATATAATTACTCCATAGACCATAGTTGGCCTACAAAAGTTGTTTTTGACACATAAACCTAATTTGGCCAAAACAACCAATGAAAAAATAATTTTTTAAGTAGTTATATAAAGAATTGTAATAAATAAAAGAAATGTTAGGATATAAAATAAAAATTTAATCAAACATACAAATAATTAATATATGGTTTTTATTCATGAATTTAAATACACACAAGTTAAATCAGTCTCAAGGTAAGGGTTTTCATTTCAATTTACATATCATTGAGACTTATTTGTTGTTATAAACCTAGCCTATTTAATATAGTGTATGTACATCTGGTTTAAAAGATATACTATGAATATACTTTTATTCAGGATATTATAACTTATATTTAATTTTATCCATTCATGAGGCTTATGATTTAAAATTATTCAAGGAGGTATGTGACACTTTGAAATCTTTAAGGATTATTCTCCTCAAGAGTAATATTATTAATCTTTTAATGGAATTTCCCTTCTAAAAAATTATATGTCCATTTTTCAATTAAACATTTCATTTTTTTCAATACATGGGTTATTCATTAAATTTTTTTTGTAATATTACCGTTTTTCCACTATTTGGTACACAAAATGTATTAGAAATTGTTCTTGAGAAAACATGACTTCATTTAACTCATTAGTCGGAGAAACTATTTTTTTATAAATACCCAATTTTTTATTTTTTTAAATGTTTTAACATTAAATTTTAAATACATTTTATCCTTTTTTTCTTTTACTAATATTTTCAAAGTAATCTTCTTGTCACTTTCCGTGCAAGGCATTTTTCTAGCTTTTTTACCATAGTAAAGGAATGTTATTTTAACCTCATATAAGAAGTAAATATTTACACTATAATTTATTTTTAGTCTCAATTTCATGTATAAAAGGATAATTTTGATAAAAAATTTTAAAAGTGATTACCAAATCATTTTTGTTCATAATCATTTTCCAAACAAAGTATATATTCTTCAAGTATGTTTTTAATAGATATTTTTTTTTCTATTCATCAATAAAAACAACCTCTTATTTTGATCCAAATGGGATATAGTGTATTGAATGTATCCTTATTAGTCCAATGGATGTTTTATGATTTATTTGACCATAAATAGTTGTCACATTAACTTCTTTGATTAATTTTTTATTCCCACTAAAATTTTCAATATCATGTGATCATTGAAAATTTAATTTCTCCAAGATATCCATATCATATATCATGGACATGTTCATTTACTGGACCATATACAATTTTAATATGATTCTTAATTTGAATGTTATATGATTAATTTGGTAAATATTGATAATCTTTAACCTTTATTCAATATTGATATTTGATAAGTCATATTTATTATTCAATATGAGGAATGCATAGGACTTGTATGACAGGGGTTTAGGACAATTCAAGTTAATCTCTATGGGATGCGGAAAATTTAATGAAATCCCACAAATGGATCAATATTCTCATGAGATGAAATAAATAGGGGAAAAACCATTCGAGTTTTTTTCCCAACTAGAATAGATGGGTTTCTACCAGATATGCTAAATTATATTATGAAAGGTCGTGACAGTATTGGTTCCATGTACCTAGGAATCATGAAATCCAATAATTATGAATTTCAGTCATTTGTCATAATTTATAATTTATCAATGATATTTTGTGTCATTGTATATATGAATGTGTATTATTTTTAGTTTATTGATTTCTTGGAATGTGTTTCAACATCCAACATTTTCATATTTATTTTTCATTATTTGGCTATTTGAATTGATTGTGATTTAATTTTTATTAACTTATTTCATATTCATATGGTTCTTATCCCATTGATTACGTGGAATGTTGGATCATTTATTTATCTTTCAATGTTGATTTATTCTTATTGATTCATTGTTTCTTTCCCTAACATTACCCTTACTAAGTATTTAAGCTCACCCTTATGATTTTTTCATTCCTAGGTAAGAAAATAAGCATACTATAAAATATATAAGGAATATATTATATGGGATAATTTTATCCCAAAATTTATTAAGAAAAAAAATAATGTTGTAATTAGTGTATTAATTTTTAATGTAAGACTCATATATGTATAAAGTTTATCCAGATTACTAAATGGATATGTTCTTTCAAATTTGATTCCGTATAATCGTGAAAATGTGTTCTATTGGAGACACTAACTCTTGTCCATCTTTTTTTGGGTCTATATAGGATATATGGAACGATGATGAATCATTTGATAAATAGTTAATGAAAAAAATTTAATTAATTTGTTGGATTTTATGGTCATCGGGAACTCATATCATTTTATTTAATACCATGTTAATATATTTGTTACATAAAAATATGTAAATAATAATATATATATATATATTAATATATTTGTTAAACATAATTTTTAATTCACTATCATCCTTAAAGGCATTAGTAAAAAATGAAAACATTTATTCAACGGTGGTAGTAACTCAACACACCACGGATAATTTTTTTATTTTTTGAATAAAAATAACTAGGAAGAGATTAGAAGATTAATTATTCCATTAAAAAAATAAAATTTAATTATAAAAAATATATTTTAATTATCATTCCTCTTGGATAGGTTTATGTGTGTCTAGGATAATATAGAAGAGTGAAATTAAATAGAAATTAAAAGAAAAATAATGAGGGTTTACCTCTTGAATTTATCATCCATAAGTACCTCCATAGGGAAAAGGCTTGGGTCTTTTGAAGAGACAAAGAGCTCATAGATATTGTGAAGGGGCTGGGGAATATTATTGGGAAGAACACAGAAAATTCTAAAATCCTGGAACGTTTAAAGAGAATATGTGGTAATGGGTGGTTTCTCATTATTTTATTCATTAGTTTTTTATTTTGGCTCATTAATCTGACTAGTTTGAGTTTTATCATGAAAAATATTATAAAATTGATGGATATTTATATATTTTGTTCTTACATCAGCCTTACATCATCTACGACTCCATAATTCATCTGTTTATATTTTTTCATAAATTATCAAATTTTATTATTTAATAAAATATTCAACTATTTCTTTAAAAAAGTCACACATATAAAATTTGAAATTTTTTTGATATTTAGAATTGAAATATGAACTCCATTTTATGAAATTATTTATCAAAATATGAGAAATTAAATTTTTCATTAAAAACAACATTTTCATGGAAAATTATGATTTTAAATTATAACTGATTTTGTAACACTTTGAAAACTTATGAAATATATCACAAATTTTTCATATAATGATTAGAATAAAAATTTAATTTAATGACATATTTATTGAAAATAATATTTTTTAAATAATTATATTAACTATAATTTGTTCAATAAACACTTATGTTGTATAAAAATACCAACACCTAATCATTGATTTTTAAAACGTTCAATTACTTATACTATGATATTTTTATACCATATTGTCATTTATGAGGTAACTAGATTATATTTACACTTTCATATGTTATGGAATAATTCTATTGGCATATTTATTATTACTATTTTTCACAATACAATTACAAATTTCATTTTACTATTTCATCTGGATAGGTTATCTAATTTCTAGAAATACATGTTATTTTATTCATTCTTTATCTAAATATTTTTTATTGTGCTCTATAAATTATTTTATTTGGGTTATACTATACGACATAATTATTAAAAGGGGATTTCCATTGATTTTTTTTGTCATTACATTATTCCCCCCTTATAAAATTTCGCCCTTGTAATTTCATTTTACATAATACGGTGAAACCAATATTCGGTGCTTCACCTTTAACACTTCCTTAGGTTCCCATGTTGCCTCTTCATATATATGGTTTCAAAATACTAAATTGACCAGGTGTGTAGTCTTGTTGTGTAGTACATTATTTCTATGGTCCATTATCTTCTCTAGATTAACCAAAAAAGAGATATCAATTTAAAATGGTACCACCTCTGGATTTTGTACATGTGAGGGATATGGTACTGACATACTCAAGAGGGGTATATGGAATACATCATGTACATGAGAGGTATTTGGTGTAAGTGCCAATTGATAGGCCACAACTCTGACTCGATCTAGAATCTTGAGGGGGTTAATCTACCTAGGACATAGATTTCCTATCATCACAAATCTCATAATCCTCTTCCATGATGATATGAATAGAATATCATGTCTCAATCCTTAAACTCTAGGTCACATCAATGATTTTATAAAAAACTCTATTGACTTTTGGATGTCTTGATATCCTTCTGAATAGTTTTTACCTTTCACACAATTTCATCTACCATTTCATGTCCTAGAATCTTACATTAAGAGACATCAGCATATCATGATGGTGTTCTACATTTTCCCCATAAAGGGATTCATATAAAGCCATTTGGATGTTTGAGTAGAAACTTTTGTTATAAGAAAAGAGAACCTGAGGCAGATATTGGTCCCATACTCCTTTGAAGTCCATAGAAACATGACCTCAATATGTCTTCAAGGGTTAGAGTGTTTTGTTCATATTGTCCACCAGTTTTTGGATGAAAATACGTATTTATGTTTATCTCAATATTTAAAGGATTTTGGATACTTTTCTAGAACCTAGAGGTGAATCTCAAATCATGATCGGATAAAATCGATAGTGGTACTTCATAAAGCCTTAATACTTCTCTAATGTATGTTCTTATAATATTATCAAATGAGTTGTCCTCTCAAATTATTAAAAGGTAATATTTATTGTAATATGATCTACAATAACCCATATATAATTATTTCATCGGGATATCTTCGTATGTTAGGCGATAATGTCCATAATCGTGTTTTCCCATTTCCATGTTGGTATTTATAATTGTTTAATCAAACACATATCAAATTTTCATTCAACCATAACTTGATGAAATACTAGGCACACTCATGTTTAGTCAATGATCTCCTTCTTCGTATTCTCCCCCCTATAGTTCAATCGAAGATCTCGATACATCCTTGTGCTCCTTTGGTGAATTGAGAAGGTTGAGCTATATGCATCATTCATAAACTCTTTCATTATATGTGTATAATATGGTAAACATAATCATGATCAAAATCATAGAACACCTTCTACATCAATTTTATACTCTAAGGATTTCCTCTTTCTCACAACTTCCAGCTTCTTCTGAATTTCCATAGCATTTCTTTGAGAATCATTTAATGTCAAAATAAGTGATGGTTGACAAATAATTTGAGAAGGAATTGATGTTGTTACTTCCATAACAATTCCTATATGAATCCTTTTACGGTCTAAGAATATTTAATCCTTCTCAATTTTCATCATTGATAAAGTTACATGATCCTTTCATCTTAGAATACCCACCACATTATTCAATTTTTAAGGATGGTTTTTGATTAAGAAGTGATAATCCTTGATGTTCTCAAACAAACTTCACTAGAAAACATAAATATAATTCTATGTGAATGTATATTTGAGGCTCTTATGATTAGTATATATTTTATACTTCTCCCCATAGAGATAATGTAGCATGATTTTCAACACAATGACCATATGTGAAAACTCCAGATCATTAATAGGATAGTGTTTCTCATGAATTATTATCTTCATTGATATGTAGGAAATAAAATTATAATTTTTCATCATTACACATCCTAATCGATATTTTGAATATTATTAGTTTTCCACAAAGAGTTCCAAACACAGTTGAAGTGTAAGCACTGGCATGGCGATAAACCTATTTTTCAAATCTTGGAAGTAGTATTATCATTCACTTGTGCATATGAAATTTTATCCTTGCCATTTCATTGTGGTTAGTGGGTCTAACAATCTTGAGAAGTTATTCATAGATTTCTAGTAATACCAAAATAGACCAAGGAAAATATGGATGTCTATTACAGAGGTTGGCATGTTCCACACTTCAATTTAAATTTTTTATGTAGTATCTATATATATATCCCTTCTATGGTAACAATACCCATTAATGATACTCCCTCAATCAATAACTAATATATATAGTACATTTAATACTTTTTATACATTCCAAGAGTATTTGGATTAGTGTTCAAATTCTCATCATATTCCCCCTTTGTCTTGATGTATATATGAATATCATTTATAATGACTAGCAAAAAAATATCAAGCTAATCTATAAAGTCTATATTAATTTTTTCCATTAATATTGTTGGATAATTAGTGAGTCTAAAAGGCATCATTATGTACTCATACATTGTATAATTCACTCAAAGGCAGTCTTGGGAATATCTTCTATTCTTATATTTAATTAGTTATATCATGATCGTCGGTCCACTATAGATAAATATGTGGCCCCACAAAGTTGATCAAACAAGTCATATATCGATGGAAGGGGATAATTATTCATTGTCAGGATTTTTTTCATCTCATGATAATCAGTAAAATTTTTCATTGATTCATCATTCTTCATAAATAATAGTATTTTTCACCCCATGGTGAGGCACTACGATGTATAAAACACTTTTCTATATTCTATTTTTACTTCTTTATTAGTTCCAAAAACTGAATGGGTTATATTCGATAAGTATTCTTTGATATAGGTTGAGATATAGGAATAAGACCAATTGGGAACAAAACATCTTAGTTATAAGGAAGACATATAAATTATTTGGGGAACACATCTGTGCAGTCTCTCATAATGGGAATGTCTTTGATCCTGATTCTCCTTTTTATCTTAATCATTTGATAAATATTTTCTTTATCATAATGTAATACTATTTACACATGATAGGAGGGATCTGAATAAGATTCACCCTCCAGCATACACTTGTATAGAATTGGAGTATTATTTGTGGTGTGAACAGTTATCTCCCATTCCTGCCAGTTGATGATGGATTTTATAAAGATAGCCAATAAAATCCAAAAATAGAAGCAAACTACACCAAGGGATGTAAGAAAATACTTTTTTGGGATGTTTATCCCACAAACATTAATATGAAAGATGTTATATACATTAGATAAAATAATTTCCACATTTTTTGTTCTCACAGATAACTCAACCACTATATTTTGAGGTGGTGTTTGAACAGTTCTACTACTATTACAAGATATGAGAAAATAAAGAAGACCAGAATCAAATATTATGTTTCATATTATTAAATTAATAACTAGAGTACCTATCACCACATCATTTCTGGGATACCCCTCAACATTTGTGATGGAATAATCCTTCCCTTTATCAGTTGACTTTAGTGCCAAATGATTATGATTACCCATGAGTACTCGGGGTTTAGTGTACTGGCTTGCATAGTTTTATTTCATTGTATAGTTGATTCATTTAACCATGGGTTTTTATCTATTTTATTCAACAACATTGTGAAAATTCATCATAATTCATCGACTTTCTTGAGCTTGGTGTCCTTCTCTCCAATACCAAGAGAAATTCCCTACCCCATTGAGGAAATTCACATGATGCTTCTTATAACATTTTTGACATGTGAGCAGTTGATAATTCTTACAACCTTTTTCATTAGATCCTACATCTTGATACTCCATATTTTGTTTCTTATCACTATAGCTGTGGGGCCATTCACCAAACTCTATCTCCAATTTGATATTATATTGAAAAAAATTATTCGTAACTCATAACATCTCAAATTTCTAGATCCTTTCAAATGTGTGGATTTAAACAACTAATGAATCTATGAATTTTCATATCATTATTGATAAAAAACATGATGTGTACCATGAAAGCCTTTTGAAAATTTTATCTTACTTCATGATGATTGAACATCCAATTTCATACTATCCTTGAATTCTCTATCGATATTTTTAGAAAGAGTTTGAGGGAAATACATTTTCAGAAACATTATCCTAAATTATTACAAGTCCATCTCTTCAATTTAATCCTTTGACTTGGTGTCCATAATAAATTCACACCATTATTCAACCTCACCTTCTAAATGATAAATGTCTAGAGTCACCTTCTTTATCTTAGAACATTGAAGTACATAAAAGAGGTTCTCCATTTATTTAACCGAAAATTACATGATGAGTGGATCAGATGATCGACAAAACGTGAGTTCCCATTGTCTCATAAAATATTTACAACAACGTAATCACACATTAATGGAGGAGGAAGTTCCACATTATTTAGGTTATTGTTAATAGGATGAAACTGTTGGGTAAGAATTTCTTGGAAATTTTTAACTCCACATACCATGGAATGGGGATTTAATTTGGGAAATCATTGTATTGTCCCCTTCATGGGTTGTTGGCCTAGATTCTACCGTTTTCCTCCATTTTTTAAAATATAAAATGTTAGAATGAACCATAAGGTACATGTTATGAATAAATAATTTATTCCCCTATGAAACTAAGTCTAAATGAATAAATTATGGGATACACATGTTTATAAAATTTTAAAACAATCTTTTTAGGTGCCTCAATATACATTGTATCAAGCTCAATGATTTAACTATGGTTGTCCAATACTAATTCCCAAGTTTTCTAATCCCTACTCCAATACCAACTATATAGACCCTACACATTCATACATAACTAGTACAACGTTTTAAATATAGATGAAAAAATAATGCTACAACTACTGGATCTAAGGTTTAGTTGCATGGGAAAATTACAACCATACATAGATTTGACATAATAAATCATAAAAAAATTGTTTAATTTATTCTTATCTAGATTGTTATTTTCCTTTATATTCTCTATATTACAAGTTTCCACCAACGGAAAAATATATAAAAGAAGGGTTGAACTAAAAACCATATAAGAGGATGATTAAGATACATGAAATATGAGTGAGAATAAAAATAATAATAAACATAATATAATCAAAGAATCGTAATAATAATCATGATAGGAAAGACTAGATAAAGGCATGGAATGTCGTAATGGATAAAAATGAAACACCTTGGCTCCGTGGTTTACCACCACACATAGTTGTGACCAATTATTGAATCATTTTTACACATATTTCAATTTTGATTATGAGATACATAAAAATTACCCAATGCAGCAGAGTTCTTTATAAATCTAGGCTCACCCATCACATCATAACATTTCAATGCGTAGTATAATTAATGGAGAACCCACCACATCATAATATTTTTATTACCATGCATCCCACATATAAAGTATATACATATTATACATAAAATAAGACATTTAAATAAATGTGTTTCATTTTCTAAGGAATGCATTCATAAAAATTTGGGTTCCAAAAATAAATATGGAATAAAATACTTGATAAAAGAAACATAAATATTGAGTAAAGAAGAGAAAATATCGTGAGTAGTATAATATATAATTTTGTAAAGAAGAGGTATTGTGGAAAAATATTTTTATATGTCATAAATTATATTTTTAACATGTATATCACAGAAAAGATAAGAGAATGATAAATAAATTATATTAAAGGAACATTAAAGGAATATCCATACTACAAATGGATTGAAAGAAGGAACCCCGAAGAAAGATATTTGGGTTCAAGAATCTCTCTACCTTATATATGAATTATTTACTCCCTTTATTAAATGAAAATTCATTTATTAAAAAACAAATAACCTTTTATACATGCTAAAGATTCATTATCGGTTTATTAAGTACATTTATTAGATTTTTGATGAGTTGTAGTGTTTAATTTCGTCATTTGGGAGTGATCATTTTCAGGGTTTTCATGATCTCTTCATTTGAATATTAGTGTGGAAGATCATGTAGAATGGTTATAATTATACCAAATTGAAATTATATGATATTAAAAAACACATATATGTATATTTTTTATTATATGTTATTGGGTTATGTATGAATATGGTTTCTGACTCAGGTAGAGATATAAAAAATTTTGGTCTAATTCGTGTTTATGGACCTTTTTCGGATTCCTAATGATTTCACACAGGTATCAGGGGTTTATAGGGATTTTTCAGAGCTTGGAACCAATCATTTTAGGAAATATTCACTTATCATATATTTATTTTAAACAATGTGGATATGATACATGGTTAGTCTAAACAATTTTAATGTTATGAATTTTCTGGAAGAGACATATTATAGGGATGGATCATGGTTTCCCATACCATGTGGGATCCAAAATAATTCTTTTATGAGCCCGTAAAGGGTCTCCCGTCTCTAGGTATTCCCCCGCCGCCGTCTTCATCCCCACCATCTCGGGTCCTCTAGATCTATCCTCGGCGCTTTGCTCGGCACATTTGCGGTGTAGTATTGTCCAATGGAAGTGTTGTGTGGGCTTGTCAACTTTAAGAATCGCTTCATGGTCTGGCCATCTTCTGGCCCTAACCTTCGATCTGGTTAGATTTTCTCTCGGCGGCGCGATGTTGGCCCAAGATGCGGGTCCAGATGCTGCGATCTAGGGATGCTATTGCACTTCTTAGAGTCTGCAGGTGACTGGGAGGATCCGTCACTTGGGTGCGGTTATGAAGGCGGCGACATGATCTTCTTCTCAAGCTTCTGAAGGGGTGATTTCTCAGTGACTGCTATTCGAAAGGCCCCCATTTCTTGTTTGGATTATGTCTTTCAATCGGATTTTTTTTCTTGGTTCTGGTTATGCGATGTTCTTGGTGGTTCGTGGTGGCATTGATGTTGAGGTCTGGATTCAGTTATGACAATTGGTAGAGGTCAACGTGATGGCTTCCGAATAGTGGATGATTATGCAGTGCAATTTAATGGATATCGTGGATTGAGTCTTTTTTTAGGTGATTGTATGAAGCAGTGGTATGTTTTTTGGGCTGAATTTTTGTCCTATGGGTTGTTTTCTGTGGTTAAATTCATCCAGTTCACCGCAAGGGACTATTTCAGAAGGGGTGTAGAGCAGCAAACATTCACCTATCATGGATTTTCGGATTTGGATGTTTAAGAGGGTAAGTTGTTTGTCATGGCTTTCATGCATGTGCATCCTTGCACGAGACTTCTAGTCGAGCTGCGATGAGAAGGTGGAAGCTCGTCTTATTGATATTGATGCTAGGGAAGATCATTTCTTTGCAGCTTTGAATTAAATTGTATGTAGACTTAGACATTGGATAGTGGGGCTTTTTGTTTTTATGTCTTTGAAGTCAGTTGGTTATCCCTTTACCCTTTAAAAGGGGACTTATCTTAATAAAAATAATAATTTTCAGTCATATCATGAGGCCTAACTATGTAAGTCCCCTTTTCTCAAGGTATTTGTTCATGGTTTCATCCCAGTTTGGATAACCTTGTTGTAAAACATTGAACATGTAAATTTTTGGGTAATTTTACTAGTATGGCCTTAATAATCTAATTACCCTGTCCTTCATCTCTAGTCTGATTTCATTCTGGATGAACAAGAATTATGTCCCATTTTTTAGGATTTGAAGGAAAAATCTAGGAATCAAAAGATATCCTTCATCTGGGATCTATTTGAGATTTCGTTCATCACATTGGATGTACAATTGTATGTA
The DNA here is from genome assembly GCA_963277665.1 of Viscum album. Taxonomy (NCBI): domain Eukaryota; kingdom Viridiplantae; phylum Streptophyta; class Magnoliopsida; order Santalales; family Viscaceae; genus Viscum; species Viscum album. Next base: position 1,594,716,211 of record OY728130.1, on the reverse strand, counting down.
CTCAAGTCTGTTTGATCTGTTTTCCATCTTTCATTCTCTTGGTCATGTTATCATTGTGTTTTCCTTTTTACACCTTTCTTAGATATACTCCAGTATCTGAAAAATAAGAGGATGATACTGGAGGAGGGGAGTTTTATGAGTACTATTTTGGTGTTCTATAATTAATACGTCAAGTTCTCTGATTTTGGAAATGACATTTGTGGCCCACTGATTTCATCCGGTGTAATATATTGAATTTATATTCCATGTTTATATTCATTAGATTCATATGGTAATTCACATTCCATAAATTTAATTAATTATTGGTGGTAATGTTAATAACTCAAAACAACCATTTTTGAGAAATATTCCATAATTGGTTTTTAGTTTTTTGACACTTTTGAGCCGCCATATGGGTTTGTTCGAGATTTACGACACTAATGGTAATCCTCCTTGAATTAATTTCCTATTGAATCATGAATTTTTTAATGAATTTTACTATGTCACATTCACTTAACCCACCTATGTTATGTGCCTAAATATATGTAATTCATTCAAATTATATTATCAAAGGAAAAAATATTTATATGAGTTGGCCTTATTAAATTTAATGGAACATTTGGTTTCACGTCCATAAAACACCATTCCATGTTCATGGAAGGTCTTATGGTTAACCTTATTAATTTTAACTTTCTCTACATGTTTTTAATTAAAATTATTCATAATACTTGTCCTTATCACACTAATGAACGGAAATTCTTGAATAGAGTGAATTTTTTAACGTCATAGTTATCATATAACCAAATTAATTATAGTGAATTAAATGTTAGGTGAAGATTTATGAACATGTAAATTGGAATCATTATAGGATGGATTGAATCATGTTGCCTCTATAATTTATGATTGAATACACTGGGTACATGAAGACGTCATTTCAATTCAAGGAAGCTGGCAGCCTTATGTGAGACCTACCCATGAACCTAGTCCTTGTCAACCATTGAATGCCTGATATGAAACAATTGAATAACTTAATTATTTTTATAGGATGACTCAGATACACCACTTGGATCAACCATGACATGAGGAGCATTGGTTACATACTTGGTCCCACCACTACTTATCTCTCATTTTTCCTCGGTTCTATTCCTTCTATTTAGTTAGAAACATTATCATGGGAATTCCTGGGATAATACACCTTGGATTAATCTCTTACAATTTATCTTTCCCAATTTACTATTGAGTTAGTGTCCCCTAAGTTCTAGGTTGGCTTGATGATTACCATGGAACCACTTCCTATTTATTTATCTATTATGTTTTCCTGGTAACATATCATAACCTTCAATAATTATGTTATCACAAGGTGTTTTCATTGCTGACAATAATTCAGGTAACATGTTCATATAAACTAGTAATCAATTAATTACGGATCTGTTTACATGTTAGGACACCACCACGGGATGAAGTAGGTACTTGGGTATTTAGCTACATTATACTCCTTCACTTTATCTATAAATGGATGTCGATTATTTCAATTTTATTATATGGGAATGATGCCATAGACACTACTAGTGGTGGCCAACTAAGATTTATCTCACACCCTCTACGGGAATTAACTGATACCTGGGGTAGATAACATGTATATTTTTGTTGATAAGGGGAATAATAATTCATCAGACACATTATTTCTTGATTTTATAGGATGGAGTTTTTAACATATTAAAATTATGTATCTCGGGATCCATGGGATTGTTTTTGAATTTCCATTTAAACATTGGGGTTTTTCAAGAATTCCAGCTACTTTGTATCCATGTTTCCCAACATTTTATTGAAATTAAATATATAATGAACTATATTCTGTTATTCAAGTTTATTTAGTTATCATTTATTTGTCTCTCTCTACTGTTCATTGTGTTTACCTATTACATCCACTATTTACTACTATATATAATTATTCACTATGGTATACTTGGAAAATGAGGGAAAAGTCTTCCCAAGGACACACCCTAGGCCCTCACTGCTAGTTGAAACTCATTTTCATTTGGGTAGATGTGCTTGAGGGTATGTTCCCCACTGGGCTCACAGCGCCTCCTATGGGGAATACAGATCCGGGAAATCACAAAGATGTATCACATGGGGTTTACCTTACTTATTTACTATTTTTAGAAAATAGTTAATAGATTATGAATTCTTGGATCATAGTCATAAGTCATACTAGGGTATAAAAAATTCATGGTATTTTTAAATTTTATATTACCTAAATTATAATTGTTGTAATTATTTTCATATTATAGTTGATATCATTTCATCCGTGGGTGACGCACATGTTATGAGGATATTTTCATTATTCTTCTAATTGATATTCCCTTTTATCCATGTCTAGATGATATGATGGAAACTATCATTGTTACAATAATCGTAGTTGGCGCCTAGAATTTACATTTCATGCATATCTCTTTTCCATATATGGGAATTTCAATTCTTTTTATTTCATATAATGCATGTGATTATTGATTGATACTTTCATGCATATATGCTTATCCTACTTTTGGACTTTGATCAAGTGATTTCCAATTTCAATTCATGAGGTGTTATGGTCATTCATGGGTTTCAATGTGTAATTTATTAAATCTTATCTTTAATTATAAATTCAATTGGATGTTAATATCAGTGATAATTATTATGGTCCCATATTAACTAGGACGGGAAAATAATTTTAAATGATATTTGATGAATGTTCTATGAAAATGCAGATATAATAGTGAAACAGTTGCATGTTCTTATTTCAACTTATCAACTTTACGAAAGGTAAGGATTTAAAGTAGTAATTTAATGATAAATAAAATGAAAATATTTCTAACAAATGATGAGGAAAGGTAATATTGACCTTTAATCTATTGGAACCCCTAAAACATATAATTGAACACTTACCTATGCCTAGAATTCTTAGAGGTTAGTTTGGATATTATTAGATGGGTAGGGAACACTTTTATATGTTTGGATTCCATAAGTTTTGTTATATAACTTATTATATTTTTGTAGTTGTGTCCTTGATGAAATTGTAGACCAATGCTACCATGAAGTCCTTGTTTCATGTGAAAAGTGGGTGGTGACAACCATGATCCATACATAGTGGGACCTAAGCAACTTTTCTTACCATCTGGTGTTCCTTTTGTGCCAATGCATGTTTTACCTATTCCGAGAACAAATTCACAACATGGTGATCATTTTAGACATATGATGCAGTCAATACATGGTGGTCCACGAGATTTACCTATGATTAATGATATAACATGTGAGTTTAACTGTATCATCCAGCCACCTTCTAAGGGTTTAGAGGTCTGTAGTCATCCGATTCTTGGCTATAGGCCACCATGTCTATCTTAAATCATATAGAGATACCTCTTATGGGGAGTTTCAAATATGATACTTACATGATAAAATATTCATTCAAGCACCAATTGGATATGATTACCTACGATTTTCATCAATAGATAATGTTATGGGTTGATTTCTAGACCATCTTCTATAACCATTTCTTTCATCAATTGTTAATCCTCGATAGATCCAGAGATTTCATGCCCCTCATGTAGGGTTCTATGTTTTTTAAGGAGTATATAGTGTGTTTCTTTTAGTTGTAGAACATTTTACTACTTCTATATAGTGATGATTTCTCAAGATTAAAAAATTGAGTATCAGATCTTGTATTCCATCCTTAATAAGGTGAATGTCTTCCGCCTACCTACTTTCGCTTAATTAGTAATCAATATCTAATCATTGAGCACAACCTGACAGACGTTGTCAATACTGGGCATAGAGGATCAGTGCCAAGGCTGGTCAGTATTTCTTTTGGTGGAATAAAGTGATCCCTTGATGTTTGTTTCCAAGGAGGTGTCAGCCATGGTACATGTGTGGGTATCTTTATAGTGTTTCACCAGTGTCTATGTTAGGTGATTCTGAAGTTCCAGTGTCATAGAGACCAACTGGAGTGATAGGATTATGATGGTATGTGTCATATTTAGAGTTTTTGTCAAACCGTTCTATCATGTCCTAGTGTAAGAGGATCTGTACCAGTTACACCCACATGTATAGGTTGTTTTACACCACGGTAGGTGGGGTATTGATGTTGCACTAGATGACTGATCGAGGTGTTGGTCTAGTCCATGGTAGAATGACCTCTAAACTCTAGCATTGAAATCAGAGAATTTTCATTCAGGGTAATCCAGCTGTATCATTTTGTCATGGATTAGGTCAGTTTCATGCATTATAGTCGATACAAAAGGATCAGGGTATAGGAGAGTCTGCATTATGTAGTACTATTATAGTATCCTCATCTATAGTCCCCTATTTGTTTTACACAAGTTATTTTATGTACATCATTTAACCCTGAGACCAATGGATAGTCAGAAAGGATGATACCAGTTTCTTAACTACATATTCCATGCATGTTTCCCTGATTTTATTGGTTCTTGGTTGAATCATATCCCTCTCACTGAGTTCACCTACAATAATATCTTTTAGTCAACAATTCTGATGGATCCTTTTAACGACTTAAATAGTATGCCACACCGATCACCCCTATATTCTCTTGTGGTAGGTGAGTCATCCCTACTAGGTCCTCATCTCTTATAGGAGACTCCAAAGCAGGTTCAACTAATAAGAAATCATATCACTACTGCTCATTCTAGAAAAAAAAATTATGTCGATCACCATCGAAGACATCTACAGTATAAAGTCGTGGATCATGTTTTCCTATTGGTATCACCCAATCTAGGGAATATACTATTACGAAAGAAATAGAAGTTATCAATCATTATGTAGTGTCATTTGAGATCTTTGAAATATTCGAGATGGTATCCTATCTGTTTCAATTACTTAATTGGTATCATTCCATGCACAACATTTTACATGTTTAACTAATTTTTCACTTTCATGTTGACCCATCTCAATATTTTGATCCAATGGAATTTTATTTTGATGTGAGTTATTATTTTGAGGTTTATCCTATATGCAACATTGAATGTAGCACAAAGGCTATCCCAGGACTATTTTTTTCCTCTAGTACGAGTGATATGGTAGCTCAACCGTGCATAAGACAAGAGTTGGGAGTGAAAGGACAATGAATATTCTTAGTGGTCAGAGTTATTCTCTAGAATTGTTTCAGCACATTTGGAAGGTGAACTCAGGGATGAGTTCATTTATGATGTAAAGACTATATGAACCCAGTCTTGGAGTTATGAATGGATCATCAATGTTTTTCTCTAAATCATATTTATGGAGTTTTTTTGGATTCTTAATGAGGTTACAATCATTATAGGGGTGTCTATGGATCATTCGGATATGAGAACCAAAATTTTTGAGAATAGTGGACTTGTCGCATAGATAGAATAAATTGTGTGAGTAGGGTGCATGATAATTCTAAACCATGTGGATGGTAGGAAAATATGGATAGATCTATACCTCATGGTTAGTGCATGGTTTCTCAAACTATGGGGATTAACCATGTGAGTTCCCCCTCTTCTCTAGGTACTCATGCATGGTTTTCACATAGTTTGGAGAACCATGTTTCAAAACCATACATTGTATTATTTTTGGGTAATTTTACAATTCAAACCTAAATGATCTAATTACCACATCCATCTTCCCTAAACTGATTTCCAATAGGACGAACTTCCAATTTATCTGATTTTGGAGTTTTTGAAAAAAAAAACATGGAATAAAGTGATCTACTTTATCTGAGATCTGTTCGAGCTTATACTCATCTCATTGGATGTTCAACGGTAAGTAATGAAGTCTATTTGAGTCATTATATATCTCTCATTATCTCATTATATTAATCTAGGGGAAAAATTTTATACTCTTTTTCGTATATACTCTAATCTAGTTTAAATTATAGGTTGATACTATATGAAAAGAGTCCAATGAAAATAGAAAGTGCTGTCTATAACCCATCCATTATGTTTTTCGATTTCTTAATTGATGAGTGGGCCCCTCAAATTTCATTAGAGTCCATTTATTAAGTTTATATGTCGTGATTATATTCATTAGAACCATATGTTTATTATCTTTACATAAATGAGATTTGTTTTTGGTGGTTTTATTAATGACGCACAACACCCCATGTAGGGTAATATGACATAATTGGGTTTTTATTTTTTGGAAACTTTTGGTAAACCGCTTGGGTGTGATTGAGATTTAACACACAAACTGTAAACATTATTTCATTATTTTTATATAAATCAGAAAATTGTGAAGGTCTTATAACATGTCACTTCCACATGAACCACCTAAGGTATGTTCCTAAATGTAAATAATTCATTCAAATGATATTATAGAAAAAATACTTATGTATAATAAATAACCTTATTAAATGTATAAAGTAATATTTGGTTTAAAATTCAAATCACACCATTCTATGTTCATGGAAGGAAACAAAGTGAAAATTATTTATTAAACTTGACTTAAATGGTTTTAATTAAAATGATTTAAGCTAATTAGCCTTGTCAAACTAATTAAAGTCAATTCTTTAACCATATGGATTTTTATTTCCATAGTTATCATGTGACAAAATTAATTTTACTGAATTAAATGTAAGGATACTCTTTATTCCCATTGACCTTGAAATATATTTAGGAAGTATGGACTAATTATGGATCTGGGATTCCAAAGGTAATTCAATTGGGCACTTGAGTATGTAATCCCAATTCATGGATATAAGTTTTCTTGGGTGAGACATACCAAGGGACTCAAACCTTTTCTAAATTTTTATTCATGGTATGAAACTATATGATCACTACATTATTATTATAAGATGTGTCAGATACACTCCTTGGATCCAGTATGACTTGAGGTACCACGGTTACATCCTTATGCATGAACACTACTTATCTCTAAATTTACCTTCGATGCATTCCTGGGAATCTGTCAAATTTTTTACTGTGGGAATTTCATGGAAGATGAACCCTGTATTACACTCTTAACTATTAGATATACCTAGTTACTACTATGTTAGTGGCCCCTGTGGTCTAGGTTCCCTTGGTGATTACCATGGAACGACCTTAGATTTTGTTATCAATTATGGTTTCCATGTTATATCCAAGAATCTTGACTAATTATACTATCATAAGGTCATGTCAGTGTTGGATATGCCTAATTTGTATTGTTTATATAAAATGGTAATATAATAATTAATGAACTTGTTATATGTTTAGGCACTATCTGAGGTATAAATAAGAAACACGGGTATTTATATACATTGTACTACTTTACCTTATGTGTGCATTCATTCACAATGCAACATTTCCAATACATGAGCTGGATGTTATATACACCACTGGTGGTGGCCCACTGAGATTTATCTCACACCCTCTCTAAGCATAGTTTGGTACCTAGGTTCAGCTATATGTATGTAGGTGTTGATAGAGGAAAAAATAATTCTTCAAACACTTGATTACTTATTCTTTCAGGATGGAGGCCATAGTAGATGATTGAGCTGTAGATCAAACTGCTTGAGATTTTTATTTTATTTCCTTTTCTACATTGGGTTCCATGTATTTATTCAATATTTTATACATGTTTTCCAACATTCTAGTGACATGAAATATATCATCCTCATCTATAGTATTTTATTGCAGTTATTTCAGTTATCATTGGTTTTTGTTTTTCCACTATTCAATATTTTTTCTTATTTCTTCTACTATTTACCTATGTTTATAATTATGTAATGTTCTACACTCTATTAATGTGGGTAGAGTCTCCCCATAGACCCACTCTAGGCCCCCACTTCTAGTCATAGGCCTCTAGAATCCGAGGAGATGCGTTTGAGGCTGTGTGACCTACCAGGCACAAGGAAACTCCCATATGGCATCTAATTATTAGACTTCCTATATTATTTGGTATAATGATGAATCATTAGATAAATAATTAATGAAAATTAATTATTTTTTTGATAAATTTTGCAACCATCATGAATTCATATCATTTAATTTTATATCAGTTTTATATATCAGTTGTAAAACAATATTTCAATTATAATATGTAAAATAATATTTTATTTAACAATAAATATGTTTTTATAACAATACATAAAGTTGGCAGTGAAAAATGAAAATTCACCCTCCATGGTGGTAGTAAAACAAAACAAAATAGATCGTATTTTCATTAAAAAATACATATGTGATGATATTAGAATAATATTTCTTCCATTAAAATAGTAAAATTAAATTATATAATAGATAAGGGAGTTATAATTTCCCAAGGATAGGTTGAGGTGAGGATAGGATAAGAAAATAAACGAAACATAAAATGAATTAAATGAAAAAGAAAGAGCGTTTTTCCTCTTGAATTTTTTATCCTTGAGAAACTCCTCAGGGAAAAGGGATTGGACTTCTGATGAGACCATGACCTCCTAGAGAGAGGGTAGGGTCTTTGGAAGAGTATTAGGAAGAACATAGTCAATACTCAAATCATTGAAGGTTTTAGGAGAAGTGGATGTGTGATGAGGTATTTATATGGGAGGAGAGGGGTGTTTTCTCATTATTTTATTCAGAAGATTATTATTTTGGCTCAAGACATTGAATAGATTATGACATATCAGAAAAAATATTAAAATAATAAAGTATAGTGCAATAGTAAGGTATTAAATCATCATTAGATCATCTATGTGTCAATAATTCATGTATTATTCTTATATCATAAATTATTGCATTTCAATATTCACAAAAAATAACATATTTTATAAAAATACCAAATTTTTACCTTAACCATTTTTCGATGTGAAGAATTAAAAATTTAATCCATTTGATGAAAATTCCTTTTTTAATATATGAAAAATCATTTTTTTTAAATCATAACATACATGGAAAATACTTATTTTAAAATTATAAATAATTTTATTACACATTCAAAAAATAATCATGGTGTCCAAAAATTAGCTTATAAACATAAGGAAAATGATTTAACATTATGAATCTATTTCATGAAAATAAATTTTAATTTAAATAATTATATTCATTATAAAAATATAAATAAAAACATCAATTTTGTAAAAATGCCAACACTTAATCAACAATTTCTATGATTTTTATTTACATATACTATGATATAATTACATCATATTTTCATTTAAAATATTAATTTTTTTATTATACATTTATAGATGAGGATATTATTATATTGGATAGTTTACTATTCCTAATGGTCACAGAACTATTCCAAATGTCATGATACCTTTTCATTGGAAAAGGATCCATAATTTCGAGAAATACCTCTTATTTCATTCACTATTTATTTAACAAGTATTTATTGTGTTCTCTAAGTGATTTTATGTGGGTTATAATATATTAAATAATTATAAAATGGAAATTTCCATTGATAAAAAAATTCATAGTAACAACATTAGTGTTTAGGAGGCTAATGGATACAATTTTAATGAGTTTATGGATGAGTTAATGATGATTTATATTGAGAAGGTCATTGTGTTGTCTGAGTCAGTGGATGATATTTTTGTGATCCAAATATATATATTAGTGTTGTTGATTGTGGAGTGTGTATTTATTAGATTATGGGTTAATCATATCTATTGGATTAGGTGGATGATTCATAGATGAAAGATTTATTGGTGGAAGTTTTGGGATATTTATTTTTTTTCTAATTCCCCTAAGGGGTGGTTTGGGGATGAGAGACATCCCAATTCATTTTACAGAAGGATATTTGTTTTTTTGTTATTCATATTTCCACTATATCTAAATTACATTGTTGAAGTTTATTGATATTTCTTATTATATATAGGATTTATCAGGCCTTGTCAGATCAGTTTATGTCATCTTGAATGAAGTGATTAGTTGCAATGTATTTTTCTAGATGTTTTATTTTCATGAGGGGAAGTCTATGAACCATATTTACAGTGGTTTCCATCAGCTTCTTGTTGTTCCGAATTTAATGTGGTAGGATATATAGATGTTCTAAGTCACTAGGTTTCTTCAATCATGGGGTGGATATGATTCCATATGGGTGTTTTTGGATTTCATAAAATTGTTAGATCACATCATACAAATTTTGGAGTTAATCCATTCAGAGGTTTTATTAAGGATGTATCTGAATAATTTTGTAAAGAATAATTGATTTTAGAAGACGTTCATTACATATACTTATTTATTTTTCTATTATAATTTTTATATACATCTCTATTATTCATTTGGGTCATCGTTATACAACATCTTATCTTTTCATCCATTGTAGGAATGATAGATAGAGGAGGCTATAAACAATATTGGGTTTTGTTGGATGTATGAATTCAATATTCTATAATTCTTTGGGTGATGTACCTTCCATTTATAGTTTTTTTATACAATTTATAATTCCAATTTATTAATAGGACATATCTATTAAAATTATTATATCAACAATAATACTGATATATAGTGTGTTTGACCAAGGTTAGAGGGTTATCCATTTTAAGACCTAAATTAGTGTATAGAATGGAATATAAGGCATATGTTATACATGAGTGAATGGATGGTTAAAATTATCGTAGTCTGTTATATAATGATGATAATAGTAGGTATTTAGAGATTTATGAAAAATATAACCTTTTTATGTAGAAATACCCCCATTTTTGGAAGAAATGATTAAATAATGGGAGTAATATTTCTCCCTCAATTGTTTGAAATTTATAGTTTCTATAGTGTATTGGAGTTGACTAATCTCAATGATCAATTCCCAAATATTGATATTCTGAATTCATAACATTATGAACATGTAACAACCTCATGAAAAAATTTATGGTGGTGTTCCAATCATTTACTGGGGTGAGTTGGGCACTGAAGATTATGTGACTGTCAAAGTATATCCAATAGAGATACAAGAAAATCAGTAGATAATATTTAATAAGATAAACATTCATTTGGTTTGTGTATAGTGGATTTATGGTGGCTCTAAGAGGATAACATGGGAGTGGGAGTCAAAATGGAAACTCAATATACTTAGTTTGTTAATTGTTAGTTTTTTTGAAAATTTTTATATGATCTTTTCATTTTGATGGATGAATAGGGTCAATATGCGTTAGTGCACTATATAACACTGATGTGTTGTTTGTTTCCTTGAAATAGAGTGATATTTGAGAGGGATATCATGGGTTTTTGGATTTTTTTATTTATTCACCTTCACTATTTTGATTTTATTTTCTGAGTAACATAAGTGATTGATAAATATATAATGAAAGGGTCTAGTTTTTTCCAAGAACATCCTTTTTGATTTTTGGGTGATAAAATTGTTAATGAGGGGGATGGAAGAGAGGTAGTGGAGTATCAACTGGATTATTAGTTGGAATAATGGGATTTATTAATGAGAATATATGATGTGTAATGGGGTATCATAGTGATAACCTCACTTGGGGTGGATCTCTAACCTATAATGCGGCGGGGTTTGGAGGTGGACCTTGTGTTATGGTGTTGTTACTTTGGAATGGAGGTATGAGAGGAGAAATGTTTTCATATTTGACTCATTAAATATGGATATAATGTGGAGGTTGGTTATTCCACAAGGCTTGAGTGGTTTTCATTATATATCATTTTATCCTAGAGCATCACTATACCATTGGTGTTGGCTATGATCTGGAGTCCTTGATGGGTTCTATATTAGATTTCGTAAGGGTAAAATTTAATTAATAGGTTTCCTCATAGACTTATCCTAGGTTTAATGGATTTTAGGGGAAGAATCAATGTAAATAGTGCATAAAATTTGAGTGGATATTCATATTTGAACCATTAAATCATGGCCATCTATTTATCCCCACATTTTTTTAAAAACAAATATGGTTTGCGATATATTCCAATGGGATATATTATGGATATATTAAGTAAAATAATATATAAATACTATAACCCTCTCTAAAATACCTATTTATTTCTTTCTCCATAAAATTCTAGGAATCCATATGGATACTATTACATAATATATTAAATCATTTTTGTGATTTAGTCCCTAAATTCTGGGGATCAGATTTTGGTGAAATAAGTTGAGTTTATTCTTAACTAGTTTTTTTTACTTACACTTGTTAAATTTTAACATGATATGGTAATTGGCACCATTTATTTTTATTGGGGTTAATATTTTTTATATATATGATCATTTATATATGAGGCCTTTATGAATAATGGGATTCCATGTAAGAGAGGTCATCATAGATTGGTGCACATTCTTATATTCTTTCTCAGAGAACGTAGAATGTTCTATAGTAGGTTATGAATCAGATATCCTTATTTATATTAATGTACTAGACTATTATGATAAAATTTAATCATTAAATTTTTTCAAACTGTCATTTGGAATATAATGAATAGTATTTAATAATTAATTTGAATGGGATGTTTTGATTTCATTTTTTGATGATTTGTTGGTGAATCCTCCTATTACTTTAAAGATAATGTTTTTTCTACATTATACGATTTTTTAAATTATTTACCATGGATAATTTTATTTAAATCATATATTACACAAAAATATGGTAATAATAATGTGATTAAAGTGTTAGGCTTGTAAATTATTTTTAATTATTCTACGATTAGTATCTAATATAAATGACTTTATTAATGCATGATTTGTACTCTTAGAATTCATTAACTATTGATTATTGGCTGGTTGTCATTGAATCCATTTCATAATTAATAGGATAATTCAATGATGGTAGTAAAAGGGTTTTTGTGGGAAAAAGGTCTACAATTCAGAAGGACCATTCTCTTTTTAAATGGTTTTATGCCTTCGATTCATAGACTGTGTTTCCACTTTAATGTTCAATTATATGAAATTTGTTTTTCTATATATGTGTTCTTTAGGATGATTCATACTTTCTAAATTTCTTGTTTGGGGTATTGTATGGTCATGATAGATAGTAAAATTATATGGCATTTATTTTTTATTATACTAGATTATTAAATGATGTTTATAACTGGATAAATGACACATGTTGAGAATATGTCCTAGAAATTTTAAATATCCTTATGTGTGGATTTTTGTTCTGTTATATGGGTATTTGTTGAGAACATAGATTTTATATATTTCTTGATTTTTTGAATTTCTATTAATGTTTGATGGATGGATAATTTTTATGGGTCCCAAAATACTATTTGAGGCTCCCTAAACTGACACTCCTAGGCTTGGTGTAAAAAACATTACTTAGAAACTCTCTTTTATATAATGTGATATGAACCATACTAAAAATAACATTATTCTATATCATTTTAATAAGTGAGACATTATAAATCAAAAATAAGCACACAATATTAAGAATTAAAGATATAGTGCCATTGAGGATCTAATAAATAGCATTCTTATTTTGTGTTTCTTAATAATATTTCAATATAAGTTAACCATTTTACAATTCATTTGATAATTACTGTATGTTTTTAAAACCATCATAACCCTAGAATGCAGAAATAAGTAAGGTGTGATTGCAAGGGCCGTGTAATGGAAAAAATATCAATATTTCATCATAGATATGATCATATGAATATAAAGAAACATTAAAATTGGAGAAATACATTATTATAAAAAATTAAAAAATATGAATTTTCCATAAGTTTTGTTATAAATACATAAAATCTATTATTAATAAAAGTATAACCTAGAAAAATATGATAAAATTATTTTATAATAAAAATGAACCATGTATAATTATCATAAAGATATGGAATAGAAAGGAAACAAGTCCATGGAAATAACGTAATAATGGTCATTGGCATAAACATAAGAACAATGAAATTATAACATTGTAAATAAAAAATATATTCATTCCAAGATATTAATAAGATAATTATATGCCTCATGTTGTTAAGAAACTAAATGATCATTCCTCATAATAAAATAAATATAATTTTTTCACTTCATATATTTATCTAATGAAATATAAATCCATAACCAATGAATTTTGGGGTGATATAGGACCCCAAGAATTGTTTTTTCATACATATGTTTCCACATGAAAATAATCATTCATTTCATCATATAGAACCTGTTGAATGAAAATTTATACAACAAACTATTCAAATTAAATGATATAATGTAATAATTCATAATTCCATTAATTATCATAAAATCATAAACACATACAAAATGAATCGGTATCAAAGGATATTAAGCATCATTTTAAGTAAATAAACATTAAATAAAATAATGATATATTTGATAATAAAATCATAAAAAAGGTATAAAGTTTATTCAATAATATATATAATAAATATACACATTGTATCATGGTAAACACGCTTTAATAAATTTAATAAAATATTGAGTATTCATATAGAAAATTAATTTTAAGAAAAATAATATTTTAATTAATTGTTAATTTGGATAGGAAAAAAAGGAATGGGTTTACATATGAATAAACCCAACAAATCAATATTAGATAATTTTTTGGGTGATTCAAGAAAATAAAATTTCCAATTAAATACAATCTTTTTTTATAAATAACATATTGGAAAATATATCTTAAATGTGTTTATGAGAAATTTTTTTACAATGATATATAATAAGTTATGGGAAATTCTATAAATAGTGAAGTGAATTTTTAAAAAAAATATAATTTCAAAAGTAATACTCTATAATGATCCCTATAAAATACGTAAATGTTATTTCATATATATTTGGGGTGGAGAATGAAAGAAACACTCATGGAGGGGTCCAATTTTAATATTAGAAAGTATATATTGTAACCCATGTAATATAAATGGATAACAAAACATAATTTTTAATAGTGGAAATAGGTAATGTGATGTTAACATGAGGTCCAAAAATTGGGTTTTATAATATGAATATAACATTATAGGGAAAGGGAAATATGGACATGGTGGACAACCCATTTTTAAAGGGGGTATGTATTTCTCATTTCAATGATACACATTTTTTGAAATAAATTCCTCATGTAAAAATAGAAATGGATTTTAAATTATTTTACCAAGTGTGTAATTTAATGTACCATGAAATAAAATATTATTGTGAAAGAAACCATTAATATTAGAAATAATTTCATAAAGATTCATTATAACACCATAAATAATAATTTAGTTTAAAAAATCATTCAAGGATTTAAAAGCATAAGAATATGAAGAATATGAATGGAAGATAATGAAATATAAATTAAAATATGATGGAATGAAATAAATTTATTAATGATTCAAGTAGTAGGGAAGTGAATACCACATATAAAATTAAAACATGTTTCACAATATCAATAATGTCTCATGTATTTGAAAATTTAGACAGAGATCCAATTATATGATCGATATATTTCTAATTGAATCCACATCAAAGGTAAAAAAATATTAATTTAAATATAGCTTATATTTTTTAAAAAATATTATTAATTAAATATGAGGCCAATATATTCCCCAAAAAAACAAGTGGTTTATAAAAATCACATATCAATAAAGTGAAATTGAGATCTCATAATAATTACATATAATCCCACTTAGTATAACATGATCTAGCCTCCTATTTTGAAAAAAATAGAACTCTTAATAACCTATTTCAGAATCATATTCATACCTATAACCTTTTATAAATATCATTTATTAATATTTATTATAAATATATTAGGTACTAATATTATATTTTTATTGAAAGATGTTATTATCTTAGAATTATTATTCAGTACTACTTTCATTATGGTTGTGTAAATTAATTTTTATTTTTAGAGTTATCCTAATTAAAAGATAGTAATTCCTATTAAAAAATATATATATTTATAATTATAAATAATTATTAAATTTCATATTTTAATTATTTTTGTTATGATTCACGATGATGAAGATAGAGATGTGAATGTTTTTATAAATTTCATAAATGAGTGGAGGTATCTTAATAATGGGTGAGATATTACTATTATAACTATATAAAAACTCATTAAATATTTTTTACTTTACAAAATACAAGAAATTAGGTTTCCTTTATAATTTATGATATAAATTAATAGCATAGTTAAGGTAGTTGATTACACTAACCCGAAGAAGAACATGGTATAATAAATGATAAATTATGGTTAAGAATGTTATATTCATGAATAATACAACTATAATAAAAAATTATAATATTATTTATTTTTAATTATAGTGGTAAAAGTATATATTGGGATTTGGATAAAAAAATAAATACTATCTTTAAAAAAAATTAGTTTTTTGGGGGAGGTAGTCTTTATAAATGCACGAGTGACATGTAAAGTTTCTATAGATCAAGTTGAAGTTAAGTAATAAAGTATAATTCATGAATCCTAATAATGTTTCATATATGATATTAATATATTAAATATTATTTTAGAACCATTTTTGTTATGTTGTAGTCAACACCTCTACATGACGATGCCTTTATGTTTTGAATGATTTGATGGAAGGATGAAAAGGTATATTTCATTACCAAAATAGAATTAAAAAATATTATTAATAATCTTGATATCATTATATCTAGGAATGAATTTTTTTAGTGGGGTATATAAAGAATAAAAAAAATATATCTCAATTAACTTCATTACATATCCATTTTTATTTTCACCAATGGGTATGAAATTAAGCCTCCATATCATAGACTTTTGGAAATGCTAAATATTATAAGAGATATGGAAATATTTTAGGAGACAATATTGAATATATTTAGGAAATTATTAAGATTTATATTTAGTGGATTAATGATGTGGAGATGAGGTCCTTATGTAGTTGAATGTAATGGTAGTTTTATAAATATAAATTTTAATAAAAACAAATCTCATGCTTTACATGTAATGTAGAACCAAAGAAGAATTCAACTAATTAAGTTATGATTTAAGGAAAATATTCTCTTGACCATTCATTTTAAAAAAAATTAAAAAACATTTAACATATCCTACTCTTATATATTTTGTGTTTTCTATTTTTTATCATGGTAATTAATCATTACCTATGCAATTTACATTCAATATCTGTTTATAAAATAACCCTTATTAAATAATTTAGAAAGAAAATTAAAAATCTGAAAACCATTTTATGCAATAAAATTTTTACTCATTTGAAAATTTTCTTTTAACATTACTGTAAATAATTCTTTCAATAATATTTTTGGAAAATAGATTTTTTTAAGAATAAATGTTATTATTATCAGAAAATTATTTTTTTTATGTTTTTAATTGGTTTATTACTAACTAAATTAAAGTAATGATTCATTATATGAATTTCAAAACAAAATTTTACTTTGTAAAAACTATATTAAATGGAATAAACTTAAAATATTCTTTTAAAATATTAAATATTTTTATAAATGTTGAAAAACAAATTTCAAGAATCAATATAGTATTTTGAAATGATTAATTTCAATCCATAAAACATTTATTATCTTGTAAATATGGTTAATTAATTTTTAGGTTATACATTCTTCTTGATATATAGATAATCTCTATGATTTTACAAAATTCTAATTTTTATTTCTAATAAGAATCAATTATTTTCAGAAAAATCCCAAAAAAATATTTTTAAGTTTTCATTGATATTATAAATATATAAGTGAAGATATTTTTTTCATATTATAATTAAAAAAATGTGTTAACATTTTATATTTTAAATAAAAACCTAAAATTTATAGTGATAATTGTGTTCATTGGAAATTAACATTTTAAAATATTAACTAGTATTATATTTTATCTATTAAATATTAGTTAAATAAGTGTTTAACTAATATTTTTACCCATAATATATTAAAAAATAATATATTTATTAAATTAAAAAAAAATATCTAGCTCCAACTTTTTTAAGAAATGTAATTATTATCAAAAAATGATCTTATTGGTTATTTAGTGTCATTAATTGAATAATATGAAAAAATTATTAATAAAAATCTATTTTTTTAATTTAAAATTAAAAAAATGTATAAAATACTTATGATAAATAATTTTTCACATTAATAATTATTATATTTATACTATCTTAATTTCTACTTACCTAACCAGAAAAGGGTTTTATAAAATATCTATGCATAATAAATCCTCTAATTCTAGTCATGGTTTGTAATTCAACAATAATGGATCTTTGTAAAAATTTCTAAAAGCATGAACATCTCTTCCATATGATTTTTCCATACTATAACTACTTGATTTCATATTAAGATTAGATTTGGGGAAACCCTAAAGAAACCATATCCTTTATAATATCAAAATAGTGAGCCTCATAAGGAAGGCCCATACTACACAATGGATTCACATATCCATTCTACATAGTTTATATATATGGTTTAATTTTATTCATACTTGAAAATTTAATTGTTATATAATATATATCAAAATTAATAATTTAAATTTAAATTTTCCCAATTTAATTTTAGTTTAGTGTTACATATGAATATAGGTATTAAATAAAATATCTAATTTTAAAATTATTGCATTCTAAAATATTAGGGACTTATATTTAACACCCTTAAATAAATTACATCCCTTCAATTTTAATTATCACACACTAAAAAGTTTTAATAAGGGTGTTCGAAGATATAAATTAGAAATGGTTAAATTCATAATTATGTATCTACCGATGTAACTAGGTTAAGACTATAAAAATGATATATTCATTGATTATTGGATTTCAAAATTACTAAAAATCTCACAAACAATTTGAAATAAATACCCTCAAGGTTTGGTGTGATGACCTATATAATGGATTTAATTATCAAAGGGAGTTCACTATAAACCTTACAGTTGAAGGAGATTATAATATTATTTAAGATATGAAATATTATTTCCATATTTTTTTAATTAATATTGAGTTTACGGTGAAAATATATTTCCATAATCACATTAAATTCATATAAATAAAATTCACCTGAAAAAAATTCCAACAAAAAAATTGTATAAAATAACAACAACAATAGATATTTTATTTAATTATACAACAATCAAGGATTTGATTTAATGATATTAGGAAAATTCAATGATACACTATATTGTAAGGAATTAAACTCTAGTAATAAAACCATGAATCTTTAGAGGAGGATAAATAAAACATAATTGTCAAGATCCACTTATGCAGTGTCACGAACCAGCCCGAGTCGACCTTGAACCGGTCACCCTGGACAACCTGTGACAAGTCCCGATAGGAATTATAGATCCTCCAAGGATGGTGACAAGCAGCAAGGGAATCAAAATATTACACAAAAGAATTATTTCTTCCATATATAAACAATAAAACAAATAGCGGAAATAAATGGACAGCCCAAAATGTATTTATATAAAAAATGAGCTAAATATTATTTGTACAAGAAAATAAAAGTAGAACTAAACCAAAACCTCAACTAACATAACCCGATAACCAACTAACTCCATGTGACACCTCTGGTTACTCTCCAACACAATGATCACACATCGGCCAAGGTGATCAAAGTCAAGGTGAAACCTGCACAAGGGCTAAAAATAGAAGAAGACTATATGAGTGAGTATTAAAACTCAGTTGGACAGCCCGATATTCTTTTCCAAATAAAATTCCTTAAAAAAATGAAACATAAATTTCATGTTTTAAATACATATATAAAACTATTTTTTTCAAATGAGGTTTCGTGCTATAATAATTATCAGACAAAAACATGCATGTTTTATAAACAATAATGATTGGAACTATTTTTTGAAGAGGTGCCACTTAAAAATGAAAATTATTTTCAAGAGGGCTGCTCTAAATAATTGACACTTTTAAATAAATCAAAAATGTTACTAAAATTAGCAAAAAAACACACCATATGTCGATGGTGAGTACAAAATAGCCACTGAGCACAAGTCACTGGAACACCCCTAGGCACTAGTTATTTGTGATCCACAGGTACCTCGTATCTCGATGAAAGTATCCATAATAAATATTTGTTGTCATTCACACGAGCCACTAGTGGGGATATTTATTATGGTTACTTTCACTAAGATATGAGCTTCCTGGGGTTCTCAACTAACGAGTGCCTAGGGGTGTTTCCATGACCTGTGCTCAATGGCTATTTTGTACTCACCGTTAGTATATGATGTGTTTGGTTGGTAAATTCAGCAGAGTTTGTTATTTATTTAAAAGTTTCCATTATTTAAATATTCCCTCTTGAAAACAGTTTACATTTTTAAGTTGAAGCTCTTTGAAAAATTGTTACTAGCACTATTGTTTATAAAACATTCAAGTTTTTGTCTGATAATTATTATATCATGGTACCTCATTTGAAAATATTACTTTAATATCATGTATTTAAAACATGAAATTGATGTTTCTTTTATTTTAAAGGACGTGCTTTGGGAATAGAATATTGGGATAACCTACTATGTATTAATAATCACACCTATAGTCTTCTTCTATGTTTATCCATTGTGCAGGTTTCATCTTGAGTTCGATTGCCATGGGCAACAATTGATCATTGTGTTAGAGAGTGCCCAGCGATGTCGCATAGATTTATTTGGTTATCAAGTTTGGTTAATTTATTTTTTGTTTTATTTCTACTTTTATTTTCTTGTACAAAAAATGTTTAGTTCAATTTTTATATAAATTCATTTTGGGTTGTACATTTATTTCCGCTATTTGGTTGATTGTTTATATATGGGAGAAATAATTCCCTTGTGTAGTCTGTTGATTCCCTTGGTTCTTGTCGCCATCCCTGGAGGATCGGGAACGCCTCTCATGACTTGTCGCGGGATGGCCTGGGTGACCGGTTTAGGGTAGAGTCGGGATGGTTCGTGACAAAATTGTATCAAAGGAGGTTGGATCTTAGTAGACCCTTCTTTTTAGATCACCCTTGTTATTTGGGGTATTTCAAGGTTGATGGAGTAGGATTTTTGGGACTTGATGGTTTAGTTTGGGAAGAGCGTCGTGAAATCACTCTCATTCTAATCCACGTGTTTCCATGGGATGTCTGGTTTTATTAGTGTCTTATATTCTTGTTGATTGTTTGGTGTTGGGATATGACAATGGGAGTCTGACTAATGGCCTCTGTGAGCTTTCAGGGCCTGGCAAACCATGTGGAGCTAGGGAAGGGTCCTAATAAGTCTCTCTGTGTTTGTGTTGTGTTTGACATATGGCCGCCAACCATATGGTCAAGTCACCCACTGACACTAGTTCTATTTTGTGTGTTTCTTAACCTTTCATGAATTCTGAATTTTTGTTTTTAAAATCCTAGTGTGAGAGTTATGGAAATGAGTTTTAAAGGAAGGGTTGGATTTTTAATAGTGGAAAAGGGGTTTTCAAAAATTAAATATACGAATAGTTTTGGAAGTATTTTCTTTATGTGAAAAAATTTTTTGGGAGGAAGTGGAACTGATTTAATGGGATTAGATTTTCCCTAATCTAAACAATTCATATGTTGATATAAAATGTTTTTAAAGTGTAAATCATTATAAGGTGATTCAGAATATTTTTATCAAATGGGGTATTTTGGTATGTTGAAAAGTGTTTTAATCTGATGAATGAGTTTTGGAAATTGGTATTGATTGATTGGTGTTTTTTATAAAGGGTATTTGTCTCGATGGACCTTGGATTATAAAATATACCTTGCTAGATTTTAGAAAATGGAAAGGGTTTATTTAGAGTATCTTGGTTGTTTTAAAAGTTGTTAAAAAATACAATTGGTAGGATTTTAAGAAAAATTTTCTTGATGAGGAGTTGTTTCTTTTTTGAAATGTGTAAATGGTTTTTTAATTGGTGGTTAGTGTTCCTTTTGAAGGTAAATTATTTCTATATTGATGTTGTTTTTTTAACCTGTGGTGTTTTCTTGGGTTCTCACAAGTATGTTTTTTTTTGATATTAGGAATGTTGGACTATATGGAATGGTGGTTGGGTGCCTGGAGTGGGATGGAATTGTACATGTGAGTGAGACTTGATGAAATACCATTGCTGAATGTGGAAACCCACCAAATTATTTTGTTTTTTAAAAAGTGTTTTGAGATAAATAATTATGGCCTTTTCTTATAAAATGATGGTTATCTTGATAGATTTTTATATATCTTAGAAGTATTTTTTTATTTAGTAATATTCCTTATGATCTAGAAGTCATACTCTTGTTGTATCTTTAGATGTGATCTTCTTGGTGGCTTGGTTTTGGAGTAATGTTCAATATGTTTCTAAAGATGTGTTTGATGTTGTGATATGGCCATAGATAGATCTATATTTGTAAGATTTCCAATTTATAAACCTAAGGATTCTTTCAGATATTTCACATGCTCAATCCACCTCCTAATATAATTACTCATCCCATTAGTTGAAATAAATGGATGTTTGGGATTGATTTAAAGTGCATCATGTTCTTGATAATTCTTGTGGACATAGCAGTTGTGTTCGTTGATGTTGATCCATTTTTTCGTATTCCATGTCCATTATTCTCCTCGTTCCAAGTGAGATAGAATTTCAATATGTATCTATGAGTTCTTATTTAGATGAAGGTGTTTTTTTGAGAAATTGAGTTTTTTTGAGTGGTGTGATCCTTGGCACCTGATTGCGGTGCAGTAGATGCTTCCAGATTCAGCACTCTATCCATAGGCCTCAGAGTGATGCTTTTTAGGAAGTCCGGAAATCCACATAAGTCTGGGGCACTTGACCAGGCTCCTACCTCCAACATTCTGGTAAGGTAGTTTCTATGTCAATATTTTGGTTCGTCATTACTATTAATTTCCCTTTGTCACAACAAGTGTGGTGGACTTACCCCTCACACAATGTCAATGGTTATGCCTTCATGAATGTGGGTTTCTGATCAATGTCACTTTGTGGGCCACCTCTATAAATAAGGTTTCGTATTGGCGTTACATATTCATAGGTGGATAGTTTTTGGTAGCTCCTTTGTTTATTTTTTAATTTCTATGGAATAATTATTGGGTCCCTTACCCCCCCTCCCCGAGTGGTGGGGGTCTGGATCCATGTAGAAAATGTTGGCCCAGTTCTTGTCCCCTCTGTTCGGGAGTGGATGGTTTGAATGTTTATGTTGTAACCCTCTTAACATGGGTTGTTAGGTTATTTTGTGATAGTTTTTTTGGACTTGTGAAAGTGATGTAATGATGAGTTATTGTTTTTTTATGTTGCTAGTTGGGTTTTAATAGTGGGAGACCCACTATAGTTCTCATTGATTTTTCCTCCGAAGAACTTCTCTGGTGCTAGTTGTTTAATAATGTTGGGGAGTACATTATTTACTCCCTGGGAGTCTTTGGTTTTCTAGAGTTCTCTTTAGTTTGGGTGATTGTTGGGTTCATTGGGAGAAGGCCCAACAATTACGTTCTTGGTTTTGTTGTGGAGGTAGTGGCTTGATATTTCCATTGATTCTTAGGAAGTTGTTGTGAGTTAGTGTATTTGTTTTTAGCTAGAGGCTTAACATCAATTGATGGTTGATTATGTTTATTTGTATTGAGATTATGGATCATTTTGATAGGTAATCCTTTGGTGTTGATCTTTCATATGGAAGGTCTTATGGCTTTCCAGGGGTAGAAAGCTTTAATGGTGGGGAGAATTGTCATACCCGGTTTTTCATGTCTTTGTTTTGATCTAGTTCCTTTGAAATCTTGATAGTTTTATTCAGTCATGGATGAGATGAATTTTGAGTTTTTAAGTTTCATCTATTTCTAATCACCTTAATTTGGGTTCCCCATTGCATTTTTAGATGTTTTTGGAGAAAGGGTTGTCACTTCATGATTTGGGCCAACCGTGAGCCCATTTCCAATTTAAAAAATAAAATTTATTTCTTTTATAACTCCTTTTTTTCAACCTTGTTCACCCATTACACTTCCCACATTTCCTATACTGAACTTTTAAAAATTTCACATCTTTTTGGACCCCATAAAAATTTAAATGAATGGTGAAATTGGGTTACATATTTAGGTATTGGTCCAACCCATGGGCCCAATTCCAATTTTTAAAAAAAATAAATTGATTATTTTATATCTAATTTAATTTTTAATATATTTAGTTTATTGTACCTGAAACTCAAATAAAATACCCATATACTCACCCCCATTATCATTTTACCCTTTTTGGAGCTCATATGAGTTGTGTATTATGGAAATAGTTCTCAGGTTACCTGCAATCACCCAGAATTGAGAAGGTACATTTTTTCCTACATATCTCATTCAATTCGTGTTTTTTTCTACAAAAAATATTATTTATATGGTTATTCCAGACCTTATGAGATTATCCAAGAAGTTCCATCCCATTCCATGATCTCTAGGGATGCATATCTAATGGAATAAGAAGAGTTTTCTAGTTGAAAATTCGAGATTCATTCTCCTTTATCCTCCCTCTTCTTCCTCCTTTCATTATATCATTGTTTTATATTACCCCTAGTTACGATAGACCTAGGTTTATGTTATAATTTTTGTTTTCGTGGATTTTATATTCATTTATGTCTGGTATTCATTATTTTAGTGTTCATAAACCCACAGTAGGTGATTTTGGTTGTGAGTTTCCATTACCCCAACGACTTGAGTTAGGATGTCCCTTGAACATGCCTTTATCTTTTATGATTAATCATTTTCTTATTTTCTTCATCTGATATATATGTTTATTATAATTTTTCATCATTTGAATAATTTTCTTGACGTGAAAATTGGTTGTTTATTCTTTGTTTTGTGAAAGATAGTGTTGTTTTGTAATAAAATTGCACACCAAGTGTTTGTTTGAATGTTAAACTATCTTTCAAAACAATGTTTTGATGTTTAGAACATGTTTTATGGTATTTTTTTAATTTTATAGTATCTTTTATATAATATGTCATGCTATTGGTGTTTTATTCTTGGTCAAGTGCTTAAAATAAATTTTTTTAAAGGAAATTTCATGTGTTCGGTAAATTGACTTGTAGGACTTTATGTGTTATGTTTGATTTAAAAATTATATTTTTTCATTTATAAATGAATTTGAAAAGAGATAAATGGTATTATGGGTCCTCATATGGATTTCCAATTTGGATTTGGTTTTAGAATCAAATGGGTTTTGGTTAACAACATGTTTTTCCCCGAGTTGTTAGAAAATGGCCCATTTCACATCCTTATGAAAATTGTTGTGTTTTGAATATGTAACCTGAATATTCCAAGGGATTTATGAATGTGTTTTGATACTGTTAGTGGTTCTTATACACCTCCTTAATAAAATTTAAATTCATACATTGGTCAAAGGAGAGTTTTGAGAAATTCTTAAAGGCCAGTTTGGCATTTGTTTTTTTATAAAAATGATTTCCATGTGTATTTCATGTTCAATCTTTTTGGGAAATTTTATAGTCCAACAAAATGATTTATTATTTGGTATTGGGGATGAAAAATCTGGGTTGTTATGTTATTTATGGGTTTTTGGTCTTAAAAGAGCATTTTTTATGGATTTTAATTGCAATTCCTCATTATACTCATTGAGGTTGTTTGATGAAACTTTTTAGTGGTTAATTGATTCATGAAGGAAATGTAAAGCATGATTGTGGGATTTTTTTGTGATTATGTTTTGGTAATGTAAATTTAATGTGAAAAGATTCTTTGATAATATGTGTAACATGATCGAGCACTAAAGGGAATCCCGGGTATCTATGTGGGCGGACGTTTAATAGTATTCTAGTGATTCCATGGGGTTTGGCCCCGATTTCACGTAGCAAGTTTGACGATGACAATAGTAACTATAATTTGATGATGAAAATGTTGGGGGACGACAAGGTTATGGGTATACTCCCTACTAGTGGCTCGTGTGCACAAGAACAGATATTTATTATGGTTACTTTCACTGAGATACGAGGTACCTGGGGATCACATCTAACTAGTGCCTAGGGGTGTTCCCGTGACTTGTGCTCATTGGATACTTTCTACTCACTATCGGCATACGATGTGTTTGGTTGGTAAATTAAGTATTCTGTGTGATTTATTTATAAGTTTAAATTCTTTAAAAAATCCATCCTGAAAACTATATTCATTTTGAAGTTGCACCTCTTTGAAAATTATTACTAGAATTCTTGTTTATAATATATGAAAGTTTTTACTATTAATTTGGTTTATATAGCTTGGGACATAATTTGGAAAACATACCGTTATATCACTTATTTAAAACTTTGAATTGATTTTTATTGTATTCTAATGTATGTGCATTGGGAATAGAATATCGGGCTAAACTACCGAGTTTTAATACTCACGCCTATAGTCTTCTTCTGTTTTTAGCCCTTGTGCAAGTTTCAGCATGAGTTTGATCGGCATGGGTGACGTATGATCATTATATTGGAGAGTGATCAGAAGGGTCACATTGAGTTATTTGGTTATCGAGTTTGGTCAGATGAGTTGTCAGTTTAGTTGTACTATCAGTTTCTTGTACAAATAAAGTTCAGTTCAGTTTTTAAATAAATTTATTTTGTGTTTCCATTTCTTTTTGTTGTTTGTTTGTTTGTTTATATATGGGAAAAATCATTCCCTTGTGCACTCTATTGATTCCCTTGGTGCTTGTTTCCATCCAAGGAGGATCAGGAATGCCTCTCGGGACTTGTCGTGGGATAGCCCTCATGACCAGTTCAGGGTCGACTCGGGCTAGTTCGTGACATGCAGTTTTCATATCATAGTCATATCACCATTTACATGTTCTAGGAGGCAGAAGAAGTTCAATTTCCTTGTTAAATCATGGGTTATAGAATAAAATATCATCAATCCCAAACTCCTAGAATTTAATTTCTAAATATATTGATTAGCATTATCTGGCTGGTTGAAAGGTAGTTTTGAGAGCATCTATGATGACGATGTTCAGAGTTTGGGTTTCTCACAGATGAGTTTTCCTCGAGATCTTTCATTTATTCTTCCTTATGGGGGTACATTTACTCCCATGTTTCATTCCATCATACCCACATCGATGAGAGATATTAAAAAAAGGTACTCTAAGATATGATGATACAAAAAAGAATCATTTTTAATCTCTAAATGACTTTTCCCCTAAAATGATAATCCACAATGGTATGATTTTTCATGTTTAAGCAAATGAGGATTCCATCACTGATAGGTTTATGTTTTTCGGTTTTTTTATTCTTGCTCAGTTATTTTTCTTGATAGGTAAAATCCTTTGGAGATAACTGACCTTTCGACAAGAATATATGTGGTTTGGGGTTTCTTTAATTTCCGATGTATACCGATAAGAAATGGATTTTTCCACATCCTCTTCCTAACCGAGGAGTTCATGCACCGTGCTTGGGGGTTTGGTTCCACTTACCTGAAGCCGGGATTGATTACCATTCTAGAACGAGATTTATATTTCAACCCATTCTCCATCAAGAAATAAAGAGTTCAGTATTAGATTTTAATTTTGGGTCTAGATGGGATTTATTATAACCCTCTCATCCAATTTGATATTAGTTGGGGTGTAGAAAATCCTATTAAAATATATAGAACTATTGAGATGAATATTTCTGGCTATTATGCCACGGTTTTTGGTAAAATTTATCTCAATTATGAATTTTCTGATTAGGTTTTTATCTCCACATAAAATGATGATATCAATTTTCATATTAAATATACAAATTTCCTTTGTTTTTCTAAGACAATCAAAATATTGGACACATGGAGGAATGAAATGAAACATGTAACATTGGTTCTATAAGGTGTCATATTCAATTTTTATATAAGAGTATACAAAAATGTGAAGAAAGGAAGGTCCCTCCAATGCCTTTCATGAAATCATGGTAGATGCTACTGGCCATTTGGATGTCATTGAAGAACAATAGGATATGTAAGAGGGTAATTCTTTTAGTGCCAGTGCAATTTAGGATAAGTCAGCTCAGCAGCTTATTAGTGTGAAATCACAAGAGGAAGAACCACATTTAAGAATGAGGAGATGTAGAGAACCAGAGATAGCCCCGATGAATATACAGGGCTTGAGATTGTCCAATTTAGGTCCATAGGACATGTAGACCATAAGTTAATGAAGATGGTTCATCATCGTAGACCTCTAGGAAGGAGTTATACCGATTTGGTAGATTATGGATACGATAATGCAAGTTCAATGATTATTGATAAACTCAACATACAGTGGAGTTTAAAAAAATTTGGGGTAGTTGGACTGAGATGGAGAATAATGATTTTCGAAAGAAAAAACCTTATCGAGACGATGTTTATAAAAGAAATGTGGTTTTTTGAAGGGTTTTTTTCGGAACCATTGAATATGGTAAGGCCATTTAAAGTTAACTCACACTTGAAACCAATTGTGATAACAATATCCTTTTCAATAATTTAAATGTATAAGGGAATATTCTAAATACATTAGAGGATGAATATGATTGGGATTATGATGACAATAATCATCTTGGCTTTTAATTCTGATGTTATTTGGTTTTGAATGAGGTTAATTTGACTTCTATGACCACATTCCCCTCCCTCTAACCTCTCAAAATTTTAATTTATTAAAGATTCATTTACACACCATTATAAAAAATATTATGTTTACCATATCTATTTAATAATCCTTAGCCCGGTGGAAAACCATTTTACACTTAAAACATTTCCTTATTATTTTTATGCATTCTCTATGGCTCCCCTTCCTACATTTTTGACATGTAAGATTTTTAATATTATTGCATCTATCATGTTCACAACCTTATCTTATATGAATACCCATAATTAACTTCATTTATATGTTTGAAATATTTGAAATATTTATATTTTTTTCATTACTTGTGAAATTTGGGTGGTCATAACAACATGATTTTCCAAACCAACTTCTATCCTATTTGGTTCCTCATTATAAAAATTACTGCATTGATCATTTCATCGATTTCTAAATTCATTTATTCTCACAAAAAAAATTTCAAAAAACCCAAGGAATAACATGATTCGAATAATCATTATATAATTATTATAAATGAAAAATAGAATTTATCAGCATGAATTTAGTCTAATATTATTTTAGTTCGACCTATATCTCACTAGGTATGATCTATGATACTTTTAGATGTATTATATCATACTTCAAAACATTTTCACATTAAATAAATCGAAATATTTCTGAAAAAATGATTCATATTTATTGAGTGAATTTCCATTTTATATCCCCTAATGTGTAAATCCAATTTTATAGTCATTGGCTAACTCATCATGCACTTATTTAAGATATAGTTGATACATTAATGACATTTTCAGAGTTGATTTCCCCTAAGGGAATAAAATAAAAATAAATATCCATATATAAGTATAATGATATATATATAATTTCATAAAAAAAGACACACAATAATATTTAATAAAATTATAGGTTGTTATCATATACATAAAATAATCTATATGGTTTTCAAAAAACATTAATTACCTAATTTAACAATAATAACAAATCTAATATTAAAAAATAATGAATGCATTCTTTGATAACAACTGAGGTTCCTCAGACCAATAACCATGAGTCTGTTGCTCGAAAAAATTCATTAAATATTGAATTTTATATAAATTGTGATGCTCAAAGTTACAAATATCATTATTTTTCATAATTTCTATAAGATAATCCTAATTTGTCATAAATAAACACAAAATACCATAAATAGATGGATTTTTTCCTTTGAGGATCATTTACAAAAGAATATTATTTTAGAGTAATTGTTAATATTTAACCATAATATTGAAATAAAATAATCATTTCTAGGTATCTAAATTTTTACCCTCGTCATGATATCATGGGTAATGGAAACAAAAGGATTGATTAAGTTCAAATGAACTATAATGGAAAATTTAACAACATATCATCATGGGTAAGATCCTAATCATAAGATTGAACATTAGGAATGGATAAATATATTTCTAAAAATACCATGTAACAATAATATTTCTTTATAAGTCATGATATATGTATATGTAATTATAAAAAAACCAACCCATACCTTAGAAAAACTGTGCAGAATCAAGAGACAATAAACATGATCCAGGAATTATAATTTTTGAAATAGGAAATGGAAATGTAACATAACCTTGAAAAATTACATGAAAATTAACATTAGATAAAATGTATGAACATATAAATCATAACAATATAAAATTAAAAATTTTACATGCTTAATGCCATGAACAAAAAAAATGTTCACATTTTATGATTCCAACACATAAAATATCCACAGTATATACTATTAACAAACAATATTTTCAAGACTAAAATGCTGATATAAATAGATATAATTCCTTAAAAAATAAATTGTTTGTTGATATTGAATTCCTCTCATTGATCATCTATACATATGTTTGCCACTTGATATCAATCATTTTACATATGAAAATTATACACGAAAAATAAAATGGGATTTAAATAAATTTCAAATGGAATCACCCATATGAATCATTTATAATTACATCAATAATCATAAGATGAAAACCCTTCGAAATAAAATAAGTATATGTATATATTCTATAAATTTATAGTTATATACTAATTAATTATGATAAAGAGGTATATGGTTTATAATTCGTATATATAAAAGGTACTCAATTTGGTTAATAATGCATCCAATAAATTGAAATATGCAATCAAAGAGAAAACCATTATATAAATGGTAAAAAATATTGTTTTACCCAAGGTAAATAAATTATAAAAAAATAAATATTTATATATAATGGATTATTTTGATTAATAAAAAAGCGATTAATTTTAACAAAATTAACCTCAATCCTAGTGGTATTAGATAAATTTAAGGGTAATTTGTGAAACTAATTTTCAAGGGAAAATTCATTTTGAGATAAAGAGGAAAATTAAATAAATAACAAAATAAACATTTTGAAAAAAAAATATTTTTACTAGTGTCAAAGAATATGTTTTGATACTTTTCCAAAATAATAAAGTCATAAATTTTGAAAAAAATTAAATTTAAAAATAAGACTCAATAATGGATCCCTGAATGGAAGTGAATGTTATTTTATAGAAAGTTGATGTAAAAAAATAATATAAATTATAATGGAATAGAAACCATTTTAAAATTTTACAATATCTTTTTTTGAAACCCACATCATGAATTGTGATAACAAATATACTATATGATATTGGATAAAAGTGATGAGAAGGCCACATGAGAAAAAATAATTGTGTTTCCAAATATAATCTTCAACATTACAAGAAAGTGTAAAATATATTCTTCTTGTAGAAACCATGATTACAGAAGATGAGAAATATACATAACAATGATATAATTTTTTATAAAGAATTTATTCACTGAAAATGAATTAA